>OU342736.1:309560622-310160622 GCA_910589765.1 Avena atlantica
GACCAAGCAAAATAAAACATGATGCAATATGCACTCATCATATGTCCAAGCTTAGTCTGAGGGGTTGGGGGTTTAGGGTTTTTAGTGGTATAGGGCTTAGGATTTAGGCTTTAGGTAATTTTCAATAATGCTCGAGCTTTCGTGAATTAGAATGGCGCTAGCGCAATTTAATGACAGTATGTCAAATTTTGATCTATGTTGAGTGCATGATACCCGCTTGGTCAGGGTTTAGGGTCGTAGGGTTTAAGTTTTAGGTTTTAGGGAACTTCAATAATGTTCAAGCTTTATGCTCAGATTCGTGGAATGGAATGACGTTAGCATAATTTAATCAAAGTATATCTCAAATGTTGATATATAAGTCGATGATATATCTTCTTAGTCAGGGTCGTTTAGGGGTTTAGGGTCAAAGAATTTTCAATAATGTTCAAGCTTTATGGTTATATTAGTTAGGGGTTGAGGTTTTAGGTTTCAGGGATTTGTTTAGGATTTTAGTGGTAGCCATGAATTTGACAAGGTTCTGAAAAACAACTTCGTAGTTATTGTCCTGCCATGTATGGACATTATTGTGTTTCAACCCGAACGACCAAGGTCATCAAGGCCATATCGATCGACATCATAGTTTACGACCCCATAGAGTTCCTACACTAGATGTGGTTGTAGTAGCAAGCATTGTTAACCGTGGGAGTTTTCACACATATAGTGGATCATGCGTCATATCTAACTATGGCAGTAAAATGAATTTCACAAAAAAAGTCTAGCGTGGTGGAGACGAAAGTACAAGGAACACGTGTATAAGCACATCTGTAATTTTAGACCCACAAGACTTATGGAAATTACCACAATGTGCATTTGCGACAAGGTGGGACCCACATAGCTTGTCATATTGCTCCATGCAAGGGAAATGATTTTTCTATACTCTATGTGAAACCCACAAGCTTGAGGTAACTTTATTTTCTCCATAATGTACTACTATATTCCTTAAAGCATGCTTTTTTACAACACTGCGGATGTCCTAAGGAAAAGAGCAAACATCTTCAGTTTAGTGGGTCCCACAAATCGTCTCGTTGGACACTGTCTAAACGGTGGATCTTACTACTAGTAGTACTAGTATATTAATTTTCCTTGTACATATGCCCACCACTGTCCACGCGCTGTACATACAGAGAGAACAAAACGTAGGCATGGAAGAGGGCAGCTGCGAAGAGAGAAGAGGAGTTGAAGGCGGTTCGATGTCAGAGCAAAGTTTATTACGGTTCCTAACACGAGGTACTCATGCCGCCTTTACAGTGTAGTACACTCTACTAAGTAAATTTCAGGAGCTATGCACACAAAAAATTGGAAGTGTGTTTTCTCTCTCCTTCGATACCTCTCTCCACCCCTCTCCCCTTGCGCACCGGCCTGGCTGATCTCTCCCTCGTCCACAGCATGGCGCTGCGCACGTGTGCCTCGGTACGACAGCTCTGTTTATTTTTTTTTGAGGTGGAGGCTCTGTTTTCTCTGGCGTGTTCGGCAGCCGCGTTGGTGTGGACTAGGAGTAGTACTGTACATATAGGAAGGAAACCACTTTGGTGCTTGGAGGCAAAAAAAATCAAACTTTTCTGGTTTAGAATTTTTCACTTGCTTCCTAAACATCGGAGGGAAGGTTATCAAAAGATCCGTCATTCAAATTAGTACTTCTTATCTTATCTTTATCTGTCTTATCTCTTACAATACCATACCACTACAAGTGGATGATACCCCTGTTATCCAGGGTCGTTTAGGGTTTATGGTTTAAGGTTTAGCGAAATTTCAATAATGTTCAAGCTTTATGCTTATAATCATGGAACATAATGGTGTTACCGCAATTTAATGAAAGTATCTCAAATTTGGATCTCTGAGTTCATGATACCCTTCTTGGTTAGGTTTTAATTATCGGTTGAAGGGTATAGGGTTTTAGTATTTAGGGATTTAGGGTTTAGGGTTTAGGGGTTGTTTATTAGGTTTAGGGAATTTCAATATGTTCAAGATTTATGCTTATATTCGTCGAGAGAATGGCGTTGCCTATTTTCATGTAAGTATCACAATTTTGATCAACAAGTGCATGATACTTGCTTGGTCAGGGTTTAGGGGTTTAGTGATTAGAGTTTTATTTTTTTCGAGATTTTTCAATATGTTCAAAAGCCGCTTTATGCTTTTAATCATGGAATAGAATGGTGTTACCGTAATTTAATGAAAGTATCTCAAATTTAGGGTTTTAGTGTTTAGGTTTTAGGATTTAGGTATTTAGGGGTTTAATTTAGGTTTAGGGGTTCGGGAATTTTCAACAAATTTCGAGCTTTATGCATATATTCATGGAATATAAAGACTTAGCAACAATTTAATAATGAAAGTATATATCAAATTTTGATCTGTATATAAGTGCATGATACCTGCTTGGTTAGGGTTGTTTATGGGCCGAGGGTTCAGGGTCTTAGTATTGAGGGTTTAGGGTTTAGGGGTATAGGGGTTTAGGGATATATAGATTTAATTTTATCTATAAGTGCATGATACCAGCTGATTTTGGTTAGGGTTAGGGGTTGAGGGTTTAGGGTTTAGGGGTATAGGGTTAGGGTTTATGTTTTAGGGGGTAGGGTTAGGTGTATTTACAATAATGCTCGAGCTTTCGTGAATTAGAATGGCGTTAGCTTTAATGAAATTATATCAAATTTTGATCTATAAGTGGAATATACCTGCTTGCTTGGTTAGGGTTGTTTATGGGCCGAGGGTTTAGGGTTTTAGTATTGAGGGTTTAGGGTTTTGGTTTTTAGCGGTAGTTTAGCGTTTAGGGTTTACGAATTTTTCATTAATTTATATATATATTATATGTTCGAGCTTAGGGTCAGGGGTCGAGGGGTTAGAGTTTTTAGGTGTATAGAGCTTAGGGTTAAGGCTTTAGCGTGTTAGGGTTTAGGGTATTTTCAATAATGTTTGAGCTTTCGTGAATTAGAATGTCGTTAGCACAATTTAATGAACGTATGCCAAATTTTGATCTATGTTGAGTGCATGATACCTGCTTGCTTGGATAGGCTTGTTTATGGGTTAAGGGATTAGGGTTTTAGTATTGAGGGTTAGGGTTTTGGTTTTTTAGGGGTAGTTTAGGTTTAACATTTAGGAATTTTTCATTATATGTTCGAGCTTAGTGTGAGGGGTTGAGGGTTTAGGGGTTTTAGGGTATAGGGCTTAGGGTTTAGGGTTAGGCTTTAGGGAATTTTCAATAATGCTCGAGCTTATGTGCATTCGAATGGCGTTAGCGCAATTTAATGAATGTATATCAAATTTTGATCTATTAGTGAAAGATACCTACTTTCTTGGATATGGTTTTTTATGGGCCGAGGGTTTAGGGTTTTAGTATTGATGGTTTAGGGTTTGGGTTTTTTAGGTGTAGTTGGGTTTAAGAAATTTTGAATAATATATATTTTGAGCTTAGGGTTAGGGGTCGAGGGGTTTAGAGTTTTTAGTAGTATAGGGCTTAGGGTTAAGGCTTTAGGGGGGTAGGGTTTAGGGTATTTTCATTATTGTTCGAGCTTTCGTGAATTAGAATGGCGTTAGCGCAATTTAATGAAAGTATGTCAAAATTTGATCTATAAAGATTGCATGATACCTTCTTGCTTGGTTAGGGTTATTTATGGGTCGAGGGTTTATGGTTTTAGTATTGAGGGTTTAGGGTTTGGGTTTTTAGGGATAGTTTAGGGTTTATGAATTTTTCAATAATATGTCCAAGCTTAGTGTGTGGGGTTGAGGGTTTTTAGGGTATAGGGCTTAGGGTTAGGCTTTCAGGAATTTTCAATAATGCTTAAGCCTACGTGAATTAGAATGGCGTCAGCGCAATTTAATGAAAGTATATCAAATTTTGATCTATTAGTGCATGATAGCTGCTTGCTTGGTTAGGGTTGTTTATGGGCCGAGGGTTTAGGGTTTTAGTATTGAGGGGCTAGGGTATTGTTTATTTAGGGGGAGTTTAGGGTTTATTATTTTTTCAGTAATATGTTCGAGCTAAGGGTAAGTGGTTGAGGGTACGTTTAGGGTTTTAGGGGTTTAGAGTTTAGGGGGTAGGGTTTAGGGAATTTTTAATATATAATGTTCAAGCTTTATTCCTATATCAGTCGAATAGAATGGTGTTACCGAATTAATATAAGTATCTAAAAATTTGATCTATAAGTGTGCATGACAACTGCTTGGTCAAGATTTAGGGGTTTAGTGTTTTAGGTTTTAGTGGTAGCCATGGGATTTGACGAGGTTCTGAAAAAACAGCAACGTAGTATTGTCCTTCCATGTATGGTCATTATTGTGTTTTAACCCGAACGACCAAGGTCATCAAGGCCATATCGATCGACATCATAGTTTATGACCCCATAGAGTTCCCATACTAGATGGGTGCATCTTGGGGGTAGCAATCATTGTTGACCGTGGAGTTTTCACACATATAGTGGATCATGTGTCCTATCTAACTACGGCAGTTAAATGAATTTCGTAAAAAAAGTCTAGCGTGGTGGAGACATGAGTACAAGGCACGCGTGTCTAAGGGCATCCTTAATGTTGGACCCACCCGACTTATGGAAATTACCACAATGTATAATGTCAGCATTTGCAGCAAGGTGGGACCCACATAGCTTGCATTGCTCCATGCAAGGGGAAATGATTTTTCTATACTCTATGTCAAACCCACAAGCTTGAGGTAACTTTATTTTTTCCACAATGTACTACTATATGCCTTAAGGCGTGCTTTTTCTACACATTGCGGATGCCCTAAGGGAAAAAACAAACGTCTTTAGTTTAGGGGTCCCACGAATCGTCTCGTTTGAACACTCTCTAAACGATGGAGCTTACTACTACTCGTAGTACTAGTATATTTCTTTTTCTTTGACATATGCCCACCTCTGTCCACACGCTGTACATGCAGAGAGAATAAAACATAGGCAGGGATGAGGGCAGCAGCGAAGAGAGAAGAGGAGTTGAAGGCGGTTCGATGTCAGAGCAAATTTTATTACAGGTTCCTGACATGAGGTACTCCTGCCGCCTTTATAGTGTAGTACACTCTACTAGTAGTAAATTTCAGGACCTATGCATGCCAAAAATTTGAAGTGTGTTTTATCTCTCTTTCGATGCCTCTCTCAACCCCTCTCCCCTCGCGCACCGGCCCAACTGATCTCTCCCTCGTCCACAGCGTGGCTCGCACGTGTGCCTCGGTATGTCGGCTCTGTTTCTTTTTTTAGTGGGCGACTCTATTTCTCTGTTTGTGTTCGGCAGCCACGTTGGTGTGGACTAGGAGTAGTACTGTATATATATGAAGGAAACCACATTGGTCCTTGCCGGCAAAAAAAATCAAACTTTTTCGGTTTAGAATTTTTCATTTGCTTCCCAAACATCGGGAGGGAAGGTTATTCAAAAGATACGTTATTCACATTACTACTTCTAATCTTATCTTTATCTTGTCCTATCTCTTACAAAACCATACCACCACAAGTATTTTTAGGGGTAGTTTATGGTTTAGCATTATGTTTTTAGCGGTAGTTTAGGATTTAGGATTTTTTCAATAATATGTCCGAGCTTAGGGTAAGGGGTTGAGGGTACGTTTAGGGTTTTTAGGGGTCTAGGATTTAGGGGTTTAGCATTTAGGGAATTTTCAATAATAATGTTCAAGCTTTATTCCTATATTCGTCGAATAGAATTGCGTTACTAAATTAATAGAAGTATCTAAAAATTTGATCTAGAAGTGTGCATGACAGGTTCTTGCTCAAGATTTAGGGGCTTAGTGTTTCGGGTTTTAAGGTTAGGCGTTTAGTGTTCAGGTTTTAGGGTTTAGGGTTTAAAGTTTAGGGTTTAGGGTTTCGGGAATTATTAATAAAGTTCAAGCTTCATGCATATATTCATGGAATAGAATGACTTAGCAACAATTTAATAATGAAAGTATCTCAAATTCTATATATAATACCTACTTGGTTAGGGTTGTTTATGGGCCGAGCTTTCAGGGTTTTACTATTGAGGTTTAGGGTTTGCTTTTTTTAGGGGTAGTTTAGGGTTTAGTGTGTAAGATTTTTTCAATAATATATATATGTTCGAGCATAGGTGTCAACACCCGGATTTTTAATCCTAGATGCCTGTTATGCCATACATCGCAATCCCAGGATTACCATTTTTGCGAGACATAACAGATTAGATATCATAGTACATCATCCATTACAAACCATACATAAGGTCTTACACAAATAAGGATCACATGATCCATTCTTAATACAATCAAGCAGCAGAATAACGTAATAATAATGATAGCGTAGGCGAGGCTCCATCTTCATGGTCACATGCAATGCTGACGATAGGGGATGATCCTAGTTGTCGTAAACTTCCTGCTGTCCGTCTTCCTGATACTCCTCTTCATAGTCTGGCCACGGGAATAGCCAGGGAGAAAGCCATGTGTACTCTTTAAGTACTCGCAATCTAATACTAACAAGTGAAGTGGTTTTGAGTAGGATACTAAGATCTAGGTTGTTTTCCAAAAAGCCAGATTTACCTTAACTAAGTTCAGAAGCAAAGAAAGATAAAAGAAACTTTTATAACACCTAAGTGGGAACTTGAATTTCATGTCACAACTCTGTTGTGGTCAAGTCAAAGTCATAAATCGTTTCATAAGTCATTTTGGAAAACATCTGACAATGGAACAATATGGCCACTCCAACTGTCCATAACCGCGGACGCGGCTATTCGAATAGTTTGACACTCTGCAGAGATTATACACTTTCACCACAACATTCGATACATCCATCAGAAACAAATCCTGAATTCACCATACTCACTATGCGGATAATCAATCCTAACCTTTCAATTACACGCGCTAGTATAGGCACCTCTCCTGTGAGTTTGGCCTCCCAACCATGACCAACTGTCATCTTGGGAACTGCATAGGTGGACAATCTTCACAAGGTAGCCTCAGCTAAAACCTTGGCCGCAAGGGAACCCATACTAAGGTATATAAATTTCCAGTCAAGCCCAACCCAATTTTCGGGTATTGTTGTTGTACGATAAAATTGGAATGGTATCGCATCCAGACAACCATCCGTTTTATAAAGGGCTAAGGCTCATGCCTTAACATTTTCATCCTCAAATCATCTGGTGTTTAAGAACACATGGCAAAACATTTCAATAGAATGACTCCTTATTCTAAGGTTTTCATAACCATTTTCACCAAGTATTCCCATCTAGAGTTGATCAAGTTTTATGCTTAACACTAGCATCTACAAGTGGGGGTAAATACTAATGAGGGGTGATAAGCAATTGGATCTTATCTAAATTCAATCTCATGCCTCAGGATGACACAAGATTATCTAACTTGGGTCAAGTTTTATGCTCTTTATGCCACCTTTAAATATCTTTCTAAAAACTACAAGCCACTAAGTAAACTTTAGTAGAAAGCTTTGATAAAGAAATAAAATACTAAGCTTGCAAGTAAAACTAGGATTGGGTATAATCCAAATGATATAACCAAGCATGCTTAATGTATTGCATAGGCTATCTAAATTTCATAGTTGCAAGTGTTAGCTTGCATAATTGCAAGTATAATCTTGCCTTGTGCAGAGCAGTGGTTGAAGTTCTCCTCGGCTTCTTCCTCGTAGTATCCTCCTTCCTCCTCGTATCCTTGGTCGGTACTAGCGTCTATAAATAAATACGAGGTACACAATCACCACACAATTCTTAACTACTCTATTTAGCACACAAAGGGTCACACTAGATGATCTAGCATCATCACTATTATCACAAAGATTAAAGCACTTGTCTTATTTATTTTATTTTAGAAAAGTAATTTCTACTCATTGAAAAACTAATTAAGGTTTAATATTCTCCAACTAAAACATGGGATCATGTTGACACATCTCATCACCACATATTTCAGAACTTGGGAATGTGATTTAACGTGGTGTCACAATTTAATAAAGTTTAACCTTTTTATTTTAGTTAATTAAAGTGACTAGAAATGCCTATGAGGCATTCTTTTATTACTTGATCATTATTTCTGCAAGTAAACCTATATATTTTTATATATCTTAAAGGTATGGTTAAATGCGATTTTTGAGAGTTGGAATCAACTCAAATGCTTTCATGGTTACATTTTGAAAATGTTTGAATGCAAAAAAGCTTCTGCCTTGTTATTTTTACAATTGGTGATCTACAATTCCAAATGAATTGAATCAAACGGGCTTGGATTAAGTACTCCAGTACCTTTCTAACAAAATTGGTTTCATGCATTTTGGTTCATTGAATCGAGCTGGGTTGATTTTTCAATCTAGGTACATAACTGATTTTGAAACTAAATGAATAAACCTAAGTTTGAATTGCTGGGCCACGCGGGATGCTAACTGGGCCGGCCAACTACGCACAACACACTCGCGGGTGGGTTTAAGTGAACGACCCCAAGTCAGTGGGATAGAGGGGTGCGAAGCAGTACGGGGGATGTGGAGCACACGATCTAACTCTAATCGAACGGCTGAGGTTCATCGTCCACATCGGGTAACACCGGCGAGACCGAACCCTAGCGCGGCCAGTGGGGGTCGACAGGGGCTCACCGGGGCTCCGGTGATGGCCGGCGTTGGGGGCGAGCGACAAAGTCAACAACGGCGATCCTCCTTGTACCGGTAGCTCCTCCTAGGGCGGCTCCAATCGACGGCGCCTCTCCTCCTCTTCAGCGGCGAACTCCGTGGAAATTCCGGCCACCTAGTGCTCACCTTGCTCCAGGAGTGAGTGGGTGTGATCAGTGAGTGGTGGGGAGTGAGATGGTGTGCTCAAATCGAGCAGGGGTGGCCTCCTTTTATAGTGCCTGAAGGGGACCGACGGGCGCGGGTGGAGCCCGTCGTGGTCGTCGGCACAGCGTGCTAATGTCATGGGAAACGATAGGGGACGGTGTGTTGCCTCCTGGCAAAGCTCAACGGCTTGATGGCACGGCGTGGGGAGGTGAGGAACGGTCGGAACGTCGTGGCGCTCTGGGCGGGTCCGATGGCAAGTTTAATGGCGCACATCGTCCATGGTCCGTGTGGCGGTGAACGGGGTTGTCTGGCGGGTTGCTGGGGTGCTGGTGATCACGCACGTCATGTCGTTGATGGCGCATTGGCGTGCTCTCGGCACGCACGCAGAGAAACTGCGTGCGAGCTTGTCGGGTGGTCTAGGGGCTGGCAGTGCTCGAGGCTTGGACAGGGGGTGACGGTGGATGGTGGTTAGTGCTCCAGACAAGGTTGGAGAGGCTAGAGCTTCTCCTAGCTTGTTGGCGACATGGGGGTGGCAAGGGTGCTCTCGGCATGGTCACCATTAATGGCTATGCTTGCTCACAGTGGTGCTAAGATTAGTTAGATTAGTTTGATCATCTACTGAGAGTGTAGAGTTAGCTAGAGAGGGGACAAGGTTGGCCAAAATTACTGCTGCTACTAATAGTGTTTGATGTTTGTTTGTTTGCTACTTACAAGGTGTTTGATGAAATGGTAGCAAGAAATTCAAATTTGAATTTTGGATTCAAACTTGGTGGGTTTGCTAGGTACATACTAGGGAGTCTTTGGGTTAGTTGGATTGGTCAAGGGGCACTGGTTTGGTTGGGTTTTGAAAATGTGTGATCTTCACATATGATAAAGATTCAATTTTGAATTGTGATTTGACCGAGGTTGCCAAATGTTTCTGCAAGTTTGAAAGGTGGGCTTTGATTCACTTTTACTTGGTCTAGCAAGGGTGAAAAGAATTGTAAAATTTTCTGTATGAAATCTTGGACTAGAAAACTCAAAGTGACCTAGTGAGCAAGATTGGCAAAAATGACCATTTGCTTTATTTGTTGTCTTTTTTTTTTCTCTTGATTTGTTTCTGCTTGGAAATGTTTTAGATGATGTTATTTTCATCTTTAAACCATTCCTTGCTATTTAGGTTCATCACACAAGTCATTCATGCATTCTTACCATCATCACATACACACATGCATTCATTTGGTGTTTATTTAATCAAAGTTTTTGTTAACCCTAATTTTAGTGATTAGAATTTGATAATCATGATCAAGATTTTTCGGATGTTACATTAGGGTTACGGGTTGAGGGGTTTAGGGTTTTTAGGCGGTATAGGGTTTATGGTTAAAGCTTTAGGGGTTAGGGTTGGTATATTTCAATAATGTTTAAGATTTCGTGAATAAGAATGGCGTTAGCGCAATTTAATGAAAGTGTGTCAAATTTTGATCTATGATGAGTGCATGATACGTGCTTGCTTGGTTAGGGTTATGTATGGGTCGAGGGTTTAGGGTTTTAGTATTGAGGGTTTAGGGTTTTGTTATTTAGGGATAGTTTAGGGTTTATGAATTTTTCAACGATATGTCCAAGCTTAGTGTGAGGAGTTGAGGGTTTAGGATTTCTAGGGGTATTGGGCTTAGGGTTTAGGCTTTTGGGAATTTTCAATAATTTCGAGCCTACGTGAATTAGATTGGAGGTAGCGCAATTTAATGAAAGTATATCAAATTTTGATCTATTAGTGCATGATACCTGCTTGATTGGTTAGGGTTGTTTATGGGTCGAGGGTTTAGGGTTTTAGTATTGAGGGGCTAGGGTTTTGTTTTTTTAGGGGTAGTTTAGGGTTTAGGAATTTTTGAATAATATGTCCGAGCTTAGGGTCAGGGGTTGAGGGTTCATGGGTTTTAGGGGTATAGGGCTTAGGATTTAGGCTTTAGGGAATTTTAAATAATGCTCGAGCTTTCATGAATTAGAATGGCGTCAGAGCAATTTAATGAAAGTATATCAAATTTTTATCTATTAGTGCATGATACCTGCTTGCTTGGTTAGGGTCATTCATGGTGGGTCAAGGGTTTAGGGTTTTAGTATTGAGTGTTTAGGGTTTTTTTTAGGGATAGTTTAGGGTTTATGATTTTTTCAATAATATGTCCGAGCTTAGGGTAAGGGGTTGAAGGTACGTTTAGGTTTTTTAGGGGTTTAGGGTTTAGGGGTTAGGGTTTAGGGAATTGTCAATAATATTTGATCTTTCATAAATTAGAATGGCGTCTGAGCAATTTAACGAAAGTATCACAAATTTTGATCTATAAGTGCATGATACCCGCTTGGTCAAGGTTTAGGGTTGTAAGGTTTATGTTTTTGGTTTTAGGTATTTTGCATTAATGTTCAAGCTTTATGATCAGATTCTCGTGGAATGGAATGACTTTAGCACAATTTAATGAAGTATATCTCAAATGTTGTTCTATAAGTCGATGATATATCTACTTAGTCAGGGTCGTTTAGGGGTTTATGGGTTAAGAGAATTTTCAATAATGTTCAAGATTTATGATTATATTCGTCAAATAGAATGGCGTTGCCAATTTAATGTATGTATCACAAAGTTGATATACAAGTGCTTGATACTTTCTAGGCCTGGTCAGGGTTTAGGATTTTATGGTTTCGGGTATTTTCAATAATGTTCAAGCAGCTTTATGCTTTTAGTCATTGAATACAATGGTGTTACTGTAATTTAATGGAAGTATCTCTAAAATTTGAATCTATAAGTGCATGATACCTGCTTGGTTAGGTTTTAATTGTGGGTTGAGGTTTTAAGGTTTAGAGTTTTAGTATTTAGAGATTTATGTTTTAGGGGTTGTTTATTAGGGTTTTGGGTTTAGGGAATTTTCAATAATGTTCTGCAAGCTTTATGCTTATATTCGTCGAATAGAATGGCGTTGCCCAATTTAATGTAAGTATCTCATATTCTATCTACAAGTGCATGATACATTCTTGGTCAGGGTTTAGGGGTTTAGTGTTTAGGGTTTCATGGTTTTGAGATTTTTCAATAATGTTCAAGCCGCTTTATGCTTTTAATCATGGAATAGAATGGTGTTACCATAATTTAATGAAAGTATCTCAAATTTGAATCTATAAGTGCATGATACCTTCTTGGTTAGGGTTTAATTGTGGGTTGAGGGGTTTAAGGTTTAGGGTTTAGAGAATTTTCAGTAATGTTCAAGCTTTATGCTTATATTCATGGAATATAAAAGCGTTACTGCAATTTAACGAAAGTATCTCAAATTTTGATCTATAAGTGCGTTTAGGGTTTAAGTTTTAGGGGTTGTTTAGGGTTGTGTGTTTAGGGAATTTTCAATTATGTTCAAGATTTATTCCTATATATTCGTCGAATAAAATGGTGTTACATGAATTAATAGATGTATCTGAAAATTTGATTTATAAGTGTGCATGACAGCTGCTTGGTAAAGATTTAGGGTTTAGTATCTCGGGTTTTAGGGTTAGGGGTTTATTGTTTCAAGTTTTAGGGTTTAGGGTTTTGGTTTTAGGTATTTAGGGGTTTAGGGTTTCGGGAAATTTCAATAAAGTTTGAGTCTATGCATATATTCATGGAACATAGACTTAGCAACAATTTAATAATGGAAGTATCTCAAATTTTTATCTTTATATAAGTGTATGATACTTGCTTGGTTAGGGTTGTTTATGGTCCAAGGGTTTAGGGTTCTAGTATGGAGAGTTTAGGGTTTTGCTTTTTATGGGTAGTTTAGGGTTTAGGGTTTAAGAATTTTTCAACAATGCCCGTGTGTTTAGGGTTACAGGTTGAGGGGTTTAGGGTTTTTAGTGTTAAGGCTTTATGGGGTTAGGGTTTAGGGTATTTTCAATAATGTTCGAGCTTTCTTGAATTTGAATGGCGTTAGCGCAATTTCATGAAAGTATCTCAAATTTTGATTTATGAGTGCATGGTACGTGCTGGGTGAGGGATGTTTATGGGTCGAGGTTTTAGGGTTTTATTATTGATGGTTTATGGTTTGGTTTTTCTGGGGGTAGTTTAAGGAGGTTAAGGTTTTAGGATTTTTTTCCAATAATATGTCCGAGCTTACGGTTACTGGTTGAGGGTATGTTTTGGGTTTTTAGGGGTATAACACGTAGGGTTTAAGATTTAGGGGCGAGTGTGGAGATCACGGGAGCATGATCGAGAGGGAAAGGGGCGAACGGAAACTACCTGGAGAGTTCGCCGGAGTTGAAGACGTTCTTGGTGGCGCTCGGGTGATGTCAAAGCCGAGCTTCTAGCACGCGCGCGGGTGAGCTGAGGCTATGGGAAGATGCGCCTGACGATGGGGAATAGGACAGTGGGTGCCAGGGAGTGGGAGGTGGCTGGAGTTGCTGGTATTTGGCCTGAGAGTTCATCGTAGCTGAGTGTGCTTGGGCTTGCAATTCGTGCAGCCTTGTGGCCGAGGGGGGCGATGTCTGGGGAAGAATGGAGAGGGGGCGTGGTTGTTTAAGTGTGCGTCATTGCTGGAGGAATTAACATCGCCAATAACTCGAATTGACGAGAATTGAATCGCGGCAGAACGGTGACGAGCGATGGGGAAACGGTCGACGCGGGTGGAAACAAAGAACGGGAAGGTGGGTCCTGGTTTTCTACGAGAGGGAGAGGGAGTGGGTGTGGGGTCCTGCTGTCAGCGACTGCGTGGGTGTGCTGCCGGGTGAAAAACGATTCGCTGCAGGGAGAAAAGATGGGCTAGTTGCTAGGCTGGACTGGGCCTGATTCTAGGTTGGCTTTGCTTCCCTTTTTTTATTCCTGATCTTTTTCTTTTTCCTTTTTTGTTTTGATTCTTATTCAAATAATTCAAACACTATTTGAATTCAAACCTTTGCCAAACTTTGAGCATATTTTAATACTGTTTATTAACATATTCTAAAGTCCAATTTAGAATATTTCTTTTATTCTTTTAGGGTATATTAATTATTTAAAATAGGATCTTGTCTTTATTCAAATAAGATTTTAAATAGGTTTTCAAACTTCATTTGAATTCTAAATTTTACCAAACCTTTTTTAGTAGGTTTTATTTATTCAAAATAATTTCACTTTGAATTATTATTTAAAATACTTTAATATGATTTGTTGTTCATTTAAATTGGGAAATGTCTTTATTTAGATAAAATTGGATATTAATAAATCCTTTTGATTTTATTTAAATAATCCTTTACTCTTTTTATTAAACAAAAGAATCTTTCATTTCATTTGTTTGGCCAAGATTTAATTTGGCTTTAAAATAGTCCTTATTTATTTATTTATTTATTTATTTATTTCTTCTTCCTTGCTATAAATCCAAAGATCCAAAAATGGTGATTCCAACTTTTATAATTTTATTTGTTATTTGTTTATCTTTTTAAATCCCTTTTCATTCAAAGTTTGTCCAAGATGGGTCTTTGATGTTTCTATTTGGAAACAAAAAGTTTCTTTTCTCCCTAAATTTCAACAATTATTTATTTTGTTTATTTTTTTCACATTTCAAAATTTGGAAAATTTTGGGATGTGATAGGCTACCACCCTTATGCTTCCTCTTTCTGTTCTCAACTTGATTCATCTTGTTTTCCAAGATGGTGGCTTTGTCATAGAGTGATTGATAAGTTGGGACATAGGCAACAAACAACTGCAGGTTCAACTCATCATTAAGTCCTTAGAAGAATTTATATTTCCTCTTAGCATCTGTGTCAACTTCATCCGGTGCATAGCGTGCCAGATTGTTGAACTCCTCGATGTACTCAGCCACACTGAGGTGATGCTGTTTCAGATTGTGGAACTCCTTTTTCTTCAAGTTCATCACTCCAAATGAGATGTGAGCTATACGGAAACCATCCTCAAATTATCCCAAGTCACATCGTCAAGGGGAGTGGTGATCTGAAAGTTGTCCCACCATGTTGCTGCTGGCCCTAGAAGCAAAAATGCTGCAAACCTAACTTTTTCCTCGTCGGTGCAGCCAACAGTCACTAAGTCCTTATTCACCGAACGTAACCAGTCATTGGCTACCATTGGATCAGTTGTTACAGAGAACCTTGCAGGCCTTAGTTTTAGAAATCTGGTGAGCATGTTAAGTGCTAGAGGATTATTCTGATTGTTGTTGTTGTTATTGTTATTGTTGTTCTGATTCTGATTTTGCATAAACACTGCCTCATCATCTACATCATTTGAGCTTGAGCTGCCATCATCTGTTGCATCTCGGGAGTGACATTGTTGTTGTTGTTTGGGTTGGGATTGGCATGTCGAGGAGGCATCTATTGGTTTGATAGGGATAAGTAATGATGGATAGGTCTAAAGAAGTTCTACCACACAACCCAAAACAATCAAGTTCAATAAAACAATCAAACAATCAATAAGCAACTATACAATTAACAACTTATGAGCTTAACCCATGAGTTGAAGGAAACAACAAGTTTTCTTGAAACAATCAACCTAGTATAGTCATACCTCATAGGTCAATATGATCCATACACTAACATGATTTCAATGTTTTTGGTAGGCAATCTAATGTCTCTTGGTTCTCACTTGTAGTCCTTAGTGATGTCTAAGTTGAAGTCATTGGTCATGGTGAAGGCTTTGTCCATCAAGTTGAAAAGGAAGAGATGTAGAATCAAAACCAAAAAGGTTGAGGAAAGAGTTTACAAGATTGTTTGTAAATAAGTTTTGGAACAAATATAACTCATATTTTTTGAAAGGGTTTTGTCCAATCCTAGGGTTACAATCCTACAGTCAACACAGTGCTCTGATACCATGGGTAGTGGTCCCAACCTTTAATAAGGTGGAGATCCCTGTGTTTACAATGCTAGTTCTTGGATCAATAGCTAGAATCCACAGTTAAGATGTAATATCAAGAAACAAAGGTCATAATACAACTTTATAACCAGGAATAAAATAATTCATTACATCTTACATAGCTCATTTGTCTATCTCATTACAATGCAGCAGAAGTTACTATAGCATGTAGTCCTTCATCTTCAAAGTGCCACAGGCAATCATGTTGGTTGTAGACTTGTAATCCTAACACACTTCACTAACATCAAACAAACCTGCAACATAATAAGTTGCAGCCACAAGGGTCAATACATTTGAATTGTATTGGCAAGTTTCACTACTATATAGAAATAAGTGGATCCTATCAATACATGCATATTTGGCTAAGTAGGGTTTAGGCTCATCTGCAGAAAGCAATATAGTTTTATCCTATCTTTTCAAAATAGTTTTGATCTTTTGACAATCTTTCTGAACTCCTTGGAAAACTACAAGTGCTTCTAATCCCTTGTTGACACCATCAAGTTTTACTTTGAGAAATTGGAATGTCGAGATCTTCCATAGCTTCAGGCCTTAGTTGCTCAGAGTTGTCCATAACCGGGGACACGGCTAAGTACTTAGAATTTGATCTTTTGCAGAAGTTGTTCACTTTACCCACATGACACAATCTCATCTTGACGCCAACAGTGTCCGCTGGATAAGTACTCACCAAATGGAGTACTGGCAGATCGAGAATGTGACAAAGTCTTTCCATAGAAGTCATTCCCAATACACAATGCTAGCTTGTCTACCAGGCACCAATGTATGGATATATTCCCAATACACAATTCTAGTTAACCTGAAGATGCCAATGCAAGGGTCTTCCACTATGTAGTTGACTAAGCCAGAGCCCATTTAGCATGTGGCTATACACAGAAGCCACTGTACGAGAAACATGTTAAATCTCTAAGTCCCTGGGTGGTTTTCTTCTAGTGCACATACAAAAGATAGCCATATAAACATGGTTCCCTTTGTTGCCACCTTGTGCAAAACTTGAGTATCCTCCTTCCACCCAGGTGGTTCATTGAGTACTTCATATAAAACATATATTTTTTCCAACACTTCATATAATCATGATACGATATTCCACCCCAAGTCTATAGCAGGGCTAAGCATACTACAACTATGATGTCTTCACTAAGGAAGATGGATTTCCTAATAGGACATAGCATACCATAGAAATATAGTAGCCCTATCATGCATACTACAAAAATACCACTAAGTGTAGTGAAAATAGTAGGACATGGATGATAGTGTCACTTTCCTTTTAAGTAGAGAATATTGGTTCACTCCTTGATCTTGCAAATATCACACTCTTCAAACTTTACTACAATTCAATCAAGCAAGCATATATTCAAACTAACATTTAAACAATTCACCACATAAAATAATAAAAACAAGGTAATGCATGCAATCATGCAAAAGATTGTTTTATTTTGGAAAAGTGGTTTCTAGTAGGCTCTAAACATTTTAAAGCTCCTATTGGTCATTTACAAAAGTGGTAAAACCATTTAAATTCAAGTTGGTGAAAATGGTCATTTAATCATTTTGTTTTGCTAGAAATGGTTTAAATCAAAGTAATATTTTCTAGGGTTAGCCAAATATATTCTTTAAACACAAAAGTTAGTGTTTATGATTTAAGGGTTTAATATTAATCCATTTGCAAAAAGGTTCCACCTAAATTCTATTTTTCAGTCAAACACGATTTTCATTTGATAGAAATGTTTTTAACAAGTAATAATTTACTAAGGTTCATAAAATATGTTTTCAAATCTCAAAACTTGGTGTTTACGGTCAGGGATTTTAAATCACATCATTATCTAAAGGGTTTACTTTAAAAGTATTTTTAAATCATAATCAATATTTTTATTTAGCTAGAAATGCGTTTATTCAAAGATTTAACTCCTAAGTGCCACCAAATATATTTTTAAATCCACAAGTTGGTTCTTAGGGTCGTTAGGTTCAAAACAATCCATTTACAAAATATTTTACCCTAAAAACATTTTAAAACAAATTTTATATCCAAAATATGCCTAAACAAGTTTCTGCAAAACACCAATTTTACAGAAGCAATTCATTAAACAAAGTGCATGGTTTCAAAGTACTCTTCTTGGAGATTCCATTGATATAAAGTTTGCAAAATATGGACATGTGGATTTAAAGTTATGAATTTTGCAAGTTTGAACATCTAATTGATCATTTTCTGTTTTTAAATCGAAGTCAGTGCCACGCGTCTTAATCTTATTGGTCCATACCGCTTCGGGTGAATCATGCTACGCAGGCTGTTAGATCTAACTTAATCGCACGGTGTTGATTGCTTCGTACCTGTTCGCTAAGTAATCTATCGTGACGCTTGGATCTAGATCCAGTGGCTCACAGCATCTCGACCACAGATGGGCGGCGCTGGCGGTGGCGGATGGTGGCGCGCGCTCAGACGGTGAGGTTGTCGACGAACCAGGAACCGCGGGAGGGAGAGAGGATGCTTACCAGACTCGCCGGGAAGCACTGATGCTCGAGGTGGAGTCAGTTCGTCGAGGGGCACTCGAGGGTAGCGGCGATTGCTCGTCGGAGACGGCGTCGGCATCGGGTTTGTCTGGTCGTTGTCGGAGGCGAGGCTACATGTCATGCTAAGGCAAACGGAAGGGGGCGTTAGACGCGGGCAAGTGTGGAGATCAGGGGAGCATCATCGAGAGGGACAGGGGCGGACGGAAACTACCTGGAGAGTTCGCCGGAGTTGAAGACGTTATCGATGGCGCTCGGGTGATGTCGAAGCCGAGCTTCTAGCACGTGCGCGAGTGAGCTGAGGCTATGGGAATATGCGCCTGATGATGGGGAATAGGACAGTGGGTGCCAGGGAGTGGGAGGTGGCCGGAGTTGCTGGTATTTGGCCGGAGAGTTCGTCGGAGCTGAGGGTGCTTGGGCTTGCAATTCATGCATCCTGGTGGCCGAGGGGGGCGGTCTCTAGGGAAGAATGGAGAGGGGGCGTGGCTGTTTAAGTGTGCATCATTGCTGGAGGAATTAACATCGCCAATAACTCAAATTAACGAGAATTGAATCGCGGCGGAACAGCGACGAGCGATGGGGAAACGGTCGACGCAAGTGGAAACGAAGAACAAGCAGGTGGGTCCTGGTTGTCTGCGAGAGAGAGGGAGTGGGTGTGAGGTCCTGCTGTCAGCGACTGCGCGGGTGTGCTGCCGGGTGAAAAATTCGCTGCGGGGAGAGAAGATGGGCTAGTTGCTGGGCTGGACTGGGCCTGATTCTGGGCTGGCTTTGCTTCCCCTTTTTTTATTCCTGATCTTTTTCTTTTTCCTTTTCTGTTTTGATTCTTATTCAAATAATTCAAACACTATTTGAATTCAAACCTTTGCCAAACTTTGAGCATATTTTAATACAGTTTATTAACATATTCTAATGTCCAATTTAGAATATTTCTTTTATTCTTTTAGGGTATATTAATTATTTAAAATAGGATCTTGGCTTTATTCAAATAAGATTTTAAATAGGTTTTCAAACTTCATTTGAATTCTAAATTCTACCAAACCTTTTTCAGTAGGTTTTATTTATTCAAAATAATTTCACTTTGAATTATTATTTAAAATACTTTAATATGATTTGTTGTTCATTTAAATTGGGAAATGTCTTTATTTAGATAAAATTGGATATTAATAAATCCTTTTGATTTTATTTAAATAATCCTTTACTCTTTTTATTAAACAAAAGAATCTTTCATTTCATTTGTTTGGCCAAGATTTAATTTGGCTTTAAAATAGTCCTTATTTATTTATTTCTTCCTTTGCTTATAAAATCCATATCTTTTTATTTAAAGATCCAAAAATGGTGATTCCAACTTTTATAATTTTATTTGTTATTTGTTTATCTTTTAAATCCCTTTTCATTCATAGTTTGTCCAAGATGGGTCTTTGATGTTTCTATTTGGAAACAAAAAGTTTCTTTTCACACTAAATTTCAACAATTATTTATTTTGTTTACTTATTTTTCACATTTCAAAATTTGGAAAATTTTGGGATGTGACATTTTCTATGGGTAGTTTAGGGTTTAGGCTTTAGGAATTTTTCAATAATATGTTGGAGCTTAGCGTGAGGGGTTGAGGGTGGTTTAGGGTTTAGGGCTTAGGGTTTAGGGCTTAGGGTTTTGGGTACATGCGGATGCGCACTAGTGGCGTAGATTGTTCGTTAGGGTGACCGCCCTGCAGGTGCTTGTCCCGTTCGTGAGTACTCCTACGCAAGTACGTTAGGGGGAGTAGATAGATTTTTTTTGCTCATCGTATTAGTTTTTTTGTCCTTTCGGGCAACTTGGATGTGATTAGTACAGTTGTGCCGGCACAATTTTTTGCTTTTGGCGGTACATGATGAATGAATCTAGAACTCTCTCTGTCACATTACTATACTACTACCAGTAGTACTATACTCCGTATTTTTTTGGACGCATGGTAAAGTAGTGAGTCTAGTCATTTGGTCAAGTTGCGTGCAGGAGGAATGAGATATCGAAATTTCTACTCCCGCTCGATGGCTCAAGACACAAGACAACTAGTACTCCTCTAGCCTCCGGCTGTCGCCTAGATCAAAATGAGCAAGCAAAAGATTGTCTATCTGGGAAATTGCCATGGCCATTACCTGCAGAGTTTTGCCTTTTCTTTCCTGCAAGGCACCTAAAACTGTAGTAGCTACTCCACTAGTAATAACATGCTATGATGAGGCCCTACAGCTACTAGACAATAGTACTACTCTAGTAGCTACTCTCGTCACATTGCACCTTCCTTCTCCAAGAGGTGGAGTTCTTTTTTTTTGAGAGAGAAAACCTTTAGTCGGAGCTCCTTGAAACTACAGCTCGAGTATCTCTTCGAGGTTTTTGCACCTAGCCTCAATTGGAGTCCCACTGCCCACTCGCCCACCTTCTACAGGACTAGTAATCCGCACCATCAGCCATTGTCTTCTCCATCTCACCCCGGCCGCCATCTCCCGCCAACGATCTTCCCTCTCCTCACCTCCCTCCCTCCCACCCACCCACCAGAAAAAAACCCCAAAACACCATCTGGAGCCTCCTTCCATGGTGAGATCGAGCACGGTCAGTAAAAATCCTAATCAGTTTCAGATTGTGTTCACCGAAGGCCCCCTTCAAGTACTCATCAACCATTGTGACGCTACCACTGCCACGAACCTCATCGGTTCATCCAAACATATTCTTCAATCAGCAAGAGAGCACAACTACGCCTGTTTCTCAGCTATTTGGCCTCCCATGTGTTCTTCATTCTCACCCAATGGTGAGACCGTGGGAATCCAAAAACTACATCAAAGTGGCAGGCATCTCGTGCAAGCTAACGCCATTGGACAGGTTTTCCTCTGATGTTGTGATGCCAAATGGTTTTGATGAGCGGCGAGCAGGTGACAATAGAGATTGGATCTTCATGGTTGTGCCCAATTTTATATGGGACCTTGTCAACATGTACACTCATCACAGTATTGTTCTTCCGCAAGTGACGGGGTTTGAACCGACTGAAGGTTCTGCACTTACATTCCAGGATGATGCTGATGAAGGTCGACGTACTGAACTACAGAAGATAGTCATTTGCCAAATTCCGACACCTACTGGGGCATACAAGGATTTCTCTCTTGTTGCCATCTTCGAATTCAAGATTGAGGTCCTTAAGGGGAATGATAGTAATGGATGGTCATTTTATGTGAATGTGTTGCAACGCTACTTCAGATACTGCGATGCTAATATCCAACATGACCGTGTGTTCGCCGTGACCGAGAATGGCAGTGTTTATGCATGGAAGTCTCTGAAACTTGATAAATTCTCCTCTCTAAATATTTTATTAGATTTTTTAACATCCCAGATTTTATATTAGGATGTTATTAGTGCCATGCATCATCCTTGCATCATTGCATCCTACAATAAAAATTTGCAACAAAATCCTAACACCTAAACCTATCAAAACCCTAATAAAGATTTCTGTATGTAGGCATTATTGTTGTAGTCAAGCTTGATCCTTCTAAAAACTTTGTAAAACATTAAACTATGGCCCTATGATGACCACCTTATTTTTACAAAAATTTAGAAATTGGTTTCATCACTTTTTGACTTTATATGCAAAAGTTATATAAGTTTTACTAAAACAGAAATTGAAAAAAATGTTGAAGGAAAAAAAGGGGAACCTAACCTAACTGGGCCGCTGTGCCAGCCCACCCACGCCCACGCGATAGCTAGCTAGCCAGCGCCCGCGCCAGCCCACTCCCCCCCCCCCGTCACCGACACCCGGACCCCACCTGTCATCCCTCTCCCTCCCAGAGTCCGCGACGAGCACTGCTTTTGCCGCGTCGGGACCCCCAAATCCCAACGGACTCGGCCATCCCCTTCCCAAGCATCTGGCCCTTAAAGCCGACCCTTCCCGTTGCCTTACCCTCGAAAAACGCTAGCTCGAGCTTCGCCAAATCGCTACTGTTCTTCCTCGTGGTCATCGCGCTCGGGAAGGTTGAGGATCCGGCGATTTGCGCCACCCGAACCCTCCCTCGCTGTTGGTTGTACACTCCATGCTTTACCATCTCCCCTGGCCGCTTTTCCCCTTCTACAGAGCACTAGATCACGCTCGATTCCTCGCCGACGCCTCGCCGGAGTTCGCGGAGATCGGCGGAGCACCGCGGCTGGACGGGGAAGCGAACGTGGATGCCAGTCTCACGATCGAGACCGCGAGGAGGAGCCGCATGTTGTCGTCTGCTCTGCTGCCTCAGGAAGCCACCGGATCGTCACCGAGCTTCACCACCCGATAGCGCCGCCTCCTCCTTGCAATCAGCACCGCCGCGGTAAGACACTGCCCCTCCCGCCGTTGGATCTCCTACCAATGGCCTAGATTAGAAGGGCGAGCGAAGCGGTACGTGCCAATCGCGCTGCGCCGCGTGGCAAAGCGTGTCGGCACCGCGCCCGCGCCACATCACCCCCCCCACCTTGCCAGCTGGCCTAATCAGAAGCTGCCACTTGGCAATATTTTAGGTTAGGGTTAGATCAGTTTACAGATTTAGTTTAAAACTTGCGAAATTCTTATAAAATTAAATATTTGGACAAATTTAGCTTATAATATCCCGTTGGATTCATAATTTTATGTAGAACACAGATCTGCAATACAATTCCAAGTTTACAGTAGGGTTTTTGGTGTATATTTTAATTATTAGATTGGAGTATTTAATTCATAGAAAAATAATTAGAACTCCGTTTTAGTTGATTCTTGTTGCATTGACTTTGTTTCCGTAATACCTACTGGACAAAATTATGAAACCTTGCTTAAGATCATTAGATATAATTTGGGGCTAATTAGATGGTTGGATCTCCTTTTAACCCTATGAATTGTATTAGTGACCAAGCAAAATAAAACATGATGCAAATATGCACTCATCATATGTCCAAGCTTAGTCTGAGGGGTGGGGGTTTAGGGTTTTTAGTGGTATAGGGCTTAGGATTTAGGCTTTAGGTAATTTTCAATAATGCTCGAGCTTTCGTGAATTAGAATGGCGCTAGCGCAATTTAATGACAGTATGTCAAATTTTGATCTATGTTGAGTGCATGATACCCGCTTGGTCAGGGTTTAGGGTCGTAGGGTTTAAGTTTTAGGTTTTAGGGAACTTTCAATAATGTTCAAGCTTTATGCTCAGATTCGTGGAATGGAATGACGTTAGCATAATTTAATCAAAGTATATCTCAAATGTTTATATAAGTCGATGATATATCTTCTTAGTCAGGGTCGTTTAGGGGTTTAGGGTTCAAAGAATTTTCAATAATGTTCAAGCTTTATGGTTATATTAGTTAGGGGTTGAGGTTTTAGGTTTCAGGGATTGTTTAGGATTTTAGTGGTAGCCATGGAATTTGACAAGGTTCTGAAAAACAACTTCGTAGTATTGTCCTGCCATGTATGGACATTATTGTGTTTCAACCCGAACGACCAAGGTCATCAAGGCCATATCGATCGACATCATAGTTTACGACCCCATAGAGTTCCTACACTAGATGGGTGTTGTAGTAGCAAGCATTGTTAACCGTGGGAGTTTTCACACATATAGTGGATCATGCGTCATATCTAACTATGGCAGTAAAATGAATTTCACAAAAAAAAGTCTAGCGTGGTGGAGACGAAAGTACAAGGAACACGTGTATAAGCACATCTGTAATTTTAGACCCACAAGACTTATGGAAATTACCACAATGTTGCATTTGCGACAAGGTGGGACCCACATAGCTTGTCATATTGCTCCATGCAAGGGGAAATGATTTTTCTATACTCTATGTGAAACCCACAAGCTTGAGGTAACTTTATTTTCTCCATAATGTACTACTATATTCCTTAAAGCATGCTTTTTTACACACTGCGGATGTCCTAAGGAAAAGAGCAAACATCTTCAGTTTAGTGGGTCCCACAAATCGTCTCGTTTGGACACTGTCTAAACGGTGGATCTTACTACTAGTAGTACTACTAGTATATTAATTTTCCTTGTACATATGCCCACCACTGTCCACGCGCTGTACATACAGAGAGAACAAAACGTAGGCATGGGAAGAGGGCAGCTGCGAAGAGAAGAGGAGTTGAAGGCGGTTCGATGTCAGAGCAAAGTTTATTACGGGTTCCTAACACGAGGTACTCATGCCGCCTTTACAGTGTAGTACACTCTACTAATAGTAAATTTCAGGAGCTATGCACACAAAAAATTGGAAGTGTGTTTTCTCTCTCCTTCGATACCTCTCTCCACCCCTCTCCCCTTGCGCACCGGCCTGGCTGATCTCTCCCTCGTCCACAGCATGGCGCTGCGCACGTGTGCCTCGGTACGACAGCTCTATTTATTTTTTTTGAGGTGGAGGCTCTGTTTCTCTGGCGTGTTCGGCAGCCGCGTTGGTGTGGACTAGGAGTAGTACTGTACATATAGGAAGGAAACCACTTTGGTGCTTGGAGGCAAAAAAAATTCAAACTTTTCTGGTTTAGAATTTTTCACTTGCTTCCTAAACATCGGGAGGGAAGGTTATTCAAAAGATCCGTCATTCAAATTAGTACTTCTTATCTTATCTTTATCTTGTCTTATCTCTTACAATACCATACCACTACAAGTGGATGATACCCCTGTCTATCCAGGGTCGTTTAGGGGTTTATGGTTTAAGGTTTAGCGAAATTTCAATAATGTTCAAGCTTTATGCTTATAATCATGGAACATAATGGTGTTACCGCAATTTAATGAAAGTATCTCAAATTTGGATCTCTGAGTTCATGATACCCTTCTTGGTTAGGTTTTAATTATCGGTTGAAGGGTATAGGGTTTTAGTATTTAGGGATTTAGGGTTTAGGGTTTAGGGGTTGTTTATTAGGGTTTAGGGAATTTCAATAATGTTCAAGATTTATGCTTATATTCGTCGAAGAGAATGGCGTTGCCTATTTTCATGTAAGTATCACAATTTTGATCAACAAGTGCATGATACTTGCTTGGTCAGGGTTTAGGGGTTTAGTGATTAGAGTTTTATTTTTTTCGAGATTTTTCAATATGTTCAAAAGCCGCTTTATGCTTTTAATCATGGAATAGAATGGTGTTACCGTAATTTAATGAATATCTCAAATTTAGGGTTTTAGTGTTTAGGTTTTAGGATTTAGGTATTTAGGGGTTTAATTTAGGTTTTAGGGTTTCGGGAATTTTCAACAAATTTCGAGCTTTATGCATATATTCATGGAATATAAAGACTTAGCAACAATTTAATAATGAAAGTATATATCAAATTTTGATCTGTATATAAGTGCATGATACCTGCTTGGTTAGGGTTGTTTATGGGCCGAGGGTTCAGGGTCTTAGTATTGAGGGTTTAGGGTTTAGGGGTATAGGGGTTTAGGGATATATAGATTTTAATTTTATCTATAAGTGCATGATACCAGCTGATTTTGGTTAGGGTTAGGGGTTGAGGGTTTAGGGTTTAGGGGTATAGGGGTTAGGGTTTATGTTTTAGGGGGTAGGGTTAGGTGTATTTACAATAATGCTCGAGCTTTCGTGAATTAGAATGGCGTTAGTGCAATTTAATGAAATTATATCAAATTTTGATCTATAAGTGGAATATACCTGCTTGCTTGGTTAGGGTTGTTTATGGGCCGAGGGTTTAGGGTTTTAGTATTGAGGGTTTAGGGTTTTGGTTTTTAGCGGTAGTTTAGCGTTTAGGGTTTACGAATTTTTCATTAATTTATATATATATTATATGTTCGAGCTTAGGGTCAGGGGTCGAGGGGTTTAGAGTTTTTAGGTGTATAGAGCTTAGGGTTAAGGCTTTAGCGTGTTAGGGTTTAGGGTATTTTCAATAATGTTTGAGCTTTCGTGAATTAGAATGTCGTTAGCACAATTTAATGAACGTATGCCAAATTTTGATCTATGTTGAGTGCATGATACCTGCTTGCTTGGATAGGCTTGTTTATGGGTTAAGGGATTAGGGTTTTAGTATTGAGGGTTTAGGGTTTTGGTTTTTTAGGGGTAGTTTAGGGTTTAACATTTAGGAATTTTTCATTAATATGTTCGAGCTTAGTGTGAGGGGTTGAGGGTTTAGGGGTTTTAGGGTATAGGGCTTAGGGTTTAGGGTTAGGCTTTAGGGAATTTTCAATAATGCTCGAGCTTATGTGCATTCGAATGGCGTTAGCGCAATTTAATGAATGTATATCAAATTTGATCTATTAGTGAAAGATACCTACTTTCTTGGATATGGTTTTTTATGGGCCGAGGGTTTAGGGTTTTAGTATTGATGGTTTAGGGTTTTGGTTTTTTAGGTGTAGTTGGGTTTAAGAAATTTTGAATAATATATATTTTGAGCTTAGGGTTAGGGGTCGAGGGGTTTAGAGTTTTTAGTAGTATAGGGCTTAGGGTTAAGGCTTTAGGGGGGTAGGGTTTAGGGTATTTTCATTATTGTTCGAGCTTTCGTGAATTAGAATGGCGTTAGCGCAATTTAATGAAAGTATGTCAAAATTTGATCTATAAAGATTGCATGATACCTTCTTGCTTGGTTAGGGTTATTTATGGGTCGAGGGTTTTATGGTTTTAGTATTGAGGGTTTAGGGTTTGGGTTTTTAGGGATAGTTTAGGGTTTATGAATTTTTCAATAATATGTCCAAGCTTAGTGTGTGGGGTTGAGGGTTTTTAGTGCTTAAGCCTACGTGAATTAGAATGGCGTCAGCGCAATTTAATGAAAGTATATCAAATTTTGATCTATTAGTGCATGATAGCTGCTTGCTTGGTTAGGGTTGTTTATGGGCCGAGGGTTTAGGGTTTTAGTATTGAGGGGCTAGGGTATTGTTTATTTAGGGGGAGTTTAGGGTTTATTATTTTTTCAGTAATATGTTCGAGCTAAGGGTAAGTGGTTGAGGGTACGTTTAGGGTTTTAGGGGTTTAGAGTTTAGGGGGTAGGGTTTAGGGAATTTTTAATTATAATGTTCAAGCTTTATTCCTATATCAGTCGAATAGAATGGTGTTACCGAATTAATATAAGTATCTAAAAATTTGATCTATAAGTGTGCATGACAACTGCTTGGTCAAGATTTAGGGGTTTAGTGTTTTAGGTTTTAGTGGTAGCCATGGGATTTGACGAGGTTCTGAAAAAACAGCAACGTAGTATTGTCCTTCCATGTATGGTCATTATTGTGTTTTAACCCGAACGACCAAGGTCATCAAGGCCATATCGATCGACATCATAGTTTATGACCCCATAGAGTTCCCATACTAGATGGGTGCATCTTGGGGGTAGCAATCATTGTTGACCGTGGGAGTTTTCACACATATAGTGGATCATGTGTCCTATCTAACTACGGCAGTTAAATGAATTTCGTAAAAAAAGTCTAGCGTGGTGGAGACATGAGTACAAGGCACGCGTGTCTAAGGGCATCCTTAATGTTGGACCCACCCGACTTATGGAAATTACCACAATGTATAATGTCAGCATTTGCAGCAAGGTGGGACCCACATAGCTTGCATTGCTCCATGCAAGGGGAAATGATTTTTCTATACTCTATGTCAAACCCACAAGCTTGAGGTAACTTTATTTTTTCCACAATGTACTACTATATGCCTTAAGGCGTGCTTTTTCTACACATTGCGGATGCCCTAAGGGAAAAAAAAAACGTCTTTAGTTTAGGGGTCCCACGAATCGTCTCGTTTGAACACTCTCTAAACGATGGAGCTTACTACTACTCGTAGTACTAGTATATTTCTTTTTCTTTGACATATGCCCACCTCTGTCCACACGCTGTACATGCAAAGAGAATAAAAATAGGCAGGGGATGAGGGCAGCAGCGAAGAGAGAAGAGGAGTTGAAGGCGGTTCGATGTCAGAGCAAATTTTATTACAGGTTCCTGACATGAGGTACTCCTGCCGCCTTTATAGTGTAGTACACTCTACTAGTAGTAAATTTCAGGACCTATGCATGCCAAAAAATTTGAAGTGTGTTTTATCTCTCTTTCGATGCCTCTCTCAACCCCTCTCCCCTCGCGCACCGGCCCAACTGATCTCTCCCTCGTCCACAGCGTGGCTCGCACGTGTGCCTCGGTATGTCGGCTCTGTTTCTTTTTTAGTGGGCGACTCTATTTCTCTGTTGTGTTCGGCAGCCACGTTGGTGTGGACTAGGAGTAGTACTGTATATATATGAAGGAAACCACATTGGTCCTTGCCGGCAAAAAAATCAAACTTTTTCGGTTTAGAATTTTTCATTTGCTTCCCAAACATCGGGAGGGAAGGTTATTCAAAAGATACGTTATTCACATTACTACTTCTAATCTTATCTTTATCTTGTCCTATCTCTTACAAACCATACCACCACAAGTATTTTTAGGGGTAGTTTATGGTTTAGCATTATGTTTTTAGCGGTAGTTTAGGATTTAGGATTTTTTCAATAATATGTCCGAGCTTAGGGTAAGGGGTGAGGGTACGTTTAGGGTTTTTAGGGGTCTAGGATTTAGGGGTTTAGCATTTAGGGAATTTTCAATAATAATGTTCAAGCTTTATTCCTATATTCGTCGAATAGAATTGCGTTACTAAATTAATAAAGTATCTAAAAATTTGATCTAGAAGTGTGCATGACAGGTTCTTGCTCAAGATTTAGGGGCTTAGTGTTTCGGGTTTTAAGGTTAGGCGTTTAGTGTTCAGGTTTAGGGTTTAGGGTTTAAATGTTTAGGGTTAGGGTTTCGGGAATTATTAATAAAGTTCAAGCTTCATGCATATATTCATGGAATAGAATGACTTAGCAACAATTTAATAATGAAAGTATCTCAAATTCTATATATAATACCTACTTGGTTAGGGTTGTTATGGGCCGAGCTTTCAGGGTTTTACTATTGAGGGTTTAGGGTTTGCTTTTTTTAGGGGTAGTTTAGGGTTTAGTGTGTAAGATTTTTTCAATAATATATATATGTTCGAGCATAGGTGTCAACACCCGGATTTTTAATCCTAGATGCCTGTTATGCCATACATCGCAATCCCAGGATTACCATTTTTGCGAGACATAACAGATTAGATATCATAGTACATCATCCATTACAAACCATACATAAGGTCTTACACAAATAAGGATCACATGATCCATTCTTAATACAATCAAGCAGCAGAATAACGTAATAATAATGATAGCGTAGGCGAGGCTCCATCTTCATGGTCACATGCAATGCTGACGATAGGGGATGATCCTAGTTGTAGTAAACTTCCTGCTGTCCGTCTTCCTGATACTCCTCTTCATAGTCTGGCCACGGGAATAGCCAGGGAGAAAGCCATGTGTACTCTTTAAGTACTCTCGCAATCTAATACTAACAAGTGAAGTGGTTTTGAGTAGGATACTAAGATCTAGGTTGTTTTCCAAAAAGCCAGATTTACCTTAACTAAGTTCAGAAGCAAAGAAAGATAAAAGAAACTTTTATAACACCTAAGTGGGAACTTGAATTTCATGTCACAACTCTGTTGTGGTCAAGTCAAAGTCATAAATCGTTTCATAAGTCATTTTGGAAACATCTGACAATGGAACAATATGGCCACTCCAACTGTCCATAACCGCGGACGCGGCTATTCGAATAGTTTGACACTCTGCAGAGATTATACACTTTCACACACAACATTCGATACATCCATCAGAAACAATCCTGAATTCACACATACTCACTATGCGGATAATCAATCCTAACCTTTCAATTACACGCGCTAGTATAGGCACCTCTCCTGTGAGTTTGGCCTCCCAACCATGACCAACTGTCATCTTGGGAACTGCATAGGTGGACAATCTTCACAAGGTAGCCTCAGCTAAAACCTTGGCCGCAAGGGAACCCATACTAAGGTATATAAATTTCCAGTCAAGCCCAACCCAATTTTCGGGTATTGTTGTTGTACGATAAAATTGGAATGGTATCGCATCCAGACAACCATCCGTTTTATAAAGGGCTAAGGCTCATGCCTTAACATTTTCATCCTCCAAATCATCTGGTGTTTAAGAACACATGGCAAAACATTTCAATAGAATGACTCCTTATTCTAAGGTTTTCATAACCATTTTCACCAAGTATTCCCATCTAGAGTTGATCAAGTTTTATGCTTAACACTAGCATCTAGTGGGGTAAATACTAATGAGGGGTGATAAGCAATTGGATCTTATCTAAATTCAATCTCATGCCTCAGGATGACACCAAGATTATCTAACTTGGGTCAAGTTTTATGCTCTTTATGCCACCTTTAAATATCTTTCTAAAAACTACAAGCCACTAAGTAAACTTTTAGTAGAAAGCTTTGATAAAGAATAAAATACTACTAAGCTTGCAAGTAAAACTAGGATTGGGTATAATCCAAATGATATAACCAAGCATGCTTAATGTATTGCATAGGCTATCTAAATTTCATAGTTGCAAGTGTTAGCTTGCATAATTGCAAGTATAATCTTGCCTTGTGCAGAGCAGTGGTTGAAGTTCTCCTCGGCTTCTTCCTCGTAGTATCCTCCTTCCTCCTCGTATCCTTGGTCGGTACTAGCGTCTATAAATAAATACGAGGTACACAATCACCACACAATTCTTAACTACTCTATTTAGCACACAAAGGGTCACACTAGATGATCTAGCATCATCACTATTATCACAAAGATTAAAGCACTTGTCTTATTTATTTTATTTTAGAAAAGTAATTTCTACTCATTGAAAAACTAATTAAGGTTTAATATTCTCCAACTAAAACATGGGATCATGTTGACACATCTCATCACCACATATTTCAGAACTTGGGAATGTGATTTAACGTGGTGTCACAATTTAATAAAGTTTAACCTTTTTATTTTAGTTAATTAAAGTGACTAGAAATGCCTATGAGGCATTCTTTTATTACTTGATCATTATTTCTGCAAGTAAACCTATATATTTTTATATATTCTTAAGGTATGGTTAAATGCGATTTTTGAGAGTTGGAATCAACTCAAATGCTTTCATGGTTACATTTTGAAAAATGTTTGAATGCAAAAAAGCTTCTGCCTTGTTATTTTTACAATTGGTGATCTACAATTCCAAATGAATTGAATCAAACGGGCTTGGATTAAGTACTCCAGTACCTTTCTAACAAAATTGGTTTCATGCATTTTGGTTCATTGAATCGAGCTGGGTTGATTTTTCAATCTAGGTACATAACTGATTTTGAAACTAAATGAATAAACCTAAGTTTGAATTGCTGGGCCACGCGGGATGCTAACTGGGCCGGCCAACTACGCACAACACACTCGCAGGTGGGTTTAAGTGAACGACCCCAAGTTAGTGGGATAGAGGGGTGCGAAGCAGTACGGGGGATGTGGAGCACACGATCTAACTCTAATCGAACGGCTGAGGTTCATCGTCCACATCGGGTAACACCGGCGAGACCGAACCCTAGCGCGGCCAGTGGGGGTCGACAGGGGCTCACCGGGGCTCCGGTGATGGCCGGCGTTGGGGGCGAGCGACAAAGTCAACAACGGCGATCCTCCTTGTACCGTAGCTCTCCTCCTAGGGCGGCTCCAATCGACGGCGCCTCTCCTCCTCTTCAGCGGCGAACTCCGTGGAAATTCCGGCCACCTAGTGCTCACCTTGCTCCAGGAGTGAGTGGGTGTGATCAGTGAGTGGTGGGGAGTGAGATGGTGTGCTCAAATCGAGCAGGGGTGGCCTCCTTTTATAGTGCCTGAAGGGGACCGACGGGCGCGGGTGGAGCCCGTCGTGGTCGTCGGCACAGCGTGCTAATGTCATGGGAAACGATAGGGGACGGTGTGTTGCCTCCTGGCAAAGCTCAACGGCTTGATGGCACGGCGTGGGGAGGTGAGGAACGGTCGGAACGTCGTGGCGCTCTGGGCGGGTCCGATGGCAAGTTTAATGGCGCACATCGTCCATGGTCCGTGTGGCGGTGAACGGGGTTGTCTGGCGGGTTGCTGGGGTGCTGGTGATCACGCACGTCATGTCGTTGATGGCGCATTGGCGTGCTCTCGCACGCACGCAGAGAAACTGCGTGCGAGCTTGTCGGGTGGTCTAGGGGCTGGCAGTGCTCGAGGCTTGGACAGGGGGACGGTGGATGGTGGTTAGTGCTCCAGACAAGGTTGGAGAGGCTAGAGCTTCTCCTAGCTTGTTGGCGACATGGGGGTGGCAAGGGTGCTCTCGGCATGGTCACCATTAATGGCTATGCTTGCTCACAGTGGTGCTAAGATTAGTTAGATTAGTTTGATCATCTACTGAGAGTGTAGAGTTAGCTAGAGAGGGGACAAGGTTGGCCAAAATTACTGCTACTAATAGTGTTTGATGTTTGTTTGTTTGCTACTTACAAGGTGTTTGATGAAATGGTAGCAAGAAATTCAAATTGGTGGGTTTGCTAGGTACATACTAGGGAGTCTTGGGTTAGTTGGATTGGTCAAGGGGCACTGGTTTGGTTGGGTTTTGAAAATGTGTGATCTTCACATATGATAAAGATTCAATTTTGAATTGTGATTTGACCGAGGTTGCCAAATGTTTCTGCAAGTTTGAAAGGTGGGCTTTGATTCACTTTTACTTGGTCTAGCAAGGGTGAAAAGAATTGTAAAATTTTCTGTATGAAATCTTGGACTAGAAAAACTCAAAGTGACCTAGTGAGCAAGATTGGCAAAAATGACCATTTGCTTTATTTGTTGTCTTTTTTATTTTCTCTTGATTTGTTTCTGCTTGGAAATGTTTTAGATGATGTTATTTTCATCTTTAAACCATTCCTTGCTATTTAGGTTCATCACACAAGTCATTCATGCATTCTTACCATCATCACATACACACATGCATTCATTTGGTGTTTATTTAATCAAAGTTTTTGTTAACCCTAATTTTAGTGATTAGAATTTGATAATCATGATCAAGATTTTTCGGATGTTACATTAGGGTTACGGGTTGAGGGGTTTAGGTTTTTAGGCGGTATAGGGTTTATGGTTAAAGCTTTAGGGGTTAGGGTTTAGGGTATTTTCAATAATGTTTAAGATTTCGTGAATAAGAATGGCGTTAGCGCAATTTAATGAAAGTGTGTCAAATTTTTATCTATGATGAGTGCATGATACGTGCTTGCTTGGTTAGGGTTAGGGTTTGTAGGGGTCGAGGGTTTAGGGTTTTAGTATTGAGGGTTTAGGGTTTTGTTATTTAGGGATAGTTTAGGGTTTATGAATTTTTCAACGATATGTCCAAGCTTAGTGTGAGGAGTTGAGGGTTTAGGATTTCTAGGGGTATTGGGCTTAGGGTTTTAGGCTTTTGGGAATTTTCAATAATTTCGAGCCTACGTGAATTAGATTGGAGGTAGCGCAATTTAATGAAAGTATATCAAATTTTGATCTATTAGTGCATGATACCTGCTTGATTGGTTAGGGTTGTTTATGGGTCGAGGGTTTAGGGTTTTAGTATAGGGGCTAGGGTTTTGTTTTTTTAGGGGTAGTTTAGGGTTTAGGAATTTTTGAATAATATGTCCGAGCTTAGGGTCAGGGGTTGAGGGTTCATGGGTTTTAGGGGTATAGGGCTTAGGATTTAGGCTTTAGGGAATTTAAATAATGCTCGAGCTTTCATGAATTAGAATGGCGTCAGAGAAATTTAATGAAAGTATATCAATTTTTATCTATTAGTGCATGATACCTGCTTGCTTGGTTAGGGTCATTCATGGTGGGTCAAGGGTTTAGGGTTTTAGTATTGAGTGTTTAGGGTTTTTTAGGGATAGTTTTGGGTTTATGATTTTTTCAATAATATGTCCGAGCTTAGGGTAAGGGGTTGAAGGTACGTTTAGGTTTTTTAGGGGTTTAGGGTTTAGGGTTAGGGTTTAGGGAATTGTCAATAATATTTGATCTTTCATAAATTAGAATGGCGTCTGAGCAATTTAACGAAAGTATCACAAATTTTGATCTATAAGTGCATGATACCCGCTTGGTCAAGGTTTAGGGTTGTAAGGTTTATGTTTTTGGTTTTAGGTATTTTGCATTAATGTTCAAGCTTTTCTTTATGATCAGATTCTCGTGGAATGGAATGACTTTAGCACAATTTAATGAAGTATATCTCAAATGTTGTTCTATAAGTCGATGATATATCTACTTAGTCAGGGTCGTTTAGGGGTTTATGGGTTAAGAGAATTTTCAATAATGTTCAAGATTTATGATTATATTCGTCAAATAGAATGGCGTTGCCAATTTAATGTATGTATCACAAAGTTGATATACAAGTGCTTGATACTTTCTAGGCCTGGTCAGGGTTTAGGATTTTATGGTTTCGTGTATTTTCAATAATGTTCAAGCAGCTTTATGCTTTTAGTCATTGAATACAATGGTGTTACTGTAATTTAATGGAAGTATCTCTAAAATTTGAATCTATAAGTGCACGATACCTGCTTGGTTAGGTTTTTAATTGTGGGTTGAGTTTTAAGGTTTAGAGTTTTAGTATTTAGAGATTTATGTTTTAGGGGTTGTTTATTAGGGTTTTGGGTTTAGGGAATTTTCAATAATGTTCTGCAAGCTTTATGCTTATATTCGTCGAATAGAATGGCGTTGCCCAATTTAATGTAAGTATCTCATATTCTCTATCTACAAGTGCATGATACATTCTTGGTCAGGTTTTAGGGGTTTAGTGTTTAGGGTTTCATGGTTTTGAGATTTTTCAATAATGTTCAAGCCGCTTTATGCTTTTAATCATGGAATAGAATGGTTACCATAATTTAATGAAAGTATCTCAATTTTGAATCTATAAGTGCATGATACCTTCTTGGTTAGGGTTTAATTGTGGGTTGAGGGGTTTAAGGGTTTAGGGTTTAGAGAATTTTCAGTAATGTTCAAGCTTTATGCTTATATTCATGGAATATAAAAGCGTTACTGCAATTTAACGAAAGTATCTCAAATTTTGATCTATAAGTGCGTTTGGGTTTAAGTTTTAGGGGTTGTTTAGGGTTGTGTGTTTTAGGGAATTTTCAATTATGTTCAAGATTTATTCCTATATCTTCGTCGAATAAAATGGTGTTACATGAATTAATAGATGTATCTGAAATTTGATTTATAAGTGTGCATGACAGCTGCTTGGTAAAGATTTAGGGTTTAGTATCTCGGGTTTTAGGGTTAGGGGTTTATTGTTTCAAGTTTTAGGGTTTAGGTTTTGGTTTAGGTATTTAGGGGTTTAGGGTTTCGGGAAATTTCAATAAAGTTTGAGTCTATGCATATATCATGGAACATAGACTTAGCAACAATTTAATAATGGAAGTATCTCAAATTTTTATCTTTATATAAGTGTATGATACTTGCTTGGTTAGGGTTGTTTATGGTCCCAGGGTTTAGGTTCTAGTATGGAGAGTTTAGGGTTTTGCTTTTTATGGGTTATTTAGGTTTAGGGTTTAGAATTTTTCAACACATGCCCGTGTGTTTAGGGTTACAGGTTGAGGGTTTAGGGTTTTTGTGTTAAGGCTTATGGGGTTAGGGTTTGGGTATTTTCAATAATGTTCGAGCTTTCTTGAATTTGAATGGCGTTAGTGCCTTTCATGAAAGTATCTCAAATTTTGATTTATGAGTGCATGGTACGTGCTGGGTGAGGGATGTTTATGGGTCGAGGTTTTAGGGTTTTATTATTGATGGTTTATGGTTTGGTTTTTCTGGGGGTAGTTTTAGGAGGTTAAGGTTTTAGGATTTTTTTCCAATAATATGTCCGAGCTTACGGTTACTGGTTGAGGGTATGTTTTTGGGTTTTTAGGGGTATAAACCCGGGGTTAAGATTTGGGGGCGAGTGTGGAGATCACGGAGCATGATCGAGAGGGAAAGGGGCGAACGGAACTACCTGGAGAGTTCCGGAGGATTGAAGACGTTCTGGTGGCGCTCGGGTGATGTCAAAGCCGAGCTTCTAGCGCGCGCGCGGGTGAGCTGAGGCTATGGGAAGATGCGCCTGACGATGGGGAATAGGACAGTGGGTGCCAGGGAGTGGGAGGTGGCTGGAGTTGCTGGTATTTGGCCTGAGAGTTCATCGTAGCTGAGTGTGCTTGGGCTTGCAATTCGTGCAGCCTTGTGGCCGAGGGGCGATGTCTGGGGAGAATGAGAGGGGGGCGTGGTTGTTTAAGTGTGCGTCATTGCTGGAGGAATTAACATCGCCAATAACTCGAATTGACGAGAATTGAATCGCGGCAGAACGGTGACGAGCGATGGGGAACGGTCGACGCGGGTGGAAACAAAGAACGGGAAGGTGGGTCCTGGTTTTCTACGACGAGAGGGGAGGGAGTGGTGTGGGGTCCTGCTGTCAGCGACTGCGTGGGTGTGCTGCCGGGTGAAAAACGATTCGCTGCAGGGAGAAAAGATGGGCTAGTTGCTAGGCTGGACTGGGCCTGATTCTAGGTTGGCTTTGCTTCCCTTTTTTTATTCCTGATCTTTTTCTTTTCCTTTTTTGTTTTGATTCTTATTCAATAATTCAAACACTATTTGAATTCACCTTTGCCAAACTTTGAGCATATTTTAATACTGTATTTAACATATTCTAAAGTCCAATTTAGAATATTTTCTTTTATTCTTTTAGGGTATATTAATTATTTAAAAATAGGATCTTGTCTTTATTCAAATAAGATTTTAAATAGGTTTTCAAACTTCATTTGAATTCTAAATTTTTACCAAACCTTTTTTAGTAGGTTTTATTTATTCAAAATAATTTCACTTTGAATTATTATTTAAAATACTTTAATATGATTTGTTGTTCATTTAAATTGGGAAATGTCTTTATTTAGATAAAATTGGATATTAATAAATCCTTTTGATTTTATTAAATAATCCTTTACTCTTTTTATTAAACAAAAGAATCTTTCATTTCATTTGTTTGGCAAGATTTAATTTGGCTTTAAATAGTCCTTATTTATTTATTTATTTATTTATTTATTTCTTCCTTTGCTTATAATCCAAAGATCCAAAAATGGTGATTCCAACTTTTATAATTTTATTTGTTATTTGTTTATCTTTTTAAATCCCTTTTCATTCAAAGTTTGTCCAAGATGGGTCTTTGATGTTTCTATTTGGAAACAAAAAGTTTCTTTTCTCCCTAAATTTCAACAATTATTTATTTTGTTTATTTTTTTCACCTTTCAAAATTTGGAAAATTTTGGGATGTGATAGGGCTACCACCCTTATGCTTCCTCTTTCTGTTCTCAACTTGATTCATCTTGTTTTCCAAGATGGTGGCTTTGTCATAGAGTGATTGATAAGTTGGGACATAGGCAACAAAACAACTGCAGGTTCAACTCATCATTAAGTCCTTAGAAGAATTTATATTTCCTCTTAGCATCTGTGTCAACTTCATCCGGTGCATAGCGTGCCAGATTGTTGAACTCCTCGATGTACTCAGCCACACTGAGGTGATGCTGTTTCAGATTGTGGAACTCCTTTTTCTTCAAGTTCATCACTCCAAATGAGATGTGAGCTATACGGAAACCATCCTCAAATTATCCCAAGTCACATCGTCAAGGGGAGTGGTGATCTGAAAGTTGTCCCACCATGTTGCTGCTGGCCCTAGAAGCAAAAATGCTGCAAACCTAACTTTTTCCTCGTCGGTGCAGCCAACAGTCACTAAGTCCTTATTCACCGAACGTAAACCAGTCATTGGCTACCATTGGATCAGTTGTTACAGAGAACCTTGCAGGCCTTTTTTAGAAATCTGGTGAGCATGTTAAGTGCTAGAGGATTATTCTGATTGTTGTTGTTGTTATTGTTATTGTTGTTCTGATTCTGATTTTGCATAAACTGCCTCATCATCTACATCATTTGAGCTTGAGCTGCCATCATCTGTTGCATCTCGGGAGTGACATTGTTGTTGTTGTTTGGGTTGGGATTGGCATGTCGAGGAGGCATCTATTGGTTTGATAGGGATAAGTAATGATGGATAGGTCTAAAGAAGTTCTACCACACAAACCCAAACAATCAAGTTCAATAAACAATCAAACAATCAATAAGCAACTATACAATAAACAACTTATGAGCTTAACCCATGAGTTGAAGGAAACAACAAGTTTTTGTTCTTGAAACAATCAACCTAGTATAGTCATACCTCATAGGTCAATATGATCCATACACTAACATGATTTCAATGTTTTTGGTAGGCAATCTAATGTCTCTTGGTTCTCACTTGTAGTCCTTAGTGATGTCTAAGTTGAAGTCATTGGTCATGGTGAAGGCTTTGTCCATTAAGTTGAAAGGAAGAGATGTAGAATCAAAACCAAAAGGTTGAGGAAAGAGTTTACAAGATTGTTTGTAAATAAGTTTTGGAACAAATATAACTCATATTTTTTGAAAAGGTTTTTTCCAATCTAGGGTTACAATCCTACAGTCAACACAGTGCTCTGATACCATGGGTAGTGGTCCCAACCTTTAATAAGGTGGAGATCCCTGTGTTTACAATGCTAGTTCTTGGATCAATAGCTAGAATCCACAGTTAAGATGTAATATCAAGAAACAAAGGTCATAATACAACTTTAATAACCAGGAATAAAATATTCATTACATCTTACATAGCTCATTTGTCTATCTCATTACAATGCAGCAGAAGTTACTATAGCATGTAGTCCTTCATCTTCAAAGTGCCACAGGCAATCATGTTGGTTGTAGACTTGTAATCCTAACACACTTCACTAACATCAAACAACCTGCAACATAATAAGTTGCAGCCACAGGGTCAATACATTTGAATGTATTGGCAAGTTTCACTACTATATAGAAATAAGTGGATCCTATCAATAAGGCATATTTGGCTAAGTAGGGTTTAGGCTCATCTGCAGAAAGCAATATAGTTTATCCTATCTTTTCAAAATAGTTTTGATCTTTTGACATCTTTCTGAACTCCTTGGAAAACTACAAGTGCTTCTAATCCCTTGTTGACACCATCAAGTTTTACTTTGAGAAATTGGAATGTCGAGATCTTCCATAGCTTCAGGCCTTAGTTGCTCAGAGTTGTCCATAACCGGGACACGGCTAAGTACTTAGAATTTGATCTTTTGCAGAAGTTGTTCACTTTAACCCACATGACACAATCTCATCTTGACGCCAACAGTGTCCGCTGGATAAGTACTCCCAAATGAAGTACTGGCAGATCGAGAAGGTGACAAAGTCTTTCCATAGAAGTCATTCCCAATACACAATGCTAGCTTGTCTACCAGGCACACAATGTATGGATATATTCCCAATAACAAATCTAGTTAACCTGAAGAGCCAATGCAAGGGTCTTCCACTATGTAGTTGACTAAGCCAGAGCCCATTTAGCATGTGGCTATACACAGAAGCCACTGTACGAGAACATGTTAAATCTCTAAGTCCCTGGGTGGTTTTCTTCTAGTGCACATACAAAAAGATAGCCATATAAACATGGTTCCCTTTGTTGCCACCTTGTGCAAAACTGAGTATCCTCCTTCCACCCAGGTGGTTCATTGAGTACTTCATATAAAACATATATTTTTCCAAACTTCATATAATCATGATACGATATTCCACCCCAAGTCTATAGCAGGGCTAAGCATACTACAACTATGATGTCTTCACTAAGGAAGATGGATTTCCTAATAGGCATAGCATACCAAGAAATATAGTAGCCCTATCATGCATACTACAAAAATACCACTAAGGTGTAGTGAAAATAGTAGGACATGGATGATAGTGTCACTTTCCTTTTAAGTAGAGAATATTGGTTCACTCCTTGATCTTGCAAATATCACACTCTTCAACTTTACTACAATTCATCAAGCAAGCATATATTCAAACTAACATTTAAACAATTCACCACAGAATAATTAAAAAACAAGGTAATGCATGCAATCATGCAAAAGATTGTTTTTTATTTTGGAAAAGGTGGTTTCTAGTAGGCTCTAAACTTTTAAAGCTCCTATTGGTATTTACAAAGTGGTTAAATCCATTTAAATTCAAGTTGGGTGAAAAGCATCATTTGCATCATTTTGTTTTGCTAGAAATGGTTTGCAACAAAGTCCTAACACCTAAACGTTAAAACCCTAATAAATTTCTTTGTAAACACAAAAGTTAGTGTTTATCCTTTAAGGGTTTGTAATACATTAATCTATGGCAAAAAGGTGACCACCTTATTTTTACAAAAATTTCAGTCAAACACGATTTTCACTTGATAGAAAATGTTTTAAAAGTTATATAATTTACTAAGGAAATTGAAAAATATGTTGAAGGAAAAAAAGGGGAACCTACGGTCAGGGATTTGCCAGCCCACCCACGCCCACGCGATAGCTAGCTAGCCAGCGCCCGCGCCAGCCCACTCCCCCCCTCCGTCACCGACACCCGGACCCCACCTGTCATCCCTCTCCCTCCCAGAGTCCGCGTCGAGCACTGCTTTTGCCGCGTCGGGACCCCAAATCCCAACGGACTCGGCCATCCCCTTCCCCAAGCATCTGGCCTTAAAAGCCGACCCTTCCCGTTGCCTTACCCTCGAAAAACGCTAGCTCGAGCTTCGCCAAATCGCTACTGTTCTTCCTCGTGGTCATCGCGCTCGGGAAGGTTGAGGATCCGGCGATTTGCGCCACCCGAACCCTCCCTCGCTGTTGGTTGTACACTCCATGCTTTACCATCTCCCCTGGCCGCTTTTCCCCCTTCTACAGAGCACTAGATCACGCTCGATTCCTCGCCGACGCCTCGCCGGAGTTCGCGGAGATCGGCGGAGCACCGCGGCTGGACGGGAAGCGAACGTGGATGCCAGTCTCACGATCGAGACCGCGAGGAGGAGCCGCATGTTGTCGTCTGCTCTGCTGCCTCAGGAGCCACCGGATCGTCACCGAGCTTCACCACCCGATAGCGCCGCCTCCTCCTTGCAATCAGCACCGCCGCGGTAAGACACTGCCCCTCCCGCCGTTGGATCTCCTACCAATGGCCTAGATTAGAAGGGCGAGCGAAGCGGTACGTGCCAATCGCGCTGCGCCGCGTGGCAAAGCGTGTCGGCACCGCGCCCGCGCCACATCCACCCCCACCTGCCAGCTGGCCTAATCAGAAGCTGCCACTTGGCAATATTTTAGGTTAGGGTTAGATCAGTTTACAGATTTAGTTTAAAACTTGCGAAATTCTTATAAAATTAAATATTTGGACAAATTTAGCTTATAATATCCCGTTGGATTCATAATTTTATGTAGAACACAGATCTGCAATACAATTCCAAGTTTACAGTAGGGTTTTTGGTGTATATTTTAATTATTAGATTGGAGTATTTAATTCATAGAAAAATAATTAGAACTCCGTTTTAGTTGATTCTTGTTGCATTGACTTTGTTTCCGTAATACCTACTGGACAAAATTATGAAACCTTGCTTAAGATCATTAGATATAATTTGGGGCTAATTAGATGGTTGGATCTCCTTTTAACCCTATGAATTGTATTAGTGACCCAAATAGATCTAAACCTGGGAAATCAATCCTAGTAACACCCTTAACACTATTGCAACTCAATTATGCTACCTTGGTAAATTTAGAATAACCAATCTTGCATAAAATACCATGTTGCATGCATACATGTTATCTCTGTGGCATATTTGGTGCAAGTTGTGATCAGATCTATGTTTGTGATTCGTTAGATTGTTCGGAGTGCGCTCAGGAGTGCAACTGTGTAGAGTGCTGCTCGGATCAAGGCAAGTTACACCACTTGTTCATAACTTTTGTCCCAGTTTTGATTCTATGCATGTGATCTTCAAAATTCTGTAGTATGCATGTGTAGGATGTTCTAGTAGAATTTTCCTTGGTATTATTTTGCAAGTGCGATGATTTTGTAGCATGCCATGAGTATCTCTATACTTATGATTTTCCCTCCTTGTAGGTTACCTACGTTTTTGCTAAATATTTCTTGCTATGCTACATATACAAAGTACCGTTGGGGGGTTCGAAAGACAAAGAATTTTTCTAAGTATAAAGGCTCTCTAGAGCAAACTTTTCTCCTAAAATCCACTTCAAAATAAAACTAAGTTTTCTTCTGGGCAGAATGGTTGTCAGGACAACGAGTGAGATTTTGGTGGAGGACGGCCGCTCAGGAATCAAAGAAGTCTGCCATGTTTCAGAATTCAGAAGCTTCCAGTGCAACCACAATATATTATGGGCTCTGTCTTGACCTAGTACTTAGTGGGAAACCTCACCTGGGTACCAACATTTGGAGGTTCTTGGCACGGTTGGATCCAGAAGGTAGAGGGTCTACTAAGGAAAGCCTCGCCATGGTCTTGTCTGTAAAAAGGACTTGATCATGGATTCTGGGTAAAGTGCACAAACTCTCGAGAGTATTGCAATCTGATTGATCAGCCGTGTTCATGGTAACAGAACAACAATGAGCGTCTGACGGATGGAGCCTCTGAAGGATATTCCTCTCTCCTTTCTAAACAAAGTTTTAAAACCCCATGGCGTGAGTAATATCGCCAATGGGTGGGATTTTGGGAACTTGGTGTGTAATATCCAAGTGTCACTTGGTGCGTAATATCCAAGTGTTTAGTTGTTTGGACACTTGGTGCGTAATGTCCTCGTGTGCCACTCGACCTTATTTTATCTAAGCGAATGTTTACAAAGTAGGGAACATCTTCTCTTCTTCTCTCTACTTAAGAAAACTAGCTTTGAGCAAATGAACTCTACAGCCTAAACTAGCCTTGCATGTAGAGATAGTCTTTTCTCTCCTTGGTGTAATTTGCCAATACATTCAAAGTATTGACCCAACTTGTTGGCTGCACGTTTTATGTGCAGAATCCGAAGATTTAAAGGTGCGTAGGGATCGCGAGTCTACACTCGAAAGGCCTGGGGCGTTGATGGACTCAAGCTGCTTTTATGTTTTCCGCTGTTATTTGAGCTAGCTTAATGCTAAGCAAATTTGTAATAAATTTATACTCTAGATTATCCGTTTAATAAAGAATTTGTATTTTACATGATATTTCATCGACTGTGAGTGCTAGCTATTGATCCAGGTTCTAGCATGTTAATCACAGGGACTTAGGATCCTCACCGATCCGAGGTCACTACAGATGGTATCAGAGCACATCGTTGCCTGTAGGACGTGACCCTAGGATTTGGAACCACCTCTAACTTATGTGCCTTACATGCTTTTCTACTAAGTTATTTTCCGCACTTCTAGTATCTGCTTTCCTCTACTTGTTTAAGTATCTCATTTTCATTCTTCTAACTTAAAGATGACAAGCTTCCTCTACGACACCGTCGCGGACATCGAGCCCCTTCGCTTTGGTGGATGCCTCATGGACCTACTCACACGTTTGGACCTTCCCCTCCCAACAATCCAGGGGAGCACAATGAAGAAGCTCCACAAGGACGGCTGTTGGGTAGTCAAAGTCATCCAGACAGGAAAAGAGCGAGGCAAGAACCCGGAGGAAGACATAGCAATCCACATTGTTAGAGATTCCAAGGAGAAGGCCCTTAGCATCAGCTTGCAGCAGCTCATTGGTCGCCTATGTGGACGTTATCATGAAGCTCTCCAAGGACACTGTGGCGGCCTCTTTGGGAGACGAGATGAGGAAGGAATTCCAATGGAGTTAACCTTTGAGGAAAGGACTTATACCAAGCGCCGAAGGACCCAATATCAAGATTTGGAATGCCACATCCATGACCTTGAAAAGGGTACCTTCCTCGAGATGTTGAAGAACGACGAGCTATGCGCCCTCATCAAGGAGAAGGAAGAAATGATCAAGCAGCAGGAGGAGGCAATGAAGCTCCAAGAGATAAAGTTCCAGGACCAAGAGAAGAAGTTCGCTAACCAAGAAAAAAGGGTGATAAATAAAAAAAAAGAGGATTAGGGAACTCAAGCAGGAGATCGATGGAACGGAAGTGCAAACCGAAGGCCTTTGCAAGATAATCAATGATGTGTGTGCTTCCAAGAGGGACTTGGCAAAGCAACTTGAAGCCGCAAAGAAGTCAAGTTTAGTGGAGGAGCTACAAAGCGAGAAGGAGGGACTTTAGGAGCAGATGGAAGCCACTACCAAGAAGCTGCAGGATGAGATAAAGAACCTCCAAGAGAAGCTTGAAGCCACCACGAAGGAATTGGAGTTATACACGACAACTCTAGAGCAGGAAGGCTACTCGTTCGAGGACGAGGAAGAGGAAGGCGTGGAAGATGTGTAATAGTTGGACCACCTTTAATTCTATAGTAGAACGTTATTCGCGATTGTAATAAATACCAAGACAAATCTGGTTTAGTTAAACTTGGTGGTTTTCTGTGTTAAATTGTGTTAATATGTCTTGTGTGTCTTGTGTGCTTGGTGTGTTTTCATAAGGGTAGGAGTTTACTACTTAGTCTTTCTGTCTATTTCTTAACTATTCTCTTAAACCCCACAGATGCCGCCCAGACGCACGAACACCGAAATTCCTCCGGAAATAGCACAACTCTTGGCCACTCAGAATCAGCTGATCCAACTGCTCACTCGGAACATGCAAAACAACAACAACAACAACCCGCCGCCACCACCACCACCTCCGCCACCACCTCAACAGGATCGCTTGACTCGATTTTTGAGGCTGAATCCACCTACCTTCACTAGCAGCACTGAACCAATCATCGCAGATGACTGGCTACGTACAATCAACAAGAAGCTAGACACAGTGCAAGCTATCGGAGCCGACAGGGTACGTTATGCCGCACACCATCTTGAAGGACCTGCTGCAGAATGGTGGGATAACTACCAAGTCACCCACCCAGATATTGATGCTATCACTTGGGATCAGTTTGAGTTAGCTTTTTGCACTCATCATGTGGCTGCCGGTGTCATGACTCTGAAAAGGCGCAAATTTCGTGACCTACACCAGCTGCACCGTTCTGTCATCGAGTATGGTGAGCTTTTCAACAAGCTAGCCCGTTATGCACCCGATGATGTTTCCACGGATGCCAAGAGACAGGAGGAGTTCTTAAGAGGACTCAACGATGAGATATCCATTCAGCTTGTGGCTCAGAAATTTGACAACTTTCAGGAACTCCTGGATAGATCCATTGTGGTTGAATCAAAGAGGAAGAGGATAGAAAACCGCAAGAGGAAGTCTAACCCTCACAAGCACTCTGTTTCGTACTAGAAGCAGCGCAATTCCTCCCCACCACCTTATAACAATAATGGCCACAACCATAACGGTCATCACCATGGCGGCCACAAACACAATGGGCATAAAAACCGTAATGGGAATGGCAGCAATGGAAAGGATCTCAGTGAGGTGACATGATTTAAGTGCAACAGGACAGGGCACTATGCAACCTCTTGCCCCGAGAAGAAGAATGGCAATGGCAATAGGAACGGAAATGGACACAACCATGGCAATGGAAACGAGAAGAAGCCAAATCCGTTTGTCAAAGCCACGGTGAATCATGTTTCTATGGAGGATGCTTGTGATGCACCAGACTCCGTGATTGGTAAGTTCAAGCTCAATTCTATTCCCGCAGTTGTTCTTTTTGATACTGGTGCATCGCATTCATTCATATCAAGGGTATTTGTGGATAGAAGCAAGATACCTACGGAGACTATAAAATTTCCTCTAAGGGTAAGTTCTCCTGGGGGGAGAAATAGTGGCAAACTCCGGTTGCCGGGGATTAGAACTAAGGATTGGGACATACATCTTTCACACAAGTCTAGTAGTTCTAGAATCACAAGGATTAGACATAATATTGGGCATGAATTGGATGACCGAATATGAAGGAGTCATAGATTGTGCAAAAAGGACTATCACGCTCACAACACCAGAAGGAAGAGAATTCGTATCAAGTCAAATTTTGCACTTAAGGAAGCCATGGTGAACTCTCTTAAGGGGGTTAGCTTGGAGGAGGTACCTAATGTAAAGGAATACCCAGATGTCTTCCCGGATGAACTACCAGGAATGCCCCCCGACCGTGATATCGAGTTCCTCATTGACTTGAAGCCAGGCACGGGGCCGATAGCTAAGAGACCATACAAGATGGATGTGGACGAGTTAAAGGAACTCAAGAAATAGCTTAGGGAACAATTGGACAAGGGGTTCATCCAACCCAGCGCGTCATCTTGGGGAGCACCCGTCCTATTTGTGGAAAAGAAGGATAAAACCAAGAGGCTGGTTGTGGACTACCGCTCGTTGAACGAAGTGACGATCAAGAATAAGTATCCTCTACCCAACATCAATGACTTGTTTGACCAGTTAAAGGGAGCCAGTGTGTTCTCAAAGATCGATCTGCGATCAGGCTACTTTCAGCTAAAGATTCGAGAACAGGATGTGCCCAAAACAGCATTCACCACAAGATACGGATTGTATGAGTACACTGTAATGTCGTTTGGTCTAACCAATGCCCCAGCGTACTTCATGACCATGATGATCAAGGTGTTCATGGAATATTTGGACAAGTTTATCGTGGTGTTCATAGATGATATACTCATATACTCTAAGGATGAGAAGGAACATGAGAAACATCTGCGCCTTATCATGGAGAAACTAAGGGAACACAAGTTGTATGCCAAATTCAGCAAGTGCGAATTCTGGTTAAAGGAAGTGGGATTTCTTGGTCACGTTGTGTTGGCAAAAGGAGTTTCCGTAGATCCTAGTAAGGTAGCTTCCGTGACGGAATGGGAGTCACCCAAGAATGTGGGAGATATTAGGAGTTTCTTAGGCCTCGCAGGATATTACCGGAGGTTCATTGAAAACTTTTCCAAAATACCAAAACCCATGACAGAACTATTGAAGAAGGAAAAGAAGTTCCTATGGACCGAGGCTTGTGAAGCAAGTTTTCAAGTGTTGAAGAAACGACTTGTAACGGCGCCAGTTCTGTGTCTGCCTGATATCCAAAAGGATTTTCAAGTCTATTGTGACGCTTCTCGACAAGGACTTGGAAGTGTATTGATGCAGGATGGGAAAGTGGTATCCTATGCCTCCCAGCAACTTAAGAACCACGAACACAACTACCCCACACATGATTTGGAACCTGCGTCTGTGGTTCATGCACTCAAGGTATGGAGACACTACCTCATGGGCAAACATTGTGATGTGTTCACAGATCATAAAAGTTTGAAGTACATCTTCACCCAAAAGGAGTTGAATATGAGACAAAGAAGATGGCTTGAACTAATTAAGGATTATGACTTGGATTTACAGTACCATCCCGGAAAGGAAAACGTGGTGGCCGATGCCTTAAGTCGTAAGGTTTATGTGAATGGACTTACCGTAGGGGAACTTCCATAGGATCTATGCAAGCAATTCAAGGATCTCAGGCTAGAGATAGTTCCGAAAGGACACGTAGCAACTATGGAAATAGTGTCCACCTTCCAAGAAAGAATCCAGGAAGCACAAAAGGGAGATAAAGAGTTGGAAGAAATAAGAGTCAGGATAAGCGAAGGAAAAACAAAAGAATTTTTTCTGGACGAACAAGGAACCCTCTGGTATGGGAAGCGTTTGTGCGTTCCCAATGACCCCGATATCAGGAAGATGATTTTACAAGAAGCTCATGATTCGCCATACTCAATTCATCCAGGTAACACGAAGATGTACATGGATGTGAAGGATAGATTTTGGTGGAATAACCTAAAGAGAGAAATTGCAGAATATATTTCTCTGTGTGATGTATGCAATAGAGTTAAAGCCGAGCATTAGAAACCGGCAGGACTACTTCAAACACTACCTATAACCGACTGGAAGTGGGACAAGGTAGGCATGGATTTCATCACGGGATTGCCCCGGACTCGTTCTGGATTTGATTCTATCTGGGTAGTGGTGGACCACTTCACCAAGGTGGCTCACTTCATCCCCGTAAAGACCACGTATACAAGTGCTAAGCTTGCTAAGATATACATGTCAAGAATTGTAAGTCTGCATGGTGTTCCCAAGGGAATTGTGTCAGATAGAGGCACCCAGTTCACTTCAAAGTTTTGGCGACAGCTACATGAGTCTCTTGGAACCCGACTAGAATTCAGTACTGCCTTCCGCCCGCAAACGGATGGCCAAACAGAAAGAGTGAACCAGATTCTGGAAGATATGTTGAGAGCTTGTGCACTAGACTATGGGTCTAGTTGGGATGAAAATCTGCCGTATGCTGAGTTCTCGTACAACAGCAGCTACCAGACAAGTATCAAGATGGCTCCGTTTGAAGTTCTATATGGCAGGAAATGTAGGACCCCGCTGCTATGGAATGTAGTTGGTGAACGCAGTCTTTTTGGACCTGAATTGATAAAGGATGCCGAAGAAAAGGTACGACAGATTCAGGATAGGCTAAAGGTAGCCCAATCCCGACAGAAGAGTTATGCTGATTCGTGGTGCAGAGATGTGGCTTATAAAATAGGGGACCGTGCGTATCTCCGAGTTTCACCCCTACGAGGAGTTAAGTGGTTCAGAATCAAGGGCAAGTTAGCCCCACGATTCATAGGACCATATAAGGTTCTGGCCCGTAGAGGAGAAGTTGCTTATCAGTTGGAGTTACCGGAAGGACTGACTGTTCATGATGTGTTTCACGTGTCGCAACTAAAGAAGTGTCACTCGGAGATGGCCGAAACACCGTTAAGAGACACCGTTCCCCTAGATGAGGTTCAATTGGAAAATGACCTTATCTATGAGGAAAAACCCATCAAAATACTAGAAACAGCCGAAAAGGATTACCCGCACCAAGACCATAAGATTCTGCAAAGTACAATGGAACCACCACTCCGAGGAAGAAGCTACGTGGGAGCGTGAAGAAGACATGAAGGCAGAACACCCACACCTATTTGCTAGCCAACCCGAATCTCGAGGATGAGATTCTTCTTAAGAGGGGTAGGTTTGTAACATCCCAGATTTTATATTAGTATGTTATTAGTGCCATGCATCATCCTTGCATCATTGCATCCTACAATAAAAATTTGCAACAAAATCCTAACACCTAAACCTATCAAAACCCTAATAAAGATTTCTGTATGTAGGCATTATTGTTGTAGTCAAGCTTGAACCTTCTAAAAACTTTGTAGAACATTAAACTATGACCCTATGATGACCACCTTCTTTTTACAAAAATTTAGAAGTTGGTTTCATCACTTTTTGACTTTATATGCAAAAGTTATATAAGTTTTACTGAAACAGAAATTGAAAAAAATGTTTAAGGAAAAAAAAGGGGGAACCTAACCTAACTGGGCTGCTGCGCCAGCCCACCCGCGCCCGCGTGACAGCTAGCTAGCCAGCACCCGCGCCAGCCCACTCCCCCCCTCCGCCACCGACACCCGGACCCCACCTGTCATCCCTCTCCCTCCCAGAGTCCGTGACGAGCACTGCTTCTGCCGCGTCGGGACCCCCAAATACCAACGGACTCGGCCATCCCCTTCCCCAAGCATCTGGCCTTTAAAAGCCGACCCCTCCCGTTGCCTTACCCTCGAAAAACCCTAGCTCGAGCTTCGCCAAATCGCTGATGTTCTTCCTCGCCGTCATCGCGCTCGGGAAGGTTGAGGATCCGGCGATTTGCGCCACCCTGAACCCTCCCTCGCTGTTGGTTGTACTCCCCATGCTTCACTGTCTTCCCTGACTGCTTTCCCCCTTCTACAGAGCACTAGATCACGCTCGATTCCTCGCCGACGCCTCGCCGGAGTTCGCGGAGATCGGTGGAGCACCGCGGCTGGACGGGGAAGCGAACGTGGACGCCAGTCTCACGATCGAGACCGCGAGGAGGAGCCGCACGTCGTCGTCTGCTCCGCTGCCTCGGGAAGCCACCAGATCGTCGCCGAGCTTCACCACCCGACAGCGCCGCCGCCGCCTCGCCATCAGCACCGCCGCGGTAAGCCACTGCCCCTCCCGCCGTTGGATCTGCTACCAATGGCCCAGATTAGAAGGGCGAGCGAAGCGATACGCGCCAATCGCGCTACGCCGCGTGGAAAAGCACGTCGGCACCGCACCCGCGCCGCGTCACCCCCCCACCTTGCCAGCTGGCCCAATCAGAAGCTGTCACTTGGCAATATTTTAGGTTAGGGTTAGATCTGTTTGCAGATTTAGTTTAAAAATTGTGAAATTCATATAAAATTAAATATTTGGCCAAATTTAGCTTATAATATATGGTTGGATTCATAATTTTATGTAGAACACAGATCTTCAATACAATTCCAAGTTTACGGTAGGGTTTTTGGTGTAGATTTTAATTATTAGATTGGAGTATTTAATTCATAGAAAATAATTAGAACTCCGTTTTAGTTGATTCTTATTGCGTTGACTTTGTTTCTGTAATACCTACTGGACAAAATTATGAAACCTTGCTTAAGATCATTAGATCTAATTTGGGGCTAATTAGATGGTTGGATCTCCTTTTAACCCTATGAATTGTATTAGTGACCCAAATAGATCTAAACCTGGGAAATCAATCCTAGTAACACCCTTAACACTATTGCAACTCAATTATGCTACCTTGGTCAATTTAGAATAACCAATATTGCATAAAATACCATGTTTCATGCATACATGTTATCTCTGTGGCATATTTGGTGCAAGTTGTGATCAGATCTATGTTTGTGATTCGTTAGATTGTTCGGAGTGCGCTTAGGAGTGCTACTGTGTAGAGTGCTGCTCGGATCAAGGCAAGTTACACCACTTGTTCATAACTTTTGTCCCAGTTTTGATTCTATGCATGTGATCTTCAAAATTTTGTAGTATGCATGTGTAGGATGTTCTAGTAGAATTTTCCTTGGTATTATTTTGCAAGTGCGATGATTTTGTAGCATGCCATGAGTAGCTCTATACTTAGGATTTTCCCTCCTAGTAGGTTACCCCTGTTTTTGCTAAATATTGCTTTCTATGCTACATATACAAAGTACCGTTGGGGGGTTCGAAAGACAAATAATTTTTCTAAGTATAAGGGCTCTCTAGAGCAAACTTTTCTCCTCAAATCCACTTCAAAATAAATCTAAGTTTTGTTCTAGGCGGAATGGTTGTCGGGACAACGAGTGAGATTTTGGTGGAGGACGGCCACCCAGGAATCAAAGAAGTCTGCCATGTTTCAGAATTCAGAAGCTTCCAGTGCAACCACAATATATTATGGGCTTTGTCTTGGCCTAGTACTTAGTGGGAAACCTCACCTGGGTACCAACATTTGGAGGTTCTTGGCACGGTTGGATCCAGAAGGTAGAGGGGCTACTAAGGGAAAGCCTCGCCATGGTCTTGTCTATAAAAAGGACTTGATCATGGATTGTGGGTAAAGTGCACAAACTCTCGAGAGTATTGCAATCTGATCGATCAGTCGTGTTCACGGTAACAGAACAACAATGAGCGTCTGAAGGATAAAGCCTCTGAAGGATCTTCCTCTCTCCTTTCTAAACAAAGTTTTAAAACCCCATGGCGTGAGTAATATCGCCAATGGGTGGGATTTTGGGAACTTGGTGTGTAATATCCAAGTGTCACTTAGTGCGTAATATCCAAGTGTTTGGTTGTTTGGACACTTGGTGTGTAATATCCTCGTGTGCCACTCGACCTTTTTTATCTAAGCGAATGTTTACAAAGTAGGGAACATCTTCTCTTCTTCTCTCTACTTAAGAAAACTAGCTTTGAGCAAATGAACTCTACAGCCTAAACTATCCTTGCATGTAGAGATAGTCTTTTCTCTCCTTGGTGTAATTTGCCAATACATTCAAAGTATTGACCCAACTTGTTGGCTACACATTTTATGTGCAGAATCCGAAGATTGAAAGGTGCGTAGGGATCGTGAGTCTACACTCGACAAGCCTGGGGCGTTGATGGACTCAAACTGCTTTTATGTTTTCTGCTGTTATTTGAGCTAGCTTAATGCTAAGCAAATTTGTAATAAATTTATACTCTGGATTCTCCGTTGAATAAAGACTTTGTGTTTTACATGATATTTCATCGACTGTGAGTGCTAGCTATTGTTCCAGGGACTAGCATGTTAATCACAGGGACTTAGGATCCTCACCAATCCGAGGTCACTACAAATTTATTCCTGAATCGCTGTAAGCTAATTGTTCTGAACATTCATTCGTTAGTAGGAATTTCACACAGTAGGAATTTTAGCCTCTTTGATTCGAACGAATTCCCTAGGAATTTCAGAGGAATGCAATCTTTGGTAAGTTTTCTTACATATAAGTAGTTTGATTCATATGATTGAGTTCTGCTATTAGTATTGCTTTGCTCCCAGTATATACCACAGAAAATATGATATCTGCTTGTACTAACATGAGATTCAGATATTATTCCTGAATTGATGTAAGCTAATTTTTTGAACTTTCATTGGTTAGTAGGAATTTCATATGAATTTGAGCCTCTTTGATTCGAAGGAATTCCCAAGGAATTCAGAGGAATGCAATCTTTGGGAAGTTTTCTTACATATATGTAGTTTGATTCATATGATTGATTTCTGCTGATAGTTTAGCTTTGTTCCTAGTATATCCCATGAAAAATATGATATCTACATGTAGTACTTACGCGAGATTCCGATATTATTCCTGAATCGATGTAAGCTAATTTTTTTGAACTTTCATTGGTTAGTAGGAATTTCATAGGAATTTTAGCCTATTTGTTTGGCAGGAATTACCTGAATTTCAGAAGAATGCAATCTTTACGAAGTTTTCTTACATTTAAGTAGTTTGATTCATAGGATTGAGTTCTTTTGATAGTATTGCTTTGTCTCGTAGTACATCTCATGGAAAATATGGTTTCTACTAGTAGTACTTACGCGAGACTCTGATACTAGACATATGATATACCATCGCTATATAGTAGTATTATAATAGATAAAGCTCAAAAAATTATAAATTTGATCAACATCTATAAAGTATGCGCGCATATTTAGGGCCTGTTTGATTCAAAGGATTTGCATAGAAAATTTGTAGGATTAAATCATATGGAGAAAATTGCATCTACCACCACCCTTGTTTGTTTGTTGCACAAAACACGAAAACAAACCATTTTTTGCAGCTAGCACAGTTTATTGCTAAATTATTTGCATCCAGCCTAAAATAATAGCTTAGCCTTGATAAATTGTAGTTAACATCAGTCCTTGTGGTATTTGTTGCACAAACAAAGAAATAAGAAAATAATTGTAGCTAGCATAGTTTGTGTCTTAATTAATTATTTGCATAGTTTTGTTACATAATACATTACATTATAAGCTACATAAAAACCACAAAATACGTCTATCTAAAAATGAAAAAATACCTCATTTTATTTCAACATTTTTTATGTCCCATGTGAAAATATATTTTGATGCAAATTTGTCCATACATACTACACATGTATATGCATTTTTATGTTTTAAGATACATAGAAATACTGCTAAATATTTATTTTCATACTATATTTATTTATTGGTAATATATTTTTGTGCATGTGCCAAAAAATATTTTTTGGTAATATATTTATTTTAAAATATTTATGTTTTTAATGTTATGCTGCAAGCAAAAGAGGAGGCATGAGCAGCTAGTTAACAAGGCTAAGTTGTTCATTTGGGTCAGGTGCAAAAAACTAAGCCACAATTGTGCTATGTATAAAAACTACTTTTTTTCTGTGTTTTGTGCAACAAATGCAACAAAGAATAGTATTAAATGCAATTTTCTCAATCATATTAGAAATTTTCCTACCATGGTCATTTGAGAGGTAACAAAAGATAAGGTAAGATATTAAACCTCCTAGAAATAATCCTTGTTGGTTCTCCTTTGGTATACAACACACCAAAATTTTGTAGATCGAACCTTTGAGTTTTTCCCTATGAACTTTACATTTCAAGATCCTATAGGATTATTTCCTATTTCATTTGATCCTATGAATCAAACGCTATGTATAGAAGAATTTCCAGCATATCCCCATTTCTCAAAAAGGACAATTTCCATAGCATCTCCCAAGGTAGGTTTTTTACGCAATCAAACATCCTAACTATAATCATGATTTTAAAAATAGTATATCAACTTCTACAATGTTAGATCAATATCAGCTTTATTTTCATGTTACATTTCCTTTCCCTTTGAAGGTCCTTTGCTTATCCAGCCGCCACGCGATGTGCTTTACGTGACATATGATCTTGGTGATGACGATGAGGAGGATGATCTTGGTATGTGGTAGTTAGCAAGATCTGCTAATGGTTCAAGACTTCTTCTGGTCTATACATCAGGTTTACCAAGCAATGCAATTGCTAATGATATTACTGTTGTTCACTATGGTTGCACCGTACCCACCTATCCATCTGGGTTTGACTGCATGGTGTTGATGGTTGTACACGTGGTTGACGTGGAGCCTGTTGGGAACCCCAAGAGCAAGGTGTGAAGCAGCACAACAGCAAGTTTTCCCTCAGTAAGAAACTGAGGTTATCGAACCAGTAGGAGAAGGAAACATCACACAGGTGTTGTAAGCAACACGGAGACCTGCACAACACAAACTCAAGACTTTGACCCAACGAATTAGTGAGGTTTTCAAGCTCACCGGTTTGCTGTAACAAACGATTTAACATATGGTGTGGAAGGTAATGGTTTGCAGCAAGTAAACAATTAACAATGGAAGATGTATCAATGGTAAAGATTGGACCGGGGTCCATAGTTCACTAGAGGTGCTCTCCTTAGATGAACAACATGGCATGAAGGGTAAAAAAATTACAGCAGGGCAATTGACAGGAACTGAGCAAGGAATAACAATGCAATACCAGAAAAAAAGATCCTATGAGATGCGATTGGGCAATACAACAATATACATAGACCGCCATCCAACTGCATCTATGACTAGAAGTCCACCTTCAGGTTATCATCCGAACCCCCTCCAGTATTAAGTTGCAAGCAACAGACAACTACTTTAAGCAAAGTGTGTAAGGTAAAAAATCCACTTGTTCCATGAACAAGAGACCATTTTTTCAACCTAGTAGCAACAACACATCTACAAGCAAAGAGATTTCTATCACTACCCTTGGAAACAAGAGGCATGGACCCACTATCAAGCATAAATACCCCCTCTTGGAGTCACTAGCAACTACTTGGCAAAGGTAGCTACTAACAACAGAGAGCATGCAAGGTCACAAACAAAACAGACATGATAGTATCATAAAGACAAAACCATTAATCAATCTGACATAGTAGTCTCAATATCCATCGGATCCCCGCAAACACAATATGCATGATTACAAATATATTATATATTGATCATGAACGGGGCTCACAAGATCTATACATGAAAGCACAAGTAGGAGATACAACCATCTAGCTACTACATGGATCCATAGTCCAAGGTGGAAATACTCACGCTTCATACCGGAGAGAAGGCCTCCGAGATGATTTCCCCTCCGGCAGGGTGCCGGGAAAAACTTCAGATCCCCCCGATATAGGGACGACGGTGACGGCGGCAAAAGACGGTGTCGTGGAATTTTGATCGGGTACTTAGGGTTCCTGCATTGGGGGCTTCTTATAGGCGAAGTGGCGAGGGCAGGAGGCGACCAGGGGGGCACACCCTGCCCAGGCGCGGGCCCACCCATGACCATTCCTAGGGGGGTTTGGCTGTAGCGTTCGCAGCATAGAAAACAAAAAATTTCCTACGATGGGAACATCTATGTACCAAGATCTATCTACTAGATACAAGCAACGGGTGGATATACATCCATAGAATACATACCCTCGAAGACCGAATAGTGTTAACGAGGTTGTACTCGTGGATGATGTAGACGAACGCTTGCCGATCTCAAGATCGTGATGAAGTCCATCTGGTCCAGCCAGTCCAACACGATCAAGTCCAGCACCTCAAAGCAGTGGTGCATCCGTGATCGCACACACGTACGGGTACCCCGACAACCTCCGCGCCCTCGATCCAGCGAAGCAGCGGAAGCAACAAATCCTTCGAGAAAAAGCCACCGGGACCATGTATCTCGCTGATCCGAGACCATGGGGAAATTCTAAAGGGGGGAGAGAGATCCTTCGCGAGGAGGTGTGCTTTGAGAGGAGGAGAGGGGGGCCTTTTATAGGGGAGAGGGGGGGCACCCAAGGGGCATGGAGCCTAGCCATGGGGGCTGCCCCCACCTCTTCCACATTCATGCGGGTGGAGCTCCCACTCAAAATGAAAAGCCTCCACTCCCATTAAAAAGCCTCCACTCAAAAAATCCACTCACATGCATTAAATTTGCACCAAATTTCATGCAAGCTCTCATTTAAATAAAAATCTTTTATTTATTTATTCATAATTTTGTTAATTACTTTAATTAACAAACATTCACATAAAACCCCTTACAACATTTCAAATTCACATGCAGAACTAGTTTCAGCAATTTCAACTGAAACAGTTCCGGTGTCTAGTGAAATAAATTCCTGCGCTTTCCTTTTCTTTTTCTGTCATATCATTTCCTCCGAATGGTGTCGGAATCCCTTAAGTGTGTCACCCTACGGTTCGCTAAAAATGCAGACATGATCGAGACCCCTCTCCGATTAATAATCAGCAGCGGGACCTAGAGATCCGTACTGACTCCCACACATTCAACGATGACTTCTGTGATCGTGTGAACCTTTTACGCTAGTATCTTAATCCCTTTGTTTCATGATATATTACATGTCCGAGATTCGATCATCGGTATCTCCATACCTAGTTTGATCTCGTTACCGACATGCACTCTTTTCTTGTTCCCGTGATATAACATTCTAGTGATCAAATCACTTGCTTGCAAGCTAATCAATGTGATATCACCGAGAGGGCCCAGAGCATATCTATCCGTCATCGGGATGAACAAATTCCACTCTCGATCCATGGGTCTCAACATAACACTTTAGTAGTTCTGAAGCCATCTTTATAATCACCCAGTTAAACTCTTCCGCTGTTAGTGATTGACATGATCTCATGGTCTAAGGATTAGGATCACTTCGTAAGTTGTTATAGCAGTATAAACTCAATGACTTTGATCGTAATGCTATACTTTGGATGAATGTTCATCACATCATTACACTAATGTTGTGACCTCGTTATTAACAACATCCAATGTCCATGATCAGGAAACTTTGATCATCATGTTAATCAACGAGCTAGTTTATAAGAGAGGCATAACTAGGAACTTCCTTTTTGTTTATTAAACACACATGTATTAACTTTTCCGTATTAATACTATTATAGCATGTAAAATAAACATTTATCATAAATAAGGAATATGATAATAACCACTTTATTATTGCCTCTCGGGCATATTCCCTTCAGTCTCCCACTTGCACTAGAGACAATAATCTAGTTTGAAAACTTTTGTGTATTGAACACCTATGGCTTTCTGGTGTTCCATATACGCAACTGCAAGTGGTTAACATAATCTACGGATCTTATGCTTTTAGGTCCGTGTGTATTTGCATGTCTTTGCGTCTTCACGCATCACTCATTCTCCAATGAGATGGCATTGTATAAATTTGGTCTTTTGGTGAGACCTTTAGTTCCTTGGGGTTAAAACAAGTAGATACTATTGTCATACAATATATCTTTAGTGTTAGCCCGTTGTGAACCACAACTTAGTTTGATAACAAACTACTTGACACAAATTCCCTCCTTTGCTGCTACTATAGAAGTCATATACTTAGCCTTTTGTTATAGTATTCGGCACAATGTCTTAACTTTGGAATACATCCAAATCCACCATGAAAACTCCTTTCCATTTCATTGTGCCACTCATAGTTTAAATTGAGATAAACTTAATTTGTATCTTGCGACAAAACTAGTATCAATGTAACGCTTTACAATGAACTATTTGTAATTGTTTGTCACCTCTACACAAATATATTCTTAGTTCTTCCAAAAGATCATAAGAATATCCTCACTATTGTCCAATGATCATTTTATGATTCATTCTGGTATATGCTCATAACACTTAGAGCATAGGACATATCTGGATGTGTACATATCATGGTATGATTGATCAAAACATTCTCGTGATTTCACTCATCAAGTGTCAAAGCACTTGAATCTTGTTTCACTTAGCAAGTGTCGATACACTTGAATCTTGATTCAATTCCTTTCCATGCGACAAGAACCGTTTCTTGTCGTTTCTATATTGAACTCCTTCAATATCTCATATATGTACGTTTGGCACAACCATATTAGCGTCATAGTCTATCCACTATAGACATTCATGCTAAATATTCAGGTTTTTCCTAAGTATTTCATCGAAATGAAATTCTTAACCTTTGTCAATAAAAGATACATCATTTCTAACCAACAAGATGTCCTCCACAAAATGTATTAGAAATATGTCTTAGCGCTCCCACTTAATTTCTTGCAAATGCAAGCATCTTCATCGTCTCCTGATGAAAAACTCCTTTTCATCACGGTGAATATTCCAACTCCGCGATGCTTACTTCAACCATTGAAGTTTGCATGCCCTTTTAGCATCCTTTGAATTAACAAAACCCTTTGAACCGTGTCATGTACACGTCCTAGGTAACTATTCTATTAGAAGAACTTTGTTTTGTTTATTCATCTACCATATACCAAATTATATGTAGTGGTTGCTACTTTAATCCGTCCAGACTAAATATCGCTATGAAAGATCAAATCTTGTCATAGTCGACTCCTTGAACATTGTCATAAAATACTTTACCGACATGTCGACTATTTCATAGATGTGAAACATCCATGTCTGTTTCTTTATAGATCCAAATACGATCGATAGGTTTTTACACCTTTCCGGAGGGTCTTCCAAGTTCAAAACTTGATTGCTCGTGTATGGAACTATCACGGATTTTATGGCTTCAAGCGATTTGACGGAGTCAGGGCCCATCATCGCTTCTTTGCATGTAGTCGGTTCATCATCTCAAACAATAATGATTTACTCTCAAATCTCAGCATTTGATTATTTATCCGACCGACTTGGTTCAATAAGAACTTAGATCTCCGTGACCACAACCTTTGAGGCACATAAGCTATGAGCATTATGGAAGCCTTCAGAACGATTTCCGGCGCTACGCAACTCAGCACATATAGCTAAGGTTCGTTAACCTTATCAAAGTTCTATTGTCCTCCCACTTAACATTTATGAAAAATTCTTTCTTCACGAAACTTCACATTTCAAGCAACAAACCCTTTTGTCCTCGGTGTTATGGAGGAATAACCAATTGTTATTCGAAATAACCTACAAAGACATGCTCATCCGACTTCGGTTGTAAACATCTTACTTATGTTTAGCATACCAAAATTTAAGAAATGACAACTTGGGTTTTACCCCAAACCATAACTTCCATGGTGTCATTTCAACGGATCTAGATGGAGCTCTTTTCAGTGAAAAAGTGGTAGTCTCTAAAGCTTTAATCTTTTTAAAACATAATGGAAGTTTTATCAATAACACCTTTGATCCAACCATGTCAAACAAGGTTTCATTACAAATCTCAAACACTCCATATTCCTATGGTGTTTCGGGATATGTAAATCTAGGTGTTTTGCTAAACTTGTAACTCAAATAAATCCCTTTATGATAAAATCATAATTCATTTATTTTCTTGTTACACTTGTAACTCAAACAAATCCCTTATAATAAAATCATAAACCATTTATTTTCTTGTTACAATGATTTTCCACTTCATCTTGAAAGTCTTTGATACATTTTCAAATATTTCATACTTCATTCTCATTAAGTGAACATTCACTCAAATTTCCGGAGAAAGTATATGAAGTTGAAACCCATCGCTTATGACTATAAATAATGGACTACATACATCGATATGTATAAATTCCAATAATTTAGTCGTTCGTTCTTCTTTGGCCTTTGAACGAAGTTTTAATTATCCCGAGGAAAGTCTCACAAGCGTCACTTGATCAAATCAAAGACTCCAAAAATCCATGAATATGGAGATTCTTCATGTTTTCTTTCCAATATAATTTAAACGGCGATGTCACTTCGTAAGTGATCTTTCAATCATTTGTCTTGCGACATTTTAGCATTAGGTTTTATGGATGTGATCTCTCTAACTAGATTTGTAAATTATCCATCTAATATGGAATATGGTAATTATTTGAACAACCTTTGTTCTCATAATACCTGATTTAAATAACAATTATTAAAAAAAATCTTGAAGTCAAGCTTTGATGTCAACGAGAAATACAAACAACGGTTTGTTTGTTTTCGATGAACATCATCACATATTCTCTTGCTAGTTACTTAGGCCATTGTGGTTCATGAATTGCGTCGTTCCGTATGAAATTTCATACCAACCAATTCGGTATCCAATACCCAAGAAACACATTGTTTAACAAGCAAAGAATACAACCATAACCTGTATATCATCTATATACCTAAATTGGATATTTCCAATCTTTTCTTTTCTGCCAAATATATTTTATAGATTCTCTTTCAGCATTTCCTTTTCCTTTTTAAAAGAATCTATCAACATCAAAAGTGGCGCCATATACATGACACATACTCCAAAGCGTGTATATTCAAATAATAATACCTTTGGACTTGCATTTTGAAGTAGATCACCATCATCAAAATGATTGATATTCTTTCAAAATCCATTCTTTAGTAATCTTTTAGTGTAGTAAACACTTTACATGCATCTTCTATTCATCCTTTTGGATGATTAGGATGTCTAGCATCTCCCACCTTTGTAAATTCTCATCCAATATGAGAACATATATTATACTCTATCATATTGCAACCAAAACATTGTTTCAGATATCGTTATATCTGTCACACATGATGGTTTCTGAAACAATTATTTCAGCTCCTAGATAAACTTGATATTAAAACAATCAAGAATCATGGAGGCAAACATGATACTTAACATATGAACACTGGAATTGTTACTCTCGATTTAATACTAATTATTAAATTTCACAGAGTAAATAGAATTTTGCTGAAAGTTTGCAATAGGACTTTAAACTTTAGATTTACACTCAACACAATACGATACCAGTTTGTAAAGTATATATCCAGAATTCTATAGTTCTATTATCTCAATTACAACTATGCATAAGGTGGTGAACGAATGCCAATGACTACAACAAATTATGCAAATTCACTTTGATTTAGTTTATGATAAATTGAGTTCTACTAATCCAAATTAGAAATGAACTCCCACTCAAAAACGACATCCTTCGTGTCTTTTTGGTGATTACATGAACCAAATCCACTACACCAAGTCCGATCATCACGTGAGTCGGCGTAGCTTCAAAGGCGAGCATCAAATGGGCATCATATCAAAACATATGACTCATGCTTAACCTTTCGGTCCGTGTTCCGAGGCCATGTCTGTACATTCTAGGCTCGCCAAGTTAGAACCTTAGTATTCACGTGTGTAACTGTCTTACACCCGAGATATGCTCGTGGATTCAAGTACACCCGATCATCACGTGATGTCTTGAAGGGACGAAACATTGTCGGTGCATACTTAAGGAAGAACACATTCTTATCCTGATATTTAAATGAGGGATCATCTTATTATGCTAATAAAACGCTAAAATAGAAATATAATATGCAATCAAACATCTCATGTTATTATGTGAAATGATATGGTTCCCGCATATGATCTCCATCATGTGCATCGTGGTATGATCTCTATCATACCTTTATGTGTAAGGCCAAGGTCTATGGAACTTACACGCTATGTGTGTTGTAAGAGTATCATATCATACTTCTACTTACAACATCACCATATCATAACACTAGCCCAGCAACAATCTAAACTAGACGCCTCTAATTTGTCCATTGCAAGTTTTACATGGCTTAGGGCTTTCGAAGATAGAACCATTCTTACCTACGAACATGAACCACAACGAGGATAACCAAATTATTGACAACTCGTTGCAAATTATATATTGACTATAGTAGGAGAGACAGACACCCGCTAGCCACTTATGCAAACTAGTTGCATGTCAAGAGTGGAACAGGTCTCATGTGCGAGGACATGTAAAGTTTGTCTGGGCCGCTTCATCCCACTATGCCACCAATATCCAAAGTACAACTAAGAAGCAATAAAATGATCATCATCGCCCACATACTCATATGTGTACTACCCGTGCAAAGCATCTACGCATAGATCCGACTCTGATACCACTGTAGGGTTCGCAGCATAGAAAACAAAAAATTTCCTACGATGGGAACATCTATGTACCAAGATCTATCTACTAGATACAAGCAACGGATGGATATACATCCATAGAATACATACCCTCGAAGACCGAATAGCGTTAACAAGGTTGTACTCGTGCATGATGTAGACGAACGCTTGCCGATCTCAAGATCGTGATGAAGTCCATTTGGTCCAGCCGGTCCAGCACAATCAAGTCCAGCACCTCAAAGCAGTGGTGCATCCGTGATCGCACACACGTATGGGTACCCCGACAACCTCCGTGCCCTCGCTCCAGCGAAGCAGCAGAAGCAACAAATCCTTCCAGAAAAAGCCACCGGGAACATGTATATCGCTGATCCGAGACCATGGGGAAATTCTAATGGGGGGAGAGAGATCCTTCGGGAGGAGGTGTGCTTTGAGAGGAGGAGAGGGGGGACTTTTATAGGGGAGAGGGGGGGCACCCAAGGGGCATGGAGCCCAGCCATGGGGGCTGCCCCCACCTCTTCCACATTCATGTGGGTGGAGCTCCCACCTAAAATGAAAAGCCTCCACTCCCATTAAAAATCCTCCACTCAAAAAATCCACTCACATGCATTAAATTTCCACCAAATTTAATGCAAGGTCTCATTTAAATAAAACTCTTTTATTTATTTATTCAGAATTTTTTTAATTACTTTAATTAACAAACATTCACATAAAACCCCTTACAACATTTCAATTTCACATGCAGAACTAGTTTCAGCAATTTCAACCGAAACAGTTCTGGTGTCTAGTGAAATAAATTCCTGCGCTTTCCTTTTCTTTTTCTGACATATCATTTTCTCCGAATGGTGTCGGCATCCCTTAAGTGTATCACCCTACGGTACGTGAATAATGCGAACATGATCGAAACCCCTCTCCGATCAATAATCAGCAGCGGGACCTGGAGATCCGTACTGACTCCCACACATTCAACGATGACTTCTGTGATCGTGTGAACCTTTTACGCTAGTATCTTAATCCCTTTGTTTCACGATATATTACATGTCCGACACTACTAGGAAAACAGCAGTTAGTGGCGCACCTGGAAAGATCATCCGTGGCGCACCACGTGCCTTGCGCTACGGCTATCTCCCAGCCGTGGCGAACTTCCTAGTGCGCCACGGTTGTGTAGAGATAGGCGTAGCGCCCCTGCTAGTGCGCCACGGCTATGTGGGAAAGTGCGCTACGTGTAGGATCTTCTGTGGCGCACTTCCCAGTGCGCCACTAAGCTTCTATAGTGCGCTTTAGGTGTAGTGCGCCATAGAAGGTAGATCATGTGCGCCACAGGTGTGTTTTTTGTTTTTGTTTTTTAATTTTCGACCCAGATTATATACAATACAGATTATATACAATATTACAGCAGATATACACACACAGATACAAGATATACAATTATATATATATACACACAATATGAAAAACAAGATTGAAACAAATACATATAGATAAGTCTCATACATGAATACATAGTATAAGTTACATTGTTTCGATCAAGTTACAAAGTAGTAGTTGGTGACATGTGAATACATGTGTCGATCGAACAAGTTAGAGCTCGGAAGCTCGCCTAGACATCTAAACTAGCTAGACACAAACGCGGGATAAACAACCAAAGAAGATAAGCATGATCACCGCCGCGACGAAGGTGTAGGTCTTCATCCGGTTCCTTGTCCTAACTCCCGCTTGATAGCGCGTGTATCTAGCTTCCGCCTCCGCCATAGTGTTGTACCCTTTGTAGCTATTGCCGTTGAAACGGTGCACCTGTCTCCGGCAGTCTTCCCAATCATCGTAGACTCCGGGAACCCGTCCCTTGTACACGACGTACCACGTCATCTACAAGTTGACAATAATAATTAACCGGTGATTGAAAAAACATGTATAATTAAAGTCGCATATGAAGATACACTTATAGAAAGTACTCCTAAATCAAAAAGAGCAAACTCAAAAGGCATACCTCATATATAACTAGGTTGTTGGACACAGGAATATGCTACGATGGAACTGTACGCCAACTAGGATGCACAACACCTGGACGTATGCATAGCACAAGGCGTACAATCCCATCGCAGCACATTCACATATATAGTGTGCCACGACATTTCAATCATCGATATTATTCTCTAAAAAGACCAAAGTAACTCAAAAAGAATGCCTCATATATAACTAGTTAGGTCGTTGGACACAGGAATATGCTATGATGGAAGTGTTCGCCAAGTAGGATGCACAACACTTGGACCTGTGCATAGCACAAGGCGAACAATCCCATCATAGCACATTCACATATATAGTGTGCCACGACATTTCAATCATCGTCATTATTCTCGAAAAAGACCAAAGTAGCTCGAAAAGAATGCCTCATATATAACTAGCTAGGTCGTTGGACACAGGAATATGCTATAACGGAACGGTTAGCCAAGTAGGATGCACAATTCCTGGACTTGTGCATATCACAAGGCTAACTATCCCGTCATAGAACATTCACATATATATTGTGCCACGACATTTCAATCATCGGCATATTCTCGAAAAAGACAAAAATAACTCGAAAAGAATGCCTCATATATAACTAGCTAGGTCGTTGGACACAGGAATATGCTACGACGGAATAGTCAGCCAAGTAGGATGCACAATTCTTGGACTTGTGCATATCACAAGGCTAACTATCCCGTCGTAGCACATTCACATATATATTGTGCCACGACATTTCAATCATCGGCATTATTCTCGAAAAAGACAAAAATAACTCGAAAAGAATGCCTCATATATATACATAGGTCGTTGGACACAGGAATATGCTACGATGGAACGGTGAGCCAAGTAGGATGCACAAGACCTGGACTTGTGCATATCACAAGGCTCATAATCCCATCGTAGCACATTCACATATATAGTGTGCCACGACATTTCAATCATCGGCATTATTCTCGAAAAAAGATTAAGGAAAAAAAGAAGGACCAAAGTGAGCAAAGGACCAAAGAGTAAGCAAAAAAACCAAGCATTGATTGATATATAATAATAATAAGAAAAATAAGTAAGCGATGATTCATAAACCTAATAAGATAAGTATAGTAGCATGTACACTTGTCCACACACACACACAAAGGTCATCTATAGTTTGTAACTACAACTAGGCCAACATCAAGCCTTCTAGCTCGACTTAGGGAACGGGAGGACGTCTTGTCTCATCATGAACTTCCTATAGTCACCCTGCATCTCTAGGCGATCTTCTATGTCACGGTTATTCGGGATATTTCCTCCGTAGAAGATCCCCCCCGAAGTCATGACATCACAAAAGATGATTGCCCCAAACTGCTGCTGGATGCGATACATCTCTTGTCTAATATCTGAATCATTAATCTTGGCCTTTGCTTCGGCCCACTGTTTGAGATAATCTGGCAGCGTAGAATTCTGCTGGTCAAGTAGGAACGCCCTCATGTGATGGAGTGCGTAGTAGGCTTCCTTCTTACTGTTTTCCGGCTGCTTCACGCAGGGGAACTCCGTTACCTGGTTGAAGACGTGCCTGCCGAACTTGACCTTCGTACGCACGAAGGTGGTGCCTTCCGTCGAGGCAAAGCCAGTGAGAGCATCATCCAGAACTTCCTTGATCTTGTCGTAGTTTTTCTTATTTTCTAGACTCCCCGAGTCGAAATACGTGGCGTGGGAATGCTTCGGCGATAAGGACATGAGCGTGCAGTGTTCATCTCTGCGCAAAAAATTCAAATGGAATGTGTTGGAAAAAGAATGATGATGATCTAATAAAGCCAATCGACGGTGGCGAGTGAATAACGACTTACTCGGGAAAGTAAGGCACGAGAATGTATTCCTTTGTCTTGTTCGCCACGAGGATTCTTTTTAGGTACGAGGCCACGATACGTCATTCGGCGGGGGAACCCAAGCAGCCATCACGCATGTAGTAGGGGTCCACTATAGTGATGCCCGGTGTGTTCTCTCTAATGATCTGCATGGCCAGGCTGAGAGAAAACAGACGGACCATGGTATTGTGCAGCGGGTATAGGTGGAACATATTGAAGATGTCGTCGAACCGTAGGAAGAAGAGATCCGCAGGGGCATTGTCGACGAAGCCCAAGCCTGGTGGCACCTTAACCACGAATACCGGGTGCGAGGGATCTTTCTCCGATAGAAGGCGTCTCTCTATCGTCAGCACGCCGTCATGCACACTCTGCAGTTCCGAACTGGCGAGCTTCCCCAAATTCTTAGGTAGCATGGGCTCACCCGCCACATGAAACCTCCACATAATACCCTCGGGTCTTGGTGGCCCGTCCCGAAACCTGATCGCATTCGCAGTTGTTGACGCCACCGGCTGGCTCGAGATGCTAGATTTTCTTTTCCTGCCCTTTTTTCCTTTTGGAGAGCGGACAGGCACCGCAATCTGAGCACCGGCCGCCCTATGTAGTGTGTCAGGGCTTAGAATAAAGGGCCGGTTGGTTGTATCAGCTGGCTCTGTAAAGGCGCAAGCTGGAGGCGTCTCCTGAGAACCAAACAGACGCTTGGTGATAGTGGCTTTCTCTGTGGGGCCACCATCTAGGTCTTGTTGCTAAACTGAGTGCTGAAGAAGTGATCATTCCAGTCTTCGTCGTCCTCGGCCGGATCCTGCGCCATGTGCATATCATCAACATGATCATCCGACCCACCGCGTGGAGGTGACGGCGAGGGCGGTAAGGGGGCCTTGCCACCGCTTGTCGCTGGCACGACAGGCGGTGCTGTTATCTGTGGTGTGATGGCCCCGGCCGTCCCCAAAAGGATCATGCTCTTTGGCCATAGCAAGAATAAGCCGAAGCAAGTTCTAAGGACAGACGACTCTTCTTCATCCGCTCCTGGGGGTAGAATGGGAGGTTCCAGGTCGTCGTAGCGCCTTAGCACCCGACTAATTTTAACCCTGTGCACGCTATCTGACATCGGCCTTGAGTGGAACGTGCGCTGCAAGGGTTGAACGATGGTACCCTTGGCAACATCCCTCAGCTTGTTGTTCACGTAGCATAAGAGAGTGCAAGGAACATACGTCTGCAGAAAACATGTACGGCGTCATCAGAGATGCCATAAGAGTAATAGATGGCATGAAAGGCGGTAATTAAAGCAATTTGTTTACCGTGATGGCGTCGAGATCGGCTAATGTCGACACACCGCATACGGCGACGGGCGTGCAAGGGACGGAAGGGCTGCTTGATGGCACGGTGCTGGCCGCCAGTGTATTCTCCCTACCGACGGGTGCTTGGAGCTCCGGTGCCGTCGCGACGATGGCACGGGGGGCACCAACATGTACTCCGGCGCCGCGGTGATGACAGGGGGAGTCACCAACACTTGTGGCACCGCGGTGCTAGCGGGCGGAGTCACGAACACGTAGTTCGCCTGATTCGTCGGCGCCACGTTGTTCGAGTGGCTGCTGACCATGCTTGGAATCGGGCACGGCCCTACTCGACCACCCGCACTCCAGTTCGCTATTGACACCACCAAGGTAGGCAGGAAGGACGTGAGGCTGATTTCCAGGTTGTCTTGGACGATCTGCGGGATCCGCACCACTTGTGCCTTAAGTTCTTGAACCTCGCGGTTTTCCTCCTAGATCCTTACCGACGGCGCCACATGCGTCCTCAGCGGTGGACCAAAATGATCCACCCAATTCTTACCCCCGAGGCCAGCCAGACGGCCAGCCGACGACGGCTTCTTCGTAACCGGCTCTATTTCTTGGCCCGGTTCATCGCCCTATTAAAAGGGTTATCCCACCGGGTGGCCGCCGTCGACCCCTAGGATGAGGAACCCTGGGATCCATGACTAGCAACAATTTCCTCCTCCTGCAGAAGAAGTAACAGTGAATCATTTAGATCATCGATTAGATTGCAATCGAGTTGATCCGCGGTAATTAGATTATACTTACCACAATTTCCTCGAATTCCTTCACCGCAGGATCCGCGGTGAGTTGTTTGGTTTTTGGGTCCACATGGTAACGGGCCCTGATGAAGTTTCGAACCTGCCCGGGTTCGAATTTAGCAAAGGGGTTTTCTATCCCCTTGGATCTATACTCTTCGTCCTCCTTATTCCATTTGGCCTCCGCGGTTCTGTATCCACCAGATCCGAGATGGTGATGACCTATACTCATCGCCTGCAGCACCTTTCCCCGATTACTATTGGCCAGGGCTCTTTCGGATTCACACCTCTCCTTGAACTCCCAAAACTGATCTTCGGTGATCTGTGGGTCAATCTTCTGGATCTCCTCGAGAATTTTGCCTTCTTTATAGATCTTCTTCTTTATCCGGGTTCTCCAGCTGGCCAGGGCGGTGCTCATCTTTGTGAGGGCGGATTTGTTTACTTCGTTCCCATGATAATTTGTGTTCTAATACTTAGCGGGGAACTTGTATCTTGCGTGCAGCTTCTCGAAGAGGAGTGTGCGCAAGTGGCCATTATCTATATGCCGGAGATTCTCGGTGTTGATCGAGATGGTTGTCCGGGTGATCGCCGCCACTTCCCCACCGTACCCTTTGACGACAAGGGCGGGCTCCAAAGGAACCCCTGATGGGCTCACTTCGGTAATTTCCTCCCTGACCGTGCCGACCATGTTCGGGCGCCGGTCCTTCGGCTTATTCTTCTTCTTCTTAGGAGGATTGCTACCACTCCTTGTGCCCTCGCCGCCATCAGTGGTTTCATCGTCTTCTGTTCCTTCGGCTTCTTCCTCCGCGTCTTCCATCTCATCATCCTCGCTCTCCGAAGGATGGTATTCTTCATCGTCTTCTAGCCGCTGGGCCGCCTCCCAGAATGTCAATTGTTTATTCGGAGGTCTTAGTTCTCCTTCAGCGCTGATGCGCTTAGAACATCCAGCCTCGTCGTTGTCACACATCTTTGGACTAATAAAAAACAAATAATTGGTTAAATGCACGGAAAAATCTGGCATGACCTTTGCTAATTTTCTTAAACTAGGAGTGCCCGATTTCTGCAGAAACGGAAGTTAATCAACATTCCGGCAAAAATCAGGACTCATTTTATACAAGAACCTGCATACACGACATAATAAAGTGCTTCATACAAGCACAAGCACAGCCAACACAGCCAGTACATTACCAGCACATTACCAACACAACAAGAACATCAAGATCATTACTAGGTAAAAATAAATGGCCAGATCCAGCAACACATATAGTAGTAGTAGCACAGTAGTTTTTTGCAGCCAGCAGCACATATAGTAGTAGCAACCAGATGAACAACAATGCTTAGATGATCAAAAACATTAGCACATATAGTTTTCCATCAATTCTAGCACCAGGTCATGCCTAGCATCACAAACAGTACCTTGACATTCATATTGATGCAATGATGCTGAAACTGTTACAACATGATCTGGGCCCAACTCCCCTACTAACTCGCTGCATGATCTGGGTTGTGCCATCCCACAGGCATCCTATGCAGCAACTAAGTCTAAAGTTGAAACAAACCTAGCTACTGTCAGCTGTAACGTGCACAAACACACACGCCACACTCTAAACTTTATTGCTGGGATGATGATCATCAAGTGAAACAAACAAAGTGGCACCAGCAAATAGTAATCAGAGGCACATAAAAATCTGGAACTATCTATTCCAAAGAGAAGCGATGTTTCCATCAGGAAGCAGCAACTTCTACTAACTAGCATCTATATATTGGTGGGATGATCATCATCAAATCAAATGAACAAGTGACACCAGAAAATAGCAAGAAGAGGCACTGAAATGTGACATCCATCCACTCATCCATTTCAGATTGGGATATGAAATAAAAACACATACATAATTTCAAGAATAACCGATGAACATTTATATTGGGACAAAAATAGAATACAACCACAACAACAACAAGAATTAAGGTAGCTGCCAAACAGAAATCTCAAAAAGTTCTAGAACTGTCTTACCATAAATTTTGTAACAGCTAAAGCAGCTTTTTTGGTTTCATATTCATAGCGACTATACAGAATTCCTTAATGCACCAGCCTCATTGGAAGCAAAAAGTAACAGTTTAATTTACAGAAACTGTTTATACTAGCCCATTTACAGAAACTGTTTATACTAGCCCATTTAGAGAAACTGTAGTATAAAATGTTTATAGCATGTTTTAACTTCAGTTTAATGTTGTAAGAAACTGTTTATACTAGCCCATTTACAGAAACTACTGCACTGGTTTAACTAGCCCATTTCAAGCCAAAACTGTTTATACTACAGACATTAAAGTCGAATTCAGATCACTATGAGCAAAAATATCGAATTTAGATCGAAATGGTAAACCATTTCAGATTAACAGCTAAATCATTTCAGATTAATAGCTTGCATCATTTCAGCACTAAATCTACTGCTAAATCAACCTAAATCAAGCTACTACTACTACCTAAACCTAAACCTAAATCTAATCCTAAATCAACCTAAACCTCACTGTCAACCTAAACCTAAATCTAATCTGCATATCTTTGTTCTAATAGCTTGCATTCATTCATTCATTTCAGATTAATCTAATCTGCTAAATCAACCTAAATCAAGCTACTGTCTTGTTTTTGATAGCTTGCATTCATTCATTCATTTCAGATTAATAGCTTGCATTCATTCATGCATTCAACTACAGTTGAGAGAGAGGGAGAGAGGAAGAGAGGGAGAGAGGGAGAGAGGGGAGGTGGGCAGGGGACTCACCAGGAGGGAGCGGCGGTGGACGACGGCGGGAGGGCGGGCGGACGACGGCAGGCGGGCGGGCGGACGACGGCGGCTCCTCCTCCTCCTCGGACGCGCACGGCTCGGGCTCCTCCTCCTCCTCCTCCTCCACGCGCAGCTGGCAGGGCAGTGGCAGATCGAGAGCGCGGCGGCGGGGCACGGTTGAGAACCAAGCGCAGCTCCTCCTCCTCCTCGGACGCGCACGGCTCGGGCTCCTCCTCCTCCTCCACGCGCAGCTGGCAGGGCAGTGGCAGATCGAGAGCGCGGCGGTGGGGCACGGTTGAGATCGGTGGCGGTGTCTGATGTGAGATGGGGAGAGGCGCGCGGGGCGTGGGGTTGACTACTAGCACCGATTTAGGCGTAGCGCACTCTGGCCAAGTGCGCTACGGGTAACGCCTAACTCGGTGCTAGTAGTCACATAAGAAGGCGCGGCCACCCCTATAGACAACTAACTCTGCTCTAATTTAAACCTGTGAGCACCCAGGTTCGAATCCTGGTGCCCACCTTTTTTATTTTTTATTTTAAAAATATTTTTAAATATTCCAAAAAATGCCCAAAAGTGGTGGTATATTCTATAAAAGTTTTGTTTTGTTTTGTTTTTAAAATAGTTTTAAATATTCCAAAAATGCCCGAAAGTGATAATATATGTCATAAAAGTGGTACAAATTAAATATGATTCAAATATGTCATAATAATTTGTCCATGAATATTACAATCTCTTTCGACCACGCGTTTTACAATATTTTTGGAGCTAGCGTTTTACAATCTTTTTTCCCTTCTTTGTCGCGGTTGAATAATTTAGCCCTGGCACTTTAATGTTTCTTCTTTCGAACGGGCTACCTTTTTTGGGTAGGGTTGTCCTTTTTCTTCTTGTGATGTATGTTGCTGATCGTAGTCGTTGTCATCTTCAATCTTTGGATCGCCGTACTGGTCGAAGTCTTGCTCATTGGCGACTCCATCCATTCCGATGATGTTTTTTCCTCTCCTCACGAAAACACGGCTAGGCTTTGTCGGGTCGGTAATGAAAAAACATTGGTCCACTTTGGTAGCCAGTACCCACGGTTCATTTTTCGCGGCCATGTTTGCACCGGCGGCCTTGGATTTGGCTGCTTCGGGTATAACCATGGTTGTGAAATACCGGTCTTCTCTTTCGACCCTCTTTGCCCATCTGACACGGAACATCGGCACCTTTTCTCCACAGTAGTCGAGCTCCCAGATCTCCTCGATTCTTCAGTAGAATCTTTCCTTCACGTTGTCATCGGTGTAGAATTCCGACGTTACGCCTGAGTTCTGATAATCACACTTGTTGTCCTTTTCCTCCATGTAGAATGTGTAGCCGTTGATATCATACGCCTGATAGGTCACCAGGTTTTGCATCGGTCCCTGCGACAAGGTGAATATGATCTTTTCCATGTCAGAAGAATGCGATCGCGGGGGATTATCAAGGAGCGTCTGCCTAAACCAACACGTGAAATCTGAGTTATGCTCTTTGATTATTTCTCCCTGCGTCCTCTGTATGCCCCGGTCACTCTACTTCTTCTCGATTAACCTTTTGTGCTTCTGTACCCAAGGATCGACCAGTTCTAAATGCTGTAGCGCGACGAGGTTTGCTCGATCAAAGTCTGCGCGTCGAAAATCGAAGTCTGCATGCAGTATGCGACGACCCTCTTGGTGACCAGATCCGTCGAGCTTGCCAAGGTGCCTGTTGACGGGAAGACCGACAGGGTTCTCGATGTCTAGATAATTCATGCAGAAAGAGATGCACTCTTCGTCCAGAAAGCCCTTGGCTATGCTTCCATCTGGACGGGACCTGTTGTGAACGTATCCTTTGATGTGTCCGTTCATCCTTTCGAACACCATCATGCTGCGGAGGAACATCGGCCCGAGTTGTACGATGTCATCCACGACATGGACCGGCATATGCACCATAATGTCGAAGAATGCGGGTGGGAAGTAGACCTCAAGCTCACATAGTATCACCACGATCTCCTCCTATAGCCTCCCGAGCTGATTCACGCCAATCGACTTCCTAGAGATGACGTCGAAAAACTTGCATAGGCCAAATAACGTTTCACGGACGTGCTCGTCGATTATCCCTCTTAGTGCGACCGAAAGTACCTGCGTCATTAGCACGGCACAGTCGTGAGACTTCATGCCACTGAACCTCTGCTTCGCCTCGTCTAGGTATCTGCTTATCTTGCCCGCGTAGCCGTAAGGAAATTTGACTCCTAGAAGGCACTTGAAAAACTGTTTGATCTCATCCTGGCTTAGAGTGAAGCAAGAAGGAGGGCAGTAATATTTGTTCTTCTTGAACTTTTTACCCTTCCGACGACCTTGTGTCGTCTCCGACTCATGATCATCGTCATCTTCCTGATCATCAGGAGTAGTGCATCCTCCGTGAAGCTCCTTCCGGATACCCAAGCATATCAGGTCGTGCCTTGCTTTCGGACCATCTTTCGTCCTATCTGGCATGTTGATTATGGTGGTGACCAGACTCTCGCACACGTTTTTCGTGATATGCATGATGTCGAGGCTATGATGCATGCGGAGAAACTTCCAGTATGGCAACTCCCAAAAAACAGACCTTGTTTTCCATACCTTCATCAGCGGCTTGTCTTGTTGCTGCCTCTTTCGCTTCTTTCCAGGCTTAGGACAATCTTTCCAGTTTTTCAGCAACTCTTCCACTTCTTCGCTGTTCCTACGCTCTGGGATTCCTCGGGTCTCTGATTTTCCATCGAACATGTCTCCATGTTTTCTCCATGGATCATTCTTGCCGAGCCACCTCCGGTGCGCCATGAACACGGTTTTCGATGACCCTGGATCTTTCTCTAGTTGGAGATAGCTTGTGTTATCCATGCACCTAACGCATGCGCAGAATCCTTGGATAACCTGCCCCGAGATATACCCGCAACCTGGATAGTCTTGCACCGTAGTGACCAACGCGGATCTCATAGTGAAATAATCTTGTGCGACGGCGTCGTAAGTATTGGCTCCAGATTCCCATAACGTGGCTAGCTCCTCTTTCAACAGCCCGAGATACAGATTGATGTCGGTACCAGGTTGTTTCGGCCCTTGAATTAGCATACTCATTTGTATGTACTTCTTCTTCATGCACAACCATGGAGGGAGGTTGTACATCCATACAAACAAGGGCCAAGTGTTGTGCGTGCTGCTCTGGCTACCGAACAGATTGAGTCCATCGGTGCTCGCACCAAGCCTGATGTTCCTCGAATCTCCACCGAATTCTGGGAATTCGAGGTCCAATGATTTCCACTGGCTAGCATCTGAAGGGTGCGTCAGCAGCTCATCCTTTTCAGGGTCATCATCATCATCTCCTGGCTTCTTCCTTTCCGCATGCCATCGCATGAGCTTCGCTTCCTTAGGGTCCGCGAAATAGCACTGCAGACGAGGAGTGATAGGAAAGTACCATACCACTTTTCGAGGTGCTTTCTTACCTTTCTTGTATCAACTCACGCCGCACACCGGACATGTGGTTTTCTCTGCGTCCTCGCCCCGATAAATGATGCAATCGTTGATGCATACGTGATATCTAACTTGTGGTAGATCAAGAGGAAAGACGATTTTCTTGGCGTCCTCGATACTAGTGGGACATGTGTTCCCCTCCGGGAGACGATCGTTCCAGAATGCCATCATATCGTCGAAGCTTGTGTCGCTCAATTTGTGTTTTACCTTCATCTCCATAGCCTTGAGCGTTACATTCAACCGGTATCATCGGGCCTGCATCCTTCATACAATGGAGTAACCACGTCTTTCTCAAGTTGCGCAAGCTTGACTTTCTCTCTAGCGGCAGCCCTGGCGTTACTCGTCTGCTTGAGAAGCAGCTCTTGCACATAAGGGTCCTGCACCCAGCCTGACGTTGTTCCATCGTCGTCTGCTCCTCCGGCATCTAGATCATCATCATCCTGGTCTGCTTCCGCACCTTCACCATCTCCAGGAGACTCTTCATTATCTCGCCCGTTCTCGCCGTGATGATGATCATCGTCATGTTGGCCACCTTCACCGTCCCCATCGTCTTCGTCATCGCTTATCCAATGAGTGTATCCATCCATGAAACCATGGCGGAGCAGGTGCACCTGCAGATTCCCGGAATCTGGGTCGATCACCCAGTTGAGTTTGCATCTTCTGCACGGACATCTTATATCCGTCTTGTTATTTCGTATCATGTCGGTCGTCGCACATTTCAAAAATCTAGCCACAATGCCTTCGCTCATTATGCGGACCATTTTTGACTACACGGTGTACACGGTACAATTAGAAGTCTATTAGAACCACATAATGAATGCATGCATGCAATGGTCGATAGAAAATTTCGGCATGACCTATCCTAAAATTAGGACCTTTGCGAAATGCCAAAGTCTTGCCAAAATGGAAATGAATCAACATTTTGGCAAAACAAATGGCAACTTGTTCACATACAAACACAAGAGAGAGAGAGACCAATCCATACACACATGAACATATCATTATCCTCTCCATACACACATGCATGAGCATCATCGATACTCTCCATATACACACACATATGACCATCGATCCTCTCCATACACACATCATGAGCATCGATCATCTACATACATATGAGCATACCATATACACATGAACACATCCTTACATGGACAACTTACCGAGATTAGAGACCGATCGCGAGAAAGATGGAAACAAGAGGTGCGCGCGAGACCGGAGAAGGAGATGAGAGACCGGAGACCTTCCTCTATTACTTATGTAACATCCACGGCAAGTTCTACATGCTAAAAATGGTGAATGGGTGGAGAAATTGAGGTATGAAGGAGAAGATCCCGACTAGATCTAAGGAGGAAGAAGAAGGGGAAAGTGAAGTGTGGGGTGGTGGATGTGGTCACACATGTGCACATAAAGTGCTGTAAAAAAAATCGACACATCCGTGGCGCACTCTGCCCTAGTGCGCCACAGGGAGGAGTAACATCCGTGGCGCACATGCCATAGTGCGCCACGGATGTGTCTGGCCGTTTCACAGCAGAGGAGGGGGCGTAGCGCACCCCCTCCATGTGCGCCACGATTGGAACTAACAACCGTAGCGCACCTGCTCTATGTGCACTACAGATGTTTGGCGTGCGGCCAACAGGGCCCTGACCCACACATATCTGTGTCGCACTATGGTCATGTGCGCCACGGTTGTTCTAGTTACTAGTAGGGCACTGCCCATAGGTGAGCCACGCATGTTTTAGCCATGGGGCACTTCAACCATGCGAGCCACGAATGTGCTGATTACCTATAGCCATTTTCCTAGTAGTGCGAGATTCGATCATCGGTATCTCCATACCTAGTTTGATCTCGTTACCGGCATGCACTCTTTTCTCGTTCCCGTGATATAACATTCTAGTGATCAAATCACTTGCTTGCAAGCTAATCAATGTGTTATCACCGAGAGGGCCCAGAGCATATCTATCCGTCATCGAGATGAATAAATTCCACTCTCGGTCCATGGGTCTCAACATAATACTTTAGTAGTTCTGAAGCCATCTTTATAATCACCCAGTTACGGTGTGACGTTTGATGTCATCGAGAAACTCTTCCGGTGTTAGTGATTGACATGATCTCATGGTCTAAGGATTAGGATCACTTTGTAAGTTGTTATAGCAATATAAACTCAATGACTTTGATCGTAATGCTATACTTCGGATGAATGCTCATCACATCATTACACTAATGTTGTGACCTCGTTATTAACAACATCCAATGTCCATGATCAGGAAACTTTGATCATCATGTTAATCAACGAGCTAGTTTATAAGAGAGGCATAACTAGGAACTTCCTTTTTGTTTATTAAACACACATGTATTAACGTTTCCGTATTAATACAATTATAGCATGTAAAATAAACATTTATCATAAATAAGGAATACGATAATAACCACTTTATTATTGCCTCTAGGGCATATTCCCTTCATTGGCTGCCTTGGTTTACTTCTCTGTCTCGTCTTCTGGATTCGTGTCCCCCACGGTAAAATATCGACTTTGGCTTTTGTCCCATCAAATTCCGAGAATATTGATTTTCTGCCTTTCTAGAACCAAAAACAGAAGAAAACAGACAACTGGCACTGTGGCAACTTGTTAATAGGTTAGTTCCAGAAAAGATATAAAAACACCTCAAAGTGTAGAAAAAGCAAAGCAAAGTAGATACTAAATAATCATGGAGCATCAAAAATTATAGATACGTTTCCGACGTATCAAGCATCCCCAAGCTTAACTCCTGCTCGTCCTTGAGTAGGTAAGTGATAAAAAGAATAATTTTTGAGGTGACATGCACCATTAAAACCAAGATCATACCATTTGCAAGCATTGAAAGCTGGGAACAAAGAACTCTAAACATCTAACAATAGGACCTAGTAAATATGCATGCAACATGAAAGGCTAGAAACAATGATCATGAATAACATGCATTGAAAAACGTTTGTTTGTTTGACATACAGAAAACATGGCATATTGGCATTCAGCTTGTCCCTCATAGAGTAGCAAATACATGCACTGGACACCTTCAAAGTTCACAAGGGTGACTAGAAACAAGTAGCACAAGAACAAGTAATATCACAATATGCATCAATCAATAAGTTTTGGGACACTGCACACAGAATGACAACTATGCTCTCTTAATGGTGCCTAAAGGTAGAAGGTGGAGACTCAAATAAAGGTGGAAAAAAGGCCTTTCATAAAGGAAGCAGGGATTTCAAGTTTTAAAAAGAGCTTCCAAAAATTATGGTACTTGTTAGCTTTCATCCATCATTGCCCCTATCATAAGCATATTGAAGTGGTTAAGGTTAAAGTGAATAAACTATGGAGAATATGATTGACAAAGTATAAGTTGGCAATCTCAAGTCCCTTGAATAAGAGGTCCACACCTCATGCTACTCAACTTCAGTCACCTGTAAGTTCTTGTCATTAAGTACATCCATATCATAGAGAACCGCCAACGGGGTACCCCTTGCACATGGTACAGGAGCTATCCCATAACCAAAATGACAAGGCAAGCAGACAATGAGCACCTCAGCGATATTTTTATTTACTATATGCATATCGTTTTATTGAGGATGCTTCATAGATAGCTCACTATGGTGATGCTATGTAAGATCCCACCTTTATAAAGGTAAAGATCCCTATGATTGCAATGCTAGTCCCTTGATCAAATGCTACCATCCACAGTTTAAGATGAAGTACAAAGAAACAAAGGTCATTATTACATTGTCATTCCAGAGATAACATAGTCTTTTACAACTCCATAGCCATAGGCTAGTACAAGAGTTTAAACTTAACAATATAAAATAAAAGTCTTCATCTTCATGTGCCACAGGAAAGCATGTCCAGCGTAGACTCATAACCCCTAATCATCATCACAGTAACCTGCAACATCACAAGTTACAGCCACAGTGGGTCAATGCATTGGAATAGTATTGGCAAGTGATACCTTAGTAGAATATTAGCATCTAGTTACTACATGATTTTGGCTAAGTGTAGCTTAGGCTTGCTTTGCTCAAAATAGGTTTTACCTATTAGTTGAAAACACTAAGTTTTGTTTGGCAAAAACTTTCCCAAGGAACCACCAATAGAAATTGGTGAACCTTCACCCTTGTTCAACCACAAGTTTTTAACTTATAAAATTGGGATGAGGAGATTCTTCATAGCTTCCATGTCTTGATGCTCAAGTTGTCCAATACCAGGGACATGGCTAAGTACTTAGGTTCTTCCATCTGCAGAGATTGTGCACTTTCCCCACAAGACTTGATTTTCACCAAGACAGGACCTTTCAGAAGCCTTCCCGTAGACAAAAATGGACGCGCTCCAAAACCTATCATTCCCCTACCACCAAATTTCCATTTGGCTAAGTTATTGCAACCTATATGATCCAGGAAGATCCCATAATGCCATGTGGCTGCAGTAGAAGCTTCTTAACATTTGGCATCTCAAATCCCTTTGTTCCTCGGTGGCAATCCACAAGTGATATACACAAGCTAAACCATAGAAATGGGCCTTGTGTAACCACTCAACACAAACCATTCTTTCCATTCCACCCAGGTGTTTCATTCACTTAATTGTTTTATTAAGAAAAACATAAGTCAAAGACTCAGAAACATTTCTCATAGCATGTATATATAATCCACCCTTGGTTACTACTAGCTAGGCTAAGCATGGCAATAGCAATTATCTTAACTTAGAGGAAATTCTAATAATTCTATCACTACTAGGATTCCCAAGCATAGTATATAGATACTTAGCAAAAATTATTCATGCAAGCCCTATGCAAAATATTTCTAATTCATAGTCAAAATATTGGGATAAAAACATGAAGCACCACTTTCCTTGGTAGTTTGGGGAGTAGCAACAATCCTCACAATCACAATCACCACTAGCACCAAAATCTACACATAAAATGATAGCACCAAATTCACATATAAAAAATATACAAGCAAAAATATATGAAAGCATGCAAATGCCATGTGATGATTTTCTAAATCAAACAAGACAAGTATACAGTACTGAATCACAAACAAGTCAAAAACACACTAAATAAACTTTATTTAGTCTCTAAATCATTTTTCAAATAATTTCTATACTCAAAATAAGCCTATAAATGTCTCTACAAAAATAATAAATTTTACAGAAGCAAAACATTAAACACATTGCATAAATGGATAGAATTCTTTCTCTTGATTCCAATGATATAAAATTTACAAAATTTGAACGTGTGGATCAAAAGTTATGAATTTTGCAAGTTTGAACATCTAATAGATCTAAATTCTATTTTCAAATCTAAACACAGGCCACGCGGCAGCATCTGATTGGACGGTAACAGTTTGCTCTGGATCACGCTCGTGGGCCGTTGGATTGAACTAACTGTGCACGGTCTAGATCAAAACATACCGCTTCACTAAGTGATCTAATCCTACGCGCTGGATTCAGATCTAACGGCTGTCGAGCACGCGACCATGGATGGGCGGCGCTAGCGACGGTGACGCGGCGGCGGCGCACTGCCGTTGGCGTTCTGGTGGCCACGGGGGGGGGGGGGGGGGCTAGGTTCGGCAGAGGCGCTTACCAGACTCGCGAGGTCGTGCTGATGCTCAACTACTTGCTGGCGTGGACGGGGGCGTGTTGCAGAGGTCGCTGGGGCTCGTCGGAGTTGCGGACGACGTCGGCTTCTTGCAGACGATGACGTTGCCGATGATATGAACTGCCCTAGCACGAACCATATGTATCAGGAGGTGCACAAGGTCACAGAGAGCATGATAGTATCGACGAGAAGGCAAGGGGCGCTCGGGGCTTACCGTGATTTCTCACCGGAGATGAGCGAGGCATCGGGCACTTGCGGTGGTTGTCGAATCCGTCGACCTAGATCATGAGCAGAAAAAAAGGCATGACATGAGTCACGTGAGCAAGGGAATCATGCTAGCGTGAACAAGACATGGTGGGGTGGACGGAGCTCACGGCAATTTCTCGCCGGAGATTCTCGGGCAGCGGCTTTGCAGACTGATTTCTGGGCAGCCCTGTGGCGGAGAGAGTGTGACGAGTGAGCGGAAAGACTTGCGGTGCGGAGAGGTTTAATTAGGCAGAGGCTAAGAAGGAAATGCTCGCTGAATCAATGGCAATTATGTCGCGCTATCAACGACAGCAACGGCAGCGGCGACACAGTCTGTCGCGCGATTTGGGGAAGATGATGACTTGGTGTGTGGGGCCAGAGAGTCGGCGATGGTGGGTAGAGCTGCGAGCGTGAGAGAGGGGGGGAAAGGGGAATTGGCCGGGTGGGCTTCGCGGGCTGCATCTGCTGTTGGGCTGGAAGGGTGGCGCCGACCCTTTTCCTATTCTTTTGTCTTTTCTTTTTCTGATTTAATTTTCTGGAATCAAATTCAAAGGGTTTTCAAATGGGTTTGAATTCAAGCCTGATCCGAATTTTTGTAAAGTAGAATTTGTACCTTATTGGTTGCAAAACATAGTTGTTCACTCAAATACTTTGGCCAAATGGAATTTTTTAATAAAAACAGTACCTAATACCACTTGTTTTAGTATAGGCATAAGAAATGGTTTTAAATTTTAAACCTTGTTTTGAAAACTTTGCCAAGCTTTAGAAAATAACAATCCTCTTCAAGATCATTTATATCTGGTTTAAAACAAATAGTCTCATGCTAGAGAGTAGTATTGGGCCAATTCCTTGCTTACATAAAATAATAGACTTTCAAATGCTTCTGTTTTGAAATGGCATTGAAAATGATCCCAAAATGATTATGAATGCACGGATGATATGCAAATTTTAAAATTATGAATTTTGGGATGTTACAAATCTAACCCCCTTAAGGTGAATCTTGCCCTCGAGATTCAGATTGGCTAGCAAATAGGCAAGGGTGATCTTTTCGAAGGTCATCTTCTCTTTCCCATGTTGCTTCTTCTTCGGAATGATGGTTCCACTTTACTTTGCAGAATTTGATAGTCTTTGTCCAAATAACTCTTTCTGCGGTCTCAAGAATTTTTATAGGCTTTTCCTCATAGGTGAGATCACTTTCCAACTGGACCTCTTCCAACGGTATAGTATCCTTCAAAGAAGTCTCTTCCATCTCTGGATGGCATTTCTTTAGCTGACTCACATGAAACACATCGTGAACGGCAGACAATGATTCTGGCAATTCAATCTCATAAGCTACTTCTCCTTTACGACTCAGAATCTTGAATGGTCCAACATACCTTGGGGCCAATTTTCCTTTGACTCCAAATCTCTTCACTCCACGAAGTGGTGACACGCTAAGATAAGCTCTATCACCCACCTCATAGGTGACTTCTCTACGCTTAGGATCTGCGTAGCTCTTTTGTCGGGACTGTGCTATCTTTAATCTGTCCTTTACTAGATTGACTTTCTCTTCAGCCTCTTTGATTAGTTCTGGCCCAAACAAGTTTCTTTCTCCCACACCATTCCATAGCAATGGGGTAGTACACTTTCTCCCATAGAGAAACTCAAACAATGCCATCTCAATACTAGCTTGATAGCTGTTATTGTAAAAGAATTCTGCGTAAGGCAGACTTTCATCCCAACTAGCTCCATAGTCTAAGGCACATGCCCTAAACATATCTTCTAGAATCTGGTTGGTCCTTTCTGTTTGTCCATCAGTTTGAGGATGAAAAGCAGTGCTAAATTTCAATCTCGTCCCCAATGACTCATGTAGTTGCCTCCAAAAATGAGAAGTGAATTGGGTTCCCCTATTAGACACAATACTCTTGGGTACTCCATATAGAAACACAATCCTATTCATATAGATCTTGTCCAACTTGGCACTTGTGTAGGTTGTCTTCAACGGTATGAAATGAGCCACTTTAGTGAGGCGATCCACTACTACCCAAATAGAATCATATCCTGACCTGGTCCTTGGCAATCCGGTGATGAAATCCATGCCAATCTTGTCCCACTTCCAATCAGGAATAGGTAGTGGTTGTAGCAATCCTGCTGGTTTCTGATGTTCCGCTTTCACTCTACTACATAAATCACACAAAGCAATATGTTCTGCGATGTCCTTCTTGAGATTATTCCACCAAAATCTTTCCTTCATATCCAAGTACATTTTGGTGTTACCCGGATGAAAGGAATATGGTGAGTTGTTTGCTTCTTGTAAATTTAGTTTCCGAAGCTCCGGATCTTGCGGAACGCAGATATGTTTTCCATACCATAAAGTACCTTGTTCGTATTCATGGAATCCTTTGGCTTTTCCCTTGCCAATCTTTTCCTTAATCTCTTCAATTTCCTTATCCGTCTTTTGGGCTTCCTTAATTTTGTCCAACAGTGTGGGTTGAACATCCAATGACATGAGATGTCCTTCAAGCACAATTTCCAACCTGAGGTCTCTAAATTGGGCACACAGATCATCTGGAAATTCTCCCTTAGTAGGGCCATTTACGAAGACCTTACGGCTTAGAGCATCTGTTACAACATTTGGTTTACCGGGGTGGTATTGCAAACTCAAGTCATAGTCCTTGATGAGTTCTATCCATCTTCTTTGTCTCATGTTGAAGATATACTTCAAACTTTTGTGATCTGTGAACACTTCACATCGCTTTCCCAAAAGATAATGTCTCCATGTTTTGAGTGCATGGACAAAAGAGGCTAACTCTAAGTCATGAGTAGGATAATTTACCTCATGAGTTTTGAGTTGTCTCGAGGCATAAGCTACAACTTTCCCTTCTTGCATCATAACTTCACCTAATCCATGATGAGATGCATCACAATACACTTGGAAATCCTTCTCCAAATCTGGCAGACATAGGACTGGTGCTGTCACTAGTATCTTCTTCAATTCTTGGAAACTGAGTTCACATCCTTCAATCCAAGAAAATTTCCTGTCTTTCTTTAGTAACTCCGTCATTGGCTTAGCTACCTTGGAGAAATGCTCAATGAATCTTCTATAGTATCCTGCCAAGCCAAGGAAACTACGAACTTCTTTCACTGACTTAGGATATTCCCATTCAGTTACAGCTGACGCTTTTGCGGGATCAACTGCTACACCATCTCCTGACACAATGTGTCCAAGAAATCCAACTTCATTCAACCAGAATTCACACTTGCTGAATTTGGCATACATCTTATGATCTCTAAGCTTTTCAAGTATCAAACGCAAATGTCTCATGCTCTTCTTTGCTCTTAGAGTAGATCAAAATTTCATCGATGAAAACGACAGCAAACTTGTCAAGGAACTCCATGAACACCTTGTTCATCATATTCATGAAGTAAGCTGGTGCATTGGTTAAACCAAATGGCATCACTGTGTACTCATACAATCCATACCTAGTGGTGAAAGCTATCTTAGGTATGTCTTGTTCCCTTATCTTAAGCTAAAAGTAACCTGACCGGAGATCAATCTTTGAGAACACACAGGCTCCTTCTAACTGATCAAACAAGTCATTGATTCTGGGCAAAGGATATTTGTTCTTGATAGTCACCTCATTGAGTGAATGATAATCTATCCATAACCTTTGACTTCTATCTTTCTTTTCCACAAACAAAACTGGTGCTCCCCAAGATGAAGAACTTGGTTGAATAAATCCTTTCTGCAACTGTTCTCCAAGTTGTTTCTTGAGTTCTTTCAACTCATCAACTGACATCTTGTAAGGTCTCTTTGCTATTGGTCTTGATCCCGGCAGCAAGTCAATCAAAAATTCCACATCTCTATCTGGTGGCATTCCCGGCAATTCTTCCGGAAACACATCCGGATATTCGCTCACAATTGGCACACTGTCCATGCTAACCCCCTTAAGAGAATTTAGCTTACTCCCTTTTGATTCAAAGTTAGACTTGAATCTTATCCTTTTCTTTTCCGGGGTTGTGAGTGCGACAGTACGATTGGCACAATCTAGTACTCCCTCATACTTGGTCATCCAGTCCATTCCCAAAATTACATCTAGTCCTTGGGAATCTAGGATTATCAGACTCACTTATGCTTTCCAAATTCTATCACTAGACCATGACATCCAAGACTTACTATCATATCTCCATCGGGAGAACTTACTTTTATCGGACACCCAATATTTTCAGTTGGGAACCCATTTCTATCAACAAATGATTTTGATATGAATGAATGTGATGCACCAGTATCAAAAAGAACAAGTGCTGGAATAGAATTGAGTTTGAACTTACTAGCCACAACGTCAGATTCCTCATAAATCTCTTCCACATTGATGTGGTTCACCTGTCCCTTCTGGAAAGGGTTGGGCTTGCTGGCACCTTCAACTTCTTCTATGGGCACTCATTTGCATAATGCCCCAGTTTCTTACACTTGAAACATTCAACTTGACTGATATCTTTCTCTGCAGGCTGACTGCCACTTCCACTTCCACCTCCACTGTGGTGACTCTTGTGTCCACTCTTGTGGTTCTTGTACTTGTCATTATCATGACCACGGTGATGCTTGTTGTCATGATGGCGGTTGTGGCTGTTGTACTTTCCATATTTGTGGGATCCAGAACTCCCACTATCATCATGATGGGAACGCTTGTGAGACGATCCCGAACTATGCTTGTCAGAGTTGTGCTTCCTCTTTCTGCTTTCAACCTGTTTCATCTTGTTCTCCAAGATGGTAGCCTTGTCACAAAGTGATTGGTATGTTGGGACATAGGCAATAGATAGCTGCAGATTTAGTTCATCGTTCAGTCCTTCGAGGAATTTCTCCTTTCTCTTGGCATCGGTATCAACTTCATCTGGTGCATAATGCGCCAGATTGTTGAACTCCTCAATATATTCAGCCACGCTGCGGTGACGCTGCTTCAGATTATGGAACTCCTTCTTCTTCAAATTCAGCACTCCGGATGAGATGTGAGCTGTACGGAATCCATCTTCAAAGATAGCCCATGTCACATCCTCAATGGGAGTGGTGATCTGGAAGTTATTCCACCAAGTGGCTGCTGGTCCTTCCAACAGATGTGCTGCAAACCTAACTTTCTCTTCTTCGGTGCAGCAGACAGTTACCAAATCCTTGTTCACCGAACGTAGCCAATCATTGGCCACCATGGGATCAGTAGTTCCCGAGAACTTTGCAGGCCTCAGTCTTAGGAATCTGGTGAGCATGTCAAATCCGGGTGGATTGTTCTGATTGTTGTTGTTGTTGTTGTTATTCTGATTCTGCATAAAAGTGGTCATCATCTGCATCAGCTGTGCCTGTGCTGTCATTAGCTGCTGCATCTCGGGGGTGACATTGTTGTTGTTTGGGTTGGGGTTGGCACGTCGAGGAGGCATATGTGGTTTTCATAAGGATAAGAATGAGATACCCATAGATGCTTAACATGCACATTACATCACACAGACAATCACCAAAGCAAGCATCAAAATAACTTAAAGTTCAAAACGACGTAAACAACAAGTTTGAAAACGTAAACACACCATAGCAAGCCACCCACATGTTGGATGGTCATTGTGACTCAATAATCATAAGCATGGTAAATGAAAGATATATGAGTAGTCATCACTACTCCTCTGCATCAACCTCCCCATCGACAAGTGTAAGACCTGCATTCTCCATAGCGGTCTTGTATTCCTCAACATTGGTAGTCAAGGCCTCTATCTTGGCCCTAAGAGCCCTCTTCTGTGAGCGAAGTCTCTCAATCACACCCTGCTGGTGCTCGAGCTCTAAGTCCTTGGCCTCCAGTTCTGCATTCATCTCCCGAATCCTCTTGTTCCTGTCTTGTACTCTTTTCTCTTGGCTCTTGAACTTCCTGTCCTGGCTCTCAAACTTGGCCTCCATTTCCTTGACTAACTTGTCTTGCTCTGCGAAGAGCTTGTCCTTCTCACGAAGCTGAACCTAGAGCTCGTCATTGCTAAGCATGACGTTGGTCCTATCAGTATCTAGGTGCCTAATAAGAACCTCTAGGTCTTGTAGGTACATACGAACCGGCTCCAATGTCTCTCTAGCATCATCCTCGAACTCAATAGCCTCACCCTCCTCGTCGTGTCTCCCGAAGGGGTGAAAGTAAATACCTCTAAACTCTCTAGAGTGTCTCCCTACCAAGCGCCCAAGTAACTCCTGCATGACTACATCTAGGCCTTTCTCCTTGTCGTCTTGCATTAGCTTGAAAGTGATGGTCTCTGTGGTTGGATCTTCCTGGCGTCCGGGCTGAGTGACTCTGAAGCCCCAAAGGTCCTTCCTCTCAAACTTGGTGAGGGGAAGCGTCATGATGCTAGGAAGTGGGAGGTTGAGCACACTAGTGAGCTCAATGAGACGAGTGCCAAAACGAGTTCCCTTGAACTCCTCGGCCATGTTGATAATAACACTAGGCATCTATTTTTATAAGATAGAGAAAAGTTAGAATCACCATTAATAGAGAAAAATCACATGACAAAATAACACAAGTATATCTTTCATAGCAAACACACCATGGCATACTCAAATCCATTACAAGCATCAAAGGTTCAACATAAATTAGACAAATTTTTGGAAATAAAACGATAAGTGTGGTGGTCCAACTAACGAGGTATGTTACAACTCTCACTCACTAGACAAAATAGCTATCAAAGCATCTTTAGTAGCCATCTGTCTATCTTGTTCACGAGGTTCCCAAATTAAGTCTATGATGTCTCCCCTTAGTTGTTGGTTTGTAGTCTCTAACTCTTGGGTATGCTTATTTTCTTCTCTAAGGTCATTTTGAGTGTTGAGCATTCTGCACTTGAGTCTATCACCAAGTTCCTTGATAGCATTCCAAGCTGCATTTCTTGGAGAGTCAAAGAATGTTGTGTGCATTTCTAAGTTGGTGACCATGCCGAATCCTGACTCCTTGTGGTTTTCTTCCTTGTTTTTGTACAAGTGAAGTTGCACCCACCAATAATCCTCTCGTTCATCCATAACAGGGAAACCTTTGTACACAGCTGCACCATGTATCCCCATGGTAACCATAAGTTTCTTCAGGGCTTTGGGAAATTCAGTCTCACACTCCAAGGTCATGGTCATGAGTGGTCCCTTTTTTACGGCTTCGTTGATGGAGTTCATCTACAAATAGAGATGAGAAAGAAGATTAGAAAAGTTTACGAGAAGAAAAAGACAAGTGTAGAATTTTTTTTTCAAGTGTTGAAATATTTCCTTAGTGGTTTCTAATCCAATCCTAGGGTCATAATCCTACAGGCAACACAGTGCTCTAATACCATCTGTAAGATCCCACCTTTATAAAGGTAACGATCCCTATGATTGCAATGCTAGTTCCTGGATCAAATGCTAGCATCCACAGTTTAAGATGAAGTACACAAAAACAAAGGTCATTATTACATTGTCATTCCAGAGATAACATAGTATTTTACAACTCTATAGCCATAGGGTATTACCAGAGTTTAAAATTAACAGTATAAAATAAAAGTCTTCATCTTCATGTGCCACAGGCAAGCATGTCGAGTGTAGACTCATAACCCCTAACCATCATCAGAGTAACCTGCAACAACACACGTTACAGCCATACTGGGTCAATACATTGGAATAGTATTGGCAAGTGATACCTTAGTAGAATATTAGCATCTAGTTACTACATGATTTTGGCTAAGTGTAGCTTAGGCTTGCTTTGCTCAAAATAGGTTTTACCTATCAGTTGAAAACACTAAGTTTTGTTTGGCAAAAACTTTCCCAAGGAACCACCAATAGAAATTGGTGAACCTTCACCCTTGTTCAACCACAAGTTTTTAACTTATAAAATTGGGATGAGGAGATTCTTCATAGCTTCCATGTCTTGATGTTCAAGTTGTCCAATACCAGGGACATGGCTAAGTAATTAGGTTCTTCCATCTACAGAGATTGTGCACTTTCCCCACAAGACTTGATTTTCACCAAGACAGGAACTTTCAGAAGCCTTCCCTTAGACCAAAATGGACGCGCTCCAAAACCTATCATTCCCCTACCACCAACTGTCCATTTGGCTAAGTTATTGCAACCTATATGATCCAGGAAGAGCCCATAATGCCATGTGGCTGCACTAGAAGCTTCTTAACATTTGGCATCTCAAATCCCTTTGTTCCTGGGTGGCAATCCACAAGTGAGATACACAAGGTAAACCATATAAATGGGCCTTGTGTAACCACTCAACACAAACCATTCTTTCCATTCCACCCAGGTGTTTCATTCACTTAGTTGTTTTATTAAGAAAAACATAAGTCAAAGACTTAGAAACATTTCTCATAGCATGTATATATAATCCACCCTTGGTTACTACTAGCTAGGCTAAGCATGGAAATAGCAAGTATCTTAACTTAGAGGAAATTCTAATAATTCTATCACTACTAGGATTCCCAAGCATAGTATATAGATACTTAGCAAAAATTATTCATGCAATCCCTATGCAAAATATTTCTAATTCATAGTCAAATATTGGGATAAAAACATGAAGCACCACTTGCCTTGGTAGTTGGGGGAGTAGCAACAATCCTCACAATCACAATCATCACTAGCACCAAAATCTACACATAAAATGATAGCACCAAATTCACATATCAAAAATAAACAAGCAAAAATATATGAATGCATGAAAATGCCATGTGATGATTTTCTAAATCAAACAAGACAAGTATACACTACTGAATCACAAACAAGTAAAAAACACACTAAATAAACTTTATTTAGTCTCTAAATAATTTTTCAAATAATTTCTATACTCAAAATAAGCCTATAAATGTCTCTGCAAAAATAATAAATTTTACAGAAGCAAACCATTAAACACATTGCATAAATGGATAGAATTCTTTCTCCTGATTCCAATGATATAAAATTTGCAAAATTTGAACATGTGGATCAAAAGTTATGAATTTTGCAAGTTTGAACATCTAATAGATCAAAATTCTGTTTTTAAATCTAAACACAGGCCACGCGGCAGCGTCTGATTGGACGGTACCGGTTTGCTCTGGATCACGCTCGTGGGCCATTGGATCTAACTAACTGCGCACCGTCCAGATCAAAACATACTGCTTCACTAAGTGATCTAATCCTACGCGCTGGATTCAGATCTAACGGCTATCGAGCACGCGACCATGGATGGGCGGCGCTAGCGACGGTGACGCGGAGGCGGCACACTGCCAGCAGCGTTCCAGTGGCTACGGAGGGGGCTGGGTTCGGCAGAGGCGCTTACCAGACTCGTGAGGTCGCGCTGATGCTCAACTACTTGCTGGCGTGGACGGGGCGTGTTGCAGAGGTCGCTGGGGCTAGTCGGAGTTGCGAACGACGTCGGGTTCTTGCAGACGATGATATTGCCAATGATATGAACCGCCCTAGAACGAACCAGATGTATCAGTAGGTGCGCAAGGTCACGACGAGCATGATAGTATCGAGGAGAAGGCAAGGGGCGCTCGGGGATTACCGTGATTTCTCACTGGAGATGATCGAGGCGTCGGGCACTTGCGATGGTTGTCGAATCCATCGACCTAGGTCATGAGCAGACAAAACAAAGGCATGACATGAGTCGCGTGAGCAAGGGAATCATGCTAGCGTGAACGAAACAGGGTGGGGTGGACGAAGCTCATCGCAATGTCTCGCCGGAGATGCTCGGGCAGCGTCTTTGCAGACTGATTTCTGGGCAGCCCTGTGGCGGAGAGAGTTTGACAAGTGAGGGGAAAGACTTGCGGTGCGGAGAGTTTTAAGTAGGCAGAGGCTCGGCAGGAAATGCTCGCTGAATCAATGGCATTTATACCGCGCTATTAACGGCAGCAATGGCACCGGCGACGCAGCCTGTCGCGCGATTTGGGGAAGATGATGACTTGGCGTGTGGGGCCAGCGAGTCAGCGACGGTGGGTAGAGCTGCGCGCGTGAGAGAGGGGGGAAGGGGAAATGGCCGGGTGGGCTTCGCGGGCTGCATCTGCTGTTGGGCTGGAAGGGTGGCACCGGCCCTTTTCCTATTCTTTTGTCTTTTTCTTTTTCTAATTTAATTTTCTGGAATCAAATTCAAAGGGTTTTCAAATGGGTTTGAATTCAAACCTGATCCAATTTTTTGTAAAGTAGAATTTGTACCTTTGCAAAGAAAAGTTGTTCACTCAAAGACTTTGGCCAAATGGAATTTTTTAATAAAAACAGTACCTAATACCACTTGTTTTAGTAAAGGCATAAGAAATGGTTTTAAATTTTAAACCTTGTTTTGAAAACTTTGCCAAGCTTTAGAAAATAACGATCCTCTTCAAGATCATTTATCTCTGGTTTAAAACAAATATTCTCATGCTAGAGAGTAGCATTCGGCCAATGCCTTGCTTACATAAAATAATAGACTTTCAAATGCTTCTGTTTGGAAATGGCATTGAAAATGATCCCAAAATGATTATGAATGCATGGATGATATGCAAACTTTGAAATTATGAATTTTGGGATGTTACATGCTGCAAGTTTCCACCATGATTAGGCATGGCTTAGGCTAGCGGCCCAGGCGTTTCTCTAACACAAAATACATACTCCATGGACTTACAAGCTCCCTTTTTATTTCACACCGGTGACATCGATAGACAAAAGGGCATGATATCAACTAAGTATAAAGTACAAGTGCAATGTTGAAAACGTCCCCCTGACAGAATAGTTCTGCTAATTCCAACGTATAAGTGCAAGCATATACAACATAGATGACACAATGGTTCAAGTTTATTAGGGGCAAAGAATATAAAGTGTGCCATCAAGTTTGTGAGGGCTTTAATCACATATTTTCACATAACAAAAATACTTTTCAATTGGAAGATAGATGAAAGAAAGAATATACTTGGAATGGTGTAACACACCATGCATAGGAGTTTATAGTGGACACTTTGGAATAACTTGGTTTCTTGAGAGTTGGAAGCATGAGTAGAGCTTACTCATACAAGTGGAGGATAGCAAAAGACTGAGAGCAACCAACTAAGAGAGCATAATGTCCATAATCATGCAGAGCAACAAAACATCACTGATCAAAGCATAGAGTGGTACTACAAGTCTGTTGGAGATATGCCCTAGAGGCAATAATAAATGTAGTTATTATTATATCTTTGTGTTTATGATAAATGTTTACATTCATGCTATAATAGTATTAACAAGGAAACATTAATACTTGTGTGATTTGTAAACTAAAATAGAGTCCCTAGTAAAGCCTCTTTATGATACTAGCTTGTTGGTTAATAAATGATTGTGGTTTCCCTATCATGAACATTGAGATGTTATTAACAACAAGATCATATCGTTTGGAGAATGATATGGTGGACATACTCCTATAGATAAGCGTAGCATAAGATCAAGTCATTTTAATAGTTCAATTGTTATATGCTTTCTGATACATAGTAACCTAATTCCTTCGACCATGAGATCATGCATATCACCTTCACCGGAAGGATGCTTTGATGACATCAAACACCACACCGTAACTGGGTGGCTATAAAGGTGGAATTGAGTGTTCGGAAAGTATTGGTTGAGACACATGGATCAAGAGTGGTATTTGTCCATCCATATGACGGATAGATATACTCTGGGCCCTCTCGGTGAAATGTCATCCAATTAGCTTGCAAGCATGTGACTGGCTCACAAGGGATCACATATCATGGGAACGAGAAAAGAGTACTTATCAGTAACGAGGTTGAACTAGGTATGCAGAGATACCGACGATCATAACCTCGGATAAGTAAACTATCGTGAGACAAAGGGAAATTGGTATCGTATGTAAGTGGTTCATTTGATCGCAAAGTAATCGTAGAAATATGTGGGAGCCATATGAATTTCTAGATTCCTCTATTGGTTATTGTTCGGAGAAGTGTCTCGATCATGTCCGCATAATTCATGAACCGTAGGGAGACACACTTAAGGATTCGATGTTGTTTGAGTAGTTATGGAATGATGAGTAAGAGACCGAATGTTGTTCGGAGTCTCGGATGGGATCCGGGATATCACGAGGAGATCCGGAATGGTCCGGAGAATAAGATTCATATAAGGAAAGTCCTGTTTCGGGGTTGGAGAATGGTTCCGGTGTTTTCATCGGGAATGTTCTAGAAGGTTCCGGAATGTCCGGCACTCCGGAGGGGAAGGGTACATGAATGTGTCATATCAAGTTGGAATGATTGCATTATGTACTAGGTGTCATTGCTGAACTAAATAAAGGGTTTAATCAAATCCTAGTTTGAAAAGTCAAACGCCAATTTGAAAAGTCAAACGGCTATTTTGGAAGGTGGAGGGGAAGTAGGAAACCTACTTGGGGAGGAGTTCCTCCCCTCCACCGCCGGCCCCCTTGGGAAACCGAGTTGGGGAGGGACTCCCCTCCCCTGGCGCGCCCCCTCCACCTATATAAGGAGGGGCAGGGTTGCCCCTCCTAGCACCCAACACCTCCACCCAAAAACCTAGCCCGGCGCCGCCAGCTCCTGCTGCCGCCGCCTAGCTAACCCTAGCCGCCGGCCAAGCCTCCTCCTCGATGTGTCTAAACCCTAGATCGCCGAGGATCTCTCTCATAGTCCACCATACTCGCTCTGGCTTAAGGCGAAGCCCTGCGAGATCTCCCCTCTACTTCCGGCACCACGCCGTTGTGCTGCCGGAATCGCGAGGAGAGTGCTACAACCTCCGCTGCCTGCTAGAACAAGGGAGAGGAAGGTGTTCGTCGAGTACCGAACGTGTGACCGACTACGGAAGCGCTGCCGGAACGCAATGTCGGAACGATCGTCTACGCGATCTTGAGATCGGCAAGAGTACGACTACATCACCCACGAGAATCCGCTCTCGTTAAACACTTTGGAATCTTCGAGGGTGAGTTATTCCATCGACTCGTTGCTGCAATCTAGTAGATAGATCTTGGCTTGTTTGTTTGTATGCGGTAGAAATTTTTTGTTTTCCATGCTACGAAACCCTACAGTGGTATCAGAGCCGTGTCTATATGTAGATCTGTTGCACGAGTAGAACACAATGGTCATTGTGGGTGTTGATGCTTTTGTTGTCGATTGCTTCTTGTGTACTTTGCATCTTGCGGGATGGTGGGATGAAGCGGCCCGGGCTAACCTTACATGACATCGTTCATGAGACTTGCTCCACGCTTGACATGCAACTTGTATTGCATAAGTGGCTTTGCGGGTGCCTGTTTCTCCCAACATAGTTAAGATCCAATTTACAATGGGTGATTGACAATACTAGTATCAATGTTGTGGTTCTTGTTCGTAAGTTAGAACGACACTTATTGGAAGCCCCAAACCACGTAAAACATGCAAAGAAAGTAGAGACGTCTAACTTTGTTTTGCAGGGGTGTGCTGTGATGTGATATGGCCATGATTGTGATTATATTTGATGTATGCAATGTTCATTATTGTAAGTTGGCAACCGGCAGGAGCCATATGGTTGTCTTTAATTTGTTAAGACCCGCGTGTCTATTCAAAGTAGTTGTAATAGTTGAAGCCGGTGGACGACAACCATGGAGAAGCATCATTGACCTTGATGCGATGCCGGTGATGATGGAGATCATGTTCGTGCTTGAAGATGGAGATCGGAAGCACAAAGAAGATAGGCCATATCATATCACATATTATGAATTGCATGTGATGATAATCCTGTATGCATCTTGTATTGCTTAGTTTACGACGGTAGCATTATAAGATGATCCCTCATGCACATGAATTTCAAGTCATAAAGTGTTCACCCTTAGTTAGCACCGTTGCTAAAGCTTGTTGTTTCGAAGCACCACGTGATGATCGGGTGTGTTAGATTCCGCAAGTGTATACAACGTGAGCAAGCCAGATTTGCTCATGCGGAAACTAAGGTTTGATCTTGACGAGCCTAGCATGTACAGACATGGTCTCGGAGCACGGATCACCGAAAGGGAAAGCATGAATCATATAGTTGATATGATGAACATGTCGATTGTTCGCCATTGAAACTATATCAACTCTCATGATGATCGGTGTTGATATGGTGGATTTGGTTCGTGTGATCACTAAAACAATGTGAGGGATATTGTTTTGAGTGGGAGTTCACCTAGATTAATTTAACTATTAATTAGAACTCAATTTGTCATAAACTTAGTATAAACTATTGCAAATATGTTGTAGATCAATGGAGGCCCCTACCATCAATTTTAATGCGTTCCTAGAGAAATAAAAGTTGAAAAACAATGGAAGCAGCTTCGTGGATTGGTTCCGCAATTTGAGGATTGTCCTCACAACTGGTAATTTGAGCTATGTGCTGGATACACCGCTGGGTGACCCACCTACATCTACTGCTGCCGATGAAGTAAAGAATGTTTACCTCGCTCGGAAGACTCAGGACTCCACAGTTCAGTGTGCTATCTTATATGGTTTAGAATCGGAGCTTCAGAAAAGGTTTGAGAATTCAGACCCACATGATATTGTCTGTGATCTCAAATTGATCTTTGAGACTCACACGGCGATTGAGAGCTATGAGGATTCTGAAAAGTTCTTTAATTGCAAGATGGAAGAGGGAAGCTCCGTCAGTGAGCATGTGCTTAAGATGTCTGGGCACGCAAACAAACGTCAAAGCTTGGGTATAGTGATTCCTAATGCTTTGGGGATTTACCGTGTCCTCCAATCACTACCACCAAGTTACAAGAACTTTGTGATGAACTACAATATGCAAAACATGAACAAGTAGTTGCCAGAACTCTTTGCCATGTTGAAATCTGTAGAAGTAGAGATCAAGAAAGAGCACCAAGTGTTGATGGTCAATAAGACCACCAAATTCAAGAAAGGCAAGTCTAAGCAAAAGGGACACTTCAATAAGGGTGGTAAGAAAGTTACCGCGCCGATGAAGAAGACCAAGGCTGGACCTAAGCCTGATACTGAGTGCTTTTACTGCAAGGGAGAAGGTCACTGGAAGCGGAATTGCCCAAAATACTTGGCGGATTTGAAGAACGGCAACATCAAGAAGAAAGGTATATCCGATATACATGTTATTGATGTGTATCTCACTAGTACTCGTAGTAGTACCTAGGTATTTGATACTGGTTTGGTTGCTCATATTTGTAACTGAAAACAGGTGCTGCAGAATAAACGGAAGCTAGCGAAAAACGAGGTGACGATGCGCGTGGGCAACGGATCAAAGGTTGATGTGATCGCGGTCGGCACGCTACCCCTTCATCTACCATCGGGATTAGTTTTATACTTAAATAATTGTTATTTGGTGCCTGCGTTAAGCATGAGCATTATATCGGGATCTTGTTTATTGCGAGACGGTTACTTGTTTAAATCCAAGAATAATGGTTGTTCGATTTATATGAGTAATATGTTTTATGCACATGCACCTTTGATAGATGGTCTATTCTTATTGAATCTCGATAGTGGAAATACACATATTAATAACATTGAGGCTAAACGTTTGAAAATCGAGCGATAACTCGACCTATATGTGGCACTGGCGTCTTGGTCACATTGGAGTGAAGCGTATGAAGAAACTCCATTCCGATGGACTTCTTGAATCACTTGATTTCGAATCACTTGAAAGATGCGAAGAATGTTTGATGGGTAAAATGACTAAGACTCCATTTTCTGGTATGATGGAGCGAGCTACGGACTTATTGGAAATCATACATACCGATGTGTGTGGTCCAATGAGTGTAGCATCGAGCGGTGGTTATCGTTATGTTCTTACCTTCACGGATGACTTGAGTAGATATGGGTATATCTATTTCATGAAACATAAGTCCGAAACTTTCGAGAAGTTTAAGGAATTTCAAAGTGAGGTAGAGAATCAACGTAACAAGAAGATTAAATTTCTACGTTCTGATCGTGGAGGTGAATATCTAAGTTACGAGTTTGGCGAGCATTTGAAGAAATGCGGAATACTTTCACAATTGACACCGCCGGGAACACCACAGCGTAATGGTGTGTCCGAACGTCGTAATCGAACTCTCTTAGATATGGTTCATTCTATGATGTCACTTACAGATTTACCGCTATCATTTTGGGGTTATGCATTAGAAACAGCCGCATTCACTTTAAATAGGGCACCATCTAAATCCGTTGAAACGACACCGTATGAATTATGGTTTGGGAAGAAACCTAAATTGTCGTTCCTTAAAGTTTGGGGTTGCGAAGCCTATGTAAAAAAGTTACAGCCGGACAAGCTTGAACCCAAAGCGGAAAAATGCATCTTCATAGGATACCCGAAGGAAACTATTGGGTATACCTTCTATCATAGATCCGAAGGCAAAATCTTCGTTGCTAAGAATGGATCCTTTCTAGAGAAGGAATTTCTCTTGAAAGAAGTGACTGGAAGGAAAGTAGAACTCGACGAGGTTGTCGAACCTTCTCTCGAACTTGTGAGTAGCGCAGCACCGGAAGAAGTTCTTGTGGTGCCTGCACCAATAAGAGAGGAAGCTAATGATGATGATCATGAAACTTCGGCTGTAGTTGCTACAGAGCCTCGTAGGTCAACGAGAACTCGTACCACTCCTGATTGGTATGATCCCGTTATGAATCTCATGTTGGTGGACAACACCGATGACCCTGCGTCATATGAGGAAGCGATGATGAGCCCAGATTCCAATAAATGGCAAGAAGCCATGAAATCCGAGATTGGATCCATGTACGAAAACCAAGTATGGACTTTGGTGGACTTGCCGGATGGCCGGAAGGCTATCGATAACAAATGGATTTTCAAGAAGAAAACAGATGCTTATGGTAACGTTACTGTCTATAAAGCTCGACTTGTCGCAAAAGGGTTTCGACAAATTCAAGGAGTTGACTACGATGAGACTTTCTCACCGGTAGCGAAACTAAAGTCTGTGAGGATTATGTTAGCAATCGCTGCATATTATGATTATGATATATGGCAGATGGATGTCAAAACAGCATTCCTCAATGGAGACATTGATGAAGAGTTGTATATGATACAACCCAAAGGTTTTGTCGATCTTAAAGATGCTAACAAGGTATGCAAACTTCAACGGTCCATCTATGGATTGAAGCAAGCATCCCGAAGTTGGAATCAACGTTTTGATAAGGTAATCAAAAGTTTTGGTTTTATACAAACTTATGGAGAAGCTTGTATTTACAAGAAAGTGAGTGCGAGCTCTGTAGCATTCTTAATACTATATGTAGATGACATATTGTTGATTGGGAATGATGTAGACCTTCTTAATAGTGTCAAGGAATATTTGAATAATAGTTTTTCAATGAAGGATCTTGGCGAAGCAGATTACATATTAGGCATAAAGATTTATAGAGATAGATCGAGACGCCTAATATCATTGTCACAAAGTACATATTTGGACAAAGTTCTAAAGAGGTTTGGAATGGAAGATAGCAAGAAAGGGTTCTTGCCCATGTTGCCCAATACGACCTTGAGTAAAACTTAAAGTCCGACAACGGCAGAAGATATAGAAAGGATGAGTAAGACTCCCTATGCCTCAGCCATAGGATCTCTAATGTATGCCATGCTATGTACTAGACCCGACATTGCATATGCTATTAGTTTAACTAGCAGATATCAAAGTGATCCAGGAGTGGATCATTGGACAGCGGTCAAAAACATCCTTAAGTACTTGAGAAGAACTAAGGATATGGTTCTTTCTTATGGAGGTGATGAACAGCTCGTTGTTAATGGTTACACCGATGCTAGGTGGAACACCGATCCGGATGATTCTAAATCACAATATGGATACGTATTTACTTTGAATGGTGCAGCAGTTAGCTGAAGGAGTGCAAAGCAAAGCATTGTGGCGAGATCTTCAACTGAATCAGAATACATGGCTGCTTCGGAGGCTTCACAAGAAGCGATATGGATGAAAGAGTTCATTACAGAGCTGGGTGTGGTTCCTAGTGCGCTAGACCCAATGTCTATCTACTATGATAACATGGGCGCCATAGCCAATGCGCAAGAACCAAGGTCACACAAGAAGCTGAAGCACATCAAGATACGTTTTCATGCTATTCGAGAACATGTCCAAGATGGGGACATAAAGATTTGCAAAGTACACACAGATCTGAATGTGGCGGATCCGTTGACTAAACCTCTCCCGAGGGCAAAACATGACCAGCACCAAACTGCCATGGGTGTTCGGTATATTACCATGTAATCTAGATTAGATGACTCTAGTGCAAGTGGGAGACTATTAGAGATATCCCCTAGAGGCAATAATAAATGTAGTTATTATTATATCTTTGTGTTTATGATAAATGTTTACATTCATGCTATAATAGTATTAACAAGGAAACATTAATACTTGTGTGATTTGTAAACTAAAATAGAGTCCCTAGTAAAGCCCCTTTATAATACTAGCTTGTTGGTTAATAAATGATTGTGGTTTCCCTATCATGAACATTGAGATGTTATTAACAACAAGATCATATCGTTAGGAGAATGATATGGTGGACATACTCCTATAGATAAGCGTAGCATAAGATCAAGTCATTTTAATAGTTCAATTGCTATATCCTTTCTGATACATAGTAAACTAATTCCTTCGACCATAAGATCATGCATATCACCTTCACCGGAAGGATGCTTTGATGACATCAAACACCACACCGTAACTGGGTGGCTATAAAGGTGGCATTGAGTGCTCGGAAAGTATTGGTTGAGACACATGGATCAAGAGTGGGATTTGTCCATCCATATGACAGATTGATATACTCTGGGCCCTCTCGGTGAAATGTCATCCAATTATCTTGCAAGCATGTGAATGGCTCACAAGGGATCACATATCACGGGAACGAGAAAAGAATACTTATCAGTAATGAGGTTGAACTAGGTATGCAGAGATACCGACGATCATAACCTCGGATAAGTAAACTATCGTGAGACAAAGGGAAATTGGTATCGTATGTAAGTGGTTCATTCGATCGTAAAGTAATCGTAGAAATATGTGGGAGCCATATGAATTTCCAGATTCCTTTATTGGTTATTGTTCGGAGAAGTGTCTCGATCATGTCCACATAATTCACGAACCGTAGGGAGACACACTTAAGGATTCGACGTTGTTTGAGTAGTTATGGAATGATGAGTAAGAGACCGAATGTTGTTCGGAGTCTCGGATGGGATCCGGGATATCACGAGGAGATCCGGAATGGTCCGTAGAATAAGATTCATATAAGGAAAGTCCTGTTTCGGGGTTGGAGAATGGTTCCGGTGTTTTCATCAGGAATGTTCTAGAAGGTTCCGAAATGTCCGGCACTCCGGAGGGGAAGGGTACATGAATGTGTCATATCAAGTTGGAATGATTGCATTATGTACTAGTGTCACATCCCAAGATTTTCCAAATCTTGTAATGTGAAAAATAAATAAACAAAATAATTTTTTGTTGAAAATCAGGGTGAAAAGAAACTTTTGTTTCTAAGTGGAAACTTAAAATCCCATCTTGAAGAAACTTTAATTAAATTCAACAAAATCCAAATCAAGAGAAATGCATTCCTCAATGAATGTTTAAACACTTGGAAAATAAATCCAAACCCTAAAACCCTAATGGAACAAAAATCATTTCCAAGTTATCTCCAAGCCTATGGATTTGATCCATATAAAAACTTTGTCAACAAACATTTAAAATGATCAAAAATTGACAAATAGAAATATTTAAAACCATATAAATTTATTTCACTTAAATTGGAGCCATAAATAAAATCTTAGGAATATAATAAGATAAGGAAATTAAATTTCCCAAAGCTAATAGAGAACCTATCTATAAATCCATACCAAATGGTGAGCAAATAATCTTAAATATATTTAAAAAGATAAAAAAATATTAAACAAGATTTTACAAATTGGAATCACCAAGTTTGGATCACCAAATAAAAAGATATGGATTTTATAAGTTAAAGAAAGAATTATTAAATAAAGAATATTTAAAAAAAACAAATTACAATCTTGGCCTAAACCATAAGCAAATGGAATGAATATAATCCAAAACCCAAATAAAATAAATGGATAAAGAATTTTTCCAAAATAAAATAAAAAGGCATTAACCCAATCTATCCCTATTTTAATAAAGGCAAATCCCTAATAAGGATAATTATTTAACTCATGAGAAAATAGTATTTTGGAATTTACCCAAGAGAGATAATAGATGTTTAATCCAACCTAATTAAGATTAAAGAAAACTTCCAAAATAAAAATTAGGGAATTAAAAACTATATTAAAATTCCATTAGAATTAAAACAATATCCAATTCAAATGATTAATAAATCATATTAAAAATTATTCAAATAATTCAAGATAAATTGTTTGCCACCCAAATAATCAAATAAAAACCTACTGAAAAGATTTGGAAAGTTTTTAGAAACTTCAATGGAGTTTGAAAATATTATTAAAGCCTATTTGATTTAAAACAAGGGCTTATTTAAATAAATAAAAGACTCCAAAATGAATAAAGTTTTTATTCAAAAATTGACATCAGAATACAATACTAATCAGTGTTTAAACCTACCCAAAAGTTGGCAAAAGTTTGAATTTAAATGGTGTTTGAAAAATATTATTTAATCATATATGATTTAAAAACTAGAGCCTATTTGGAATAATTAAAAGACCTTAAAAAGAATAAATAATTTATTCTAAAATGATTCCAGAATGTTTTAATAATCAGTATTTAAATCTTCACAAATTTTGGCAAAGGTTTGATATCAAATTTAGATTTGAATTGATTAAACAAAATCAAAACAGATAAAAGAAAAAGAAAAAGAAAAACACAAACAGAACAAAAAAAAGGGGGAATCAAACCGACCCAGCCCAACTAGCCTGGCCCATTAAGCCCAACCAGCCCACTCCCTCTCTCCCCGTAGAAAACGTTTCGCACCCAGTTTTGAACCCGCAGAGCGACTGACAAGTGGACCCTCTTTCCCTCTCTCTCCCACCACTGACGACGGGACCCCACACCACTGTTCATCGTCTTCAAACCCGCGCTGATTTCTCCTCGCCGTTTCCTGCCGTTGAATGCTCGAATCAATACGCGTAAATGGCACAATGAATCCTCCCTGCGACCACGCACTCTTAATCGCCAGCAACTCCTCTTCCTTTCCCCTCAGAACCCACTCGACCAGAGCCACTAGGCTGCCCTGAATTTCCCAGGCACCGCCACTGCTCCGGCGAGCCTCTCCAGCAATTCCGGTGAGTACACGTCGCCCCCTCCTCTCTAGTTCATGCTCACTGGATCTCCATCTCTTTGCGCATCCACTGACCCCATCCACACTTCCTCTGGTGACCCAGAACGTCGGCAACCACCTCGACTGAGCGCCGCCGCGTCTGCTTCTCTCTCCGGCGAGTTTTCCTGGTAAGAACCAACCACCCCGCACCCTCTCCTTCACGCACGCATCTTCACCTTGACCTTGCCCATCTAACCATGTTCTCCGTTTGCTCTCTCGTGACCCGTAGCGCCGCCCTCGACGATGACAGAACGTGGCCGTCGTCAGACGCAACTCCGGCGAGCCATTATCCTCACCTCCGTGCGCCCCTTCAGCAACGACAACCTCCTTGATCTTCCCCACGATGTTTCAAACACGGTGAGCCACTTCCCTGTCTTCTTTGCTTCCTGGAACCACCGCGACACCATCGCCAGAGCGTGCTCCGCCGCTCGCCGCCGCGCAGTGCCGCCAAACTTTGACCCTGCGTCGGTGACCGTTAGATGTAAATCCTGCGGCTAGTAATAGATTGAGACGAAGGGGTATGAGCACATCTGAGCCGTATGATTTAAATGAGATCCAGCGGTCCAGAGAGCTCAATCCACCCGAAGCGGTATCAGCCAGTAATATCATGCCACGTGGCTTAGGCTTCGTTTTAAAAACAAAAACTTTTCTATTAGATGTTCAATTTTGTAAAATCCATAACTTTCAAACCACACGTCCAAATTTTGCAAACTTTATATCAATGGATTCAGAAAAACAAGGCCTAGCCAACCATGCACTTTGTTTAGTAAAACGCTTCTGGTAAAATGTTTGTTTTTGCAGAAACTTATGTATGCTTGTTTAGGTTATAAAAATTATTCTAAAATGATTTTGGGGATAAAATCTTTGGCAAATGGTTTGTTTTGAACCTACTGACCATAGGAAACACTTTGTGGATTCAAAAATGTTTTTGGTGAAACAAAGGAATGAAACTTGGATTTAAAACCAATGCTAGTCAAATAAAAATAGGGTTTATTTATTAAAAATGGTTTTGGAAGAAAACCTTTGGGAAATGTTTTGTTTTAAACTCTCTGACCCCACACACCAATTTTTATGAATTGAAAATGTATTTTGTGAACCCTATAGATTAATGCCTTAGTAAAAACATTTCTACACCACTTTACCTTGTTTTGAAAATGGTTTATGAAGTGAAATCTTTTGCAAATGACTTTGCCACTTTCTAAAATGACCATTAGGTGTTTTCAAATGTTTATGACCCATTAGGAACCACTTTTCAAACAAAACAAAGCTTGGCATGCTTGCATGCATTACTTTGACTTTATCATTTCTTGTGATGTTTTGCTTGATTGGTAGATTGAAATGTTGTTTGCTTGATTGAATTGTAGTGACTTGAAGTGTGTGAACATTGCAAAGATCAAGGAGTGAACTTATACTCTACCAAAAAGGCAAGTGATGCTTCATACTTTTATCCCATTATTTTCACTATGCATTAGTGATATTTCTAAGTAGGACTTGCATGGAATTTTGCTAAGTATAAACTATGCCATGGGAAATCCTAGTAGATGAAACCTTAGTAGAATTTCCTAAGTCAAGATTCCTACTACTATCATGCTTAGCTTAGCTAATAGAAAACAAGGGTGGAATATATACATTCATATTATGGAAAAATTTCTAAGTCTGAGGACTTGTGTTTTTGTTTAATAAAACAACTAAGTTAATGAATCACCTGGGTGGGAAGGGACTTGCTTGGTGGTTTTTGGTTGAGTGGTTCACAAGGCCCATTTTTATGGTTTACCTTTGTGTATCTCACTTGTGGATGGCCACCCAGGAACAAAGAGATTTGAGATGTCAAATGTTGAGAAGCTTCAAGTGCAGCCACTTGGCATTATGGGCTCTGCCTGGATCATATAGGTTGCAATAACTTAGCCAAATGGATAGTTGGTGGTAGGGGAATGATAGGTTGGAACGCGTCCATTCTGGTCTAAGGGAAGGCTTCTGAAAGATCTTGTCTTGGTGAAACCAAGTCTTGTGGGGAAAGTGCACCACCTCTGCAGAGTGAAAAATCTAAGTACTTAGCCATGTCCCTGGCAAAGGACAATTTGAGCATCAAGACATGGAAGCTATCAAGAATCTTCTCATCCCAATTTCTAAGTTAAAATCTTGTTGGTGAACAAGGGTTGAAGGATCACCAATTTCTATTGGGAGATTCCTTGGGAAAGATTTTTGTCAAGCAAAAACTTAGTGTTTTCAAATGATACGGAAAATCTATTTTGAGCAAAGCAAGCTTAAGCTCCACTTGGCCAAATGCATATAGATGATAGACTCCACTATGCTACCATAGTATCACTTGCCAATACAATTCAAATGTATTGACCCTTGTGGCTGTAACTTATTATGTTGCAGGTTTGTTTGATGTTAGTGAAGTTTATTGATTAGGATTACAAGTCTACAACCAACATGTATGCCTGTGGCACTTTGAAGATGAAGGACCCCATGCTATTGTTATATTCTGCTGCATTGTAATGAGATAGCCAAATGAGCTATGTAAGATGTAATAAATTATTTTAGTCCTGGTTATAAAGTTATATTATGACCTTTGTTTCTTGATATTACATCTTAACTGTGGATGCTATCTATTGATCTAGGGACTAGCATTGCAATCACAGGGATCCTTTTTCCTTTACAAAGGAGGGATCTTAAAACTAGGTGTCATCGCTGAACGAAATAAAGGGTTTAATCAAATCCTAGTTTGAAAAGTCAAACGGCTATTTTGGAAGGTGGAGGGAAAGTAGGAAACCTACTTGGGGAGGAGTTCCTCCCCTCCACCGCCGGCCCCCTTGGGAAACCGAGTTGGGGAGGGACTCCCCTCCCCTGGCGTGCCCCCTCCACCTATATAAGGAGGGGCAAGGCTGCCCCTCCTAGCACCCAACACCTCCACCCAAAACCCTAGCCCGGCACCGCCAGCTCCTGCTGCCGCCACCGCCTAGCTAACCGTAGCCACCGGCCAAGCCTCCTCCTCGGTGCGTCTAAACCCTAGATCGCCGAGGATCTCTCTCATAGTCCACCATACTCGCTCCGGCTTAAGGCGAAGCCCTGCGAGATCTCCCCTCTACTTCCGGTACCACGCCGTTGTGCTACCGGAATCGCGAGGAGAGTGCTACAACCTCCGCTGCCTGCTGGAACAAGGGAGAGGAAGGTCTTCGTCGAGTACCGAACGTGTGACCGACTGCGGAAGCGCTGCCGGAACACAGTGCCGGAAGGATCGTCTACGCGATCTTGAGATCGGCAAGAGTATGACTACATCACCCACGAGAATCCGCTCTCGTTAAACACTTTGGAATCTTCGAGGGTGAGTTATTCCATCGACTCGTTGCTGCAATCTAGTAGATAGATCTTGGCTTGTTTGTTTGTATGCGGTAGAAATTTTTTGTTTTCCATGCTACGAAACCCTACAAAGTCAAGGACTAAATGATCATAGAGGCTATGGTGACTTGTCAAGGTCATAATATGGTGTGAGCATGTGCCAAGTCAACCAAACAAAACATCAAAGGAGGATAGCACAATACTATGATTTTGCATGCTAAAACAACGCATAATTACTTCAAGGCACACTAAGAAATCCCAATTGTTTGGAACAAGACATGCTACAACAATAATCACTAAGCATAAGGTCAAAACAACACCTAGCATGTCATGCTAAAGTCTAAGTCACGGTCAATGCAAGCTCCTCTTGCACTTTCAAGCAAGAACTTACTACTCCTTTCCAACACCAAGCAACTTATTTGCAAAACAACACAGCAAGAACGGGGGTCAAAACTACTTTATTCAAGCAAAATAAACAAACTAAGCAAGGCAAACAAAAACTAAGACGCTCCAAGAACAACACAACAGTGCATGAAACAATAAAAACGAAGTGTCTAGACAGACAGACCCAAGCTTTGACGCTTGTACCTCTTGGATATTTCTTGGGGTGAAATCGGGGTGGAATCCCCAAGCTTGAGCTTTTGCCCATTCTTCATCTCATTACATCATTCTCTCTCTACACCTGAAATTTTTCCTTCATACAAAACTTCACACAATCTTTATTAGCAACATTAGTGTATTCAAAAGATATTAGACTTTAGGCAAATCTTTGGAACATAAAAACTTTTCACTAAAAACACAAGCTACTGTATAAACTCATTCAAAAAGAGAACTCAAAAAGTAATCAATAATAAGCAAATGCAAATAATGGCAGAAATCTGTCAACATAGACCAGCAGGTAGAAACCGATTTTTCTAACATCTTATGTTGCTCAAATAAAAAAGTGTTGAACTAACGAAAGTTAGCTAACATACTAGGGGATTTATTCGTAAATTTGAGCTCAATCCGAGTTACAGAGACTCCTCGTGAATTTTTTTGGTGGAGGATAGAAATCTGTTTCGGGACAGCAACTCCCCAAATCTTACTTCCCTCTCATTAGAGGTCATTCTTGGCAAAAAAAGAAAACAAAAAGGATAAGGAGAGGTCATTACAGAAGTAATAACTTCCAAGACTCAAGGAAACTCTTGGGTTATCTCCCAACAAGTACTTTTCTTTAGCGCCTTTAAGTTAGGCATGATAGTTTGAGAAGATGCTCACATAAGAAATATGAATCAAAGTGAAAGAGAGCATCAAGAAGCAAATTCAAAATAAATTTAAGTCTAAACCACTTCCTATGCATAGGAATCTTGTAAGAAAATAAATCAAAGAAGCACAAAGCAACAAGCATAGAAAAGCAAAACATGTGCAACTTCAAGATTTTCAACATAAAGAGGGGAAACTTAATATTGTTGAGATACATAAGACCATGTTTCCCTCTCTTGTAATAACTTTCAGTAGCATCATGAATAAACTCAACAATATAACTATCACATAAAGCATGCTTTTCATGATCTACAAACACATAATTTTTATCATGCTCAAAAATAGTGGGATTAAAACCTTCAAACCCACTTTTAGCAATTTTATAATAAGGTATCTGATCATTCAACATAGAACCATCATCTAGAGCTTTATCATAAACATTTTCTAAGCAAAACTCCTTAGTAACATGCATTTCGAAGTTAGGCACAAATACAGGATTATCATAGATAACAGGAGCATAACTATTATCACAAGTTTTACCCATAGCAGATATTTGAAAAAAATCCACAAGAACATAACATTCATCCTCCTTTGGTAAACATGGGGGGCAATCAAATAATATAAGAGGTAAAGAGTTACTCTCATTAGAAGGTAGGCATGGGTAGATCCATTCTTCCTCCTTTTGTTCATTACTCTCCTCCTCGTTTTAATCTAATGAGCTTCCAGTTTCAACAATTTCTTCTTCCATAGGCTCCTGCAAGGCATTAGTCTCTTCCATTTGTGGAAAAGGCTTATTAAAATATTCAAGAATATAGCCATTTTCTCCTTGTAATTATCAAAGCAAAATTCAAGTATCTCGTAAACCTCATTAGGTGCATCATCAGTATTTTCAAGCAAACTGGCAAGTTCAAATGCACCCTTGAAAGCAATAAATTCTTCAGTTTGTTCCATATCATAAAAGTCATAATTTCCTTTAACATAAGAAGATATGGTAACATTATCCTTATACTCACATTGAAAGGTTAGGTGTTTATACCTCCCGCAGCAACAAGCTTTATCAAAGCAATAAATAACATTATAAGTAGAGCACACCTCTCTAGCAAATAGTATTCAATTTATCAATTTGTTCCCATAAGTGTTTCCCTTTTTGTGACAAACGGTGCTCCTTATAATAATAATTTTCTTCTTTCATGAACCCACCTTGCCAATAATAACTAGTTTCAAAGAAACCATCCATTGATAGAAAGCATGAAAAAGCAAGGCAATAACGGACCAGCAACTAGAGCAGGAACTAATTTTTTTTGAGTTTTGAATAAAGAAAGCTAACCAAACTAGACTAATTTTTTTGGAGTTTTTGAAAAGAGGCAAACAAAACCAAGCAAAAGAAACTAAGCAAACTAAAAACAAAGCAAAGAGAAAGGAAGTGGAGGACTCCCCTTGTGAAGACGTCCTTAGCCTCCCCGGCAACGGCGCCAGAAAATCATGATGGCTATACATGTGGTTGACGTGGAACCTATTGGGAACCCCAAGAACAAGGTGTGAAGAAGCACATCAGCAAGTTTTCCCTCAGTAAGAAACCGAGTTTATCGAACCAGTAGGAGGAAGGAAACGTCACACAGGTGTTGTAAGCAACGCGGAGACCTGCACAACACAAACTCAACACTTTGCCCCAATGAATCAGTCAGGTTGTCAACTAACAGTGGAAGATGTATCAATGGTAAATATTGGACCGAGGTCCATAGTTCACTAGAGGTGCTCTCTTTAGATAAACAACATGGCATGAAGGGTAAACAAATTACAGCAGGGCAATTGACAGGAAATGAGCAAGGCATAACAATGCAATACCAAACAAAAAGATCCTATGAGATTCGATTGGGCAATACAAAAATATACGTAGACCACCATCCAACTGCATCTATGACTAGAATTCCACCTTCAGGTTATCATCCGAACCCCCTCTAGTATTAAGTTGCAAGCAACAGACAACTACTTTAAGCAAAGTGTGTAAGGTAAAAAATCCACTTGTTCCATGAACAAGAGACCATTGTTTTCTCCCTAGTAGCAACAACACATCTACAACCAAAGATATTTCTGTCACTTCCTTTGGAAACTACAGGCATGAACCCACTATCGAGCATAAATACCCCCTCTTGGAGTCACTAGCAACTACTCGGCTAAGATAGCTACTAACAACGGACAGCATGCAAGATCACAAAAAAATAGACATGATAGTATCATAAAGACAAAACCATTAATCAATCTGACATATTAGTCTCAATATCCATCGGATCCATGCAAACACAACATGCATGATTACAAATAGATTAGATATTGATCATTTACGGAGATCACAAGATCTATACATGAAAGAACAAGGAGGAGATACAACCATCTAGCTACTACATGGACCCATAGTCCAAGGTGGAACTACTCATGCTTCATACCGGAGAGAAGGCCTCCGAGATGATTTCCCCTCTGGCAGGGTGCCGGGAAGAACTTCAAATCCCCCCGATCTAGGGACGACGGTGACGGCAGCTACAGACGGTTTTGTGGAATTTTGATCGGGTACTTAGGGTTTCTGCGTCGGGGGCTTCTTATAGGCGAAGAGGCGACGCCGGGAGGCGACCAGGGGGGCACACCCTGCCCAGGCACGGGCCTACCCATGGCCTTTCCTAGGGGGATTTGGCCACCCTGGTTTGCTTCTCCGTCTCGTCTTCTGGATTCGTGTCCCCCATGGTAAAATATTAACTTTGGCTTTTGTCCCGTCCAATTCCGAGAATATTGGTTTTCTGCCTTTCTAGAACCAAAAACAGAAGAAAATAGGCAACTGGCACTGTGGCAACTTGTTAATAGGTTAGTTCCAGAAAAAGTAATAAAACACTTCAAAGTGTAGAAAAAGCAAAGCAAAGTAGATACTAAACAAGCATGGAGCATCAAAAAGTATAGATATGTTTCCGATTTATCAGGTGTTATCGATTAACACAAGCTAGTTACATGCAGCTAACCCATGGAAAAGGGTTACTGACCTTGGATCATATCCCCTTTTTCTTGGCGTGAACTATCCGATACACATTGAACTAGGTGGTGCAAATGATCCGCAAGGACATCTGACGAGAAGGAACTGTGTTTACACCTCACACCAAGCAGTTGTTTGCGAGTACAGGACACATCCTGAAATTTGTTGCTTTAGTCTGAATGGTGATGCAACTGTTGGTTTCCACACCAACAGTTGCTATATATGGTCGGAGACTCCATTTTGTTTCATCCCAAGATTCACAAACGTCCTGGAGTGGAACGAGCCGGTTCAAGGATAGCTCATTTGGTCTTGGCCTTTTGTTCAACTCTTTCTTTAGGCTGGTTTAGCTTGTGTAAGTACTACTCGGCATTTAGTTTTGCACCCGGTCTGGCTTGTAAAATACTCCGTATGACCAAACTCCTTTTGTAAACTTGGTAGTTGCTCTAGTATGTATGTTTCACCCATCTTGTAAAAGAACCTAATATTTAGGAGTACAGTTGTAACTCTACTAGTACTACCTAATTTCTTCCAGAATGTTGTACGGTATACTAGTTGTATAGCATTTCCATAGTTTTGTTTCTTTTTTCACTGCAGTTTAGGTCCTGTAAAAAGATACTATAGGTAAGTTGGACATGTAGGTACTATGCTCTAACTGCATGCGGTGGATCACGAAGTTTCCAGGTTTACAAGTAAAAACATGTCGCTCATTATGGCATCGCTAGTGATTTGACAAGGCAATACTGTACGACGGTGTGCTAGTCTTGATGAAGCTAGATAGCTGCCGCAGAAGATAGAGAGAGAGAGGGAGGGAGTCTTGCACAATCCGGTGCACGTGGCAGCACGTTCCTTCCGAGACAAGCTGGATTTAACTCCCTCACCGTCCTCCTCCCACGCACATAAGTACAAGTCAGTCCCTTCTTCCATCTACTACCGCACGTTGGCCTCTCGCTCCATATTGTTGCCGACCAGCTCATCGGTTCCGTCCTCTACAGGTGGCGGCAATATCGGCGCGACAACCTTCTGTAGGGTGGCGGCACATCCTTCATCCCTATCCCGTGGTGGCAATGACGGTTTGTGAAATACAACAACACTTGTACCTATTCCCTCTGTTTCATAATATAAGATGTTTTAGCTTTTGTGAAAAGAGTGTATCTAGCTTCACTCCAAACTTACATGGTAGAGTTGATGATGCAGTTAAATTTTTACTTGTCTATTGTGCAGCTAAACCTGGGGATGGTTTGAAAACTTCCCCATACCCCAAATGAACCCGAACTATTTTTCCCGTTTGCCCAACCCAAACTGAAACCATCTAAAAATAATATCAACCCAACAAGAACCAAACCCACTCAATCTTGCACCCAAACTGAACCAAATCGAGTGCCCATCCATGAGTTAAAACCAATTACTAAATGGGTTGAAAACGCTTTTATCTAGTGGGTCCTCGCACGACTCAGTGAAGTTTCAGGAGCGCACGCAGGAGGTAGACAGCGGTATATATAGGTGACGCCGGCCCATGCACTTGTACTGGTGCCGGTTAGCCTAAGTGTCTAGGTACAACCAAGAGCAATAACAAACCTGAGCAGCACGAGCATCCAGAAAAAAGTTTTAGCAAAAAGGCCTAAACCAATCTCACCAACTGAGTATTAACCATGGATTAAACTATTTGTAACCGGAACTGTTTGGACCCGTACCTGTTTAAACCAAACTGAACCAAACCAAACTGGTGTCAGAATTAGCCTGTTTGCAACCAAACTACATAAGGCCACGCAGGGAGACCAATCCAACCCACCCGGTTATGTCAAAACTATTCTCACATTTATGTGCAACATTGACATGTGTAGAGTAGTTCTTATCTCTGGCATGCATCCTTGTTTGAACACTAGGATTGCATGGAAGCTTGGTTTCTAGGCTAGACCCCATAACTAAGAATAGTGGGGATGAATTCAAATTTGATAGTTCGACAGCGCAAACTTTTCTATATTTGCATATGTTTGATGATCAACATCATGTAGTAATTTGATAACAATATTACAACTTACTGTAGAAGGAGATAGGGGATGGAGCCAAAAAGAGGATTCTTGATGAAATAGTTTCCAATTCTGTGAATTCTTCTATACCGAATGACAAGGTAAATCAATAGAACGACATATGTTCTTGCGTCCCTCGCAGATTCTTATGTTCTTGCATCCCTCGCAAATGCTTTGGTTACAATATCTATTTATCTTGTAACTGCAGAAGCACAAAGTTGAAGAAGACTCTTAGTTTCCTGATGATAGAGCTGAAAATGGATTTCAGATTGCTACACCTAAGACGCCACCTTGTTCACCTTCTGTGGAGACGCCACCTTGTTTACATTCTGTGGAGACTGACGCAGCTGCAGCTGGTACTGATGAGCCTGCATATGCCATCGTCGTGCCAGACAATGGAGGTGGTGGATTTGTTTTACCATCAGCTGAGACACGTGCGGCTGGAGATGGAAGTGAAGAGCCTCCAGCGGACATTGTGGTGCTGGATAGTTCGCCTATTGTGGAGACTCATGCTACCGGTGCTGGCGCTGCTGTTGGTGTCGCTGATCCTGCTCCTAAAATCATCGTGCCACCTAAAGGATGTGGTGAATTGGGTTTACAATCTACATACACTATTGCAGCTGAAGGTGGTGAACTGTGATATGGAGTTGTCTTTCTTATGATTTGTATACTTTTCTTTGGAACCTGTATTATGGAGATACCCTTCGCTTTTGGCTGTTGAACTGTAGTGTGGAACCGGAACTACTCCAAGTATGTAATAATATTTGGTTGCTTAAGTATTATAGATGATAAAGCAATGCTAACTAAGCTGCACGGGAATTGGCCTCTGCCACTTCCAGGCATGGTTCTTGTCTCATCTCCTTTTCACAAGCACGGTGAAAAGATGGTTCTGTTCCTTTTCTTGTAATGTCATTATGCTCGTGTTATTGATCTGCAAACTTCGTGCTGAATTTGTTTCTTACCCAATCGGCTTATTTTTTAAACAATCCAATCGGCTTTATTTTTTAAACAATCCAATCGGCTTTTATGACTCTGCATACAAACATATTTGTTCATATGACTTGAACAGAAAACTGTATCTTCTTTGGATCCACTTACACAAGGAGACATGCGATTATTTTTTTGAAACAAGGCAAAAGATTTTCCATTTTATTTGATAGAGTGGGACATGCAATTTAATTACATTAAGACAACTACTCGTACAAGTCATAGAATGACAGCGATTGCCATAGGTAATCATCACCTCCTGCATCTTGTTCTACAGAAGGTGGTATACCAGATCCACAACCTTCTTTTTCGTGGGATGACAATTTCAAGTGCAGGATTTCGAGTTTAAACGCAATCCAGTGCATGTTCATCACGACAACCTCCAGCCGCGTCAGTCTCCACAGGAGGTACATCAGCGCTATGACCGACACCATTGAAAATTCTTGCTGAAGTTGTTGTTATACTCCTATCATCAGGACCACAGATAAGGGCCAGAAATTCAAGCTCCGAAATCTAGTTTTACAAGATAGAAAAGAGGTTATCTCATGTGGACAATTCACAGTGCAATTTGACCGTCTTACATGATTCTTAGACCTTATTAGTACATCCGGTCTTTTTATTGGTGGAACAAAATTTGCCGGTACTTGTCACATCCCAAGATTTTTCAAATCTTGAAATGTGAAAATAAATGAATAAAATAAAACTATGTTCAATTTTCGGAGCTAGAAGAAACTTCTTGAATTCAATTGGAACCACAGACCTATTTGAATTAAAATAAAACCTAAAGGTATTTAAGATGATAAACTTTCATTAAAAAGAAAATAAAAATAATTAAAAATACTATTTGAAACCCTTAAATGAAAAGATTTGTTAACAAAAGAAATTGATGTTTTTTTCAAATAAAGATTATTTAATAAAGCCAAATTAAACTTTGACTAAAACTTTGGAAATTAAAACTTTGAGTTCTGAATAAAATAACAAAGGTTTATTTAAAAATAAAGTAATACGAAAGTAATATCAAATTTTATTCAAATAAAAGGTTTTTACCATTTTAACTAAAAACATCAAAACTTGTTAAAATTATTTTAAATAGGTTTTCCAAGTATATTATATTCTCTAATAAAATCTACTAAAGTGTTTTGACTTTAACTTAGATCCAAAATAAATATCTCAAATAAACTAAATATTATTTGAAATAATAATGAAAGTCTATTATATTTAATTATTAATGGATCCTATAATAGAATGTTATTTTATTTTAACAGGTATTTCAAGTAACTTATATTCTCAAATGAAACCTACTGAATTGGTTTTAAAAATATTTAAATAACAAAGGAAGATTTTATTAATTAAACCAAATCCTATTTATAAACCATAGTCCATTTTATTTAATTACTAAAAGAGTATAAAATTATTATTTTAATTAATAATTAGTTTATGTTGATAAACAGAACCAAATTCTTGGTTACAATGGTTGGTGAAAATTTAAATTGTTTTGAATGCTTGAGAATGGTTTGAAATTCAAATCAGTAAATAGTAATAGAAAAAGAAAAGAACACAGAATAAAAAAATAGTGCAAAGGCCCAGCCCACTAAGCCAATCCAGCCCAGACTTCTCCCCTTCCCCGAAGCGTTTCTTTTCTTACTCAGAAACCTACTCAGACAGAGACTGACCGGTGGCCCCCTCTTCTCCCTATTCTTTTCTCACTGACGCTGGACCCCACTCGACCCTGTTCATCGTTCTCCCCGCGACTCCTTCTCCCCTCACTGCGCGGCCGTTTCTGCCGTTGAAGCTGTGGCTTAAATTCGCGTTAACCATGGCCTTTACTCCCCCTGCGACGACGCCTACTTAAACGCCAGCGACTTCTCCTCCATTTCCCTCAGACCCCTCCCTCAAGCTCGCCCCCAGGCTGAAGAATTTTGCCAGACACTTCCCTGTCTCCGACGACCTCCCTCGCCAAAATCCGACCAGCACACACCACCCCGAGCCCTCCCAAGCACCCTGGAAGCTTCCCCACTCCCATACCTTCCTCCCTGTACCAACCATTCATCCACGGGTGTCCCAGGAAGTCGTCTTTGACCAAGCACAGAAGCGCCGCCGTCTGTCCTCTACTCCGGCAAAGCATACTGGTAAGAGCCGACCACCCCAAGCCCTATAGTTCACGCTCACAGCTCCGCCATGGTCTCCCGCGATTAACCATGCTCTCGGTTTGCCCTCTCGAGATCTACAGCAACGCCAACGACGACGACCACGACGACCACCGTCTGCCTCCAACTCCGACAGCGTTTCCAGGTGAAATCCGACGCCCCTCCGCACCTCGATCATGCGAGCATATTCGCCTCGGACCTACGCACCTAACCATATACCTGACTTGCCTTAGGGTGATCTGCAGCGTCGACATCAACCAGAACCAGAACCGCTCGACGCCGTTTCCAACTCCGGTGAGAAATTGCCGCAACCCTAGTGCGCCCCGAGCCACACCGACCACACGAAGTGCTTCACCATAGCTCTGCGATCACGGTGAGCATCCTCCCCTCTCTCCTAACGTTCTGTTTCGCCAAACGCCGCCGCAATCTGACTGCCGCCGCCGCTAGCCACCGCCGGCGCCGCTCGCGAATGGTCGAGCGCGCGAACACCGTTGGATCCCTATCCAACGCCTGTGATAGAACACTTAAGCCACGAAGGAGTACGTTATCTGGACCACCCGATCTGACTTAATCCAACGCCCCACAGCGTGATCCACCCCGAACCGGTACCGTCCAACCAGAGCGTGCCGCGTGTCACCTATCTCGTTTTAAAAGAAATTTGAATCTGATTTAATTACAAACTTCAAACCTCTATAACTTTTGATCCACACGTCCAAATTTGACAAATTTTATATCAATAAAATCAGGAGAAGAAGCCCTAGCCAACCATGGCCTTATTTTTGAAAATAGTATCTGTTAGCTTGTCTGAAATTACAGAAACATTTGTGTACTTATTTAGAGTATAACAATTGTTTAAAATTGATTTTGGGATTAAATCTTTTGCAAAATGGATTTGTGTGACCTTACTGACCCTAGGAACGAACCCATAGTGTTAAAAATGATTTTTGGGAAAATTAAGTTGAATTAGTTAACTTAGTCATTTTTCTAGCCAAATAAACTCATCAAAATTTATTATGGAAAAGTTGTTGCAAGGAAAGCCTTGGGAAAATGTTATGGACCAAACTTACTGACCCAAAACACCAAGCCTTGCCAAGGGCAACTCACTTGGTGAAAAACATAAAGTTTTGTTTTGAAAGGAATAATTTCCACCACATAAAATGTTGAATGGATTTTAAAATAGACTTTGGGCAAAACCCACTAACTAATGACTTTGCCATTTTGGTAAATGACCAATGTGGACCTTACAAAGTGTGTAAACCTAGTAGAGACCAACTTTGCAATAGAACCCTATTTGTACAAGACTTTGGAACCATTGCTTTGTGTATGTAAATTTTGTTTGAATGATGGAATACTACTTGATACTATGCTTGTTTGATTGTAGTGAAATTAGCAAAGTGTGAGACTAGCTAGATCAAGAAGAGACTATCATTCCCCAACAAAAAGGCAAGTTACACTATCATACAAATGTCCTATTATTTTCTTTATACTTAGTGGATTGTGAAAAACAAGCATGAAAACAATTTTGTACTTATGCTATGCTAAATCCTAATAGGATTCCCTATACACTCCTTAGTAAAAATATAGAAGTTGTACATGCTTAGCCATGCTATGTTTTGAAAAAGAGATACATGTTGAGATTTTACAAAGGATGAGTAAAGGACTTGTGTTTTACATAATAAAACAAGGACTCAATGAACCACCTAGGTGGTGGACACTTATGTTTTGGAGAAGGTGGCAACAAAAGGGAACCATGTCTATGGCAATCACTTTGTGTTGTGCTCCAAATGAAAACCACCAAGGAAACTTAGAGATTGAACATGTTTCTCCAATTGTGGCTTTCGTGTACAACCACATGCTATTATGGCTCTGGCTTAGTCAACTACATTAGGAAGACCCATACATTGTCTTTAGTTACCGGACATGGGGATCTGGAATGCTTCATGGGGGCTGAAGACAAGCTAGCAATGATGTATGGGAGGACCTCTTGGAAAGACTTCGTCACATTCTCAGTCTGCCAGTACTCCATCTTGGTGAGCACTAATCCAGTAGGCCACTGGTGGCAACAAGATGGGATTGTGTCATGTGGGTAAAGTGTACTCCTTCTGCAGAAGTTAAATAAATCTAAGTACTTAGCCGTGTCCCCGGTTATGGACAATACTGAGCAACTAAAGTTTGAACTATGGGAGATCTCGACATTCTAATTTCTAATATAAAAACTTGATGCACTTGGGGGTACCAAGGAATTCAAAGAGATTTTGTTAAGCTTGTTGCACTTGGGGTTACCAAGGTGCACAAGAGCATGATGTACTTGGGGTTACCAAGGAACTCATGAGTTTTGAGAAAACTTGTAGCACTTGGGGTTACCAAGTAGCTCAAGGGATTTTTGGACAAGGACTTGAACACTTGAGTGTCTACCAAGGAGTTCAAGGAACTTGGAAAAGAGAATTGACAAAGGACCAAAACCATTTTGAAAAGATAGGATAAATATTGCTTTATGCAAATAAGCCTCAAACTCTACTTAGCCAAATATGCATATAATGATAGGATCCATTCTTATTATACATATAAAAGTGAAACTTGCCAATACAATTCAAATGTATTGACCCTTGTGGCTGTAACTTGTAATGTTGCAGGTTGATTGTTTTAAACGAAGATTGTTTGATTGACTAGGATTACAAAGTCTACAACCAACATCTGCCTGTGGCACTTTGAAGAGGAAGGACCCATGACTATAGTTATTCCGCTGCAATGTAATGTAATAGCCAATGAGCTATGTATGATGTAATAGAATTATGTTATTCCTGGTTATAATGTTATAATATGACCTTGTATCTTGATATTACATCTTAACTGTGGATGCTAGCTATTGATCCAGGGACTAGCATTATAAAACACAGGAGGACTCTACCTTATTAGGTTGAGACCTCTAACAGTACTTTTATTTCTCTGAAGAACCTACAAAACATAGCCAAGTCAGACATCTGAATATATCTAATTTTTGTACAACCTACTTATATATGAAGATGTCTTTGCATAACACTCACTTAGCAATCTGTCTACAGATATCGTCCCACTCCATGGAAATGCGAAGTGGACGTTATATAGGGTACATCCATCCATACTGTATTGTACCTCTAAGTACTTCATCATTACGTACATCAACATCCAAATGCTCCATCGTATCAAAAAAGGATGGGGAATATATCAGGTAAAAAGCTTGCATAGTATCTCTGTGAAGTCCTTTTAAGATGTTTTCCAACTCTTTCTAGAGCTTTACTCAAGATTTATCTAGCCAAATCTACAAGAACCATGTAAATCTACATAGTTAGAAGCTTTAACTATATCTAGGAGAGGTGGAGTATAAACCATAGCCAAGAAGAATGTCCAGTGCCTGGATCTAGCAGGTGAAACGTGGGGATCGCCTAGCTGACCGCCCACCGGTGCATCTCGTGAAGAACGGCGCGACCAATCGTGGTAGGTCGGCACTACTGATAGAAAGTCGTCGAGAAGTTTTTTTAAAAGGCGTGTGGAGAAGTTCGTGTCTTGGTTCTAAAATTTGAAGAGACAGGGGCTGGTTGCTCGATTGATGGAGTTTGGGGTATTGGTGGAAAGTTTTGGCCGGCGTGGGGTGTTTGTCCCAGTTTATCAGCATATTTCCCATAAATATCAGTGAATATTTTATACCTTGTTTTTTTCCTACTATACGTTTTTGTTTCGAATCCGGCTGATCCCTAGCACGTACATTGAGATTTTAACTATCGAGCTAAAGAAATTAGCCCATTCGACCACATTATAGCCCAATACATTCTAATTCGGCCTTTTCTGGGTTGCTCGGCCTCCGCAAAGAGCCCATGGAATATATCCCATGGAAAATAGACCATCAATGTCTACCTAGCCCATATTTCTTCAATTCGGCCTTTTTGACCTTTGTTGCCCCACCCCTAAAAAACTCCGTGCGAACCGGTACCGGCCAGTAGAATCACACCGCGTGGCACTGACTCCGTTTTAAAAACAGAAAATGATCTATTAGGTATGAAATTTTGTAAAATTCATAACTTTAAATATACACGTCCAAATTGTGGAAATTTTATATCAATGGAATCAGTAGAACAGGTACTTTGCAACCATGCACTTTGTTTAATGATTTTCTTCTGGAAAATTGGTTGAAATTGCAGAAACATGTGTAGGCTTATTTTGAATATAAAAATTGTTCTAGATAAAATTTTAATGTGAAATCTTTGCAAAATGGTTTGTTGTGAACATACTGACCTTAGGAACCAACTCATGGATTTAAAAATGAATTTTGTGAAGTTTAGGAATAAATACTTGAATTAGCTCATTTCTAGTCAAATAAAAATATTGATTTTGATATGGAAATGATTTTTGAGTAAAACCTTTGGGAAATGTTTTGATTAAAACCTTCTGACCCTAAAACACCAAGTTTTGTGAATTAGCAACTTATTTGATGAACAATATAAGAATATTGCTTTGCTAAAAGCATTTTTCAACCACATAAAATAATGAAATGACTTAAAAATGGTTTATAGATAAAACCTTTTGCAAATGGACTTACCACTTTAGTAAATGACCACTTTGAACCTTATAATGTTTAGAGCCTAGTAGAAACCACCTTTGCAAATAAAACTATCTTTTGCATGCTTGCATGCATGACCTTGTTTCTATTATTTTATGTGTGATAAATTGTTTGAATATTGGTTGGAATGCTAGTTGAATTGTGTTTGCTTTATTGAATTGTAGTGGAATTAGAAGAGTGTGATATTTGCAAGATCAAGAAGTGAACCAACATTCTCTACTAAAAAGGCAAGTGACACTATTATCCAAGTCCTACTATTTTCATTACACTTAGTGGATTTTTGAAACATGCATGATAAGGTTTATTATATTTTATGCTATGCTAAATCCTAATAGGATAACCTTATATATTCCTTAGTGGAAACAATGTAGTTGTAGTATGCTTAGCCCAGCTATATATTTGGGATGGGATACATGTTATGATTATATGAAGTATTGAAAAGACTTATGTTTTATATAATAAAACAAGTACTCAATGAACCACCTGGGTGGACAAGGATACTCAAGTTTTGGACAAGGTGGCAACAAAAGGAACCATGTTTATATGGCAATCTCTTTTGTTGTGCACTAGAAGGAAACCACCCAGGGACTTAGAGATTGAACATGTTTCTCGTGCAGTGGCTTCCGTGTACAGCCACATGCTAAATGGGCTCTGGCTTAGTCAACTACATAGTGGAAGACCCATGCATTGGCATCATCAGGTTAACTAGGATAGTGTAAGGGAACTTGAAACCCTACATTGGTACCTGGATGACAAGATAGGATTGTGTATTAGGAGGACTCCTATGGAAAGACTTTGTCACATTCTCAATCTGCCAGTACTCCATCTTGGTGAGTACTTATCCAGCGGCCACTGGTGGCATCAAGATGAGATTGTGTCATGTGGGTAAAGTGTACAACTTCTGCAGAAGATCAAATTATAAGTACTTAGCCGTGTCCCCGGTTATGGACAATACTGAGCAACTAAGGCCTGAAGCTATGGAAGATCTCAACATTCCAATTTCTCAAAGTTAAAACTTGAGGGTGACAACAAGGGATTAGAAGCACTTGGAGTTTTCCAAGAAGTTCAAAAAGTTTTGACAAAGATCAAAAACTATTTTGAAAAGATAGGATAAAACTATATTGCTTTCTGCAAAAGTGCCTGAACCCGACTTAGCCAAATATGGATGTAAATGATAGGATCCACTTATTTCTATATAGTAGTGAAACTTGCCAATACAATTCAAATGTATTGACCCTTGTGGCTGCAACTTATTATGTTACAGGTTTGTTTGATGTTAAGTTTGTTGATTAGGATTACAAGTCTACAACCAACATGACTGCCTGTGGCACTTTGAAGATGAAGGACCCCATGCATTCTAGATATTCTGCTGCAATGTAATGTGATAGCCAAATGAGCTATGTAAGATGTAATGAATTATTTTATTCCTGATTATAAAGTTGTATTATGACCTTTGTTTCTTGATATTACATCTTAACTGTGGATGCTAGCTATTGATCCAGGGACTAGCATTGTAAACACAGGGATCTCTACCTTATTAAAGGTTGGGAACCTTATAGTAGTAGATGAACCACCACCTGTTGAGATCCTTTTAATATACCTACAAGAATTGTTGATAGTGTTATGGATAACTATTATTTTGGGGTTGGAACTGTCCATCCTGGTGATCACTTGCTTTTTATCCATGAATTATGTAGGTTGTTTAAGTGTGCATGTATCACAACGGAACAAGTTAAGAAAAAGTTACTCTCTATATCATTGAAAGGAAGAGCTGAAGAATGGTATAAGATGCCGAAGAATGGTCAATCTATGGAATGTGAGGAAATGTACCTCTCTTTTATTCTAAATTCTATCCTCCCAGTGAGATTACTAAGGATAGGAATCAAATATATAACTTTTGGCCTCTTGATGGAGAGAGTACAGCCCAAGCTTGGGGGAGATTGAAGTTACTAATGCTTAAATGTCATATTCATAAACTCCCTAATAATATTATTCTCAATAACTTTTATGCAAGGCTTCCTCTTCATGATAAAGATTTATTAGATGCTTCTTGTGCTGGATCATTCACACGTATGAAGGAAGAAGCTAATTGGGATCTTCTAGAACCGTATTCAAGAGAATACTGAAGCATGGGAGAATGACAAAGGAAGAAAGTCACGTATAAATTATGATTATGAATGCATTAAATCTTTTATGGGAACTAATGACTTTCATGATATTAGTACTGAGTATGGTCTTGATTCTCAAAGTATTGCCAATTGTTTTAAGGCCTTTGCCTCTTATATATAAATTCCCAAAAATAAGTGGAACTAGTACCATGCACCTTATAAATATATTATTAATCATGTTCCTGTTAGAAACACTGAAGTTTGTATTGTTGATCATAGTTTGCCTGAACCCTATATTGAGAAAATACCTTTCCGTTCTAAGGTAAAGGAACATTCTATTATAGCTAATGTGGTTAGTAAAAGTACAAATAAAGTTGTAGAACCTGATGAACAAATAAATATTGAGCCTATAGTAGCCATTGTGAAAGACCTTGTCACTAAAAATGTGGAAGATGGGCACATTATCTTTTGTGAGGATGCTTCTAATATTGTCTCTCATCCTAGTAAAACTAGGAAAGCTAGTGTCCCTGTGCTTTCTGTTAGAATTGATGATCATTGCTATTATGGTTTATGTGATATTGGTGCAATTCTAGTGCTATTCCATATGAGCTTTACAGAGAAATTATGCATGAAATTGGTCCTTGTGAACTTGAGGACATTGATGTGGTTATTCACCTTTCTAATAAAGAAACCATTTGTCAATTGGTATTGTAAGAGATGTGGAAGTTCTTTGTGGTAAGATTAAATATCCTGCTGATTTTTTAGTGCTTGGTTCAGCAGCTAGTAAAACTTGTCCTATCATTTTTGGTAGACCTTTCTTGAACACTTGTGGAGCTATTGTAGATTGTAAGAAGGAGAAAATTTTAACTAAGTTTGATGGAGAATCTTATGAGTTTAATTTTTCCAAATTTGCTAAAGCTCCTTATGAAAATGCTTTGCCTAATGAGGATTTTAGGGTTGAACAACTTGCTTCTATTGATCCAGTTTATGGCCTTAGACCTCTTTTTGGTGATTTTAAGTATGCTCATTCTAATGATAAGAATGTTTCTTGTGACTGTTATATTTTTAACTTTATTCAAAGTGCTACTGGAAGTTATTATGAGAGAGGGAAACATGGTTTTATGCATCTCAATAATATTAAGTTACCTCACTTTATGTTGAAAGCTTTGAAGTTGCACTTTTTTGTCTTCCTATGCTAGTAGACTTTTGTTTCAATAATTTGTTTTCATGCAAAAATCCCTTGCATAGGAAGTGGGTTAGACTCAAATGTGTTGGATATTTGCTTCTTGGTGCTCTCTTTTACTTCAAATCCATATCTTCTATGAGAACATCATTGAAATTATCATGCCCATCTTAATGGCTATAAAGAAAGATATTTTGGGAGACAACCCATTTTAGTTTGCTTTGGGTCTTTGTTTCTTTGAGTCTTGGAAGTTATTACCTTTGTAATAACCGCTCCTTATCTTTTTTGTTTGGTTTTTGTGTCATGGTCAGCCTCTTTTGAGCAGTAGGTGAGTTGTGAGAAGTTGTTGTCCCGGAACAGATTTTTTGTGTTGCATTGTAAAAATTCGGGGAAAAAGTCAATACGTCGGATGGGGTTGTAGTTTTCTGTGCTTGTTCCCCAAGTTTTTCTCCAACTTTCGTTAGTTTTGCACTTTTTGATTTGAGCAACAGAAGATTTTCGAAAAAACCAATCTTTACCTGCTGGTCTATTTTGACAGATTTCTGTCATTATTTGCATTTTCCTCTTAAATCGATTTCCTTTTAGATTCTTTTTGGGATTTTGAAAGGAGTTGCCACAGTAGCTTATGTTTTGATGGATTTCAGTTGAAACTTGAACCCAAAAGGTTTATTGTTTTTGCATACACTAATGTTGCTAATGAAGATTGTGTGGAGTTTTATGAAAGGAACTTTCAAGTGTTGGAGAGAAGGAATCTGCAGAGTCCGGTTTCGAATAGGTAAAAGTGCTGGAAATCAAAGGTTCGCGAAAAACTTTTCTTATTATATTTTTGCAGTTTTTATTCCATGTGGAAGGTAACAAGACGAAACTGGGAAGGAAACGGAGCACGGGTGGCCCTCACCACCCAGTGGCGCGGGCCCCCCAGGTCGCGCTACCAGGCGGTGTTACCACCACGGATCCCATCTCCTCCCGTTTTTGCCCAGTACCTTCCTTATGTCATAAAACTTCGTAATATATAATCACCCAGACCCCCGAGGTTCGTATATCGTGTTGTCGTCGTGTTTTTGGGTTTATTTGTTTCTGTCAGGAAATATTCTCAATTTTAGAGGCATCATGGTCTCCGCCAACGACAAGGGCAAGAAGCCCGTGGAAGATGATCTTTAAGACCCCAAGTAGGACGAGGAGGTATTGGTTGAGGATGAAGAAGAAGTAGAGGAAGACAAGCGTCTGGACACCCGCGCCACTGTTGCGAGCATTGAAGTGGTGGCAAAGCCTATGAAGCTCAGGAGGACGACACGAATGTCTATAGGAGGGAAAACTCCGCGTCATTGCCTCGCTCCATGGCCACTTCCTCCACGCACCAAGAACCCCTTCCATACTCTTAAAATGAGCAGCAATTCCAAAAGTTTCCCAAAGGGAAGTTGCCCTCTAGTTGGGATATGCCTCATTCTAACCATACATGGAAATAACACTCTAAGGAGGAAGAGTGGTGAAAGGATCACAAGGACTGGGATTCTCGGTCCGACATGATCATGAACCTCATTGAGCATAATTTGGAGTTGATTCGTACTCTAACCTTCGAGATTGAGGATTTGAGGAAGTTGGTTGGAAAGCTTATCAAGGGAGCACCACCACCGAAGGAGTAATTCGTCATCAGGTTTTGGCATCCCCTTGGTTTGTTCCAAGCTTGGGGGAGTGCCGCGGTATCACATCATTATCTTTCATCTTTTTACCTTTTTTAGTAGAGTCATATCACGATTAGAGAAGTTATCATATGGGATGGTTTGCATTGTGGAAGTATCTCTCCTCTAGTTGGTTATCTATGTATCCCTTGGTGTGAGTGCCTTTATGGAATATTAATGAGAAGTTTCATCATTTACTTTTTGCACTTCTTATTTTTAGTTTGCAATCTCTATTATATGATTGATCTTGTTGATTAGTATTGGTATCACTTTGGGAGCATCAAGTAGATCTAAATTGGTTTTGGCAAACCGAGCTCTGGTCAGTAGCAACACTTTTTGAGGTTTGAAAGGAAAAGAGAAAAGTACTTACAGGTATTTTATATCATTTTCTTTCTTTCTTCATTGGCTCATAAGCTTAGTATTCTTTATTTAAAATCTTTTGTGTTTTCAAGGAAGATTTCATGTTTGCTGTTATCACTTGTATGTTTGCTTGTTTCCTTCAACTTATTTGCTTGCTACCCAGCCTTGATAGCCAAAAACCCATACTGAGAGGGAATACTTCTCGTGCATCCAATCCTTTCACTGAAACCTATGCCATTTGTGTCCACCATAACTACCTATTAGCATCATTGCTATTCCAAGTAAATTCTCGAGTTTCATCTATCTTTCAAATTAAAAATTATTTTGTTATGTGAAAACTAGTTAGTAAAGCTCTCACGAAATTGATGGCACACCTTAATTTCCTGCCCTTAATAAACTTGAACCATTGTGTCATATATGTTGTATATGCTTGCACTTATAAGTTGGTATTAGTAGAACTGTGCTGTCACGGGGAATGCTTTCAACACCTATAATATCTACCCTATTGATATCATGATCTTTTGTTTATGGATGTCGACGGTGTGAAATAAAAGGGGAGCTTGTAAGTCCATGGAGTTATGTATATGTGGTAGAGAAATGCCTGGGCCACTAGACTAAGCCATGCCTAATCATGGTGGAAACTTGCAGCATCACCATAGTGAGCAATCTATGAAGCATTCTTCTTATAAAAAAAGAGAGATAGAAAAAATAGAGAAGAGAAAAAGGGAAAAAAGAGGAGAGTAGAGAAAAAGCACTATTTTCCCATGGTAAAGAAGAAGATTGCTGAGATGCTCACTGTCTATTTCCTTGTCATTTTGATATGGGATAGCTCCTGTGTCATGGGGGAAGGGGTACCCCATTGCCGGTTCTCTATGATGCACATGTACTTACAATGACAAGAACTTACCATTAACTAAAGTTTAGTAGCATGAGGAACGGCCCTCGTACTCAAGGGACATGAGATTGCCAACTTATACTTTGTCAAGCATATACTCCATCTTTGTTCACTTTAACCTTAATCACCTCAAGATGCTTATGATAGGGGCAATGGGACCTCAAAGCTAGTAAGTATGTCGTGGTATTGCCGACGAGTACGCCATCGAGGGGTCCTCATAGTGCGTGTTTAGAGACATGAGGTAAGGCGAACGGTTGACGCTGTGCGAGGTGTATGTTAATTAGTGCCCTAAAGGCTCCCATAGGCCCGACTTATATAGTCGCCAGGTCCTAGGGTTACAGGGAAAAGTCCTAGTCGGACAGGTTATAGAATCCTACACAATATACAATCAGTTTAACGTGTCTTGCACTCCAAGGCTCTGGGTACATCGATGACTCCTCCGTAGCCTTCCTTTATCCGGCATGGGACTCCCTTCTGGATCCATCTAACTGGGCCGCCCAGAAGGCCATGGGCCATGCTAACAACTCTGGGCCACCCGGGTTATCCGGATAAGAGACATGCTATGAGGATACCCATATAGCATATCCCCAACAGAAGCCCCCGGAGAACTCCGAGATCTTGCGCCACCTTGCCTCTTTAGGTTGAATGCTCCGTCTAGATGGATGTCGGCAATTCGTTAAGCAATATCTTATAGTCCTCCCAAGAACCCTGCAAGGTTTTTCCGTCTTCAATTTGTAAGCCGGAGAACTGCTGAATCTTCCATCGTACTCTTCCGTAGCCGGACTAGATGCGTCCATGCCAGAATATTCTGATGTCATGGTTCACTTGGTAGTGACAGCTAGGACAACATAGACATAGGTTAGCGATGCCTCGTCACTCACACAAGCAGAGAACACAATCATGTCCGTTTTTCCCGCGCAAAGGATATGAACCGTTGGCGGCGACGGTTGGGAACGTGGTGAAATTTCCGCACGGCGCCCGCACACGTCGTCCACATGCCGGCCATTCGATCACTTTGCACGAATCTTGTCGCCAGGGGTTATAAATTACAACCGCGGTGGATTTTTACTTTTCACCTCATTCTTCCCCTGCGCCTTCGTCTTCCTCCTACGAGCACCTCCTCGAGACCTCCGCGCGCATGCGCAAAACCCTAGCCTCCCAATCTCTCCAGTCGCCACTCTCCCCTTCCAATGACGAGCAGAAGGACTAACCAATCCATGGCGGCGGTGGCCGATGCTGCGGCGAAGCCGGCGTGCACCATCCATGTGCCCCCAGAGGTCCTGGTGCTGCCCAAGTCCGCGGTGGTTGAATCCACCGGCGGCGACCATAACCCAGCGGTGCTAGAGATGCTGGAAGAAGAGAGCGATTCCCACAAGGGGGATTGGTGCAGCTTGGACATCACGGACAACGACATCAAGGAGCTGCTTGTCGAGGGTTACCTTCCTGCGATGGAGGGGCTCATCTGGCGGGCGACGCCGGCCGGCGAGGTCACCCCTTCTCCCTAAGACAGAGAGAAGGTGTACCTCAAAGCACAATTGGTACGCGGCGTTTCCCTGCCCATCTCCAATTTTTTCCTAGCTGTCCTCAACCATTACCGGGTTCAACCTCAGAACCTTTCCCCCAATAGCATCCTCGCACTCAGCAACTACGCAGTGCTTTTTGAGGGTTTCCTAGGGATTAGGCCTAGGTTAGATCTCTTTATCTACTTTTTTACCGTCATGAGGGAAGCCAGAGCCAGCAAGGATGAGCTCAGGAACTGTGGGACGATTAGCTTTAATATCCAGCCTGGCTGGCGGTTCCCCGACATCGTCGTCCACGAGTCATGCAAAAATTGGCAACGAACATACTTTTACGGCCCAGATATCCCTTTGTCTGGCTGAGAAGCGACGTATCCGTACTTTGTCGACGGAGCCGATGCCGAATCCCCGACATGGAGATCCCACGAAACCCTTCCCTCCGACAATGACGCCTCTCGCGCCATAAGGCAGATAGAGTGGTTCGTGGAGACGGGTCTAACCGGATTGCACCTAGACATGTGCTGGTTTGTTAGGCGGATCCAGCCTCTACAGCACCGCTCAAAGCTGATGCATGAATACACCAAGGAGAGGAAGGATAGCCTCCACATCTTAGAGGACAAATTCTCTAGCGATTCCATCAAGCTCCGCCTCAAGGACATTGTCAAGGTGAAGGACAGGAAGCGTGGCTTCGCCATCACCTACGACATGTTCGAGGAGGGCAAGTGCCCAGAGGTACCTGTTTATTTTCCGTGTATGACATTTGCTCTAGTTCTTCCGTCTTGCCTTTATCATCTTATCTAACACTTTGTGACTTCACTTAACAGCTTAAGAGTTTAAAGGAGGATGACATGGCTGTCCAAATCTATGACCCAAAGATGAAGGAAGTCACTGTCGTGTCCGATGACGATGTCCCGTTGGCGCGAAAGCGGAAGAGCTCCACCTCTAACGCTGTCGACGGAGGCAAGAAGAAGACGGAGGGTGGAGCATGCAAGAAGACTACTGCCGCCCTGGAGGCGGAGAAGAGAAAGATCATCGGGATACCTTTCACCAAAGCACCCACTGTCGTGTAAGTATCTCATACTCCGACATTGTCCATTGATCGTCTTATTCCTATACTTATACTTTTTGCACGTTTCAGGAAGAAGGCCAGTAATAGTTTGAAGAAGACCTCCAAAACCTTGGGGGCTTCTAAAAACATTACAGATATGCTACATCGTGATGTGTCCCACCATGCATCTGGCCCTTTCGCCATGGAAGTGGACTCAGCTGCCTCCGCGGATCTTGTCTTTGCCGGCGAACAGGCGACGCAAGAAAGCACCGCAACCAAAATGGCTGAAGCTCTGGCTAAGGATGCCATCGGTAACGGCAAAGCAGTGGTGGTGGGTGGAATGTCTGTTGAAGGCGGCGCCTCTACACCCAGGATAACCACAGAGCTCCCGAAGATAGTCTACCTGGCGCTTACGCTGAGTAGCTCCACTCTGGCTCCTGGTGCAGCGCCGACATATCCAACCTGTGGTTTTGAGGAGCTTCTCCGACAAGCAGATATCTTGCAAGGAAATAGTCTTTCCTTCAGCAAGTTGTTTGCCGAGAGTGCTACCAACCTCAAGATCATCGCCCATGTAAGTTTTATTTACCTTTTGCATTTCATATGAGTATCCCACTGTAGCCCCCGAGGATTTAGACGAAAAACCACAGGTCTTTGCATCTGAATGCTCTAAGAGTGACTAAGCTAGAAAAATTCCCACTGTAGCACCCAAGTATATAGTTTGATGAATTACTCCAAGACTTCTGATTCAATAGACCCCCAAAGGAACAAAAAGAAGGAGACCGATAACTCTTCGCATGAGGGGCATATGATCGGGATTCAAAAAAATTAGACCACGTATGTACTGCCCGCCAAAGCCCGTACATGACCGGAGCACGTCAATACGCATGTATTTTGTGCAAGCGACGTGGAAACATAAGTGTCCAACTCGGATACAATACTTGCATATGCCCGCTGTCGTAGCAACACTATGTATGTGGTTTAGGGTGAGTTCTTTTGGGCCTATTGGCGGACTACCCTCGTGCGCCCTCCTCTAATACGCATGCGGGAAATTCTACACTTTGGGAAGTTTACAACCTTTTTAGAGTGGGGGTCTATGGAATCACACCTCTTACTCCAACTAGATACTTTGAGAGTAGCATACGCAGTGTTTGTAAATTTCTATATTGTAGCCGCCAAGCTTCTAGTTGAAAACTGAATTAGTTCCGACTAGATGCTTAAAGAAAGACTAAGCATATGAATGAGTTTAAAAAACTTTATACTGTAGCCCCCAAGCTTCTAGTGGAAAACTGAATGAGTTACGACTAGATGCTTAAAGAAAGATTAAAGCATATTGCCGAGTTTAAAACTCTCACTATAGCCCCCAAGCCTCTAGGTTGATAGTTATCCGGCTAGATGCTCCAAGTAGACTAAACATCTTTAAATCTTCTTTCCACAGAATGAGAATGCTCGGAGAGGTGTCGCTAACGAGAAGTTCCACAAGATGCACGCAGAGCTGGAAGCTGAAAAGGGTAAAACTGCCTTCTTGAAGGAACAAATCACCAAGAGCAAGAGTCTGTTTTTCCTTTCGTTTTCGTACTCCGACTTGGTCTTGTGCCAACACTTTCCGACTACTCACTGTGTATTTTAATTTCTCCGACTTGCAGAAACCATTGCCAAGGCCAAGGATATTGTCGAGCAATCCAAGCACATTGAGTTGCTAGATAGAAAAAACAAGATCCTTAAGCAGGAGAGAAAAGATCCACTGAATATGCACGAGGACTCCACGAAGGCCTTGCAGGAGTACGCCAACACGGAGATGAACCACTTGAAGGAGGAGATCGCGATGCTGAAAGAGCTGAAGAAAGCTTTCGATGAGCAAAATCAACGCAATCTTGAAGCATACAAGATCCTCCGACAAGAACGGGATTCCATGGCGGAGACGCTCCAGCAAGCTGAGGCGAGCATCTTTGGTACGTAATTCTCTGTCTTGTACTTCTTTACGTTAGGTAATTTGGACTTTTGTGTTATTGAACTCATGTGTTTCCTTGTTGAAATTGCAGCTCCTATTGGTTTAACCCAATCGCCTCCTTCGCCTAAGGAATGCATGGTCCTCGCCGACAACTTTATCAGCACCTCCATCAGGCAGGCCAAGGAAATAGCCAAGCCCATCCAGATCAATATCAAAGTGGTGGATTCCGTGATGAAGTTCTCGGAGATCTTGCGCCAAGCCCCCGAGCGTATTTTAAGCTGGAAAGCTTCATGTACACAGGCTGGTGCAAGGATGGCACTATCGATGGTCAAGGCGCAGTATGAAGATGTTGACATCAATGTGGTAACCTCAGGTCTTCCCAACATAGATGATGACGGCCAGAAGATTTACCATAAGGCTATCTGGTCATCTCTCGTGGGCTATGACACAAGGGTTGTTGAGTTGGTCGACCACAATGTCTTCGTGCCGCTCGAGATCATTGACGGCAATCAGCAAGGCTTCTCCCAGTACCTCAAGACCACCAACTTCGAAGAGGATGGCTCTCCTGCTGCCGACGACGCTGCTTCCAAGTCTCCTGCGTCAGAGAAATGAAAAAACAATATGTAATATTTGTTTCCTCTGGAATTTGTGTATGCGAAAAAACTACTTTGTTAACTTAAGGCGGAAAAACAATAGTTGTATTTTCCTGCTACTCAAGAACTGGTTCCATCATGTAATTATTTGTTTAAGCAAGTGCTAGCTTATCCATTACTCTGGTTTTATGCTTAACCTTTCGTGAGTCGGAAGACTCGTAGTCGGAACCATGCGCTCAGGTGATGATGCCCAATGGCACCGTAAAAAACCTAAGCACAAATTCGCCGACAACAAGTGCCGAAAGTCACAACTCCAGAATCCACATAAAAACAACAAAGAACACATAGACCAGAAAACTTAAGATAACGCCCGTAGGCGGAATTTTCACAAGTGCAAATGCAAATCTTGTGCATAAAGGTTTTATAGGATCAAAAAATGAACACTAAAGGAGGTAAAAGACTTAGAAAAATCAGTGAACCAGAGAGCTTTACTTCATTGATCATATAAGAGGTACATAGTAGATAAAAAGTATGCTAAATGTAAAAAGGACGTAGCTATGCTATGTTCAATGGCCGATCAAGCTCCGGGTAGTCATCATCCGGGTCACATCGCTTACGCTTATGATCTTCGCTGGGTCTATCCTCAAGTTCACGATTGTCAACGAGGTAGTAAGACCCATTAAGCAGCGCCTTGCTTATGATGAACGGTCCTTCCCATGGCATGGATAATTTGTGTGACTTCTTCTGCTTAAGTCGGAGAACCAGATCCCCTCTTTAAATGAGCGATGCCTAATGCGGCGACTATGGTAGCTACGTAGCTTCTGCTGGTAGATGGCGGATCTTTGGAATGCCAAAACGCGCTCTTCCTCGAGAAGGTACACAAATAGGCGTCGAGATTCTTCAGCGTCATCGTCATTGTAGGCGGCAACTCTTGGTGCATCGTGAAGGATGTCGGAAGACAGGATGGCTTCTGCTCCATATACCATGAAGTAAGGGGTGTAGCTCGTAGATCTGTTGGGTGTAGTTCGTAAACTCCACAACACAGATGGCAATTCTTCCGCCCAGGCTCCAGCTGCTCTATGTAGCGGTGCTTCTAGACGTGGCTTGATTCCCTGCATAATTAATCCATTGGCTCGCTCAACTTGTCCATTGGACTGTGGGTCTGCCACAGACTCTAGGTCGAGTTGGATGCCCTTGTCCCAACAATAAGCTTCCACTTCTCCGAGTGATAAGTTGTTGCCGTTGTCGGTGATGATGCTATGTGGGAGACCAAATCTCACCACTAGATCTCGGACAAACCTAAGGGCAGTTGCCCCGTCAATCTTTCTAATGGGTTTAGCTTCTATCCATTTGGTGAATTCATCAACTGCTACTAGTAGATGCGTAAACCCACATGGTGCCGTCTGTAATGGACCAACCATGTCTAGCCCCCAGACTATAAACGGCCAAGTTATTGGTATTGTTCGCAATTCTTCAGCTGGAACATGGGGTTGTCGGGCATAATACTGGCATCCCATGCATGTCTCAACCAGCCTATCGGCGTCCGCCTTCGCGGTCATCCAGTAGAATCCTTTCTAAAATCCTTTGGAGACCAATGATCGAGGAGCGGCGTGATGCCCGCAATCTCCGAGATGGATCTCACGTAGGATTTCCATACCTTCTTCCTGGGAAACACACTTAAGGTATACACCAGTGGTGCTTCTTTTGTATAGTTATCCATTGATTATGGTATAGCCCTTTGCTCGACGTATTATTTGCCGTATTTTGACTTCGTCGTCAGGAAAAGTTCCGTGTATGAGATATTCCATGAATGGTTGTGTCCAAGCCGGAGGGACCTTTGTCACTATGTGAACAAAAGAGTCAACTCTATCCGGGATATAGATGTATGCTCCCTTCACGGATGGTGTCCATAGATGCTCCAGAAAAAGGCCAGGCGGAATTCGTTTGCACCCTGATCCAAACTTAGAGAGTAGATCAGCCACCTCGTTTTGCTCCCTAGGTACATACTTGACTTCGTAGCCCAAGAAGATCTTGGCTATCTCATCCACTTCGTCTCGATATGCCGCCATCATAGGGTTCCGCGAGTTCCAGGTGCCAGCCACCTGCTGGGCAACCAAGTCAAAATCTCCACAGCAAACTATGCGTTTGATGCCAATATCCTTGGCTATGCGTAGTCCGTGAATGAGTGCTTCATACTCCGCCATGTTGTTCATAGCCTCGAAGTGGATCTGCAGAACGTAGTGTAGCTTTTACCCGGTTGGTGATTGTAACAGTACACCAGCCCCCGAGCCATTGAGTAGCTTTGATTCGTCAAAGTGCATCACCCAGTATTCTGGCTCTGGCATTGGGGTAGCATCTGTGATCTCCGTCCAATCTGCAATAAAATCTGCCAAGGCTTGTGACTTGATAGCGTCGCGTCTCTTGTAGGTGATCTCGAAGGCGGCAAGTTCAATGCCCCACTTCGTGACCCTTCCTTTAGCATCGCTGTTGTTGATGATGTCGGACAGTGGAGCCTTGCTCACGACTGTGATAGGGTGCTCCTGGAAGTAGTGCCTTAGCTTCCGAGAAGCAAGGAACACTCCATAAGCTATCTTCTGGTAGTGCGGGTAACGCTGCTTGGACTCCGTCAAGACCTCGCTTACATAGTAAACTGGTCGTTAAACTCCGTACTCATGCCCTGGTTCATTCCGCTCTACCAAGACGACGATGCTGATTACTCGGTTGGTGGTCGCCATGTAAATTAACATAGGCTCCCCAGGTTCAGGTGCTGCAAGGATAGGCGCAGAGGATAATGTCTCGTTTAGCTAATTTAATATTGCATCTGCTTCATCCGTCCATGTAAATTTGTCCGCCTTCTTCAGCAACTTGTATTGTGGCAGAGCCTTCTCTCCAAGTCGTCTAACGAACCGACTAACCACTGTAATGCAACCTGTTAGCCGTATGTCCTTCAGGCATGTCGGACGGTTTATGTTTAGGATGGCCTTGATTTTCTCCGGGTTCACCTCGATTCCACGCTGGGAAACAATGAAGCCCAACAATTTGCCGGCTGGAACCCCGAAGACGCACTTCTTAGGGTTAAGCATCATGTTGTATTTCCGGAGATTATCAAAGGTTTCTTTTAAGTCAAAGATTAAGTCGTCTGACTTTTTAGACATCACCGCTATATTGTCCACATAGGCGTGAACGTTCTGACCAATTTGATCGTGTAGGCAACGCTGCATTGTCCGCTGGTACGTAGCACCTGCATTTTTCAGCCCAAAGGGCATCGTGACATAGCAAAACATGCCATAAGATGTGGTGAACAAAGTGGCCAATTAGTCCGACTTCCTCATCTTGATTTGGTGGTATCCTGAGTATGCATCAAGAAAATACAAAAGTTCTGAGCCAGCTGTCGAGTCAATGACTTGGTCAATGCAGGGCAAAGCAAACGGATCTTTGGGACACGCTTTGTTCAAGCCGGTGTAATCAACGCACATTCTTAATTCTTTGGTTCCCTTTTTTGGGACAAGTACAGGATTGGCCACCCATAGGGTGTGAAGGACTTCTTGTATAAAACTAGCCTTAAGTAACCTAGCTATCTCCTTGCATATGGTGCATCTCTTCTCGTCTCCGAAGCATTGTAGAGGTTGTTTCACCGGTTTGCATTTTGGATCAATATTCAAGCTATGCTTGGCAAGTTCCCTAGGCACACCTTTCATGTCGGCAGGTTGCCAGGCAAAGATGTCCCTATTCTCAAGGAGGAACTCGACGAGCACTTTCCTATTTGGGATCCAGGTTCGTCCCAATGGCGGTGGTCTTGGAGGCATCGCGTACCACAAGTTCCACTAGCTTGGTTTTGATGGCGGCCTTGAAAGCTAGGGCGGAGTCAGAAATCTGCTTCTTCAATGCCGGCATCTCTGAGGAATCGACCTTGCTTTGGATCCTTGAATTCTTCGCTGTATAGGACAGCTTCTATAAAGGCTGCTTCTCCAATCTCATAGTCCCTTGCCTTGGTAAAGCTTCTGGATACAGTGATGACACCGTTTGGTCCGGGTATCTTGAGCTTGTTGTAGACAAATCATGGCTTGGCCATGAAGGCGTGGAAGATGTCACGTCCGAATATGACGTGGTACATGCTCTTGAACGGGACCACCTCAAAGGTCTTGCGTTCTTGGCGGTAATTATTAACATCGCCAAAAGCGACCTGAAGTGTGATGCACCCGAGGGACCGAGCCTCCCGACCAGGAACTATGTCGTGGAAGATGGTGCTGGTCTGCCTTAGGTTTGCCTCCGTCAAGTTCATCTTGTGCAGTGTATCTAGGTACATGATGTTGATGCTGCTTCCACTATCCACCATACATTTGGTGAACTCATTGTCGTCAATCAGGGGGTTGATGACCATGGCGTACTGGTTCTCCGTAGGGATGAGGTATGGGTGATCCTTCATGTCCCAAGTAATTGGAATATTCGACCAGCACATGTACTGGGGAACTGGGGGTAGAGTGGCCATCAGAATCCTCATAGAGGTCTTCTGTTGTCGGACGGTATGGGTGCCAAGGAAAGTGTGGAAAACGACCGCTTTTTTCTTAAAGGGGTTCTTGCCCTTGCCATCGCTCTTGGCGGCGTGCTTGGGTTCAACATCCTCATCCATGTCACTTGAATCCTTAGACTCCTCTTCCTTCTTCTTTCCCTTGCCCTTGCCTTGCGGTTCTCCCGACTTCATTTGTAGCCGGACTCCGGGTCCTCCTTGAGATTGTTGACGAACTTGCAATGGCGATTGGTGTGGGTGGCCTTTACGTTGGCATCAAGGTGTACGAGGAACCAGTACGCGGTACTCCTCATAGGTTTGGGGAACGCGGAGCCCTTCCGAGGTAGTTTCACTACTTCGCTGCTGCCCACGACCAGCTCCCCGTCCTCGGCCACGCTGTTCGCCATCACCTCGTCCTGCAAATGTCATAGCGACCATGTCGGAGGTTTGCTTTTCGTCTAGCGGGGTCTTCTGCTTGGTGCTGCTGTTCCTCCGAGCTTGAGTTGGAACGGCCATTGCCGGCAAGGAGCCGCGAGCATCGTCGTCGGCAGCTGCGAACTCACTGGCTAGCTAAATCATCTGGTTGAGATCTAGCTGGTGGTTGTCATGCAGGCGCTTCAACTTATGTCGGAGCAACGTGCCCCTTTCGAACCCATCAATGAAGGCGACCATGCTGGTCGGAGCGTGCACTCTTGCGCAGGAATTCTTCATGTCCAGCCAGCGAGAGAGGTAGGCGCGAGATGTCTCGTCTTTCTCCTGCACGCACCGCTGTAGATCGCCAACATTACAGGGACGTTTGTACATGACCTCGAATTTCTTGGTGAACGCTTCTTGCATGTCCAACCAATTGCATATGGATCTCTCCGGTAAGTCATAAATCCATTGCCGGGCCATGCCCGCCAACATCAAAGGGAGGTACTTGACGGCAACATTGGGGTTACCCCTGGCGATTTCTACCGCGTTGTCATAATCCTGCAACCATGTAGCTGGCTTGGCGGTGCCGTCATAGGGTTTGATGGTCTTGTCAATCCAGAAACCTTTGGGGTAAGTTACGGACCGTATCATATGTCCAAAGTAACATGGTCCTAGGTAGGGTCCTTCCCGGGCCTCGTGGATCTTGTCCAGACGTGAACATGCGTCGTATGGCTCCGGGATTCTTTTCTTCTTCTTGCCATTAGGGGATGGGCTGCATGAACGATGCGGGCCTCCTCGGCCATGGTGGCTGCTACGTGGCGACAGAGGCGGAGGTGGCAGTGGGTTAGCCTTCTTACTGTTATCCTCCTGCGACGCCTCACACTTGTCGCGGTTGGTTGTCGGACGCGGAGGGTCATGGCGCGACCTGCTCTTGTGTCCTTTGTTGCGCTCCTCATCATGACGGGTCTGCTCTGTGTTATCGCGGATAAGGATGCTGCTCAGTCTTGGCGGGGGTCTTCGGGATGTCAGGGAGAGCGGGGTGGTGGGGATGGGCGACGAGGTTGAGTTGCCTCCATTGTTGGAGGATATGGGGTTAGCGTCTTTCCTGTTGCGCGCATCCCTCCGTGTTTGTTCTGATGAACCCGTCTGGGACTCGACATCAAGAGGAGATCGATCCCTTGGTGGCTTATGCTGGCTAGAATGGCAAAAAGCTGGGTCAGACTCGAGCCTCTAACAGGTGGCCTTTTCCTGCTGTTTCACCGCCTTGGCCACAAGGTCGTAGACCTGATCCACATCTGCGGGTGATCTATCATGTTCTAGAAGGGTCTTGGTGCGGTGACCCAGCATACCACTGCATGATGTAGTACACTATAGTCGTTGACATAACACCAATGAAACACCGTTCACTAGTATTACATCCCTCGGAGTGGTACAACAGAAACACAGCAGGTCCAAGACATGACTATAGGTTACAACTCAAATCTTTACACAAGATCCAGAGAATACTCTAGGTTAAAGAGAGAGAAATAAACTTCTTACAAAGAAGAATCAGAAATAAACAACTCAAAAACTATCATACTAATAAGACTAGTATCTAAACTATTGGTCTGGCATTGCTGCTATTGCAATACACTACAGGAATAGGTTCTATGGCTAGAGATTATATTCCTATCTAATCAGTAACTTCGTCTTCACTTGAGTTGATGTCTATGTTGACTTTCTTAACTTCATTTAAGATCTTGAGCTTTTTATGATGATTCCTGGAGCATAACTTGATGTAGACGTCATACGTATTGGCTTCAGAATCTAGCAACGGTTAATAAGATACATTGAGTACGAGCATACTCAGCAAGTCCACTAGAAAAGGAGTGTTTGATGCACTATATCTACAGCCACAGACCATGGGTCATAGGCAATGCAAGTTTATGTAAACATTTCTTCAAAGGTTGCTTCTGAAAAGCTATGTCCATCAGCCTTCACGGGTTTACCAGAACTTTCATGGAGTTCCTTTCCCGCTGCGTTTCCAGCTCATTCCCGGAACAGGGAGTAACAAGCTACAGTTCTTACACTTTGCAGAGGTGCGTTGCTTTACCCATGAGAGATCAAATCCTTGTTGCACAACTGGGCAGCTTACCCATCCACACTTCCTATGGTGTGGGGCCAAGTAGATGATCCAAGCCAATCACTATCCTTCTCCGCGACCCCGCATACACCACAATTGTTGTATGCCCCAAACTCAAGGTAGACTTTTCCCTGTATAAAACGGCTATACCTTAGTTGGATACACACAATAACCATTAACACTAGAAATCTGTCTTTTGTAAGCCCAAATCCACGGTAGACCTTTCCCCGTATAAAATGGCTATACCCACGATCTGCAACTTACAAATGCCCAGAACAGTGTCTAATGCATGCGGAAGGGAGCCGATCCAGCTGACTTCCCTAGTGCCCATATAGATCTCATGGTTAACGTGTAATATACGGTGCAAGAATCACTGGCGACAATGGTTGTTAAGTCCTGGAAAATATGTTCCTTTACCACCGGAACTTTCATAGTAGGTTATTACCTCAGGGTAAATAACCCATAATCATATTATTATGAAAATAGTGTTTTCTGAACTTTTTAAAATGTAGGTGATGACACACTTGATTTGCAAAATACTTTATAGAAAATAATAAAAGGACACGAGAAAGTGTGAACTTGCCTTTTGTGATTGCAAGATTATGCACTCACGATCTTCAAGACAATATAAGATCCAATATCTGAAATCAGCATCATTGGTCCGGTAAGGACTAATGTTTAAAGAAGCAAGTTTATATTATGAATAAGTAATGCTATGCATTTTGGAAAACTCCCCAAGTGAATCCCCAATACTTTGAGTATAGTGAGTTTAGAATATCATCTAGTTTTAGGGTTTTGACAAATATGATTAAGGATGATCCCTCTTAATTTAAGTGAAAGATGAATTTAGGAACATGCAACTTATTAATGGGAGCATAATTAGATGATCTTATAAATTTATTAGAGTTTAGAGTCATTTTAAGAGTGGCTAAGAGATGAAGATTATTCACCATCTTATACATGAGTGATATATAATATGTATTTAAAAGGAGTTTAATTTGAATTAAAGATTTAAAAATATTTAAAGGATAATAGTTATGTTTAAGTTTTGTTATGATTATGGATTTATACTTAGTAATTAAACTTTAAAGGATTTAGTGTTTTATAAGAAAATGTGATTATTTTTTACTTAAGAAATAATTTTAAGAATTAAAAAGTGGTTATTTTAGTAAAATAGGTAATGAATTTTATTTATCTTAGGTTATTAATTTTTTTTGAATAATATACATAGTATTTTTCTAGTGAAATATACTTATTAAAGATCTTAAAATGAATTTTATTTATTTTGAAGTATTATCTTTATTTTTAAAAAACTCATCAAAGAATTAAGTGTCTTTAAATATTTTCTTTATGTTTTATTTGTAAAACTCTAAGTTAGTATTTTTATAAAACAGTAGAGTTATTATGGTACACAAAAATGATTTTTTATTCATTTTTAGGATTTTTCCTAATTTTATGAAATTTCACTAAGGATTTAGTGATGTTAATATTTATTTGTATTTTATTTAACTTAAATAAATATGATTATATTTTTCTTAAGTGAATATTATTTTAATAAACACTTGGATGTATTAAATATATTTTTAGGATTTTTATACATTTTTCTAGAGCTTAAAATGGGTAGAGGGTATTTTAATAATTCCATTTTTGTTTTTATATAATTTGGGCCTAGTTCTTGGGCCCATCTAGCCTAATACCCAGCCCAGTCCACCTGGTTAGACTAAGCCACAGAGCCCAACCGACCAAGTCGGTCAACCCGACCCATACGACCCCTTCTCCTCTCCCACGCGCTCGCTCCTCTCCTCCTCCCTCTCTGGTGACGTGGTGTCACCATAGTCGCCGCGCAACCATGGCCGGCCCTAGCCTCCTTGGCTGCCGCCATTGGTCACCCTCGATGCTCTCCCCTTTGCTACTCCTATCTATCCAGTTCGATTTATTTTCTTTGCCCTTTTTCTCTCGTCTTCGACCCCCGGAACCCTAGGTCTCTGTCCCGGCTTCGGTCACTGCAAATTTGCATCGATGCTCCTTTTGTCGGTGTGGCTCCGCCCCTTTCTCCTTCTCCACTGAATCCTTCTATTACTCCTCTCCCTATTCGGTGGGATGGTGGTGCTCAACCGCAACCCCGATGTGTAGAGGTCCCAACCTTTAATAAGGTAGAGATCCCTGTGTTTACAATGCTAGTCCCTGGATCAATAGCTAGAATCCACAGTTAAGATGTAATATCAAGAAACAAAGGTCATAATACAACTTCATAACCAGGAATAAAATAATTCATTACATCTTACATAGCTCATTTGGCTATCACATTACAATGCAGCGGAAATAACTATATAGCATGGAGTCCTTCATCTTCAAAGTGCCACAGGCAATCATGTTGGTTCTAGACTTGTAATCCTAATCAACATACTTCACTAACATCAAACAAACCTGCAACATAATAAGTTACATCCACAAGGGTTAATACATTTGAATTGTATTGGCAAGTGATATTATGGTAAAATAATGGTATCTATCATCTATATGCATTTGGCTATGTGGAACTTAGGCTTGCTTTGCTCAAAATAGATTTTCCTTATCATTTGAAAACACTAAGTTTTTGTTTGGCAATATCACCCAAGGCATCTACCAATCAAAGATTGAAGATCCTTTAACCCTTGTTCAACCACAAGTTTTTAACTTAGAAATTGGGATGAGGAGATTCTTGATAGCTTCCATGTATTGATGCTCAAATTGTCCATTGCCGGGGACACGGCTAAGTACTTAGATTTTACTCTCTCGAGAGGTGGTGCACTTTCCCCACAAGACTCGACATGCATCGAGACAAGATCTTTCAGAAGCCTTCCCTTAGACCAAAATGGACGCGTTCCCAAACCTATCAACACCTACCACCAACTGTCCATCTGGATAAGTTATTGCAACCTATATGATCCAGGCAGAGCCCATAATTCCATGTGGCTACACTTGAAGCTTCTCAACATTTGACATCTCAAATCTCTTTGTTCCTGGGTGGCATTCCACAAGTGTGATACACAAGGTTCACCAGTCCCCTGGCCTTGTCTAACCACTCAACATAAATCCATCCTTTCCATTCCACCCAGGTGATTCATTCACATAGTTGTTTTATTAAACAAACACAAGTCATAGACTTAGAAATATTCCATAGCATGAATATAATCCACCCTTGTTTTATACTAGATAAGCTAAGCATGATAGTAGTAGGGATCTTAACTTAGGAAAATTCTACTAAGGCATCATCTACTAGGATTTCCCATCGCATAGCATACTTAGTAAAATTACATGCAAGTCCTACTTAGAAATATCACTAATGCATAGTGAAAATATTGGGACAAAAGTATGAAGCACCACTTGCCTTTTTGGTACAGAATATAATTTCAATCCTTGTTCTTGCAATATTCACACTCTTCAAATTTCACTACAATTCAATCAAGGCACAAATTCATTCTACCATTCAAGCAATTCATCACATAGAATAATAAAAACAAAACAATGCATGCAAGCATGCCAAAGATTGTTTTATTTGGAAAAGTGGTTTCTATTATGCTATAAACATTCTAAAACATCTATTGGTCATTTATAAAAGTGGCAAAACCAATTTAAGTGAAGTAAGTGAAAATGGCCTCTTTAAGTCATTTTTGTTTTGCTAGAAATGGTTCAAATCAAAGTAATAATTTCTAGTGTTTGACAAATATATTCTGAACCACAAAGGTTAGTGTTTATGGTCAAAGTGTTTAATATTAAAACCATTTGCAACAGGTTTTATCTATAAACCATTTTTAAATCAAGGCAATATTTTATTTTGTTGGAAATGCCTTTAAACAAAGTAATAATTTTATAGGGTTCACCAAATATATTTTTAAATCCAAAAACTTGGTGTTTAGGGTCAGAGAGTTTAATTCAAACAATTTTCAAAAGGTTTTACTCAAAAAACATTTTTAAAACATATTCAACATTTTTATTTAGCTAGAAATGCTTTAATTCAAAGGAGTAATTCCTAAGTGTCACAAAATATATTTTTAATTCCAAAAGTTGGTTTCTATGACCAGTAGGTTCAAAACAAACCATTTACCAAAGATTTTACCCTAAAAACATTTCTAGAATAATTTTTATATTCAAAAGATGCCTACACATGTTTCTGCCAATTCAAACAATTTTACAGAAGAAAATTACTAAAAAAAAGTGCATGGTTGGATAGAATTATTTTTGCCGATTCCATTGATATAAAATTTGTAAAATTTGGACGTGTAGATTTAAAGTTGTGAATTTTTTAAATCTAACCATCTAATAGAACATTTCCTGTTTTTAAAACAAAGTCAGTGCCAAGCGTCTTGATTCTATTGGTTGATAACGTTTTGCGTGGATCACGTGCTGTGGATCGTTAGATCTAACTAGCATCCTAAGGCAAAGATAAAAACATATCGATTCACTTAAATTTTCTATCCGAGCCACGCGATCATGATCGAAGTGCATGGTATGCGAGTGACCGAAGATGGGCGGCGCGGCGACAGTGGCTGGCGGCGGCGCGGCTCTGCCAGTGGTGGTACGGAGAGTACAGGAAGCGCGGGAGAGGGGGAAGATGCTTACTGAGTTTGTCGCGTCATGCTGAAGCTCGAGGTGGTCGTCGTTTGTCGAGGGGCGCATGGGGTCGTCATGAATCGCTCGCCGGAGTTCACGACGGCGTCGGGCACGCTCTATTGTCGACGAAGGTGAGGCTTCGAGGCACGCTAAGGCAAGTGGAGTGTACCGTTAGGTTAGTACGAGAGTCGCAAACATGTGAGCATCAAAGAGAGGGGAAGGGAAGGTCAGGGCTCACCAGTAATGCTCGTCGGAGCGGAGGCAGACGACGGCGAAGTGCTGTCGTCGAGGTTGCCGATGATGCAGAGCGCACACGGGCGAGCTGATGCTATGGAAAGGTTCGCCAGGAGATGGGTAACGTTCTCGTGGAGGTGAGGGAGCAAGGGGAGGCGTGGGCTAGCCGGAATTGTCACCGGAGGGCGTCGAAGGCAGCGACAGTGTATGCGAAAATGGAGACAGCCTGGGGGCTCTCTAGTGGCGCTGGTTGGGGGGAAATGGAGAAGAGAGGCGGGCGAGTTAACGGGCGTGATCGCTGGGCGGGGTTACTGCATCATCAACGCGAATTAAACTCACGAAATCAAAGCCTGAAACGGGAGAGAGACGGAGGAAGAACAGGTCATGGGGTGAGAACGAGGACTGATGGGTGGGGCCGGCTGGTCAGCGAGTGAGGGGGTTTCGCGGTGGGGTCAGCAAGTTAGTGCCTCTGCGGGTTGTTTCGTGAGTGACCAAAAACGTTTCGGGGGAGAAGAGAGTGGGCTGGTTAGGCCTAGTGGGCTTGTTGGGCTGGGCTGTTATTTTTTATTTTTTCTTTCCTGTTTATTTTTCTTTTTCTGTTTCTTTTATTCTATTTTGAATTTGTTCAAACAATTCAAACGACCATTTGAACTCGGAACCTTCCAAACTTTTCAGTAAGTTTTTAATCTGTTTTAAACATGTATTTAAAATCCTTTTTTAGGAATAATTCCTTTATTCATTTATGGTTTATATTTTATTTAAAATGGGCACCTTTCTTAATTTAAATAAGATTTAATTATATTTTCAAACCCTTATTTGAATTACAATTTTCACCAAACCTTTTCAGTAGGTTTTATTTATTTAATAGGGTGTTAAATAATTCATTTTGAATTATTTGAAATATTGTTAATATGATTTATTAATCATTTAAATTGAGCATTTTTCTTCATTCAAATAAATTCCAATATGGTTTTAAATCCATATAAATTTTTATTCAAATGATTCTTTTATTCCATTTTAGTTAATTAAATAACTTTTCCCATTTATTATCTTCTCATTATTTAATTAATCATTTCCATTAGGGGTTTTGTTTTTATTCAAATGGAATAGAATTGGTTAATGTCATATTATTTTATTTGAATATTCCTTATCCCTTTATTTTATTTGATTTATCTTTATTTCATTTGCTTAGGGATTTGGCCAAGATTTAATTTGGCTTTTAAATATTCCTTATTTATTTATTTATTCCTTTCTTTATCTTATAAATTCCATATCTTTTTATTTATAGGTCCAAATTTGGTGGTTCCAATTTGTATAATTTTATTTAATATTTATTTATTCTTTTATATCCTTTTAGGATTAATTGCTCACAATTTGGTATGGATTTTTAGATAGGAGCTTTATTAGCTTTGGAAGTTATTTCCTTTCATCTTATTAAATTCATAAGTTTTTATCCATGGTTCTAAATTGAATGAAACCAATTTCTATGGTTTTATAATATTTTTATTTATCAATCTAGATCATTTATAAATGTTTTTTGATAATTTTTTTTATATGGATCAAATCCATAGTCTTAGAGAGATCTTGGAATGATTTATTCCATTAGGGTTTATGGTTTTGGTTTAACTTTTCCAAGTGTTTAAATTTTTAAGATTCATTCATTGATGAATGCATTTCACTTGGTTGAATTTTTGTTTGATTCCTTTTTCATTCAAAGTTTGTTCAAGATGGGTTTTAATGTTTCCATTTGAAATCAAAAAGTTTCTTTTCACCCTAAATTTCAATTAATATTTATTTTGCTTATTTATTTTTGACATTTCAAAATTTGGAAAATTTTGGGATGTGGCACGATGCCCCCCTGATTCACGGTGGCTTTTATATGATGTAGATGACGGTGTCGGTTGTGTTGGTTTAATGAATCTATCGGTGTGGCTTGGCACAGTGCAGAGCAAGGGCGATCTCTGTTCTGCCATGCCGAAGGTGGATGTGGTGATGGTGTTTGTGCACGGTGAAGTCCTCCCCGTGTGTGCGCCGCTATGGTCGCATGATCCCTGCCTCGCCACACTGCGGTGGTTGTTCCTCGGGCGTCAGGTACACGCCTAGATGTTTATATTCTCCCCCCTCTTCCTTTATCTCAAACCTCTCTGTCACATTATTTTGCGCTGGTGTATATACATGGTGATGGATGGATATCAAGTTTTCTAGTGGCTTAGTAGTGTTGTAGATCAATCTTGTTTTGTGGATCTTGTTGTGGATCTTGCTATGGAATTTGTGTTAAGTTTAAGTGGTGGTTTGCTGGACATATATCAAATTGTGATGTTGGTTAGATGGGCATTAAGGTGATGTGCTATATTGGGTTGGCACTGATGGTTTTATAACGGTTTCCTATTCATATAATTGCTTGTGTTTGTGATTGAGATTATCTGCTAGTAATCTGTACTTAGTTCTGATTGTTTTATGATTACTATATGGGGTCCTTGTAGTTGTGAGTTCGAGTTACTGGTTGTAATTTGCCCTGAGATGTGATGTTTGTTGTGGTTGATTATGTGCTAGTGGCTTGGTCTTGAATTAGGAGTAGTGGAGCTATTGGTATTTGATCTATGGCAATACATCTCTAAATCTTGCAGAGATGCTCTAACCTGTTCCCTGACAGTGTGCCATTTCAATTAACATGTTAACTAGATATCTGGGCTGGCTGATAAGGAATGTTTCTTTTTATAGATTCCCAACTGATGCCTGTGCTTCGTAGAGAATATATCCAGCTAATGACTTTGTTGAATCATGGTTGTGTTGATTGGGAAAATGATTGGAAAAAATATGCCTTGCTTGCTAGCAGATGGATTATAAAAAATGGTGGTTTTATTTTGCTTATATATATATGTGCTCTTGACCTGGTGGTCAGATGCTACAATAGCTTAATATGTTCCCTACATCAGATTCATATGATGTTTGATTATAGAATGATTACTGTAGCTTTGTTGCAGTCTAATGAATGATTCCTAGTTTATGAACTAGGAAAATGATTTGAGATATGGTTTGGTTGCCTCTAGCCAGTGGACTGGGTGGTCTTTACAACTGGATGAAAATAGTGGTCCTTTACCACATAGGATTTGGCTACTATGGTGCCTCCCTAGAGTGTGCACAGTGGCCAAATCCCAAGCCACAATAGTTGTTGTTTTTCTTTAAGAGTTTTCTTGGCTTATGATATATGTATCAAGTGCCTAATTCAATTCTTATGGTTGGTATCTGTTGCCTTTGCTGCTGTGGTGACTCCATACCTGGAGTGTGCACAACAGTGACTAGTAGCATGATTGATTTCCTTAAGATTTTATCCAAGCCAATGATGCAACAGGCTGAGGCCAATTCTTTTTAAGATAAGAACAGATGCTGGTTGGCTTTTAACAACTCTAGGATGAATTTAGTGTAGCATTTCTACACTATACTGAGAGCTCTCTCTCTTACCCAAAATCCATCTTGGGAAAATAATAGGAGAACAATTGATATTAAATACTTTGGATGTCATAGAGATGAATAGTAACCAGATGTTGAGCAGTATATGCTGATGCTTGGTGTGTCTTAAGTTGATCTTGAGTAGCACTTCCTGATTATGTGATTTTGATCTTGTTGACATTCTCCTCCCTGATCTACTACTGGCCTCCTTCTTGATATTCTCCTCCTCCTCCTGATATTGTTTGATCCTGACCTACATCCGGATGGCTCATCAAAGCAACCATATTGCTAGGAATACAGGATTGAAACTAGGGTGGTTGATCTGTGTTGGTTGTATTGGATGTTTCTTACTATGGTGAAGAATTTAATGTGTGTTCTTGAGAATAGCATGTAGTGTGAATAAAACTAGATGGATGTGGTTATGAAATGGTTTGGAGGCAACTAGAGCAGTGTTTGCTCTGCTGCTACGACAGCATGTTGCCTTATCAGTTCCCTGGTATCTCTATGTGTTGATAACACACACTTACTGCTTTGGTGAAACTTGCCCCATTTATGTCAATGATGTTGTGCTGAGACAAGTGATACACTGATAAGAAAAGATATTGTTTTTAGTAAAATTTGCCCCTTCTAAAATTCAGCTCAATGATGAATTGAACATAGCATTTCTATGTCAAACCTAAGAGCAAAACATTAAACAACTAATCATTCTTTTATTTTATTTTTGTTTTGTTTTCTTTTTCTTTTTGTTGTGTTTGCAGGAAATGAAAAGAAGAAAGAATTTCTTAATATCAAATATTGTAATTTATATTCTGTTAAAATATTGTAAAAACATTGTATTCTTGTATTTTATTCGATAAAGTTTACTTATTTCCTTTTTATATTACCTTTTTTTTGTAAAGACAATGTGTTATATATTCTATTGTAATAAAGAATTCTTTCATTTATTTTAATAATGTAATTCTTTTTTCTATTTATTTGTTTCCTGATACTTTACTTTTATTTATCTAACGTAAAAGATCAATGTAATACTATATGTAAATATATTTATATTAATAAAGAATCCTTTTTATATCATTTCTGTAATCACTTTATTTCAAGTTATTAAATGTTTCCAATTCCTATTGGTGAATTTTATAAATTCATTTGAATTTCATATTTGAAATTCAAATACATGTTTGAACAAATCTTCCCCGAAACAAAGAATTCTACAAAGGTCATGTCGAAATCTATCGCACTTGTTCCGAAGTTTCCTTCAGTACAAGAGAGATCTGGATCCCTCTATAGCTCTTTTTGTTTTGCGCGAAAATTTCCCAGATTTTTCTTATGCCTGAATTTAATGCACAAACATGTGTCCTCTCTATTTCTAGGTGCTAATCCTGGGATGTTACACTTGGCGACGGCGAGGTTGAGAAGAGGAGTGGGCATCACCTTCCTGCTTCACTGTCAATGTATGGCTTGGCCTATGCCGGCTTCGAGGGATCCCATCCGAGGTTTCGCCGCACACCAGGATCATTGATGATGCGAGCCAGAGCTTTCTTAGCCTTCTGCTGTTGTAGCAGAGTCTTGTAATCGGCCTCCATGGCTCTAGATTTCTTTATTGACTTCTGTGTGTTGGCCAAATCTCGATCCAGCTTAGCGCCTTGCTCTGCGATGGCATGCGCTTCCTCCAGCAGCTGCTGGCGCTTCTTGTCAAGCTAGAGTACATTGCGAATATGAGACACGAACATGGGCTCGACGAGGAGATTGCCGTACATCACTGTATCAGCTAGAGTTACTTGGGCAGCAGTAGACATAGATGCTGGAGGCGGCGGGTTTGTGATGTTGTTGTTGCTCGGACCGGTGTTGAGTTCCTGCAGCTGCTGCACTGCTTTAGGCGAAGGGGGCATGATCTTTGCGCAATCATTGTCGGCAGCAACAGGTGGTCCCTTCCCTTTGTCCAGCGTTGTAGGCAGAGCTCGTCCGGGTTGTTCTTCATCCATCGCCATCCCAATGGAGACGAACACCTCTCGGGACGTGACGGCGTTGTTGGCCTGCTCGTCGCGCTTGTAATCCTCTTCCATCTCCTGCATGGCAGGGTCTAGCTCCTCCGGGCTGAATTCTATCTCCTCCGAGTAAGCGCTGATATGGGCGTAGAGTGCGTCAAGCACGGAGTCGAAGGGTGTCGAGGCTTCCTCGATGATGGGCGGTGGAGGTGCAACAACAGCAATGATGACTGGAGGTGGTGGTGCAGCTGCGGAGACGACGACCAGAGGCGGTGGTGGCGGTGGCTGAGGAGGAGGGGCTCCGCCAATGAGCGCAAGATCTATTTGAGCTTCCTCCTCAGCCACGGCGTAGCTGTTGACGGTGTTCACCATGCTTTCGAAAGTGAGGTGTCCTGAAGTCTACTTCCGCCTTAGCGTATGCCAGAGAAGCATACTCTGGTCTAGTCCTTCCACAAAGTGATACATAGCATCATCATTGGGGTAATGAGCCAGATTGGCCCGTAAACAGAGCCACCTGGCAAGGTAATCGCGGGGGTTTTCACCCTCTCTCTGAACGCAAAGCGCCAGATCAAAGATGGTCACCACTCCGACGAACTTGGGTTTCTGATGTCCAGACACACGGGCGAAGCCGGCGTACTTACAGAGATCTTCCACCGTTATATCCTGCACTGAGGCGATTTGGGTGGGTCTTGACTTTTTCCGATCTTTGTCGGCAAACTCCAAAGAGAGATCCGACATCGATCCTTCCGCGAACATATCCTCCCCGTAGGCGGTCCGTGCGGGTCTTGACGCTCCTCCGACTCCCAGGGAACTAGTGCCCGAGTCGGTTTCGCTGATGAAGAGGTGGATGTCTCCGATGGGGATAATCGAGCATCGCGTAGGGTTCGTCTTCACCGGGTTCCAGAACTCGTCAGGAGGGATGATCAGAATGTTCCTGGAGAAGAGAACATGACCGATGGCTATGGTTTCGCTGATTCCCGCAAAGATCTTGGACCTCGCCCGATGTAGAGCCTAGAGTGCCACTTGCCCCACGGTGGGCGCCAACTGTCATGGTATTGCCGACGAGTACGCCATGGAGGGGTCCTCACAATGCGTGTTTAGAGATGCGGGGTAAGGCGGATGGTTAACGGGTACAATGTAACACAACTTACCTAGGTTCAGATCCCACAACGATGGCGGAATCCTACTCCTGCTATAATCACTATAATGGCAATACGCCGAGTTATAGGGATCGGTTCTCTATGCGAGGTGTATGTTAATTTGTGCCCTAAAGGCTCCCATAGGCCCGACTTATATAGTCGCTAGGTCCTAGGGTTACAGGGAAAAGTCCTAGCTGGACAGGTTACAGAGTCCTACACAGTATACAATCAGTCTAACGTGTCTTGCACTCCAAGGCTCCGGGTACGTCGGTGACTCCTCCATAGCTTTCCTTTATCCGTCATGGGCCTCCCTTCTGGATCCATCTAATTGGGCCGCCCAGCAGGCCATGGGCCATGCTACCAACTGTGGGCCACCCGAGTTATCCGGATAAGAGACATGCTATGAGGATACCCATATAGCATATCCCCAACAAAGTACCATATCTTTTGGAAGCTCTTTATGAAACTTGAAATCCATGCTTCCCTCTATGAAGGGCCTTTCTTTTACTTCTAAGTTGAGTCAACAAACCTATTCCTTTCTATCTCCAGCAAGCATTTGAGTTGTTGTGTTTCAATCATGTTTCTTATCTTCCTTGTTTTGCACAAAACTCTTATCTGAATGAATATTACTTTGAAAGCTATCATTGTGAAAAGCCTTTTATGTTTGAGCAAAAGGACTCCTATTATAGACATCATTACAAAAGCTTTGCTTGAAAACTAAGTATGATTTGTCATATGTTCTCTGACCAAGAACAAAGTTTGCCATTACCAATAAAGATTTGTCTTTATGCATCTTTATTGTGACTCCCATACTCATTGAAAGTTAAGCTATATAATGGTGAGTTGTTTTCTATTATGAGTTGTCAATTGGTAAGTGTGATGCTTCTTGTCCGTATTCTTTTTATCGACACTTCACTCCATAAACCTGTGGTCATGTTTACTGAGCTCAGTTTTCTCTTAGGGACAAGCAAGGTCTAAGCTTGTGGGCAGTTGATACGTCCATTTTGCATCACTATTCTATATCATAATTTACTACTATACATTGATATATTTCGTATTAAGAGGTGTTACTTATGTTATTTCATCTATTTTTGCATGTTGGATGACTGTCACATCCCAAGATTTTCTAAATCTTGTTATGTGAAAAATAAATGAATAAAATAAAATTTTGTTGAAATTCAGGGTGAAGAGAAACTTTTTGATTCCAAACTGAAAACCTTCAAACCTATTTATGATCAAATAAAACCTTAAAGGGATTTGAAAAGGTAAACTATTAATAAAGAAAATATTAAATAAGTGAAATTACTAATTTTTGGATCTTTTATAAAAAGATTTGATTTTCAAATGAAAAGGTAGAAATATAAATAAGGAATTAATTTATTTGAGCCAAAGTAAATCTTGAACAAATTTTTGGAAATAAAATATTTTGTTTTGAATAAGGAGTAAAAGTTTATTTAAATAAAATAATAAGGATTTATTAATATCCAAATTTATTAAAGTAAAGGCTTTGCCATTTTAATTAAACACAAAAACTTGTTAAATTATTTTAAATAAGTTTTCCAAGTATTTTATATATTTCAAATAAAACCTATTGAATTGATCTTGATATTGTTGGGATTTCAAAGGGAGATTTTAAATCAAATCCTATTTAAAATATTAACTAAGGTCTATTATTTAAATTATTTAAAATAGATTCTAAAAAGAATAAAAACATTATTTATCTTATTTAGAACCTTGAGTTTGTGTTGTTAAACAGAACCAAAACTCGATGCAAAGTTTGGAGGAGTTTTGAATTGATTTGTTGATTGAATTGGTTGTTTGAATTTCAAAACAGAAAATCAAATAGAAAAAGAAAAGATTACTGAATAAAAAAAATGAAAACAGGCTCGACCCACTAAACTGGCCCAACAGCCCAGCAACACAGCCCACCCGGCATACCCCACGCACGAAACGTTTTCACCAGGAAAAGAACCCACACAGCCACTGACGCAGAGGACCCACTCCATATCTCCCTTCCTCGCTGACAGGCAGGCCCCACGCCAGCGTGTCGTCGTCTTCCCCCTGATCACGTCGCCCTGCCATTGCTGCCATTACTCCGGCGATCAATTTGCGTTAACAACGGCCGTTACTCCACCCCGCGACCACGCTGTCCTAAACGCCTCCCTCCCCTCTCTGATTCCCCTCAGACCATGCTTCCCCTCTGCCTCCAGGCTGCGACAATTTCGCCTCGCATCGCCACTGCCTCTGGCGAATTCCGCGAACAATTCCGGCCAGCACACTCACCCTCGCAAGCTCTGCTTAACGCGAGAGTGATCCCCAACCTCTGGCGCTTCTCCCGTTCGTCCACGCTCGCCCCAGAGCCTCGGCTTCGACAACCTCTGAGCGCCGCCGTGTCTGCTTCTTTCTGCGGCGACCTCCCCCTGGTAAGACAGACCGCCCCGAGCCCTCTCAATCATGCTCACGTGAACCCCACACTCACCCACATCTAATCATGCCCTATCTTGTCTTAGGGTGATCTGCAACGTCGTCCTCGACAACCACCAGAACTGCCTGCCGCCGCCATCGTCTCCGGCGAGCAATCCCCTCCACTCCAGTGCGCCCCTCGACGAACCGACCACGCCTTGAGCTTCACCGCAACCCTGCGAGCATGGTGAGACCCTCCTCTGTCTTCCTCGTTTCCTCTAGCACCATCTCCGCCGTAGACAGACACGCCGCCGCCGCCTGCCGCCACCAGCGCCGCCCGTCTATGGCTAGCGTGTTGTGCGTTGTGCGATTAAGATCCTGCGGCTGCGATTAGATCACTTAACGCTGAAGGGGTACGCAACCAGTGCCGTGCGACTTAACTTGATCCAACGCCTCACAGAGGCCGATCCGTGCGAACCGGTACCGACCAGTAATATTGCGCCGCGTGGCACCAGATGATTTAAAACAGATTTTAGAATCTGATTTAGATGCAAATTTGTAAACCTCACAACTTTTGATCCACACGTCCAAAATTTGCAAACTTTATATCAATGGATTCACAAAAGCAAGCCCTATCCAACCATGCCATTTGTTTAGTAAAAAGTTTCTGTTAAATTGTTTGTTCTTGCAGAAACTTGTGTATGCTTGTTTAGGTTATAAAATTTATTCCAAAATGATTTTGAGGTTGAAATCTTTGCAAAATGGTTTGTTGTGAACCTACTGACCCTAGGAAACAACTTATGGATTTAAAAATGTATTTTGTGAATATTAGGATTGAATAATTGAATTAGCCCATTTCTAGTCAAATAAAAATGTTGATCTTGATATAGAAATGATTTTTGAGAAAAACCTTTGGAAAAATGTGTTGATTCAAACCTACTGACCCTAAAAACCAAGTTTTGTGAACTAACAACTTAATTGGTGAACAATATAAAATTGTTGCCTTGCTAAAAACATTTTCCACCACATAAAATAATGGTGGGATTTAAAAATGATTTATAGATAAAACCCTTTTGCAAATGACTTTATCACTTTAGAAAATGACCACTTTGGACCTTACAATGTTTAGAGCCTAGTAGAAACCACCTTTGCAAATAAAAATGCCTTTTGCATGCTTGCATGTATGACTTTGCTTTTATTATTTTATGTGTGTTAAATTGGTTGAATATTGGTTAGAATGCTAGTTGAATTAGTGTTTGCTTGATTGATTTGTAGTGAAGTTAGAAGAGTGTGATATTAGCAAGATCAAGAAGTGAACCAACATTCCCTACCAAAAAGGCAAGTGACACTATCATCCAAAGTCCTACTATTTTCATTACACTTAGTGGATTTTGAAACATGCATGATAAGTTCTAAAAATATTTTGCTATGCTAAAATCCTAATAGGATACCCTTATATATGCCTTAGTGAAAACAATGTAGTTGAATTATGCTTAGCCCTGCTAAAATTTTTAGAAGAGATACATGTTGAGATTTTATGAAGTTGAGAAAAGACTTATGTTTTATATAACAAAACAAGTACTCAATGAACCACCTGGGTGGACAAAGATGCTCAAGCGTTGGGCAAGGTGGCAACAAAAGGAACCATGTTTATATGGCAATCTCTTTTGGTTGTGCACTATAAGAAAACCACCCAGGGACTTAGAGATTTAACATGTTTCTCGTACAAAGGCTTTCGTGTACAGCCACATGCTAAATGGGCACTGGCTTAGTTAATTACATTGTGGAAGACCCATGCATTGGCCTCTTCAGGTTAACTAAATGAGGGAACTAGGAACCCTACATTGGTGCCTGAAGATAAGCTGGTATTATGTATTGGGAAGACCCTATGGAAAGACTTTGTCACATTCTCAATCTGCCAGTACTCCATCTTGGTGAGTACTTATCCAGCGGCCACTGGTGGCAACAATATGAGATTGTGTCATGTGGGTAAAGTGTACAACTTCTGCAGAATAATAAATTCTATGTACTTAGTCGTGTCCCCGGTTATGGACAATACTGAGCAAATGAGACATGAAGCTATGGGAAATCTCGACATTCCAATTTCTAAAAGAAAAACTTGACAACAAAAGACTTGAAGCACTTGGGGTGTACCAAGAAGCTCAAAAGATTTTGACAAAGACTTGAAGCACTTGGGAATTTACCAAGGAGACCTGTAGCACTTGGGGTTTACCAGGGAGCTCAGAAAGATTTTACAAAAGATCAAAACTGTTTTGAAAAGATAGGATAAAAATATATTGCTTTCTGCAAACAATGCCTAAACTCTACTTAGCCAAATATGCATGTAATGATAGGATCCACTTATTTCTACATAGTAGTGAAACTTGCCAATACAACTCAAATGTATTGACCCTTGTGGATGCAACTTATTATGTTGCAGGTTTGTTTGATATTAGTGAAGTTTGATGAATAGGATTACAAGTCTACAACCAACATGTCTGCCTGTGGCACTTTGAAGATGAAGGACCCCATGCTTATAGATTTTCTGCTGCAATGTAATGTAATAGCCAATGAGCTATGTAAGATGTAATAAATTATGTTATTCCTGGTTATAAAGTTGTATTATGACCTTTGATTCTTGATATTACATCTTAACTATGGATGCTAGCTATTGATCCAAGGACTAGCATTGTAAACACAGGGGACTCTACCTTATTAAAGGTTGGGAACCTTACAATGACTTTTGGAGGATGAACTGTCGGAGTTAGGACTCTCATGGAAAAGAGGTTTTTATATGCAATATTCGCGAAGATCAGAAAATTCCAGAAAATATATGGAAAATCATATTTTTCAGAAGACGAAGAAAGCCAGAACGGGAGGCTGAGATGGGCCACAGGGGGTCCAACCCCCCCCCCCCCCTGCATGGGCCACCCTGGGCCGTGCCAGCAGGGGTGTGGCCACCCTGGCTCACCTCCTGCTTCGCCCCTTCGCCTATATCTTCCTATCGAAACCCTAATACACGGGGGCGACCACAGAAAGATTCTGCCGCATCTGCTGGGCAGAAAATACAAAGAGATAAAGAGCTCTCCGGTAGGCAGATTTCTTCTGGGCAAATTCCTTCCCGGAGAGGGGAGATCTTTGCCATCAACACCGTCATCAAGCTAGAATTCATCGGGATCATCATCATCTCACCACCGTCTCCACCAGCGCCATCATCACCACTCCATCCCGCTGTAACAATTGTGTTCAATCTTGCATAGTTCTTAGGGGAAACTTTCCCGGTGTTGATTACTTTTGTAGTTGATGCTTGTGAGTGGAACCATTGAATTATTGTTTATGTTCAGATTGTTATTCATCATCATATCATCTCTGATCTTGATCCATATGATGTCTCGTGAGTAGTTCGTTTAGTTCTTGAGGACATTGGAGAAGTCATGTTGTTAGTGGTGGAATTGTGTTGAAGTAACATTCGATGGTTTGATATTTAAGTTGTGGTGTTATTCTTCTAGTGGTGTCATGTGAACGTCGACTACATGATACTTTCCAACATTTATTGGCCTAGGGGAATGCATTGCGTATTTGGCTACTAATTGTGGGGTTGCCGAAGTGACAAAAACCTGAACCCCTGTTAGGAAACCTTTGCACATGGGAGTGTAGGATCTCAGAGTTTAATGATGTGGTTAGGTTTTTATCTTAATTACTTTCTTGTAGTTGCGGATGCTTGTAAGGTGTTTAATCACAAGTATGTATTAGTCCAAGTAAGGTCGGTACATTAGCATAGGTTCACCCACACAACACTTATCCAACCAAAGAAGATTAATCAACTATATGAAGAGAAAGCACTTGACAGTATTCCCATGTGTCCTCGAGAATGTTTGGTCCTCATAAGTATTACAACCGGCTTGTCCTTTGCTAAGAAAGGATTGGGCCACTTGCTGCAATTATTTGATGTCTTTATTTACTTGCACTTTATTTCTTTGCATTATCAAAAAACCCTAAAATTTGTTTGCTAAGTATTTACAGAGAATTCCTGCTCCAAACCACTAGTCAACACCTTCTGCTCCTCGTTGGGATCGACACTCCTATTTATCTAAAGTACTACGATACACCCCTATACTTGTGGGTCATCGTGAACGCTTTCAACACCTGTACATATTATCCATTTGATATCATGATCTTTTGTTTATGGATGTCGGTGGTGTGAAATAAAAGGGTAGCTTGTAAGTCCATGGAGTATTCTATATGTGTTAGAGAAACACCTGGGCGGCTAGCCTAAGCCATGCCTAATCATGGTGAAAACTTTTAGCATAACCATAGTGAGCAATTTGTGAAGCATCCTTAATAAAAACCTATGAAAATGGCAAATAAAAAGATCGCTGAGATGTTCATTGTCTGTTGCCTTGTCATTTTGATATGGGATAGCTCCTGTGTCATGGGGAAAGGGGTACCCTGTTGGCGGTTCTCTATGATACACATATACTTACAACGACAAGAACTTGCTTGTGACTAAAGTTGAGTAGCATGAGGAACGGCCCTCGTACTCAAGGGACATGAGATTTCCAACTTATGAGCTGTCAAGCATATACTTCATATTTGTTTCACTTTAACCTTAATCACATCAAGATTCTTATGATAGGGGCAATGCGAGCTAAAAGCCAAAAGTACCATAATTTTTGGAAGCTCGTTGTGAAACTTGAAATCCCTAGTTCCCTCTATGAAGGACCTTTATTTTTACTTTTATGTTGAGTCTTCATCTTCTACCTTTATGAACCAATTAAGAGAGCATAGTTGTCATTCTTAGTTTAATGTGCATTGTCCCAAAACTTGTTCATTGATTCATAACTTTGATATTGCTTGTTCTTCAATTATTTGTATCTAGTCACCCTTATGAACTTTGAAGATGTCCATTGCATTTATGTTTTGCCTTACCATGAAGGACAAGTGAATACCACTCTTGCTATGTTTTCTATATGTGAAACAATCAAACGTCTTTTAATGCATTGTTATTCATGATCTTTTGTTTGTGTTACCTTTCATGTTACAACATAGTTGCTATGTCTTATTGTTAGAACTACATCTTTCATGCCCGTGGTCAGAGTACTTTGATCCCAGCTATCAATGCTTAAAAATACCTTGATCAAGATTGTGATGGTTCATGTCACCTCAAAAATTATTCTTTTTGTCACTTACCTACTCGAGGACTAGTAGGAGTTAAGCTTGGGGATGCTTGATACGTCGTAAACATATCTATAATTTTTGATGCTCCATGCTTGTTGTGTATCAACTTTCTTATGTTTTTTCTACACTTTGAGGTATTTTTATACATTTTTCGGAACTAACCTATTGACAAGATGTCACAGTGCCAGTTTCCTGTTTTCTGCTGTTTTTTGGTTTTAGAAATATTCTCGGAATTGGACGGGACAAAATCCAAAGTCAATATTTTACCAGAAGGAACACAGAGTCCGGAGGGGATATGAAGTGGGGCCACTAGGCGGCCACACAATGGGGTGGTGCTGCCAAGGGGGGCCGCGCCAGCCCTAGCAGTGGGCCTCTCAGGGGCCCACCGACCTTGCCCCTCGCCTATAAAAGCACCCCGGTGCATAAACCCTAAACACCAAATCAAACCTTCACGAAACAGTCCGTAGCCACCGCCATCTCCATCCCTAGACCCGAGGATCCGAAGCTCTTCCCGACACCTTGCCAGAGGGGAGAGATCATCTTGGAGGCCTTCTTTATCACCATGCCAGCCTCTGGAGTGATGCATGTGTAGTTCACCCTTGGACTATGGGTCCATAGCATTAGCTAGATGGTTGGTTCTCCTCCTTTGTGCTATCATGTTTAGATCGAGAATTTTAACATGCGGCCCGGAAGATCAGACGCCAAGGCAACGTGGGGTCCATGTTGCGTGTAATCTCGCGGAAGGGATGTAGTAGCTTCGCCAGTTGTCGAGAGGGGACAAATGGGGGTAAATACAAATCTAAAAGCCAAATGATCATTTGAACCAGTCAAAAAACGGTTGAACTCAAATCACGCCGTTAGGGCAACACTTATTGCATTGACCCGTCAGTATTTCCTGTTATCCTTTGCGGTCGTGGACTGGTTTACCCCTGCAAGGACTAGATCTTCTTCTCTGCTCTACTCTTCACCCCTATTATTCCCCTCTCCATTACCTTGCTTAGATCCGTCTACTGGTCTCCAGATCGGAGCTCGCCGTTTCTCTCCTTGCGTCCCCGCCATGGCCTGTCAACCTGCCACGCCCTTAATCAAAGCTCTCTGCCGTCACCCTCGACTCGTTTTTCCTAGTCGGCGTGTCGGAGCTTCGCGTCCCCAGCCTAGACTCTCACCGCTGCCTAGACCTTCTCGCACGGCGGAGCGCGTCCGGCCGGGCAATATGGACTGGTGACCGGCCTTGGGCGGTTGCATGCTGTCGCGCACCCCAAGCATGATAGCCCTGGCAGAGGAGTTCAACGACAACGCTCTCATGGCCACCATGCCTGGCACACATCCCGTCGTGTCGCCGGCAGACTTGCTATTCGCTCTCAGGTCTCGTTGTGGGATTAGATGAAAAGTGGTCGATATTGAGGTATACACGCCATCATTTGATTTCTTCGTCCAGTTCGCCCATAGCTCAGACAGCGAACGTGTTCTGCATTCTTCCCGTTCTTTCAAGTGCTGTGGGGAGAAAATGAGCTTCCTGCGTTGGCATCGCGCCTGTGGGTGGGACGATCACTTGGGGCATCTTCGGTTCTTCTCTAAACTTGGCTTTGACGGCCTCCCTTTGCATGCTTGGGAACCGGAGGCCCTCAAGCAGGTTGTCAGTATCCTTGGCGGCGAGCTGGTGGATATTGTGCCACCGAGCGACAGATGGATCATCGAGGTAAATGTTGGGGATATGTTATATGGGTGTCCCCATAGCATGTCTCTTATCCTGCTAACCCGGGTGGCCCACAGTTGGTAGCATGGCCCATGGCCTACTGGGCGGCCTAGTTAGATGGATCCAGAAGGGAGGCCCATGCCGGATAAAGGAAAGCTATGGAGGAGTCACCGACGTACCCGGATCTTTGGAGTACAAGACACGCTAGACTAGTTGTAAGCAGTGTAGGACTCTGTAGCCTATCCGTCTAGGACTTTACCTGTAACCCTAGGACCTGGCGACTATATAAGTAGGGCTTATGGGAGCCTTCAGGGCACGACCTAGTATTGATTTACATACACCTCGCACAGCAAGACAATCCCTGTAACTCAACATATTGCCATTATAGTGATTTATAGCAGGAGTAGGATTCCGCCACCGTTGTGGGATCTGGGTAAGCTGTGTAACCTCATACCCGTCAACTGTCTGCCTTCCCCCACGTCTCTAAACACGCACTGTGAGGACCCCTCCATGGCGTACTCGTCGGCAATACCACGACAGTTGGCGCCCACCATGGGGCAAGAGGCGCTTCAGGCTCTTCAGCGGGCGAGGACCAAGATCTTTGCGGGAATCGGCAAAACCATAGCCATCGGTCACATTCTATTCTCTAGCAACGTTCTGATCGTCCCTCCCGACGAGTTCTGGATCCTGGTGAAGACGAACCCTACGCGGTGCTAGATCGTCCCCATCGGAGACATCCACCTCTTCATCAGCGAAACCGACTCGGGCACTAGTTCCCTGGAAGTCGGAGGAGCATCAAGACCCGCACGGACCGCCTACGGGTAGGATAAGTTCTCGGAAGGATCGATGTCGGATCTCTCTTTGGAGTTTGCCAAAAAAGATCAGAAAAATTCAAGGCCCACCCAAACTTCCCCTATGCCAGGTATAACGGTGGAAGATCACTGCAAGTCTGCCGTCTTTGCCCATGCGTCTAGACAGCAGCGATCCAAGTTTGTCGGCGTGGTTACCATCTTCGATCTAGCTCGCTGTGTTCAGAGAGAGGGCGAAAACCCCCGTGATTACCTTGCCAGGTGGCTCTGTATACGGGCCAACCTGGATAATTACCCTAATGATGATGCCATGTATCACTTTGTGGAAGGACTGGACCAAGGCACACTCCGCCGGCATACGCTAAGGCGGCAACAGGCTTCGGGATGCCTCACCTTCAAGAGCATGGTAAACACCGTCAATAGCTACGCGGAGGCGGAGGTGGCACCCCATGCATCGCCTGCGCACATTGGCAGCGCACCCCCGCCTCAGCCACCACCACCACCTCCTCCGGTCGACGTTGGCGCGCCACCGCCACCACCTCTAGTCATCATTGTCGTTGTCGCCCCGCTATCACTCATAGTTGATGAAGCACTGGAACCTTCCGACTCTGTCCTTGACTCACTCTACGCCGACATTAGCTCTTCGTCGGAGGAGATAGATTTCAGCCCGGACGAGCTAGATTCAGCTATGCAGGAGATGGAGGAGGACTTCCAACGTGATGAGCAAGCTAGCAAGGTCATCACGTCCCGAGAGGTGTTCGTCGCCATTGCGGCAGTGATGGAAGAAGACCAACCCGGACAAGCTCCGCCTAAAGCGCTAGACAAGGGGAAGGGACCACTTGTTGCTGCCGACAAGGATCGTGCAAAAGTCATGCCCCCTCCGCCTAACCCAGTGCAGTAGCCGCATGAACTCAACACTGGTCCGAGTAACAACAACACCGCAAACCCGCCGCCTCCGGCATCTACATCCGCTATTGCCCAAGTTACTCAGGCTGATAGAGTGATGTACGGCAATCTCCTCGTCGAGCCCTTGACCGTAGCTCATATCCCGAACGTAACCCAGCTTGATGAGAAGCGCCAGCAGCTGCTGGAGGAAGCGCAGGCCATCATGGAGCAAGGCGCCAAGCTAGATCGAGATTTGGCCAACGCGCAGAAGTCAATAGAGAAAGCTAGAGCCATGGAGGCCGAGTACAAGACTCTGATCTAGCAGCAAAAGGCTAAGAAAGCTCCGGCTTGCGTCATTAACGATCCTGGTGTACAGAGAAATCTAGTATGGGCCCCCTCGAAGCCGCCACAAGCAAAGCCATACATTGATAGCGAAGGCAGGAAGGTGATGCCCACTCCCCTTCTTAATCTTGCCGTTGCCAAGACCCTTCTAGAACAGGATAGATCACCTGAGGCAATGGAGAAGGTCTATGACCTTGTGGCCTAGGCGGTGAAACAGCAGGAAAAGGCCACCTCCCAGAGGCTTGAGTCTGACCCAACCTTTTTCTAGTCTAGTCAGCATAATCCGCCAAGGGATAGATCTCCTCAGGATGTCAGGTCCCAGACGGGTTCATCAGAGCAAAGACGGAGGTATGCGCGCAACAGGAAGGACACTATCCCCATATCCTCCGACCACGGAGATAAAGCTCACCCTCATCGCCCATCTCCACCTCTCCGATCCCTCCTACATCGCAAAGACCCCAAGGCTCACCATCACACGGACATGCCTCCGCCAAAGCAACGCGGCATCTTCATCCGCGACAATGTGGAGCAGGCCTGCCATGATGGAGAGCGCAGCCAAGGACACAAGAGCAGGTCACGCCATGACCTTCCGCGTCTGACAAGCAACCGTGACAAGCGTGAGGCGTCGCAGGAGGGCAATAGCAAGAAGGCTAACCCACCGCCACCTCCGCCTCCATCACCACCCAGCAGCCACCATGGCAGAGGAGGCCCGTGTCATTGACGCAGCCCATACCCTGATGGCAAAAAGAAGAAAAGAAGCCTGGAGCCGTACGATGCACGATCACGTCTATAAAAGATCCAGGAGGCCCGGGATGGAGCATACCTGGGACCACGCTGCTTTGGACCTGTGATACAGACCGCATCTTACCCCAAGGGTTTCCGAATTGACAAGACCATCAAGCCCTATGACGGCACCGCCAAGCCAGCTACATGGTTGCAGGACTACGGCAACGCGGTGGAGATCGCTGGGGGAAACCCCAACGTCGCCGTCAAGTACCTCCCACGGATGCTGGCGGGCACGGCCCGGCAATGGATCGATGACTTGCCGGAGAAATCTGTCTGCAATTGGTTGGACATGCAAGAAGCATTCACCAAGAACTTCGAGGGTACGTACAAACGACCCTGCACTATTGGCAACCTACAGTGGTGCGTGCAGGAGAAAGACGAGTCATCTCGCATCTACCTCTCCTGCTGGCTGGATATGAAGAAATCCTACACAGGAGTGCACTCCCAGACCGCCATGTCCACCTTCATCGATGGGTTGGAAAGAGGTACGTTACTTCGACATATGCTGAAACGCCTGCAGGATAACCACCAGCTCAACCTCAATCAGATGATCCAGCTAGCTAGTGAGTTCGCGGCTGCCAACGAAGACGCTCGCGAATCGTTGCCGGAAATAGCAATTCCAACCCAAGATTGGAGGAACATCAACGCAAAGCGGAAGAACCCGCCAGAAGAAAAGTAAGCCTCCAACATGGTCGCCATGACCTTTGCAGGATGAGGTGATGGCGGACAGCGTGGCCGAGGACGTGGGCTAGTCGTGGGCAGCAGCGAGGTAGTGAAACTACCCTGGCAGATCCCCGCGTTCCCCAAACCTACGAGGAGTACCGCGAGGTGCCATGCCTCGTCCACCTCTATGCCAACGGTTAAGCCACACACAAATATCGCCATTGCAAGTTCGTCAACGACTTCAAGGAAGACCCGGAGTCCGGCTACAAGCAAAGTCGAAAGAATAGACCACGAGGAAAGGGCAAGGGAAAAAATAAGGAGGAGTCCAAGGATTCAAGTGACATGGACTAGGATGTTCACCCCAAGAACGCCGCCAAGAGCGACGGCAAGGGCAAAAACCCCTTCGAGAAGAAGTCGGCAGTTTTCCACACTTTCCTTGGCACCCCCACCGTCCGACAACAGAAGACCTCCATGAGGATATTGATGGCCACTCTCCCCAGTTCCCCAATACCTGCGCTGGTTGGAGGTTCCAATTACTTGGGACAGGAAGGATCACCCAGACCTCATCCCTACGGAGAACCAATATGCCATGATCATAAACCCCCTGACTGACGGCAACGAGTTCACCAAATGTATGGTGGATAGTGGAAGCAACATAAACATCATGTACCTGGATACAGTGCACAAGATGAACTTGACGGAGGCAAAACTAAGGCGGACCAGCACCATCTTCCATGGCGTAGTTTCTGGTCGGGAGGCTCGGTCCCTTGGGTGCATCACACTTCAGGTCGCGTTTGGCGATGTCAATAATTATCGCCAAGAACGCATGACCTTTGAGGTGGTCCCCTTCAAGAGCATGTACCACATCATATTCGGCCGCGACATATTCCACACCTTCATGGCCAAGCCATACTTCGTCTACAACAAGCTCAAGATATCCGGACCAAACGGTGTCATCACTGTATCCGGGAGCTTTACCAAGGCAAGAGACTGCGAGATTGGAGAAGCGGCCTTTGCACAAGCTGTCCTCTACAGGGAAGAATTCAAGGAGATCCAGAGCAAGGTCGATGCCTCGGAGATGCCCATGTCGAAGAAACAGATATCCGACTCCGCCCCTGCATTCAAGGCCGCCATCGAGACCAAGCCGGTGGAACTTGTGGTAGGCGATGCCTCCAAGACCACCGCCATTGGTACGAACCTGGACCCTAAATAGGAAAGCACGCTCGTCTAGTTCCTCTGTGAGAACAAGGACATCTTTGCCTGGCAAGCTGCCGACATGAAAGGTGTACCTAGGGAACTTGCCGAGCACATCTTGAATATTGGTCAAAAATGTAAACCAGTGAAACAACCTCTATGATGGTTCAGAGACGAGAAGAGACGCACCATAGGCAAAGAGATAGCTAGGTTACTTAAGGATAGTTTTATCCGAGAAGTCCTTCACACCCGATGGGTGGCCAATCCTGTACTTGTCCTCAAAAGGGGAACCAAAGAATTAAGAATGTGTGTTGATTACATCGGCTTGAACAAAGCGTGTCCCAAAGATACGTTTGCCTTTCCTCGCATTGACCAAGTCATTGACTCGACAGCTGGCTCGGAGCTTTTGTGTTTTCTTGATGCATACTCAAGATACCACCAGATCAAGATGAGGAAGTCGGACCAATTGGCCAGTTCATTCACTACACCCTATGACACGTTTTGCTATGTTACGATGCCCTTTGGGATGAAAAACGCAGGTGCTACGTACCAGCGGAAAATGCAGCGTTGCCTACACGACCAAATTGGTCGGAACATTCACGCCTATGTGGACGATATAGCGGTGATGTCTAAAAAATCAAATGACTTAATCTCCGACTTGAAAGAAACCTTCGATAATCTCCAGAAATACAACATGATGCTTAACCCTAAGAAGTGCGTCTTCGGGGTTCTAGCCGGCAAATTGTTGTGTTTCATCATTTTCCAGCATGGAATCGAGGTCAACCCGGAGAAAATCAAAGCCATCTTAAACATAAACCGTCTGACATGCCTGAAGGACATACAACGACTAACAGGTTGCGTTGCAGCAGTTAGTCCGTTCGTCACCCGACTTGGAGAGAAGGCTCTGCCGCTGTACAAGTTGATGAAGAAGGCGGAAAAATTTACCTGGACGGATGAAGCAGATGCAGCATTGAAGTAGCTCAAGGAGATACTTTCCTCAGGTCCTATCCTTGCCGTACTCGAGCCTGGGGAGCCAATGTTAATTTACATGGCGGCCAACAACCGGGTAATCATCATCGTCGTCGTGGTAGAGCGGAAAGAACCAGGGCATGAGTATGGAGTTCAACGACCAGTTTACTATGTAAGCGAGGTCTTAACGGAGTCTAAGCAGCGTTACCCGCACTACCAGAAGCTAGCTTATGTAGTATTCCTTGCTTCTCGGAAGCTAAGGCACTACTTCTAGGAACACCCCATTACAGTGGTAAGTAAGGCTCCACTGTCCGACATCATCAACAACAGCGACGCTACAGGAAGGGTCGCGAAGTGGGGCATTGAACTTGCCGCCTTCGATATCACCTACAAGAGACACGACGCTATCAAGTCACAAGCCTTGGAGGATTTCATCGCAGACTAGATGGAGATTCCTGATGCTACCCCTATACCAGAGCCATAATACTGGGTGATGCACTTTGAAAGATCAAAGATACTCAATGGCTCGGGGGCTGGTGTACTTCTACAGTCACCAACCGGGGAAAAGCTACACTATGTTCTGCAGATCCACTTCGAGGCTACGAACAACATGGCGGAGTATGAAGCACTCATTCACGAACTATACATAGCCAAGGATATTGGCATCAAACGCATAGTTTGCTGTGGAGATTCCGACTTGGTTGCCCAGTAGGTGGCTGGCACCTGGAACACACGGAACCCTATGATGGCGGCATATCCAGACGAAGTGGACGAGATAGCCAAGAGCTTCTTGGGCTAAGAGGTCAAGTATGTTCCTAGGGAGAAAAACAAGGTGGTTGATCTACTGTCTAAGCTTGGGTCAGGACGCAAAAAAATTCCTCCTGGCATTTTCCTGGAGCATCTACAGACACCATCTGTGAAGAGGGCGGATATAGAAAACCCGGACAGAGTTGACTCTTTCATTCACACAGTGACAAAGTTCCCTCCGGCTTGGACAAAACCGTTCATGGATCATCTCGTACACGGAACTTTGCCCGGCGACGAAGTCGAAAGACGGCAAATAGTACATCGAGAAAAGGGCTATACCACAATCAATGGACAGCTCTACAAAAGAAGCACTACTGGTGTATACCTTAAGTGTGTTTCCCAGCAAGAAGGTATTGAAATCCTCCGCGAAATCCATCTCGGAGATTGCGGGCATCACGCCACTCCCTGATTATTGTTCGCTAAAGCTTTCCGGCAAGGATTCTACTGGCTAACCGCAAAGTCGGACGCTGACAAGCTGGTAGAGACGTGCATGGGATGCCAGTATTATGCCCGACAACCACATGTTCCAGCTGAAGAATTGTGAACAATACCAATAACTTGGCCGTTTGCAGTATGGGGGCTGGACATGGTTGGTCCGTTGCAAATGACACAATGTGGGTTTATGCATCTGCTAGTAGCAGTTGATACATTCACCAAATGGATAGAAGCTAAACCCATTAGAAAGCTTGATGGGGCAACTGCCCTTAGGTTTGTCCGGGATCTAGTGGTGAGATTTGGTCTCCCACACAGCATTATTACCGATAATGGAAGCAACCTGTCACTCGGAGAAGTGGAAGCTTATTGTTGGGAGGAGGGCATCCGACTTGATCTTGCTTCTGTGGCACACCCATAGTCTAATGGTCAAGTTGAGACATCCAATGGATTAATTCCTCAAGGGATCAAGCCACATCTTGAGGCACCGCTACACAGAGCAGCTGGAGCCTGGGCGGAGGAACTGCCATCTGTGCTATGGAGTTTACAAACTACACCCAACATATATACAGGTTACACCCCTTATTTCATGGTATATGGAGCAGAAGCCATACTTCCTTCCGACATCCTTCACGATTCACCAAGAGTTGCCACCTACGACAAGGATGACGCTGAAGAATCCATACGCCTAGATGTGGACCTTCTCGAGGAGGAGCGCGTATTGGCATGCCAAATATCCGCCATCTACCAGCAGAAGCTACATAGCTACCATAGTCGCCGCGTTCGGCGTCGCTCGTTTAAAGAGGAGGATCTGGTGCTCCGACTTAAGCAGAAGAAGTCACACAAATTATCCCCACCATGGTAAGGACAGTTCATAATAAGCAAGGCGCTACTCAATGGGTCTTTCTACCTTGTTGACAATCGTGAACTAGAGGATAGACCCAACGAGGATCATAAGCGTAAGCGACATGACCCGGATGATGATTACCCGGAGCTTGATCGGCCATGGAACATAGCACAGCTACGTCCTTTCTACACCTAGCATTTTTTATCTATTGTGTATATATTATATGATCAATGAAATAAATCTCTCTGGTTCACTCATATTTCTGAGTCTTTTACCTCCTTTAGTGTTCATTTTTGGATCATATAAAATCTTTATGCACAAGTTTTGCAATAGCACTTGTGAAAATTCCGCCTATGGGTGTTAGCTTAAGTTTTCTGGTCTACATGTTCTTTGTTGTTCTTATGTGGATTCTGGAGTAGTGACCTTCGGCACTTGTTGTCGGCGATTTTGTTCTTAGGTTTTTGACGGTTCCATTAGGCATCATCGCCTGAGCGCATAGTTCCGACAACGAGTCCTCTGACTCACGAAAAGTCAAGCATAAAAACCAGAGTAATGGATAAACCAGCACTTGCTTAAAAAATATATACATGCTGGAATTAGTTCTTGAGTAGAAGGAAATAACAACCATTGTCTTTCCGCCTTAAGATAACACGTAGTTTTTTCCGCATACAAATTCTAGCGGAAACAAATATTACAAATTGTTTTTTATTCCTCTTGCGCAGGCGACTTGGACGCAGCATCATCAGCAGCAGGAGAGCCACCCTCTACGAAGTCGGCAGTTTTGAGGGACTCAGAGGAGCTTCGGTTGTCACTGTCAATAATCTACATGGGCACGAAGACGTTAGGGTCGACCAACTCGGCGACTCTGGTATCAAAACCGGCGAGAGACGCCAAGATAGCTTTGTGATCTATTGTTTGGCCATCGTCGTCCATATCGGGGATGCCGGAGGTCACCGTGTTGATGTCGGCATTTTCGTAGTGTGCCTTGACCATTGACAACGCCATCCTCGCGCTAGCCCGGGTACATGAAGCTTTCCAGCTTGCAATACGCTCGGGGGCTTGGCGCAAGATCTCCGAGAACTTCATCACGGAGTCCACAGCTTTGATGTTGATCTGGAGGGGCTTGGCTATATCCTTGGCCTGCTTAATGGCAGTGTTGATAAAGTTGCCGGCAAGAACCATGCATTCTTTTGCCGGATGAGGCGACTGGGTCAAACCAATAGGAGCTGCAAATTCCGACAAGGAGACACATGAGTTCAGTAACACAAAAGTTCCTAGTATCTAACTTACAGAAGTACAAGACGGAGAATCACTCACTGAAGATGCTAGTCTCAGCTTGCTGGAGTGTCTCCACCATGGAGTCTCACTCTTGTTGGAGGATCTGATATGCTTCAAGATTGTGTTTGTTCTACTCATCGACAGCTTTCTTCTACTCTTTCAGCATCGCGATCTCCTCCTTTAAGCGGTTCATCTCCATGTCGGCGGAATCCTGCAAGACCTTCATAGACTCCTCATGCATTTTTAGCATATCCTTCCTCTCCTGCTTAAGGATCTTATTTTCGCTATCCAGCAACTCAATGTGCTTGGATTGATCCACAATATCCTTAGCCTTGGCACTGGTTTCTACAAGTCGAAGAAAGAACAGTGCACAGTGAGTACTCGGAGAATGATTGGTACAAGACCAAGTTGGAATTTGAAAGAGAAAGGAAAAACAGACGCTTGCTCTTGATGATTTGTTCCTTCAAGAAGGCAATTTTACCCTTTTCAGCTTCCAAGTCCACACGCATCTTTTGGAACTTCTCGTTGTCCACGCGTATCTGAGCATTATCATTTTGTGGAAAGAATATTTAACGATGTTTAGTCTACTTGGAGCATCTAGCCGGATGAATATCCACCTAGAAGCTTGGGGGCTACAGTGAGAGTTTTTAAAACTTGGCAAAATGCTTAGTCTTTCTTTAAGCATCTAGTCGGAACTGATTCAGTTTTCAACTAGAAGCTTGGGGGCTACAGTATGAAGTTTTTTTAACTCAGTTGAGTGCTTAGTCTTTCTTTAAGTATCTATTCGGAACTAATTCAGTTACAACTAGAAACTTGGGGGCTACAGTATTGAAATTTAGAAACACTGCGTATGCTACTCTAAAAGCATCTAGTTGGAATAATTCATTCAAACTATATGCTTGGGGGCTACAGTAAGAAGTTTTCTAGATTAGTCACTCTTAGAGCATTTAGATGCAAAGACCTATGGTTTTCCGTCTAAATCCTCGAGGGCTACAGTGGGATACTCATATAATGCAAAAGGCAAATAAAACTTACAAGTGCGATGATCTTGAGGTTGGTAGCGCTCTCAGCAAGCAACTTGCCGAAGGAAAGACTGTTTCCTCGCAAGATATCTGCTTGTCGGAGAAGCTCCTCAAGACCGCATGTTGGAGATGTCGGCGGTGCACCAGGAACCAAAGAGGAGCTACTCAGCGTAAGTGTCGGGTAGACTATCTTCAGGAATTCTATGTTGGTCCTAGGCGCGAAGACGTCGCCTTTAGCAGTTGTTCCACCTGCCACCACCGCCATACCTCTATCGATGGCATCCTTAGCCGGAGCTTCAGCCATTTGGGTTGCGATGCTTTCTTGCGTTTCCTGTTCACCGACAATGACAAGCTCCATGAAGGCAGCTAAATCCACTTCCATGGCGGAAGGGACAAATGCATCCTTAGCCCGTGAGCTTGTTGGAGCAGGTGTGGGCTTGACGCTAGAAGTGATAGGGGCGTTGGTGGGATATGCGTGGTGGGACACGTCACGATGCAACATATCCTTGATATTTCTAGAAGCCCCCAAAGTTTTGGAGGTCTTCTTCAAACTACTACTAGCCTTCTTCCTGACACGTGCAAAAAGTATAAGTACAGGAATAAGACAAGCAATGGACAATGTCAGAGAGAAAGAGGCTTACACAACAGGGGGTGCTTTGGCAAAAGGAATCCTGATAACTCTTCTTTTCTCCGCCTCCAGGGCGGCAGTGTGCTTCTGGGAGGCTCCACCCTCCGTTTTCTTCTTCTTGCATCCGTCGGCAGCGTGAGAGGTGGATCTCTTCCTCTTTCACACTAGCGGGACATCGTCATCGAACATGACGGTGACTTCATTCATCTTGGGGTCATAGATTTAGATATCCATGCTATCCTCATCTATACTACTAAGCTATTAAGTGGAATCCCAATGTGTTAGATGAGATGATAACGGCTAGACGGAAGAACTGGAGTAAAAGTCATACTCGGAAAATAAACAGGTACCTTTGGGCACTTGCCCTCCTCGAACAAGTTGTAGGTGATGGCGAAGCTGCCCTTCTTGTCCTTCACCTTGATGATGTCCTTGAGGCGGAGCTTGACGGAGTCACTTGAGAAGTTTGTCCTCGGAGATGCGGAGGCTATCCTTCCTCTCCTTAGAGTACTCATTCATAAGTTTGCAGCAGTGCTACAGAGGCTGGATCCGCCTGATGAACCAGCACATGGCTAGGTCCAACCCGGTCAGACCCGTGTCTACGAACCACTCTATCTTCCTGATGGCATGGGCGGCTTCGTTGTCGGAGGGAAGGATGGCTTGGGACCTCCATGTCGGGGCTTCGGCAGCGCTCCATCGTCAAAGTCCAGATACGTTTCTTCTCAGCCGGCCAGAGGGATATCTGGGCCGTAGAAGTATGTCTCTTGCCAGTTCTTGCAAGATTCATGGCCGACAATGTCGGGGAACCGCCGGCCAGGCCGGATCTTAAATCTAATGGTGCCACAATTCCTAAGCTCGTTCTTGCCGGCTCCGGCTTCCCTCTTGATGGTGAAGAAGTAGATAAAGAGATCTAGCCTAGGACTAATCCCTAAGTAACCCTCGCAAAGAGCCGCGTAATTGCTAAGCGCTAGGATGATATTGGGGGAGAGGTTCTGGGATGTACTCGGTAGTGGCTAAGGACAGCTAGGAAGAAGTTGGAGATAGGCAGGGAGACGCCGCGTACCAGTTGAGCTTTGAGGTAAACCTTCTCTCCAGCTCGGGGAGAAGGAGTGACCTTGCCGGCAGGCGCCGCCCGCTAGACGAGCCCCTCCGTCGCAGGGAGGTAGCCCTCGACGAGCAGTTCTTTGATCTCGCGGTCCGTGATGTCCGAACCTCACCAATCCCCCTTGTGGGAATCGTTTTCCTCTTCCAGCAGCTCCAGCACCGCTAGATTATGGTCACCGCCGGTGGATTCTATCACCGTTTATTTAGGCAGCACCAGGCCCACTAGGGGCATGTGGATGGTGCTCACCGGCTTTGCCGCGGTGTCGTCGGACGCCATCATGGAAGGAGCGGAGCTACTGCTAGACATTGGAAGAGGAGAAGTGGTGACTGGAAGGATCGAAGGGTTAGGGTTTTTCACGAGACGCGCGGAGAGCTCGAGGAGGTGTTCGCTGGAGGAAGAAGACGACGCATGGGGAGAATGAGGTGAAAAGTAAAAATCCACTACAGTTACAATTTATAACCCTTGGCGTCAAGATTCGTGCGAAACGATCGAATGGTCGGCGCATGGATGACGTGTGCGGGCGCGTGCCCAGAAATTTCGCCATGTCCCGAACCGTCGCCCCCAACGGTTCGTATCGCTCGCGCGGGAAAAACGGACATGATTGAGTTTTTCTGCATGTGTGAGTTACGAGGCGTCGCTGACCTATGTATACATCGCCCTAGATGTCACTGGCAGGTGAACCATCACATCGGAATATTCCGGCATGGGCGGATCTAGTCCGGCTACGGAAGAGTACGATAGAGGATTCAGCAATTCTCCAACTTACAAGTTGAAGACAGAGAAAACCTTGTAGAGTTCTTGGGAGGACTACAAGATATTGCTTGACGATTTGCCGACATCCATCTAGACGGAGCATTCCACCTGAAGAGGCAAGATGGCGCAAGATCTTGGAGTTCTCCGGGGGCTACTATTGGGGATATGCTATATGGGTGTCCCCATAGCATGTCTCTTATCCGGCTAACCCGGGTGGACCACAGTTGGTAGCATGGCCCATGGCCTGCTGGGCGGCCCAGTTAGATGGATCCAGAAGGGAGGCCCATGCCGGATAAAGGAAGGCTACGGAGGAGTCACCGACGTACCTAGAGCCTTGGAGTACAAGACACTCTAGACTAGTTGTAAGCAGTGTAGGACTCTGTAGCCTGTCTGGATAGGACTTCACCTGTAACCCTAGGACCTGACGACTATATAAGTCGAGCCTATGGGAGCCTTTAGGGCATGATCTAGTATCGATTTACATACACCTCGCACAACGAGCCAATCCTTGTAACTCGGCGTATTGCCATTATAGTGATTTATAGATGGAGTAGGATTCCGCCACCGTTGTGGGATCTGAACCTGGGTAAGTTGTGTAACCTCGTACACGTCAACCGTCTGCCTTCCCCCACATCTCTATACACGCACTGTGAGGACCCCTCCATGGCATACTTGTCGGCAATACCACGACAGTAAAGGCGTGGCTAAAAGATCTAGACACCATTCCTAAATTGTACAATGTGGAGATTCAAGCAGGGCAAGAGGACAGATTTGCTAGAAACACCCGGTGATCATCCACCTGCAAGAGGTTCTGGATCTGGTACATGGCATTCAGGACCCCGGCGAGGCCGGTCAACCTCCCATGCCCTTAATCGAAGCTCGCCGCCGTTGCCCTCGCCTCGTTTTTCCTAGTCGGCGTGTCGGAGCTCGTGTCCCCAGCCTAGCCTCTCGCCGCTGCCTAGAGCTTCTCGCACGGCGGAGCGCGTCTAGCCAGGCAATCCAGACCGGCGACCGGCCTCGGGCGATTGCATGCTATCGCGCACCCCAAGCATGGTAGCCCTAGCAGAGGAGTTCAACAAAAATGCTCTCATGGCCACCATGCTGGGCACACGTCCCATCGTGTCGCCGGCAGACTTGCTATCCGCTTTCAGGTCTTGTTTTGGGACGAGACAAAAAATGGTCAATATTGAGGTATGCGCGCCGCCATTCAATTTCTTCGTCCGGTTCGCCCACAGCTCAGACAGCGAGCGTGTTCTGCATTCTTCCCGTTCTTTCAAGTGTTGTGGGGAGAAAATGAGCTTCCTGCGTTGGCATCGCGCCTGTGGGTGGGACGATCACTTGGGGAAGCTTCGATTCTTCTCTAAACTCGGCTTTGACGGCCTTCCTTTGCATGCTTGGGAAGCGGAGGCCCTCAAGCGGGTTGTCAGTGGCCTTGGCGGCGGGCTGGTGGACATTGTGCCACCGAGCGACATATGGATCATCGAGGTAAAGGCGTGGATAAAAGATCTAGACACCGTTCCTAAGATGTACAATGTGGAGATTCAAGCAGGGCAACAGGACAGATTTGCTAGAAGCACCCGGTGATCATCCACCTGCAGGAGGTTCTAGATCCGGTACATGGCATCCTCATTGCCTACAGTGTTGGCCTAGAAGGATCGATGGCACAGGACCAACACCATTCCGCGACGGAGCGCATGGTTTTGGTGGGGGACCGGTCATGGACAGGCTGGTGGTTCTGATTTCCCTCGAGTGAAGAAAGAGGTTTAGTGAATCTGAAAGATTAGTGATTTGAGAGTCGAGCATGTAGTACGCCTTATGTAATAGTTTGAACTGCTATAGTATGTGTGGATACTGAATTTTTAATGTGTGGATAAGGAATTCGTAGTATGTGTGGATAATGATTTGTAGTTTGTGTGGCTAATAATTTCATAGTACGTTTTGATAATGATTTTTAGTTTGTGTGGCTAATGAATTTGTAGTATGTGTGGCTAATGAATTTGTGTGCATAACCAAGGTTATCCTCCTGAAAAGAGGGTGGGCTAGCAATGATCAATGTCACCATTGCCGGGAAAATACTTCCGGTGAGCGATCTGAAAGGCACGAAATGTTGCTGGTTTGTATGCCTCGGACAATTTTTACATATATTTGTTTGAGCTGGTGCATGATTCTGCATGGAACTTGCATGAATAAACCACCCAATATCAGTTCATAAAATGTTGTCTGAATCTTGTCTGCCTCGGATAAGTATGACAGTAAACTGAATTTAATCGTCGGTAGTAACTGAATAAATATATACATCTTGATAGTATTTGGTTACTTCCAAACTAGTTCCATACTACAGTATGGGATAACTGCGCAAAAGGGGGCTATTGCCTCTACAAAAGGCATACTACGGAGTTAGTCTTTGAACTTAACTATTCTACACTGAAGAAACTGCAGATCTCCACTATAAAAGTTGGCTAGCCAATTGCCTTGAGAGGACGTAAGTACAACGATCGTTCCACCACAACTGATCTTTTTCCTTCCTGCCAAACTTCAAGAGATCTGCAATGTTCATGTAGTAGTTGATGAGCTTGAACCAGTCCCAGTTCAGTACGAATAGTCGCGTCGCCGCAATGATTTCTTTGAATGTGAACTTCAGCTTCTCGTGGCAGGGATCGTATGTCCGTGTGAATCTGCACCTGAATTCTGGTGTTGAGATGTTGCCCGAATTCGGCTCTAGATGTTGAACACTCCAACAAGTTGAGTGTAGATGGATGCACGCCGCCGCGGTGTGTCCGCCGATGGTGCGTAGGATGGATCGTCTTTGCCGCTGACGGCGTGTGCCCAGATTACCCGACAGTAAGGTCACCCGCGCCAAGGCATGGATGCGAGAGTTTGTTAACCTTGGCGCCGCCCTGTTCGGGGGTTTGTTTCCCCGGCAGCAAGCTTGCAGGAACACTTCGGAACATACTTTCTTTCTCGTGCGCAGAGCACACAAAAATACCGCCACGCGCATTCTCCACTACACTCGGTTGGCTGATACGTCCAATTTGCATCACCATTCTATATCATAATTTGCCTCTATTCATTGATATATGTCTTATTATGAGGTATTACTTCTGTATTTTCCACTGTTTTTGCATGTTGGATGATTCTTGGAGGATGGACTGCCGGAGTCTGGATTCTGATGGAAAAAGAGGTGTTTTGATGCAATTTCGCGAAGATCGGAAAAATACTAGAAAAATATGGGAAAATTATATTTTCCCGAAAGACTAAGGAAGTCAGAAGGGGAGGCGAAAAAGGGGCACAGGGGGGACACACCCCCTAGGCGCGGGCCCACCTTGCCCTCTCACCTATATCTTCCTTACGAAACCCTAATACTAGGGAGCGACCATAGATAGATTTTCGCCGCCTCTGTGGGGCGGAAAACACCGAGAGAGAAAGATCTCTCCGGTAGACAAATTTCTGCCACAGAAATTCTTTCCCGAAGAGGGGAGACCGTCGCCATCAACACCTTCATCAAGCTAGACTTCATTGGGATCAGCATCATCATCCACACCATCATCTCCACCAGCACCATCATCACCACTCTGTTCCACTATAACAATTGTGTTGGATATTGCTTTAGTTCTTAGGGGAAACTTTCTCGGTATTAATTACTATTGTAGTTGATGCTTGTGAGTGGAAACATTGGATTATTGTTTATGTTCAAATTGTTAACCATTATCATATCATCTTTGATCTTGATCCATATGATGTCTTGTGAGTAGTTCGTCTAGTTCTTGAGGACATGGGAGAAGTCATGTTGTTATTAGTGGATTTGTGTTGAGTTATTATTCAGTGGTTTAGTATTTAAGTTGTGGTGCTATTCTTCTAGTGGTGTCATGTGAACGTCGACTACATGATACTTCACCATTCATGGGCCTAGGGGAATGCATTGTGTATTTGGCTACTAATTGTGGGGTTGCCAGAATGACAGAAACCTGAACCCCCGTTAGGACACCATTGCATAAGGGAGTGTAGGATCTCAGAGTTTAAGGCTGTGGTTAGGTTTATATCTTAATTACTTTCCTATAGTTGCGAACGCTTGCAGGGGATTTAATCACAAGTATGTATTAGTCCAAGTAAGGTCGGTACATTAGCACAGGTTCACCCACACAACACTTACAACACCAAAGAAGAGTACTCAACTATATGAAGCGAAAGCACTTAACATAATTCCCATGTGTCCTCGAGAACGTTTGGTCCTTATAAGTATTTCCACTGGATTGTCCTTTGCTAAGAAAGGATTGGGGTACTTGTTGCATTTGTTCTTATTACTTGCACTTTGTTTTGTTGCTTTATCAGAAAACCCCTAAAAATCCGTTTGCTAACTATTTGCAGAGATTTCCTGCTCCATACCACTAGTCAACACCTTCTGCTCCTCGTTGGGATCGACACTCCTATTTATCAAAAGTACTACGATACACCCCCTATACTTGTGGGTCATCAAGACTATTTTCTGGCGCCGTTGCCGGGGAGTGAAGCACTATTGAAGAGTGGAACTGGTATAGGAAGCTTCTACTGTGAGTATTTCTTTTTGTTATTGCTTGTTACTCTGTTTCCAATATGGATAACCCACTTGGTTTTCTGTTTGGGAAAACTACTACCACTACTAGGGTAGTAGATGAACCACCACCTGTTGAGGTAGATCCTTTTAAGATACCTACAAGTATTGTTGATCGTGTTATGGATAATTATTATTTTGGGGATGGAACTGTCCATCCTGGTGATCATTTGCTTTTTATCCATGAATTATGCGGCTTGTTTAAGTGTGCAGGTATCACAACTGAACATGTGAAGAAGAAGTTACTCTCTATATCCTTGAAAGGGAGAGCTAGAGAATGGTATAAGTTGCTGAAGAATGGACAATCAATCGAATGGGAGGAAATGGCATCTCTCTTTTATTCTAAATTCTATCCACCCAGTGAGATTCATAAGGATAGAAATCTGATATATAACTTTTGGCCTCATGATGGAGAGAGTACATCTCATGCTCGGGGGAGATTGAAGTTACTAATTCTTAAATGTCCTATTCATGAACTCCCTAACAATATTATTATCAATAACTTTTATGCTAATCTTTCTCTTCATGATAAACATTTACTAGATGCTTCTTGTGCTGGATCATTCACACGTATGAAGGAAGAATCTTGGAAGAATGACAAAGGAAGAAAGTCAGGTATAAACTATGATTATGAATGCAATAAATCTTTTATGGGAACTGATGACTTTCGTGATATTAGAAATGAGTTTGGTCTTGATCCTCAAGTTCTTGCAAAATGTTCAATGCCTTTGCCTCTTATATTGAAATTCCCAAGAAAGAGTGGGACAAGTACCATGCTCCTTATAAAGACATTGTTACCCATGTTCCTACTAGCATAGAGGTTTGTACTGTTGATCCTATTTTGCCTAAACCTTATGTTGATAAAATCCCTTTTCCTTCTAAGGTAAGGGAACATTCCATTATAGCTAATGTGGTTAGCAAAAGCGCAAAGAAAACTATAGAGCCTGATGAGCTTATTGATATTGATCCTGTGGTAGCCATTGTGAAAGATCTTGTCACTAGAAACGTAGAGGATGGGCATATTGTCTTCTATGAAGATGCTACTAATATTGTTTCTCACCCTAAAAAAGCTAGAAAAGCTAGTGTCCATGTGCTTTCTGTTAGAATTGGTAATCATAGCTATTATGGTTTGTGTGATATTGGTGCTAGTTCTAGTGCTATTCCTTATGAGCTTAACAGCGAAATTATGCATGAAATTAGTCCTTGTGAGCTTGAGGACATTGATGTGGTTATTCACCTTGCCAATAGAGAGCAAGTTTGCCCCATTGGCATTGTAAGAGATGTGGAGGTCCTTTGTGGTAAGATTAAATATCCTGCTGATTTTCTAGTACTTGGTAAAGAAGCTAGTAAAACCTATCCTATTATCTTTGGTAGACCCTTCCTGAATACTTGTGGGGCTATTATAGATTGTAGGAAGGAAAACGTTTTGACTAAGTTTGATGGAGAGTCTTATGAGTTTAATTTTTCCAAATTTGCCAAAACTCCTTATGAAAATGAATTGCCTAATGATGATTTCAGGGTTGAACAACTTTCTGCTATTTCTCTTGCTCCTAACAATGTTGGGGATATGCTATATGGGTGTCCCCATAGCATGTCTCTTATACGACTAACCTGGGTGGCCCATAGTTGGTAGCATGGCCCATGGCTTGCTGGGTGGCCCAGTTAGATGGATCCAGAAGGGAGGTCCATGACGGATAAAGGAAGGCTACGGAGTAGTCACCGACGTACCCGGAGACTTGGAGTACAAGACACGTTAGAATAGTAATAAGTAGTGTAGGACTCTATAACCTGACCGGCTAGGACTTCACCTGTAATCCTAGGACCTGGCGACTATATAAGTCGGGCCTATGGGAGACTTTAGGGCACAATCTTAGACGATAACTTTGGCTCTCTAGTCATACCTCGCACAGCGAACCTATCTCTGTAACTCGGCGTATTGCCATTATAGTGATTTATAGCAGGAGTAGGATTCCGCCACCGTCGTGGGATCTGAACCTGGGTAAGATGTGTCACTTCGTACCCGTCAATCGTCCGCCTTCCCCCACGTCTCTAAACAAGCACTGTGAGGACCCCTCCATGGCGTACTCGTCCACAATACCACGACAGTTGGCGCCCACCGTGGGGCAAGAGGCGCTTCAGGCTCTTCAACGGGCAAGGACCAAGATCTTTGCGGGAATCGGCAAAACCGTAGCCATCGGTCGCGTTATCTTCTCCGGCAACGTTCTGATCGTCCCTCCCGACGAGTTCTGTCCCGACGAAGACGAACCCTATGCGGTGTTCGATCGTTCCCATCAGAGACATCCACCTCTTCATCGGCGAAACCGACTCGGGCACTAGTTCCGTGGGAGTCGGAGGAGCATCAAGACCCGCACGGACCGCCTACAGGCAGGATACTTTCGCGGAAGGATCGATGTCGCATCTCTCCTTGGAGTTTGCCGGCAAAGATTGGAAAAATTCAAGGCCCACCAAAACCGCCCATGTGCTGGATATAATGATGGAAGATCACTACAAGTCCGCCGGCTTCGCCCGTGCGTCTAGACAGCAGCGATCCATGTTCGTCGGCGTGGTGACCATCTTCGATCTGGCGCATTGCATTCAGAGGGAAGGCGAAAACCCCCGCGATTACCTTGCCAGGTGGCTCCGTATACGGGCCGATCTGGCACATTACCCCAATGATGATGCCATGTATCACTTTGTGGAAGGACTGGACCAGGGTACGCTTCTCCGACATACACTAAGGCGGCAGCAGGCTCCGGGGCGTCTCACCTTCGAGAGCATGGTGAACACCGTCAATAGCTGCAGAGGCTGAGGTGGCACCCCACGCAGCGCTCGCGATCATTGGCGGCGCACCTACGCCTCAGCAGCCACCACCTCCTCCTCCAGTGGTCGTCGCCGAGCCACTGCCACCGCCTCCGGTCGTCGTCGCCGTAGCAGCGCCACCACCCCCAGTCATCTTCGTTAATGTTGTACCTCCTCCCCCCGGCGTTGAGGAAGCCCCGGCGCCCTCCGACTCTGTGATTGACGCGCTCTACGCCGACTTCATCGCAGATTCGGAGGAGATAGATTTCAGCCTAGAGGAGCTAGACTCTTCCATGCAGGAGGTGGAAGAGGACTACAGGCGCGACGAGCAAGCTAACAACACCGTCAATTCCCGAGAAGTGTTCGTTGCCATTGGGACAACGATGGATGAAGACCAGCCCGGACGAGCTCCGCCTACAGCACTGGACAAAGGGAAGGGACCACCTGTTGCTGCCGACAATGATCGTGCAAAGGCCATGCCCCCTCCGCCTAACCCAGTGCAACAGTCACAGGAACTTGGCACAGGCCCGAGCAACAACAACACCGCAAACTTGCCGCCTCCAGCGTCTACGTCAGCTGCTGCCCAAGTTACTCTGGCTGATAGAGTGATGTACGTAAATCTCCTTGTCGAGCCCCTTACCATAGCTCATATCCGGAATGTAACTCATCTTGATGAGAAGCGCTAGCAGCTGCTGGAGGAAGCACAGGCCATCGCGGAGCAAGGCGCAAAGCTAGATCGAGATCTGGCCGACGCGTAGAAATCAATAGAGAAAGCTAGAGCTATGGAGGCCGAGTACAAGACTCTGCTGCTACAGCAGAAGGCTAAGAAATCTCCAGCTCACGTCATCAACGATCCTAGTGTACGGAGAAACCTAGGATGCCCCCCCGAAGCCGCCACAAGCAAATCCATACATTGACATCGAAGGGAGGCAGGTGATGCCCACTCCTCTCCTTAACCTCGTCGTCGCCAAGACCCTCCTGGAGCAGGATAGATCACCTGAGGAAGTAGAGCAGGTCTACGACCTTGTGGACAAGGCGGTGAAACAGCAGGAAAAGACCACCTCTCAAAGGCTTGAGTCTGACCCAGCGTTCTTCCAGTCTAGCCACCATAAGCCGCCAAGGGACAGATCTCCCCAGGATGTCGGGTCCCAGATGGGTTCATCAGAACGAAGACGAAGGGATGCGCGCAACAGGAAGGATGCTATCCCCGTATCCTCCAACCACAGAGACAAAGCCCAACCTCTCGTCGCCCATCTCCATTGCCCCGATCTCCCCGACATCGAGAAGACCCCAAGGCTCACCATCGCACGGACATGCCTCCGCCAAAGCAACATAGCATCGTCATCTGCGACAACACGGAGCAGGCCCGTCATGATGGAGAGCGCAGCCAAGGACACAAGAGCAGGCCGCGTCATGACCCTCCGCGTCCGACAAACAACCGTGATAGGCGTGAGGCGTCGCATGAGGACAACAACAAGAAGGCTAACCCACCGCCACCTCCGCCTCTGTCACCCCCTAGCAGCCACCATGGCGGAGGAGGGTCACGTCGTTCACGTAGCCCATCCCCTGATGGCAAGAAGAAAAGAAGCCCAGAGCCATACGACGCACGCTCGCGTCTGGACAAGTTCCACGGAGCCCGGGAAGGAGCATATCTGGGACCATGCTGCTTTGGACCTATAATACGGACCACAGCTTACCCTAGGGGTTTCCGGAATGACAAGACCATCAAGCCCTATGAAAGCACCACCAAGCCAGCTACATGGTTGCAGGACTATGGCAACGCGCTGGAGATCGCCGGGGGAAACCCCAACATCGCCGTCAAGTACCTCCCGTTGATGCTGGCGGGCACGGCCCGATAATGGATTGATGACTTGCCAGAGAAATCTATCTGCAATTGGTTGGACATGCAAGAAGCATTCACCAAGAACTTTGAGGGTACGTACAAACGTCCCTGTACTGTTCGCGACTTGCAGCGGTGCGTGCAGGAGAAAGACGAGTCATCTCGAGCCTACCTCTCCCGCTGGCTGGATATGAAAAATTCCTTGGCAGGAGTGCACTCCCTGACCGCCATGTCCTACTTCATCGAAGGGTTGGAAAGAGGCACATTGCTCCCACATACGTTAAAGCCCCTGCAGGACAACCATCAGCTCGATCTCAATTAGATGATTCAGCTGGCTAGTGAGTTCGCCCCTGCCGACGATGATGATCGCGGGTCATTGCCGGCAATAGCAATCCCAACCCAAGCTAAGAGGAACAGCAGCACAAAGCAGAAGAACCCGCCAGAAGAAAAGCAAGACTCCGACATGGTCGCCATGACTTTTGCAGGGCGTGGTGATGGCAGACATCATGGCCGAGGACGGGGAGCTGGTCGTGGACAGCAGTGACGAAGTGAAACTACCTCAGCAGCGCCCCGTGTTCCCCAGACCTACGAGGAGTACCGCGATATGTCATGCCTCGTACCCCTCGACACCAACGACAAGGCCACACACACCAATCATCATTACAAATTTTTCAAGGACCTCAAAGAGGACCCGGAGTCTGGCTACAAGCAAAGTTGGAAGAATAGACCACACAACAAGGGAAAGGGGAAGAAGAAGAAGGAGGAGTCCAAGGATTCAAGTGACATGGACGAGGACGTTGACCCCAAGCACGCCACCAAGAGAGACGCCAAGGGCAAGAACCCCTTCGAGAAGAAGGCGACAGTCTACCACACTTTCCTTGGCACCCCCACCGTCCGACAACAGAAGACCTCCATGAGGATACTGATGGCTACTCTACCCCCGGTTCCCCAGTTCCTACGCTGGTCGGAGATTCCAATCACTTGGGACAGGAAGGATCACCCAGACCTCATCCCTACGGAGAACTAGTACGCCATTGTCATCAACCCCTTAATTGACGGCTATGAGTTCACAAAATGCATGGTGGATAGTGGAAGCAGCATCAACATCATGTACCTGGATACACTGCAGAAGATGAACTTGACGGAGGCAAACCTAAGGCGGACCAACACCATCTTCCACGGCGTAGTTCCTGGTCGGGAGGCTCGGTCCCTTGGGTGCATTACACTCCAGGTCGCTTTTGGTGATGTCAATAATTACCGCCAAGAACGCATGACCTTTGAGGTGGTACCCTTCAAGAGTGTGTACCACATCATATTCGGTCGCGACATATTCCACACCTTCATGGCCAAGCCATGCTTCGTCTACAATAAGCTCAAGATACCCGGACCAAACAGTGTCATCACCGTATTCGGAAGCTTTACCAAGGCAAGAGACTGCGAGATTGGAGAAGCAGCCTACACTGAAGCTGTCCTCTACAAAGAAGAATTCAAGGAGGTCCAGATCAAGGTCGATGCCTCAGAGATGCCCGTGTCGAAGAAACAAATCTCCGACTCTGCCCTATCATTCAAGGCCACCATCGAGACCAAGCCAGTGGAACTTGTGGTAGGCGATGCCTCCAAGACCACCGCCATTGGTACGAACCTGGACCCTAAATAGGAAAGAGCGCTCGTCGAGTTCCTCCGTGAGAACAAGGACATCTTTTCCTGGCAACCTGCCGACATGAAAGGTGTACCTAGGGAACTTGCCGAGCACATCTTGAATATTGATCCAAAATGTAAACCAGTGAAACAACCTCTACAACGCTTCAGAGATGAGAAGAGACGTGCCATTGGCAAAGAGATAGCTAGGTTACTTAAGGCTAGGTTTATCTGAGAAGTCCTTCACACCCGATGGGTGGCCAATCTTGTACTTGTCCCCAAAAAGGGAACCAAAGAATTAAGAATGTGCGTTGATTACACCGGCTTGAACAAAATGTGTCCCAAAGATCCGTTTGCTTTGCCTTGCATTGACCAAGACATTGAATCGATGGCTGGCTCGGAGCTTTTGTGTTTTTTCGATACATATTCAGGATACCACCAGATCAAGATGAGGAAGTCGGACCAATTGGCCACTTTGTTCACTACACCATACGGCACATTCTATGTCACGATGCCCTTTGGGCTGAGAAGGTGCTACGTACCAGCGGACAATGTAGCGTTGCCTTCATGATCAAATTGGTCGGAACTTTCACGCCTATGTGGACGACATAGCGGTGATGTCTAAAAAATCAAACGACTTAATCTCCAACTTGAAAGAAACCTTTGATAATATCCGGAAATACAACATGATGCTCAACACTAAGAAGTGCGTCTTCGGGGTTCCAGCCGGCAAACTATTGGGCTTCATCATTTCCCAACATGGAATCGAGGTCAACCCGGAGAAAATCAAGGCCATCTTGAACATAAACCGTCCGACATGCCTGAAGGACATACAATGGCTAACAGGTTGCATTGCAGCAGTTAGCCTGTTCATCAGCCGACTTGGAGAGAAGGCTCTGCCGCTGTACAAGTTGTTGAAGAAGGCGGACAAATTTACGTGGACGGACAAAGCAGATGCAGCATTGAAGCAGCTCAAGGAGATACTTTCCTCAGCGCCTATCCTTGCAGCACCCGGGCCTGGAGAGCCCATGTTAGTTTACAAGGCGGCCACCAACCGGGTAATTAGCATCGTCGTCGTGGTAGAGCGGAAGGAACCAAGGCATGAGTACAGAGTTCAACGACCAGTTTACTATGTAAGCTAAGTCTTTAAGGAGTCCAAGCAGCGTTACCCGCACTACCAGAAGCTAGCTTATGGAGTTTTCCTCGCTTCTCATAAGCTAAGGCATAATTTCCTGGAGCACCCTATCACAGTAGTGAGAAAAGCTCCACTGTCCGACATCATCAATAGTAGCGACGCTACAGGAAGTGGCGCGAAGTGGGGCATTGAACTTGCCGCCTTCGAGATCACTTACAAGAGACGCGACGCAATCAAGTCACAGGCCTTGGCGGATTTCATTGCAGACTGGACGGAGATGCCAGATGCTACCCCTATACCAGAGCCAGAATACTGGGTGATGCACTTTGACGGATCAAAGCTACTCAATGGCTCGAGGGATGGTGTGCTGCTACAATCACCAACCGGTGAAAGCTACACTACGTTCTGCAGATCCACTTCGAGGCTAGAAATAACATGGCGGAATATGAAGCACTCATTGACAGACTACGCATAGCCAAGGATATTGGCATCAAGCACATTGTTTGTTCCGGAGATTCCGACTTGATTGCCCAGCAGGTGGCTGGCACCTAGAACGCGCGGAACCCTATGATGGCGGCATATCGAGATGAAGTGGACGAGATAGCCAAGAGCTTCTTGGGATACGAGGTCAAGTATGTGCCTAGGGAGGAAAACGAGGTGGCTGATCTGCTGTCTAAGCATTCCTGGAGCAAACAAATTCCGCCTGGCGTTTTCCTGGAGCATCTACGGACACCATCCGTGAAGGGAGCGGATATGGACAACCCAGATAGAGTCAACTCTTTCGTTCACATAGTGACAAAGGTCCCTCCGGCTTGGACAAAACCGTTCATGGAATATCTCGTACACGGAACTTTGTCCGACGACAAAGTCGAAAGACGGCAAATAGTACGTCGAGCGAAGGGCTATACCATAATCAATGGACAGCTCTACAAAAGGAGCACCACTGGTGTATACCTTAAGTGTGTTTCCCAGCAAGAAGGTATGGAAATCCACCGTGAAATCCATCTCGGAGATTGCGAGCATCACGCCGCTCCCCGATCGTTGGTCACTAAAGCTTTCCGGCAAGGATTCTACTGGTTGACGGCAAAGGCGGACGCCGACAAGCTGGTTGAAACATGCATGGGATGCCAGTACTATGCCCGACAACCACATGTTCCAGCTGAACAATTGCAAACAATACCAATAACTTGGCCATTTGCAGTCTGGGGGCTGGACATGGTTGGTCCGTTGCAGACGACACGATGTGGATTTACGCATCTGCTAGTAGCAATTGATAAATTCACCAAATGGATAGAAGCTAAACCCATTAGAAAGCTTGACGGGGCTACTGCCCTTAGGTTTGTCCGAGATCTAGTGGTGAGATTTGGTCTCCCACACAGCATTATCACCGACAACGGCAGCAACCTGTCACTCGGAGAAGTGGAAGCTTATTGTTGCGAGAAGGGCATCCGACTTGACCTTGCTTCTGTGGCACATCCCCAGTCCAATGGTCAGGTTCAGCGAGCCAATGGATTAATTCTGCAAGGGATCAAGCCACGTCTTTAGGCACCGCTACATAGATGTAACATCCCTAAAATCATGATTTCAAAGATTGCATATCATTCATGCATGCATATAATTTTGAGATCATTTTCGAACCAATTTCAAGAAAACAGAAGCACTTAGTGCTATCGTTTTATGTGAGCAATCTTAAATCAAATGACCATCCTCATTTGAGAGCATAAGTATTTAAAACCAAGTTTGTATGCCTCCTTGTTGATTGGTTTGAGTGTAGAGTTTGGACAAAAATTTACAAAAGAAAATATGGTTTCAAAACCATTTTCAAACTCATTCCAATCTTGTGCTTTAGCACTGCTTATTTTGTTTGAACAAAGGGACCAAGCCAATACAAAGTGACCATTTGGTTTATGCCCAAGTATGTGACTGTTGCACACTACAAAATATCTGAAAAGATTTGAATTCAATTAGAGTTTGAATTCATTTGAAAATCATTCCAGAAAATCAAAACAGAAATAGAAAAAGAATAAAGAAAAGGAAAAGGGTCGGCGCCAGACTTTGGGCCCAACAGCGAAACCAGCCCAGCTAGCCCACCCGGGTTCCCCCTCTCTCTCTCTCACGCGCAGGCGCACCCACGGATCCACTGACGCCCGGACCCCACCTCTCCTCTGTTTATTTCACTGACAAGTGGACCCGTGACCCCGTCGTCGTCTTCGTCAATCACGCGCGCCTGCGCCGCCGTTACTCGCCGCAGTCACTGCCGCGTTGATTCCCATTGATTCCGCGAGTAAGTCCACGCCCAGCTCCGACTATAAGAACCTCTCCCCCTCGCGGTCATTTCCCCCCACACTGCATACTCTTCTCGCCACCAGGCTGCCAGTATTCACCCTTGCGCTGCCGCAGTCAGAGCATCTCCGGCGATCGATTACGGTGAGCTTCGTGCGCCCCTCCCCCTCTGATTCATACGAGCCGCTTTGTAACTTCTTTGCGCATCTCCTGATCCCCTTTGTCCGTCTGTTTGTGATCCAGAGCTTCGACTTCGACGAGCACCGTGAGCAACCGACGCCGTCTCCAACTCCGGCGAGAGATTAAGGTAAAATCCGACCGCCCCGTGCCTTCCCTTTGACGCTGACTTGTTCTCCTGACCTATGCGCACACACTGATGCCCTCCGTTTGCGTTAGGGCGAAGCTGAACGTCGCCAACGTCGCCGTCCACCCGAGCCCGACCCTGTCATCCACTCCGACGAGATCCCACGGCCACTACAGCGCGCCCCTTGCCAAGCTACCACCACATTGAGCTTCAGTGCGTCGCTGCGAGTCTGGTAAGCATTTCCACTAACCCCAGCCCTCTCTGTATCCACCGCGACGCTGTAGACCGAGCACGCCGCCAAACCTTGGTCGTTTGATCAAGAGCCGTTGGATCTAGATCCAACGCGTGTAATAGAATCACTTAACGAAGCGGTACGTTAGATCTAAGCCGTGCGCGATCACTTAAATCCAACGATCTGTGTCGACCAATCCGTGCGAACCGGTACGCGCCAATAGGATAGTGCCGCGTGGCAGTGAGTTAGGTTTAAAAACTGATTTTGAATCAGATTGTTATTCAAATTTGATTTAACTATAACTTTTGATTTCCACGTTAGATTTTGACAAATTTTATACCGTTGGAATCAGGAGAGCAATCTCTTTAAAAATATGCAATGTGTTTAATGTTTAGCTTCTGTTAAAAAGGCTTTATTTGCAGAAACTTGTTTAGGACTAATTTGAGTGTTTGAAATGTTTAGAAATGTTTTAGGGTATAAATATTGGTTGTTTGGCAAGTTTTTATCTTGTTAGTGAATCAGTACCTTGCACTTGCTTGGTTGAGTTTTGAAAATCATCACTTAGCATTTAGCATGCATGCATATATTTATGTTTGTATATGATTTGTGTGTAATTTGTGCTACCATTCTTTGTGTAGACTTTGGTGCTAGTGATTGTGATTGTGAAGAGTGCAACTCTCCCAACTACCAAGGCAAGTGGTACTTCATGAATATTTCTATCCCTATATTTTATACTAAGCATTAGAAATATTTTGCTAAGTCTTGCATGTTATTATTTTGCCTATATTCCATGTTGGGAAATCCTAAGTAGTTGTAGAATTGCTAGGAAATTTTTAAGTTAAGTTACTATCTATGCCATGCTTAGCCTAGCTAATAGCAAACAAGGGTTGGTGAAATATACATGCTATGATAAAAATATTTCTAAGTCTTTGGGACTTGTTTTGCTTAATAAAACAACTAAGTTAATGAATCACCTGGGTGGAAAGGGACTTGAATGGTGGTTTTGGTTGAGTGGTTACACAAGGCCCATGGCTATGGTTTACCTTGTGTATATCACTTGTGGTAAGCCACCCAGGAACAAAGAGATTTTAGAGGCCAAGTGTTAAGAAGCTTCTAGTGCAGCCACTTGGCAATATGGGCTCTGCCTGGATCACATAGGTTGCTAGAACTTAGCCATTTGGACAGTTGGTGGTAGTGGGAATGATAGGTTGGAGCGTGTCCATTTGGTCTAAGGGAAGGCTTCTGAAAGGTCCTGTCTTGGTGAAACCAAGTCTGGTGGGGAAAGTGCACAACCTCTGCAGATGGAAAAATCTAAGTACTTAGCCAAGTCCATGGCAATGGACAACTTGAGCATCAAGGCATGGAAGCTATCAAGAATCTCATCATCCCAATTTCTAAGTAAAAATTTGTGGGTGAACAAGGGTGAAGGACCTCAATGTCTATTGGTGGTTCCTTGGGAAAAGTTTTGACAAAGAAAAACTTAGTGATTTCAACTAATAGGAAAAACCTATTTTGAGCAAAGCAAGCCAAGCTACACTTAGCCAAATTTGAATATAGTATCTAGTCCACTTAAAATATACTAAGGTATCACTTGCCAATACTATTCCAAAGTAACTTGTGATGTTGCAGGTTACTCTGATGAGGATTAGGTGTCATGAGTCTACACTCAACATGTTTGCATGTGGCACATGAAGATGAAGACTTATATTTATTTACTTATTCAAACTCTTGTATTATGCCTGTGGCCTTTGAGTTGTAAAGACTATGTTTATCTCTAGAATGGATGTAATAAATGACCTTTGTATCCGTGTACTTCATCTTAAACTGTGGATGCTAGAAATGATCCAGGGACTAGCATTGCAATCATAGGGATCCTTTTCCTTTACAAAGGAGGGATCTTACAGATGGTATCAGAGCACTGTGTTGCGTGTAGGATTATGACCCTAGGATTGGAAACCACTAAGGAAAAAAAATTCAGCAACTTCTACACTTGTCTATTCTTCTCGTAAAACTTTTCTAATCTTCTCTCTCATCTCTATTTATAGATGAACTCCATCAACGAAGCCGTGAGGAAAGGACCACTCATGACAATGACTTTGGAGTGTGAGACAGAATTCCCCAAGGCTCTCAAGGACCTCATGGTTGCATTAGAGATACAAGGTGCAACTCTGTATAAGGGTTTTCCTATGATGGATGAAGGAGTGGAATACTGGTGGGTGCAACTTCACTTCTATAAAAACAAGGAAGACAACAACCAGGCAAAAGGATTCTGCATGTTCACCAATTCAGTGGTACACACTACATTCTTTGAATCAGCAAGGGATGCAGCTTGGAAGACCATCAAAGAACTTGGTGATAGAGTCAAGTGCAGAATGCTCAACCTCCAAAATGATCTAAGGAAAGAGAAGGAACATACCCAAGAGTTGGAGGCTACCAACCAAACCTTAAGAGGAGACATTATAGACTTAGTGATGGAGTCACGTGAACAAGATACGCTAATTGCTTCTAGAAATATTGTGTTAGCAAACAGATCCAGTGAGATAGGATTGTAAACGTACTTCGTTAGTTGGACCACCACCTATCACCTTATTTTCCAAAATGTTGCTTTAAAATAAGATTGAACCTTGGTTGCTGTAATGGTTTCATGTATGCATGACTGGTGTGTTTTGCTTCCCAAGGATATGTATGTGATGTTTTGTCTTTTGTTTTATCTTGATTTGTGTTGTTCTAACTTTTCTATCTTATAAATAGATGCCTATTACCATCAGCACTGTTGAGGAGTTCCAGGTTACCCGCTTTGGTCCTCGTATCATTGAGCTTACTAGTTTGCTCAATCTTCCTCTTCCCACCATCATGGTGCATCCCCTCACCAAGTTTGAGAGGAAGGATCTCTGGGGCTTCAAGGTCAACCAGCCCGGATGCCAGACTGAGCCTACCACGGAGGCCATTGTCTTCAAGCTCATGCACGATGACACGGAGAGAGGCCTTGAGGTAGTTATGCAGGATCTGATAGGACGTCTGCTAGGGAGACACTCCCGACAGGTTAGAGGCACCCACTTCCATGTCTTTGGAAGACGTGATGAGGATGGAGAGTCCATCGACTTCGAGGATGATTCGAGGGACGCAGCAGAGCCGATACGCTTGTACCTCCAGGACTTAGAGTCTCTCATTAGGCACGTGGACACCGACAGGACCAACGTCATGCTCAGCAATGATGAACTTCAGGTGCAGCTGCGCGAGAAGGACAAGCTCTTCGCGGAGCAAGACAAGATAGTCAAGGAAATGGAGGCGAAGTTCGAGACCCAGGACAGGAAGTTCAAGAGTCGGGAGAAGCGTGTCCAGGATAGGAACAAGAAGATCCAGGACATGACTGAAGAACTGCAGTCCAAGGACTTCGAGCTCGAGCAACAGCAGACGGTGATTGAGAGGCTTCGTTCCCAGAAGAGGGCTCTCAAGGCCAAGATAGAGACCTTGACCACTAGTGTCGAGGAATACAAGACCGCGATGGAGAACGCAGGTCTTACCATTGTCAAGGAGGAGATTGATGCCGAGGAGTAGATCTGACTACTTATTTATCTTTTATCATCGTACTTGTTATTTGAGAACTTGTTATTTGAGAACTTGTTATTCGACCATCCGACATGTGGATGGCTTGCTACTTGTGTGTTTTACTTTGTGAACTTGTTATTTTGTTGTTGAACTTTTATCTTTGTGTTGCATGCTATGTGTTTGCTTATGTGATGTAATGTGCATGAAAGCATCTATGGGTATCTCATTCTTATCTCTATTTGAACAAACCACAGATGCCTCCCCGTCGTGCAAACCCCAACCCCAACAACAACAACAACATCACTCCAGAAATGCAACAAATGATGACTGCTCAAACTCAGCTAATGCAGATGATGACGACGTTCATCCAGAACCAAAACAACAACAACAACAATAACAACAACAATAATAACAACAACAACCCACCGGGCTTTGACATGCTTACCAGATTCTTGAGATTGAGGCCAGCAAAGTTCTCAGGAACGACTGATCCCATGGTGGCCAATGATTGGATACGTTCTGTGAACAAGGACTTGGTAACCGTGGGCTGTACGGATGCTGAAAAGGTCAGATTTGCAGCACATCTGCTAGAAGGACCAGCCGCCACTTGGTGGGATAACTTTCAAATCACCACTCCCATCGATGAAGTGACATGGGCTATCTTTGAGGATGGCTTTCGCACTGCTCATATCTCATCTGGAGTGATGAGTCTGAAAAAGAAAGAGTTCCACAATCTGAAGCAGCGCCACCGCAGCGTGGCTGAATATATTGAGGAGTTCAACAATCTAGCGCGTTATGCACCGGATGAAGTTGACACCGACGCTAAGAGAAAGGAAAAATTTCTTGAAGGCTTGAATGATGAGCTGAATCTGTAGTTGGCTGTGGCATATGTTCCCACTTATCAGTCGCTCTGTGACAAGGCTGCTGTTTTGGAGAACAAAATGAAGCAAGTTGAGAGTAGAAAGAGAAAGCACTCAGACAAGCACAGCTCGGGATCATCACACAAACGTTCCCACCATGATGACAGCGGAAGCTCAGGATCCCACAAGCATGGGAAATTCAACAAGCACCACAACCACAACCGTCATGACAACAAGCATCATCGCAGTCATGACAACGACAAATACAAGAACCACAAGGGTGGATACAAGAGTCACCACAGTGGTAATGGAAGTGGAAGTGCAAGTCAGCCTATTAAGAGAGACATCAGTCAGGTTGAATGCTTCAAGTGCAAGAAGATGGGGCATTATGCAAATGACTACCCAGAAAAGAAAGTTGAAGGACCCAACAAGCCCAACCCTTTTCAGAAGGGACAGGTGAACCACATCAGTGTGGAGGAGGTCTATGAGGAGCCTGATGCTGTTGCTGGTAAGTTTAGACTCAATTCTATTCCAGCATTTGTTCTTTTTGATACTGGAGCATCGCATTCATTCATATCAAAAGCATTTGTTGATAGAAATGGGTTTCCAACTGAAAACATTGGGTGTCCAATAAAAGTTAGCTCTCCTGGAGGAGATATGATAGTAAGTCTTGGATGCCGGGATCTAGTAATAGAGTTTGGAAAGCATAAATTTCCAGTGAGTCAGATAATCCTAGATTCCCAAGGACTGGACGTAATATTGGGAATGGATTGGATGGCTAAGTATGAAGGAGTACTTGATTGTGCTAATCGTACTATTGCACTCACAACCCCGGAAAGAAAACGGATTAAATTCAAATCTAACTTTGAATCAAAAGGGAGTAAGCTAAATTCTCTTAAGGGGGTTAGCATAGACAGTGTGCCAATTGTGAGTGAATATCCGGATGTGTTCCCAGAAGAATTGCCGGGAATGCCACCAGATAGAGATGTGGAGTTTCTTATAGATTTGGTACCAGGGTCTGGACCAATAGCAAAGAGACCATATAAGATGTCAGTGGATGAACTGAAAGAGCTCAAGAAACAACTTGGAGAACAGTTGCAGAAAGGATTTATTCAACCAAGTTCTTCATCTTGGGGAGCCCTAGTTTTGTTCGTGGAGAAGAAACATAGAAGTCAAAGGTTATGCATAGATTACCGTTCACTCAACGAGGTAGCTATCAAGAACAAATACCCTTTGCCTAGAATCAATGACTTGTTTGATCAGCTAGAAGGAGCATGTGTGTTCTCAAAGATTGATCTCCGGTCAGGATATTTTCAACTCAAGATAAGACAACAAGACAAACCTAAGACAGCGTTCACTACAAGGTATGGATTGTACGAGTATACCGTAATGCCTTTTGGGTTGACTAATGCTCCAGCATACTTCATGAATATGATGAACAAGGTGTTCATGGAATTCCTTGACAAGTTTGTTATCGTTTTCATTGATGACATCTTAGTCTACTCCAAGAGCAAAGAAGAGCATGAAGGACATTTGCGTTTGATACTTGAGAAGTTAAGAGAACATAAACTTTATGCCAAATTCAGCAAGTGTGAATTCTGGTTGGATGAAGTTGGTTTTCTTGGTCATGTTATGACAATGGATGGTGTAGCAGTTGATCCTGCTAAAGTCTCAGCTGTGACTGAATGGGAATCTCCCAAGTCCGTGAAAGAAGTTCATAGTTTTCTTGGCTTAGCAGGTTACTACATAAGGTTCATTGAAAATTTCTCAAAGGTAGCTAAGACTATGACTGAATTGTTAAAGAAAGACAAGAAGTTTGCTTGGTCTGAAGGTTGTGAACTCAGCTTTCAGGAATTGAAGAAGAGACTTGTGTCAGCACCAGTCTTGTGTCTACTAGATTTGGAAAAAGATTTCCAAGTATATTGTGATGCATCTCATCAGGGTTTGGGTGCAGTACTTATGCAAGACGGTAAAGTTGTGGCTTATGCCTCGAGACAACTCAAAACTCATGAAGTGAACTATCCCACTCATGATTTAGAGTTAGCCTCTGTTGTCCATGCACTAAAGACCTGGAGACACTATCTTTTGGGAAAACGTTGTGAAGTGTTCACAGATCACAAGAGTTTGAAGTATATCTTCACCCAGAAAGAGATTAATATGAGACAAAGAAGATGGCTAGAACTCATCAAGGACTATGACTTAAGTTTGCAATACCACCCCGGTAAAGCAAATGTTGTATCAGATGCTCTAAGTCGTAAGGTTTTTGTGGATGGCCTTACTAAAGGAGAATTGCCAGATGATTTGTGTGCCCAATTCAGAAAACTCAGATTGGAGATTGTGCCTGAAGGACATCTCATGTCTTTGGATGTTCAACCCACTTTGTTGAACAAGATCAAAGAAGCCCAGAAAATTGATAAAGAAATTGAAGAGATTAAAGAAAAGATTGGCAAAGGAAAAGCCAAAGGGTTCCATGAAGACGAACAGGGTACTTTATGGCATGGGAAACGTATCTGTGTTCCACAAGATCCGGAGCTACGGAAACTGATTTTGCAAGAAGCACACAACTCTCCGTATTCCATTCATCCGGGTAACACCAAAATGTACATGGACATGAAAGAAAGATTTTGGTGGAATAATCTCAAGAAGGACATCGCCGAACATATTGCTTTGTGTGATGTGTGTAGTAGAGTGAAGGCGGAACATCAGAAACCAGCAGGTTTGCTTCAACCACTACCTATTCCTGATTGGAAGTGGGACAAGATTGGTATGTATTTCATTACCGGATTACCAAGGACCCGGTCAGGATACGATTCTATTTGGGTAGTAGTGGATCGACTAACTAAAGTGGCTCATTTCATACCCGTGAAGACAACCTACACAAGTGCTAAGTTAGCCAGAAACTACATGAGTAGAATTGTGTGTCTACATGGAGTGCCCAAGAGTATTGTGTCTGATAGGGGAACTCAATTCACTTCCCATTTTTGGAGACAGTTACATGAGTCATTGGGTACGAGGTTGGAATTCAGTACCGCTTTTCATCCTCAAACTGATGGACAGACAGAAAGGACTAATCAGATTCTCGAAGACATGTTGAGGGCATGTGCCCTAGACTATGGAGCTAGCTGGGATGAAAGTCTGCCTTACGCGGAATTTTCTTATAACAACAGCTATCAAGCCACATTGAGATGGCACCATTTGAGTTTCTCTACGGAAGAAAGTGTACCACCCCATTGTTATGGAATGGTGTGGGAGAAAGAAGTTTATTCGGGCCAGATCTTATCAAAGAAGCCGAAGAGAAGGTCAAGTTGGTTAAGGACAGGTTGAAGATAGCACAGTCCCGACAGAAAAGCTACGCAGATCCTAAACGTAGAGAAGTCACCTATGAAGTCGGTGATAGAGCTTATCTTAGAGTGTCACCACTTCGTGGAGTAAAGAGATTCGGAGTCAAAGGAAAATTGGCACCAAGATATGTTGGAACATTCAAGATTCTGAGTCGTAAAGGAGAAATTGCCTATGAAATAGAACTGCCAGAATCTTTGTCAGCTGTTCATAATGTGTTTCATGTGAGTCAACTTAAGAAATGTCATCCAGAAATGGAAGAAACTTCTTTGAAGGATACTATACATTTGGAGGAGGTTCAATTGGAAAGTGATCTCACTTATGAAGAGAAGCCTATCAAAATTCTTGAGACTGCAGAAAGAGTCACACGGACTAAGACCATTAAGTTTTGTAAAGTGCAGTGGAATCATCATTAGGAAGAGGAAGCAACATGGGAAAGAGAAGATGATATTCGGAAAGACCACCCTCACCTATTTGCTAGCCAATCCGAATCTCGAGGGAGAGATTCACCTTAAGGGGGTTAGATTTGTAACATCCCTAAAATCATGATTTCAAAGATTGCATATCATTCATGCATGCATATAATTTTGAGATCATTTTCAAACCAATTTCAAGAAAACAGAAGCACTTAGTGCTATCATTTTATGTGAGCAAACTTAAATCAAATAACCATCCTCATTTGAGAGCATAAGTATTTAAAACCAAGTTTGTATGCCTCCTTGTTGATTGGTTTGAGTGTAGAGTTTGGACAAAAATTTACAAAAGCAAATATGGTTTCAAAACCATTTTCAAACTCATTCCAATCTTGTGCTTTAGCACTGCTTATTTTGTTTGAACAAAGGGACCAAGCCAATACAAAGTGACCATTTGGTTTTATGCCCAAATTTGTGACTGTTGCACACTAAAAAATATCTGAAAAGATTTGAATTCAATTAGAGTTTGAATTCATTTGAAAATCATTCCAGAAAATCAAAACAGAAATATAAAAAGAATAAAGAAAAGGAAAAGGGCCAGCGCCAGACTTTGGGCCCAACAGCGAAACCAGCCCAGCTAGCCCACCCGGGTTCCCCCTCTCTCTCTCTCTCACGCGCATACGCACCCGCGGAGCCACTGACGCCCGGACCCCACCTCTCCTTTGTTTATTTCGCTGACAAGTGGACCCGTGACCCCGTCGTCGTATTCGTCAATCACGCGCGCCTGTGCCGCTCGCGCCGCCATTACTCGCCGCAGTAACTCCACGCCCAACTCCGGCTATAAGAACCTCTCCCCCTCGCGGTCATTTCCCCCCACACTGCATACTCTTCTCGCCACCAGGCTGCCAGTATTCACCCTTGCGCTGCCGCAGTCAGAGTATCTCCGGCGATCGATTACGGTGAGATTCGTGCGCCCCTCCCCCTCTGATTCATACGAGCCGCTTTGTAACTTCTTAGCGCATCTCCTGATCCCCTTTGTCCGTCTGTTTGTGATCCAGAGCTTCGACTTCGACGAGCACCGTGAGCAACCGACGCCGTCTCCAACTCCGGCGAGAGATTAAGGTAAAATCCGACCGCCCCGTGCCTTCCCTTTGACGCTGATTTGTTCACCTGACCTATGCGCACACACTGATGCCCTCCGTTTGCGTTAGGGCGAAGCAGAACGTCGCCAACGTCGCCGTCCACCCTGTCATCCACTCCGACGAGATCCCACGGCCACTACAGCGCGCCCCTTGCCAAGCTACCACCACGTTGAGCTTCAGTGCGTCGTTGCGAGTCTGGTAAGCATTTCCACAAACCCCAGCCCTCTCTGTATCCACCGCGACGCCGTAGACCGAGCACGCCGCCAAACCTTGGTCGTTTGATCAAGAGCCGTTGGATCTAGATCCAACGCGTGTAATAGAATCACTTAACGAAGCGGTACGTTAGATCTAAGCCGTGTGCGATCACTTAAATCCAACGATCTGTGTCGACCAATCCGTGCGAACCGGTACGCGCCAATAGGATAGTGCCGCGTGGCAGTGAGTTAGGTTTAAAAACTGATTTTGAATCAGATTGTTATTCAAATTTGATTTAACTATAACTTTTGATTTCCACGTTAGATTTTGACAAATTTTATACCGTTGGAATCAGGAGAGCAATCTCTTTAAAAATATGCAATGTGTTTAATGTTTAGCTTCTGTTAAAAAGGCTTTATTTGCAGAAACTTGTTTAGGACTAATTTGAGTGTTTGAAATGTTTAGAAATGTTTTAGGGTATAAATATTGGTTATTTGGCAAGTTTTTATCTTGTTAGTGAATCAGTACCTTGCACTTCCTTGGTTGAGTTTTGAAAATCATCACTTAGCATTTAGCATGCATGCATATATTTATGTTTGTATATGATTTTTGTGTAATTTGTGCTACCATTCTTTGTGTAGACTTTGGTGCTAGTGATTGTGATTGTGAAGAGTGCAACTCTCCCAACTACCAAGGCAAGTGGTACTTCATGAATATTTCTATCCCTATATTTTATACTAAGCATTAGAAATATTTTGCTAAGTGTTGCATGTTATTATTTTGCCTATATGCCATGTTGGGAAATCCTAAGTAGTTGTAGAATTGCTAGGAAATTTTTAAGTTAAGTTACTATCTATGCCATGCTTAGCCTAGCTAATAGCAAACAAGGGTTGGTGAAATATACATGCTATGATAAAAATATTTCTAAGTCTTTGGGACTTGTTTTGCTTAATAAAACAACTAAGTTAATGAATCACCTGGGTGGAAAGGGACTTGAATGGTGGTTTTGGTTGAGTGGTTACACAAGGCCCATGGATATGGTTTACCTTGTGTATCTCACTTGTGGTAAGCCACCCAGGAACAAAGAGATTTTAGAGGCCAAGTGTTAAGAAGCTTCTAGTGCAGCCACTTGGCAATATGGGCTCTGCCTGGATCACATAGGTTGCTAGAACTTAGCCATTTGGACAGTTGGTGGTAGTGGGAATGATAGGTTGGAGCGCGTCCATTTGGTCTAAGGGAAGGCTTCTGAAAGGTCCTGTCTTGGTGAAACCAAGTCTGGTGGGGAAAGTGCGCAACCTCTGCAGATGGAAAAATCTAAGTACTTAGCCAAGTCCATGGCAATGGACAACTTGATCATCAAGGCATGGAAGCTATCAAGAATCTCATCATCCCAATTTCTAAGTAAAAATTTGTGGGTGAACAAGGGTGAAGGACCTCAATGTCTATTGGTGGTTCCTTGGGAAAAGTTTTGACAAAGAAAAACTTAGTGATTTCAACTAATAGGAAAAACCTATTTTGAGCAAAGCAAGCCAAGCTACACTTAGCCAAATTTGAATATAGTATCTAGTCCACTTAAAATATACTAAGGTATCACTTGCCAATACTATTCCAAAGTATTGACCCACTGTGGTTGTAACTTGTGATGTTGCAGGTTACTCTGATGAGGATTAGGTGTCATGAGTCTACACTCAACATGTTTGCCTGTGGCACATGAAGATGAAGACTTATATTTATTTACTTATTCAAACTCTTGTATTATGCCTGTGGCCTTTGAGTTGTAAAGACTATGTTTATCTCTGCAATGGATGTAATAAATGACCTTTGTATCTGTGTACTTCATCTTAAACTATGGATGCTAGCAATGATCCAGGGACTAGCATTGCAATCACAGGGATCCTTTTCCTTTACAAAGGAGGGATCTTACAATAGAGCAGCTGGAGCCTAGGCGGAAGAATTGCCATATGTGCTATGGAGTTTACGAACTACACCCAACAAATCCACCGGCTACAACCCTTACTTCATGGTATATGGAGAAGAAGCCATCCTACCTTCTGACATCCTTCACGATTCACCGAGAGTTGCCGCCTACGACGAAGATGACGCTGAAGAATCCAGACGCCTAGATGTGGATCTTCTCGAGGAGGAGCGCGTATTGGCATGCCAAAGATCTGCCATCTACCAGCAGAATCTACGCAGCTACCATAGTCGCCGCGGTAGGCATCGCTCGTTTAAGGAGGGGGGCCTGGTGCTCCGTCTTAAGTAGAAGAAGTCACACAAATTATCCCCGCCATGGGAAGGACCGTTCATCATAAGCAAGGTGCTACTCAATGGGTCTTACTACCTCGTTGACAATTGTGAACTTGATGATAGACCTAACGACGATCATAAGCGTAAGCGACATGACCCGGATGATGACTACCCGGAGCTTGATCGGCCATGGAACATAGCACAGCTACATCCTTTCTACACTTAGCATTTTTTATCTATTGTGTAACTCTTATATGATCAATGAAATAAAGCTCTCTGGTTCACTCATATTTCTGAGTCTTTTACCTCCTTTAGTGTTCATTTTTGGATAGTATAAAACCTTTATGCACAAGCTTTGCGATTGCACTTGTGAAAATTCCACCTACGGGCGTTAGCTTAAGTTTTCTGGCCTACACGTTCTTTGTTGTTTTTATGTGTATTCTGGAGTAGTGACTTTCGGCACTCGTTGTCGGAGATTTTGTGCTTTGGTTTTTGACAGTGTCATTGGGCATCATCGCCTGAGCGCATAGTTCCGACAACGAGTCTTCCGACCCATGAAAAGTCAAGCATAAAAACCAGAGTAATGGATAAGCCAACACTTGCTTAAAAATATATACATGTTGGAGATAGTTCTTAAGTAGCAGGACATAAAAATCATTGTTTTCCGCCTTAAGTTACCACATTGTTTTTTCCGCATAGCAAATATCACAGAGGAAAAAATATTACATATTGTTTTTTCATTCCTCTGGCGCAGGCAACTTTGACGTAGCATCATCCGTAGCAGGAGAGTCATCCTCTTCAAAGTCGGCGGTGTTGAGGGGATCGAAGGAGCTTTGGCTGCTGCCATCAATGGTTTTCATGGGCACAAAGATGTTCTGGTCGACCAACTCGGCGACTCTGGTGTCAAAACCCACGAGAGACGTCAAGATGGCTTCATGATCTATCTTTTGGCCATCATCGTCCACCTCGGGGATACCAGAGGTCACTTCGTCAATGTCGGTAGTTTCGTAGTGCGCCTTGACCATTGACAGCGCCATCCTTGCGCCGGTCCGGGTACATGAAGCTTTCCAGCATACAATACGCTCGGGGGCTCGGCGCAAGATCTCCGAGAACTTCGCCACGGAATCTACCGCCTTGATGTTGATCTGAAGGTGCTTGGCTATCTCCTTGGCTTGCGTGATGGCGGTCTTGATAAAGTTACCGGCAAGGATCAGGCATTCTTTTGGAGGAGGAAGCGACTGGGTTAAGCCAACAGGAGCTGTAAATTTCCGACAAGTGGACGCATGAGTTCAATCAAGCAAAAAATTCAAAGTATCCATGGAGTCTCGCTCTTGTCGGAGGATCTTGTATGCTTCAAGTTGCATTCATTCTGCTCTTCGGTAGCTCTGTTATGCTCTTTTAGCACCTCGATCTCCTTCTTCAAGCGGTTCATATCCTCGTTGGCAGAATCCTGCAAGACTTTAATGGAATCTTCATGCATCTTCAGCATATCCTTCCTCTACTGCTTAAGGATCTTGTTTTCGCTATCCAGCAACTCGATGTGCTTGGATTGCTCAACAATGTCCTTAGCCTTGGCAATGGCTTCTGCAAGTCGGAGAAATACCAAGTACATAGTGAGTACTCGGAGAATGTTGGCACAATACCAAGTTGGAATGTGAAATCGAAAGGAAAAACAGACTGTTGCTCTTGGTGATCTATTCCTTCAAGTATGCAGTTTTACCCTTTTCGTCTTCCAAGTCGGCGTGCATCTTGTGGAACTTCTCGTTGGCGACACCTCTCCGAGCATTCTAATTCTGTCGTTAGAAAAATTTAAAGTTGTTTAGTCTACTTGGATCATCTAGCCGGATAAATATCCATCTAGAGGCTTGGGGGCTACAGTGAGAGTTTTTTAACTTAGCAATATGCTTGGTCTTTCTTTAAGCATCTAGTCGGAACTAATTCAGTTTTCAAGTAGAAGCTTGGAGGCTAAAGTATAAAGTTTCTTAACTCAGTTATATGATTAGTCTTTCTTTAAGTATCTAGTCGGAACTATTTCATTTACAACTAGAAACTTGGGGGCTACAGTATTGAAATTTACAAACACTGCGTATGCTACTCTAAAAGCATCTAGTCGGAATTATTCATTCAAACTAAATGCTTGGGGGCTATAGTAAGAAGTTTTCTAGCTTAGTCACTCATAGAGAATTCAGATGTAAAATCCTATGGTTTTCCGTCTAAATCCTCGGGGGATACAGTGGGATACTCATATATAATGCAAAAGGCAAATAAAACTTACAAGTGCGATGATCTTGAGGTTTGTAGCGCTCTCAGCGAACAACTTGCTGAAGAAAAGACTGTTTCCTCACAAGATGTCTTCTTGTCGGAGAAGCTCCTCAAGACCGCACGTCGGAGATGTCAGTGCTGCACTAGGAGCCAAAGCAGATCTACTCGGCGTAAGTGCCGGGTAGACTATCTTCAGGAACTCTATGCCAGTCTTGGGTGCGGAGGCACCGCCTTCGGCAGATGTTCCACCTTCCACCACCACCTTACCGCTTCTGATGGCATCCTTAGCCAAAGCTTAGGCCATATAGGTTGCGGCACTCTCCTATGTTGCCTGTTCGCCGACAATAGCGTGCTCCGCAGATGCACCTGAGTCCACTTCCATAGCGGAAGGGCCAGATGCATCTTTGGCCTGAGAGCTTGTCAGAGATGGTGCAGGATGGACACTGGGAGTAACAGGGGCGATGGCAGGAGATGCGTGGTGGACGTCGCGATGCAACATATCCTTGATATTTCTAGAAGCCCCCAAAGGTTTGGAGGTCTTCTTGAGAATAGTACTGGCTTTCTTCCTGAAATGTGGAAAAAAGTATAAGTACAGGAACAAGGAAAGCAATGGACAATGTCGGAGGAAAATAAGCTTACACAATAGGGGGTGCTTTAGCAAAAGGGGATCCCGGTAATTCTTATTTTCTCCGCCTCCAGGGCGGTAGTGGACTTCTTGGTGGCTCCACCCTCCGTCTTCTTTTTATTTCCTCCGTCGGCAACATCAGAGGTGGAGCTCTTACGCTTTCACGGCAACGGGACATCGTCGTCGGACACGACCGTGACTTCCTTCATCTTTGGATCATAGATTTGGATAGCCATGCTGTCCTCATCTAGATCTCTAAGCTGTTATGTGAAAACACACAGTGCTAGATAAGATATTAATGGCTAGACGGAAGAACTGGAGTATATGTCCTACACGGAAAATAAAACAGGTACCTTTGGGCACTTGCTCTCCTCGAACATGCCGTAGGTGATGGTGAAGCCACGCTTCTTATCCTTCACCTTGACGATGTCCTTGAGGTAGAGCTTGACGGATTCGCTGGAGAAGATGTCCTCGGAGATGCGGAGGCTATCCCTTCTCTCCTTGGTATACTCGTGCATCAACTTCGTATGGTGCTGCAGAGGTTGGATCCGCCTGACGAACCAGCACATGGCCAGGTCCAATCCGGTCAAACCCGTCTCTACGAACCACTCTATCCGCCTTATAGCGCGGGAAGCGTCGATGTTAGAGGGAAGGGAGGCCTGGGATCTCCATGTCGAGGCTTCGGTGGCAGATCCATCGATGAAGTCCTGGTACGTTACTTCTCGGCCAGCCAGAGGGATATCTGGGCTGTAGAAGTACGTCAGTTGCCAGTTCTTACAGGACTCATGGCCGACGATATCGGGGAAGTGCCGGCCAGGCCGGATCATAAAACTAATGGTTCCGCAGTTCCTAAGGTCGTCCTTGCCGGCTCCGGCTTCCCGCTTGATGGTGAAGAAGTATATAAAGAGATCTAGCCTAGGCCTAATCCCTAGATAACCCTCGCAAAGCGCCGCGTAGTTGCTCAATGCGAGGATGCTATTGGGGGAGAGGTTTTGAGGCTATACTCGGTAATGGTTGAGGACAGCAAGGAAGAAGTTGGAGATGGTCAGGGAGACGCCGCGTACCATTTGTTCTTTGAGATACACCTTTTCTCTGGGTTGGGGAGAAGGTGTGACCTCGCCGGCCGGTGTCACCCGCCAGGCAAGCCCCTCCATCGCGGGAAGGTAGCCCTCGACGATGAGCCCCTTTATGTCGTGATCCGTAATATCCGAACCGCGCTAGTCACCCTTGTGCGTGTTGTATTCCTCCTCTAGCAGCTCCAGTGACGCCAAAGTATGGTCGCCGCTGGTGGTTTCGACCACCGCGGATTTTGGGATAGTCAGACCCTCTGGGGGAACAATGATGGTGCTCGCTGGCTTCGCCGTAGCCTCGCCTGACGCCGCCATGGATTGGGTGGAACTGCTGATGGCCATTAGAGAGGTGTAGGGGGTGAAAGGTTGAAAATCTAGGGTTTTTCGCAATTTGCGGAGAGCTCGAAGAGGCATGCGCTGGAGGAAGAAGAAGATGCAGAGGAGAATGAGGTGAAAAGTAAAATTTCTTCCGCTGTTACAATTTATACTCTCCGGCATCAAGACTCGTGCAAAACGATCGAACGATTGACGCGTACACGACGTGTGCGGGATTGTGCGCGGAAATTCTTCCATGCTTCCAACCGTCGCCGCCAACCATTCGTATCGCTCGCGCGGAAAAAATGGACATGATTGCATTATCTGCATGTGTGAGTTACGAGGCATTGCTGACCTATGTCTACGTCGCCCTAGCTGATACGGGAAGGTGATACATCACATTGGAATATTCCGGCATGGACGGATCTAGACCGCCTACGAGAAGAGTACGATGGAAGATTCAGCAGTTCTCTGACTTAACCAGTTGAAGACGGAGGAAACTTGAAGGGTTCTTGGGAGGACTACATGATATTGCTTAATGATTTGCCGACATCCATCTAGACGGAGCATCCACCCTGAAAAGGCAAGACGGCGCAAGATCTCGGAGTTCTCCGGGGGCTACTGTTGGGAATATGCTATATGGGTGTCCCCATAGCATGTCTCTTATCCGACTAACCCGGGTGGCCCATAGTTGGTAGCATGGTCCATGGCCTGCTGGGCGGCCCAGTTAGATGGATCTAGAAGGGAGGCCCATGCCGGATAAAGGAAGGCTACGGAGCAGTCACCGACGTACCCGGAGCCTTGGAGTACAAGACACGTTAGACTAGTAATAAGCAGTGTAGGACTCTGTAACCTGACCGGTTAGGACTTCACCTGTAACCCTAGGACCTGGCGACTATATAAGTCGGGCCTATGGGAGCCTTTAGGGCACAATCTTAGACGATAACTTTGGCTCTCTAGTCATACCTCGCACAGCGAACCTATCTCTGTAACTCGGCGTATTGCCATTATAGTGATTTATAGCAGGAGTAGGATTCCGCCACCGTCGTGGGATCTGAACCTAGGTAAGTTGTGTTATCCCGTACCCGTCAACCATCTGCCTTCCCCCATGTCTCTAAACACGCACTGTGAGGACCCCTCCATGGCGTACTCATCGGCAATACCATGACAAACAATGCCTTGCAGCAATTTATAGAAGATCATGAAAGTGATGTATTCATGAAGGAAAGAAATGAGATTGACGAGGTTTTCCTTCGTCAGCTGGAGCAACTTAAGCATAATCTACCTATGGAAGACTTGGGAACCATACTACCACCTAAAGAGGACCCTACTTTCGAATTAAAACCTTTACCTGATGATCTTAAATATGCTTATCTTGATAATAAGAAAGTTTATCCTATTATTATAAGTTATAAACTTTCAGGAAAGGAAGAAGAAAGGTTATTGGAGATATTGAAGAAACACCGAGGAGCTATCACTACAAGGAATTTGTTGATACATGACCCTCCATTTTCGTCACTGAATCGTCATTGTCTATAATATATGACGATCTTATGACGAAAAACATATCGTCAAAAACTGAGCGTCAGTAATTGCATTCAACGATGTTTTTTGTGAAATCGTCATAATCGTCTATGATGATATTAGATCGTCATATCGTCTGTGATAATCCAATATCGTCACACGTTGTCTAGTCTCACCACGTTAGATCCTACGTGGCGAAGCCTACGTGGAAAAATCGTGACGATATTAGATCGTCGCAAGTCAAAATTAGCCCGATCCATTTCTGTGATCTATATGGGCCAAGGGCAATAATCCAGCCTTTTTCCTTTCTAGTTTTTTGGCTCTTTTACTATCCATTACTTTTCGGGCCTCAGCCTTTTTACTATCCATTTCTTGTTGGACCTTGCAATTTTTTTAGGTATTTCCTTTTTTCATTTAAATTTTTGAGCTAGTCCCACTTGTCAGGTTTTACCGTCAGGTACACAATTTTCTACCTTTTTTTACAGTATAAATAACTAATATTTTATTCAGAAAAGAGAGAACACATGGAATTTTACAAATATAAACTCTGAGAATACACGATTTCAACAAAAGAGATGAATACAAATACTACACTTAGGTCAAAAGGCCATGCAGCTGCATGTCTACCGTACTACTGTATATGTTCAGAACAGATCATCTCTAACATGAGGTTATCTATGTACATGAAGATATCAATGTTACAGGAAGGATCATTGTCAAGCTGACCAAGCACTAGTCTTAGTGTTTCTCCTCACGACAGCTGCTACCTTCTTGCCATCGATCAGCACCCAAGTGTTGCTTCTGGCATCATCTAGGATCCGGTAAAAATCGGAGTTAGCGATGTAGAACAGGAGTAACTATCAAGGAGACTTAAGCATGCCGTGCATTTATCCTAAAGGATGAGATAAGAAATAATATTGCATGAGAATACTAAGAGTTTGAGGATCCATCTATATATTGTTGAATTTTCATACAGTTAATTGAAGCCACACGAATATGAAAAAATGACAAGTCCAAATGACAAGTGTGGACAGAACTGAGTGAACAACATACATGGGACATTTGGACAGAAAAAATAATAATCACAACAATATTAAGTTTAATATACACGAGTAATTTTGTGAACGAAACGATTGACTGATACAAACAAACAAAAATTATGCAATTGAGGTGCTCAAAAGGAAACAGTTCTCTCCTACTATATTAGACAACAGCAACATGTTTCTACATGAGCAACATCCCAGTCAATGAGATGCATACTAAAATCTCCTCCATAAGCTCAAGATAAATACCTTGAGGCTGTGAGGCTTGTCTTGCAGTAGGCTTGTAATCCACCTCCAACAACAAATATATAGTCCGTAGTACACAAGGCAAGTATGGTAAACTACCCAAGCGGCGCAACCTACAAATCACATAAAACTCTTTACATTACTATCAGCATATTGTTACCAATGCCATCATCTTAATCTGGACAGAAAAATATCTCCCCGCACGCTATATTACATACAACAACTTTGCAAAGAGCGCAACAAAAACATGTATGAAGAAATGAAGATCAACTTCTCAGATCCAAGTCATAGCTAGCATATCAGCAGGTTAACTACCTGAAACCACCTCGAGTATCAACAGACCAGAATGAATAAGATAACTGAAATTGCAGCAAAGAAATGCATTTTATATAGGTAAATTTCTACTCAAATCTGAACTGAATCAATTACAGCACATGACTAACAGGAACATAACAACAAACAATGATGAAGATCGAACCATACAACAATAGAGGTGAGCAACAAGAAATATGGAATTGCAAGTATACGTCAGTGGGAACTTATAGTTCTTCTATTGCCATGATTTTAAGTTATTTATTAGATATACATTATGAATACACTACATGGCTAGACTTTCCATAGATCGACCAAATGAGCCACACAACCCACACAGCCAGTTGCCCTTGCGTAGAACATGGGAGAAACAGGAAACAGAGGAGCCCAGGCGGAAGCTTCGCTGGCGGCAACGACACTGCTGCCGCCTGCCGGCCACCATGAATGGGGAACCCCACACGAACAGAGAGGAGGTGAGCGCCGCAGCTGCGTGCTGACCACCATGGACAGAGCACGGATGGGACACCCAACGAACAGCAAAGCGTGTGCAGAGGTGCCACCCACTGGCAATACAGACTGGACAGGGAAGCCTTTCTTGAGGCAGCTTAACAAAGTACACGTTTGACAAAGATTAAGTTCCTGATATACAAAATACAAGCAGGCAGGAAAACATCAGGAAACATCAGGAACCAGCTTTAGATTTCAATTGGTAAGTACTAGTTGGATCGATTTGTAAGCACATTGCGTAAAGAAATGTTTAATATCTTCACCAAGGGAAATAGGGCAAAGAATTATGGGAATGAGGGAAACTCAAGGGAGAGGGTTGGGTACCTTGATCATGGCTGCAGATCATGGTCGCCGATCATGGTTGCGCCTCCCATAGTCCGGCCGTGGCCGTCGGTGGTGCTCCTGGACTGGCTACTCCGTTTCTGCTGCGCTAAACAAGGAGAAAGATCGATCAGGGGAAAGCTGGTTCGATTTGCCTAAAGAGTACATAGATACTGTATTTTACAATGTATTTCAGAGTTAAAGAAAGTAACAGATATGTATAAGGAGAAACATGGAAAATTATAAAGAAATCAGTGTAATGTGTGGCAAATAGTAAAAGTTAAAGTAATGTGTAAATTATAAAGGTCCAAAGTAAAATGTGGCAAATAGTAAAATCTCCCGGAATTCTTAAAGCATAAATAAACAAGTGTAACACACATATATATACAGATCATGCATGCAGCAGCTCACGATATTGGGGCTATAAATTATTTTTAGATAATGTAAGAGAACAGCTTGCTTGTATAGCTAGCAGGAGACCTATTTCATGTTATGATGCCAACATACATACTCGCCGACATGTCAAAAATACTACTAATAAGGACAACATATGATAAATATATAGTTGAATTATGGACAAAGAAATATATCAATCATATAGTATTCGAACAGCTGAAACGGAGTTGGTATTTGTTCTTCCACACAAGGAGATGTCAAATTATCTATTATTACTTTGATCGTGGCATGTATCTGCAACTAGAAGAAATGCAAGGACGAGTAGTTAACTCTCATGTTCTAATCACCTAATCATCTAAGTAAGCACCAACAGAAATGATCAGGCCTACTAAAAATTGACAGTCTCGCAATTCAGTTTGTACTTCACCAAAGGCAGCACCAACATGACTTCACCAAAGGCAGCACCAACATGACTAACTAGTAATCTATCTATCAAGCACTCACTCGTCAAGTGGTTTTGTACTTTCGTGAGTGGAACATTTCAGGAGGAGGAGGGGAGGATCGGATAGGGATGTAGGAACGAACCAATGGGGCTTGTTGCTGACGTCGATGAGCTTCTTCTCGCAGGGCACATTCTTCTCCTCCAGCGTGAGCAGCACCCTCTGGGAGAAGGGACCTGTGGCCAAAATCAAATCCCGTCCCCACGCAAAACATGGATCAGCGAGGACGGACGGATGAGAGTACGAGCGGGAAAGACTAACCGTATCCGAGCATGTAGAGGTGGCCGACGGCGTCCTTGACGCACACCTCCGCGGTCATGGCGACGTCGACGGAGTCCGAGTGGTACAGACTCGTGCCTTGCAGCGGCGAGGTTTCGGTTATGCGGGGAGAGTTAAAAGACGAGGGCTCCAGCAATTCATGCGCCACCGGCGAGAACAGGCACCCATCCGGCGCCCTTCCCTGAACTTGCTAGGTCGATTCCTGGCCACCAGCGAGGAGAGTCAGGACGGCGCGGGTGCTCCCTCAATCTGGATTAGGTCGGGCATATGGGAGAAATCCCGTGAGAGGATATGGGGGTCGACGGTGAGGGTGAGGGGGCAGTGGTGGTGTGGAGGGGAGGAGGGGTCCCGGTGGTTTGGGGTGGCCGACGACGTGGTGCCGAGAAGGAGGAGATGGTATTAGGATGGAGGCGGCGCCCACGGGTGGATCTGAGGAGAGGAGTAAATGAGGAAGGGGTCTGCGCAATGGGGGTAGGTGGGGTTGGATGCGTCCTATGATTTTCGGGCCAAATATTGGTCTCCCGCTTCCGCGGCCCAAAATCGAGCGTCAAAACCAGTTTTTTCCAACGCACTCCTCTAAATTACTAGCGAGTAAGCACTGATTTCTGGAGCGTTGGATCTAGCAGTAGTGGACGGCGGAGACCTACTTCGGTGGGTGATCCGTGGATAGCCCTTTTCCTGCGTTTTGATTGGTTGGCCAAGACTATGCAAGGATCGAGTGTTGGATCGGTCTATCTCAAAGAAACACAAAATTGATTATCGTGATGGAAAAATAGGCCTAGGGCCCTTGTTCAATAATTAGTTGTAAGGAAAAGTATCAAACTTGAATATTGCAAATATCTGGAAAAAAAAACTTCTCGCAAATGAGCTATTGTGTACGAGGTTTCATGTCTTTTAGGCCAAACAGCTAATGTTATGGCCAAATTCGCGGTATAATTTTTGATAATGTGCCTGTATTGTGTACACATGTGCATCTGGGGATGGCGAATAATGTTGTAGGAGAAAGTTTTCCTCTTCGTCGCACGGAAAAGCCACTTTCTATTTTTCCGAGCATAAAAAAACGGGGTGTTTTGTGAAACAACCACCAAATGGAAGTTTCAAAATGCTACCAACCCATTTTTCAAAAATAATAGGCCACCTTACATGGTCAAATGCCCCAACTGGGTATCTAAAACCTTTTCGGCCACTTCTGGCAAAAAAGACAAATTCCTACCGAATCGGTAGGAAGTGGGTCTGATTTGAACTACAGGTGCATTATCTGATGCCCATTATTTTTGACACATGGATATATACATATACAAAAATTGACACATAGACATGCCACATAAGCATAATTGCTGATGTAGCCAGCTAGTTAATTCAATGTATATTATTTTAGACGATATGACGATTTAAATTGGTCATGATGGGGTATAAATAAAGCTCCAAGCTATATCATGTAGGTTATGACGATTTTACGTGATGAAATTACGACGATTTTGACATAAATCGTCGTAATTCTATAGGATTTTGACCTCTCCGAACAACACATGACCATCTTGTGCGAAATCGTCATAAATCTATAACGATTTCATTCCTCGTCACTATGAGAAGGTCACAAGTTAACACATTTCTTGTAGTGTATGGGTTATACTCTTGATGATTTAAAAGGAATTTCTCCTACTATATGTCATCATGCTATTAATGTAGAACCTGATGCAAAACTAGTTGTTGAGCACCAACGCCGTCTAAATCCTAAAATGAAGGATGTGGTAAGAAATGAGAAATTGAAACTCCTTAATGTTGGTATTATTTATCCTATTGTTGACAGTCAATGGGTTATCCCTATTCATTGTGTTCCCAATAAAGGAGGAATAACCGTTGTGCCTAATGAAGATAATGAGCTTATACCCCAAAGAGTAGTGGTTTTGTATAGTATGTGCATTGATTTTAGAAAGATTAATAAAGTAACTAAGAAAGATCATTATCCTTTTCCCTTTATTGATCAAATGCTTGAGAGGTTGTCCAAAAAGACTCACTTTTTTTTTCTTGATGGTTATTCTAGGTTTTCTCAAATTGCTGTGAAAGCACAAGACCAAGAGAAAACTACTTTCACTTGTCCTTATGGAAGTTATGCTTACAGGCGTATGCCTTTTGGTTTATGTAATGCTCCTGCTACCTTTTAGAGATGTATGTCTGCTATCTTTCATGGTTTTTCTGAACAAAATGTGGAGGTTTTTTCATGGATGATTTTTCTGTCTATGGAACTTCTTTTGATAACTGTTTACACAACCTTGATAAATTTTGTAGAGATGTGAAGAAACCAACCTTGTTCTTAATTGGGAGAAATGCCATTTCATGGTTAATGAAGGGATTGTTCTTGGACACAAGATCTCTGAAAGAGGCATTGAAGTGGACAGAGCCAAAATTGAAACAATTGAAAAGATGCCTTGCCCTAGACATATTAAGGGTATTCGTAGTATCCTTGGTCATGTTGGTTTCTATAGGAGGTTTATTAAAGATTTCTCCAAAATTTTAAAGCCCCTTACTAATCTTCTTCAAAAAGATTTACCTTTTGTTTTTTATGATGATTGTAAGGAAGCTTTTGAAACTTTGAAGAAAGATTTGACAACTGCTCCTATTGTTCAACCACCTGATTGGAGTTTACCTTTTGAAATTATGTGTGATGCTAGTGATTTTGCTGTGGGTGCTGTCCTTGGGCAACGTGTTGATAAGAAGTTATGTTATTTAGTATGCTAGCAAGATTCTAGATGTTGCTCAAAAGAATTATGATACTATTGAAAAAGAGTTCTTAGCTTTAATCTTTGCATGTGATAAGTTTTGACCTTATATTGTTGATTCAAAGGTTACTATTCATACTGATAATGCTGCTATCAAGTAACTTATGACAAAGAAGGACTCTAGGCCTAGACTTATCAGGTGGGTTTTGCTTTTACAAGAGTTTGATATGCATATTGTAGATAGGAAAGGTGCTGAAAATCCTATTGCTGACAATTTATCTCGTTTGGAAAACATTTTTTTGACCCATTACCTGTTAATGATAGTTTTCCAAATGAGCAGTTGGCTGTGATAAGGGTAAGTCTGCATGAGAGTCCTTGGTATGCTGATTATGCTAAGTTTTATTGTTTCCAAGTATTTGCCTCCAACCTTTACAACTAAGCAGAGAAGGAAATTCTTTTGATCTAAGGCATTACTTTTGGGATGACCCACACTTATATAAAAAAGGATTAGATGGCATTATGCGAAGATGTGTTCCAGAATTTGAACAACAAGAGATATTGAGAAAATGTCATGGCAGTGCTTATGGAGGACATCATGCAGGCGATAGGACTGCATAGAAGGTTTTACAATCTGTATTTTATTGGCCTACCCTTTTCAAAGATGCAAGGAAGTCTGTCTTATCATGTGATGAATGTCAACGAGTAGGTAACATTTCTAGACGCAATGAAATGCCTATGAATTATTCTCTTGTTATTAAACTTTTGATTGTTGGGGATTTGACTTTATGGGACCTTTGCCCCCTTCAAAAGGGTACACTCATATTCTAGTTGCTGTCAATTATGTTACAAAGTGGGTAGAAGCCATACCTACAAATTGTGCTGATGGTAAGACCTCTTTGAAAATGCTTAAGGATGTCATTTTTCCTAGGTTCGGTGTTCCTAGATATCTCATGACTGATGGAGGCTCTCATTTTATTCATGGGGTTTTAGAAAAAGTCTCGCTAAGTATGATGTAAACCATAGAATTACTTCCGCTTATCACCCCCAAACCAGTGGGCAAGTAGAACTTTCCAATAGGGAAATTAAATATATCTTGTAGAAGACTGTTAATAGATCCAGAAAAAATTGGGCTAAAAAGTTGAGTGACACTTTGTGGGCTTATAAAAATCCTATGAGGATGTCTCCTTACAAAATGGTCTATGGGAAAGCTTGTCACTTGCCTTTATAATTAGAACACAAAGCTTATTGGGCAGTGAAAGAGTTGAATAGAGATTTTAGACTTGCAGGTGAGAAAAGACTGCTTGACTTAAGTAATCTAGATGAGTGGAGAGGTGAAGCTTATGAAAATGCTAGGCTTTTTAAGGAAAAAGTAAAAAAGATGGCATGATAGGATAATTCTGAAAAGGGAGTTCCATGTTGGTGAGAAAGTTCTTTTGTATAGGTCTCGTCTCAGATTTTTTGCAGGGAAACTACTCTCAAAATGGGAAGGACCTTTTGCTATCAAGGAAGTATACCGTTCAGGTGCCAGCAAAATTTATTCTCTGAAGGATGACACAACATAGGTGGTTAATGGTCAAAGACTAAAACATTATATTTCTGGAGATTCTTATAATGAAGATGTCGATGTTATTCAAATGGTGACTCCTGAAGAATTTATCAGAAGCCAAACACCAGAAACTGCAGAGTTCGTCTTTGAATAGGTAAAAGTGGTGAATACAGAAGGTTCGTGAAACCCCAATCTTTTTATATTTTTATGTTTTTAATACATAAGAGAAGTTACAAGATGGAACAGAGGAGGAACCGGAGGACGGGGTGGCCAAACCCACCCCAGGCGCAGGCCCACCTTGCCCCACGCCTGGAGGGGGTGTGCCTCCCTCGAGCTTCGACTCTGCCTCGTTTCCGTGTCAAAACCTTCCTTATGCTTTGAAACTTCGTAATATATAACCCCCCGGTTTCCCCGAGGTTCTTGCTTCGAGTTCTCGTCGTGTTTTTGTTTCAATTTGTTTCTGTCAGGAAAATTCTCAGTTTTGGAGCAACAATGTCTTCCTCTGGATCACCCATGGAGGATTTCTCTATAGATGTCCTCAACCCATACATGTATGAGTTGAAGATCCATCCGAAGGAGTTGATTCTCAAAGATGGGAAGGTACAGATGAAAGAAGTTCAAGGCCCCAAGGGAGAAGGAAGTCTGGAAGAGAGGATGGAAGCATTGGTGCAGGAGGTTTTCAGGTACAAGAAGATGGCGGAACATGAAGTGGATGTTATTCACAAGATAAGTTCAGAACTCATCGCCAAACACGAGGAGGAGGTGGCTGATCTCTGGGAAGAAATCTTCTCGCTCCGTCAGACCACCAACCAATTACAAGCACAGCTCTACGACATACAAAATCAAAACTGTGAGTATGAGGCTAGATTTGATCGCATAAGCTCTCCTGCTAGTTTCAAGATTGCAGAGACGAGGACATCCTTTTTGGATGGGGAACCTTTGCCTTGGAAGTTTTATGATGACAAAAGAATACCACCACCATCGAAGGAGTAATTTGTCATCAGGTTTGGCATCCCCTTAGCTTGTTCCAAGCTTGGGGGGAGTGTCACGGTATCACCATCATTATCTTTTATCTTTTACCTTTTTAGTGGATTCATATATTTGGTAGAGAAGTCATCTTATAGTTTGGTTTGCATGTGGAAGTATCTCTCCTTTAGTTGATTATCTATGTATCCCTTGGTGTGAGTGCCTTTATTGGAATATTAATGAGAAGTTTCATATTTTACTTTTTGCACTTCTTATTTTAGTTTGCAATCTCTATAATATGATGGATCTTGTTGATAAGTATTAGCATCACTTTAGGATCATCAAGTAAATCTAAATTGGTTTTGGCAAACCGAGTTCTGGTCAGTAGCAATACTTTATTTTTTGAGGTTTGAAAGAAAAAGAGAAAAAGCTTACAGGTATTTTGAATCATTTTTTTTCTTGTTGGCTCATAAGCTTAGTATTTTTTATTTAAGATATTTTGTGTCTTCAAGGAAGATTGCATGTTTGGCTTTATTACTCGTATGCTTGCTTGTTTCTTTCAACTTCTTTGGTTGCTACCCAGCCTTGCTAGCCAAAAACCTGTTTGAGAAGGCATACTTCTCATGTTTTCAATCCCTTTGAACGAAAACCTTTGCCACTTGTGTCCACCATATCTACCTAGTAGATTTTTCTATTCCAAGCAAATTCTCAAGCTTCATCTATCTTTCGAATTAAAAAGTATTTTTTATGTGAAAACTAGTTAGTAAAGCTCGCACGAACTTGATGGCACAACCTTATTTTCTTTCCCCTAATAGACTTGAACCATTGTGTCATAGAAGTTGTATATGCTTGCATCTATACGTTGGAATTAGCAGAACTGTGTTGTCACACAGAACGTTTTCAACATTGCACCTGTACTTTATACTCAGTTGATATCGTGCTCTTTTGTCTATGGATTTTAACGGTGTGAAATAAAAAGGGAACTTGTAAGTCCATGGAGTCTGTATTTTGTGTTAGAGAAACGCTTGGGCCGCTAGCCTAATCCATGCCTAATCATGGTGGAAACTTGTAGCATCACCATAGTGAGCTATCTCTGAAGCATCCTCTATAAAAAGATATGCACATAGTAAATAAAAAGATTGTTGAGATGCTCATTGTCTGCTTGCCTTGTCATTTTGGTTATGGGATAGCTCCTGTACCATATGCAAGGGGTACCCCGTTGGCGCTTCTCTATGATATGCGTGTACTTACAATGACAAGAACTTACTAGTGACCAAAGTTGAGTAGAATGAGGAGTGACCCTCATATTCAAGGGACATAAGATTGCCAACTCACATTTCGTCAAGCATATACTCCATCTTTGTGCACTTTAACCTTAATCATCTCAAGATGCCTATGATAGGGGCAATGAGGGATCAAAGCTAGTAAGTACCATAATCTTTTGGAAGCTCTTTATGACTTTAATCCCTGCTCCCCTTTATGAAGGGACCTTTCTCATATTTTCTAAGTTGAGTCAGTAAACCTACTTCCTCTCTATCTCCAGCAAGCATTTGAGTTGTTGTGTTGCAAGCATTCATATGGTGATTTACTCAATCATGTTCTTATTCTTCCTTGTTTGCACAAAACTCTTATCTATTGAGTATTACTTTGAAACTTGTCAACACCCAGATTTTTAATCCTAGATGCCTGTTATACCATACATCGCAATCCCAGGATTACCATTTTTGCGAGACATAACAGATTTGGATATCACATTACATCATCCATTACAAGCCATACATAAGGTCTTACACAAATAAGGATCTCATGATCTAGTTCTTAATACAACTCAAGCAGCGGACTAACGTAATAGTAACGATAGTGTGGGCGAAGCTCCATCTTCAGGGTCACAGGCAATGCTGATGATGGGAGATGATCCTAGTTGTCATAACCTTCTTTTTGTCCTTCTTCCTCGTACTCCTCTCCATAGTCTGGCCATGGTAATAGCCAGGGACAAATCCATGAGTACTCTTTAAGTACTCGCAAACTAATACTAATAAGGGGTTTTTTATAGTAGGAGACTAAGCTCTAGGGTTGTTTTGCAAAAAGCCATATTTACCTCTACTAAGTTCAAAAGCAGAGAAAGCTAGTTGAAAGTTTTATAACACCTAAGTGGGAACTTGAATTTCATATCACAACTCTATTGTGGTCAAGTAAAGTCACAAGTCTTTTTGGAAAACATCTGACGGGGGAACAGTATGGCCACTCCAACTGTCCATAACCGCGGCCACGGCTATTCGAATAGTTTGACACTCTGCAGAGATTGTACACTTTCACCACAACATTCGATACATCCGTCTGGAACAAATCCTGAATTTACCATACTCAGTATGCGGATAATCAATCCTAACCTTTCAATTACACGCCCTAGTATAGGCACCTCTCCTGTGAGATTGGCCTCCCAACCATGACCAACTGTCATCTTGGGTACTGCATAGGTGGTCAATCTTCACAAGATAGCCTCAGCTCAGACCTTGTCCACAAGGGAACCCATACTAAGGTATATAAATTTCCAGTCAAGCCCTACCCAAATTTCGGGTATTGTGATTGTACGGTAAAATTTAAATGGTATCGCATCCAGAAAACCATCAGTTTTATAAAGGGCTAAGGCTCATGCCTTAACATTTTCATCATCAAAATCATATGGTGTTCTGAAACACATGTCAAAACATTTTAGTAGAATGACTCATCATTCTAAGGTTTTCATAACCATTTTTACCAAGTATTCCCATCTAAAGTTGATCAATTTTTATGCTTAGCACTAGCATCTACAAGTGGGGGTAAATACTCATGAGGGGTGGTAAACAAGTGTATCTTATCTAATTAAAATCTCATGCCTCATGATGACATCAAGATTATCTAACTTAGGCCAAGTTTTATGCTCTTTATGGTACCTTCAATTATCTTTCTAGAATCTACAAGTCACTAAGTAAACTTTAAGAGAAAGCTTTGAGTAAGGAAAATAAAATATTAAGTAGGATGGGGTGTCAATTGGGAAGTAGCACCCCGGGTAAAACCAGTACTAGAAAATCGCATGTTGTTCATATTTTGTGCATCATAATAACATCATGCATATATTTTGCATAAAAACTATTTTTATAAAAGCCTAAGTTGTTTTCTCATTAGCCCTCTCCTTTAATCTTAAACTAAAACCTCGGTCTGTTCAGATATTTTATTTGTCTAAAAAGTATTTACAAAATGTTTTAAAAATAAAATAAATAATTAAAATGTTTTGTCCGGGGAGGCAGTCCGATCGGTCAGGCCAGAGGCCCAACCTGACCAGACTACCTACCACCCGGCCCATCTAAAGAAACCCTAAACCTGCCCTCATACCCTAACCCTAATACCTAGACCACACCTAGCCTCCACTCCCCACCTGCCGCCGCCACACCCAGAACCCACACACGCACGCACCCTGCAGCGATGCAGCACACACACCACACTGCCCGACCCTCCCTGTCTGACACACCCACCCCACGCGAGCGCGGCCCCACCTTCTCACCTCCCGCTCCCCTCACGGGATTCTCAACCCCGGGTCAAGCGCCGCCCCCCTGGTCCGATCCCCGCCGCCAGGACCCTCCTCGCCCCGCTCACCCCGCCTCCACCTCCGCCCTTCCCTTCCTCCTCTCTCTCTCCCGCAGCCGCGCGCATCCACGAGCAATCCCGCGCCTCCAACCGCCTCCTCCGCCGTGCTCTTCCCTCCTCTTGAGCTCGACCCCGCCGCCAGAACATGGTGTTCGTCGCCGTCGTCGCTACCAGCAGCACCGCACCTCGCCTCCTCCTGAAGGGACCCTCCAAGATCCGGCCGCGCTCGGCGCCGCTCACCCCGCCGCCCTGGACAGCAACCTTCCTGCCCGCTCCCGGCCTCTCCCCGTCGAGCTCTGCACCGCCTCCGGCCTGCCTCTCCGTTGGCCTCCGGCGCCGCCGGCTGTCGCCTTCCTTGGCGAGCTCCTCCGCCCCGCCCTAGACCTCCTCCGTTGCGGTCGCCCTCTCCCTCCTCGACGACCTCTCCTACGATCCCGAGCTCCCCATGGAGCCTCGCCTCCACCTCGTCGGTCCCGAGCTGCGCCGCCGCCCTTCCCCTCTGTGGGCTCGCCTCCCCGGTGCCGCTATGAGCACGAGGGCTCCGCCTCGCTTCCACATCATGCCCAGCGCCATCCCGTCGACCCTGCGACGCCCCAGCTTCTCGCACGCTGTCGCGCCCTCCCCGCTCGCCGGCGAGGCCCACTGCCTCGACCTTGATGTTCCCGCACCAGGCCGCAGCTCCCTGTGGCCACCCTCCAGCTCTCTGTTTCCATTCGTTGTTTTCCCCCACAGTAGCGCAGTGTTACGAAAGGGTGCGAGTTGCTGCAACGATGAGGTGTTGTTGACGAGGTGGTACTTTGAGCTGGTGAAGAAATCCTCCGGCGAAGTGTCAAGGAGTGGCACTGTTGTGTTTAGTGATGCTTGTGCTGTGGAGGTGTTGCCTCGGTGGACATGCCTAGGTACTTTGGCAGCTCAGAGTCCACCGTCAAGATCTTCTTCTCGGAGCACCGAGGACTCCTTCATGGAACCGAAGGCCTATCCTGCCGACACCAAGAGCTGCCATGACCCCCACCATCAAGTCAAGATGGACCGCCGACAAGACCGTCAACAGACCCAAAGATCGAACCCTGGCACGCCAAGTTCTTCGACCCCGAGGACCAATCCACGGATGCGACGAGATCTTCTCCCCGGATACGCCAAGTACTTCCTCGCAGACGCCAAGACCGACCCGGTACACGCACCCGACAAGATCTTCGTGACGACAAGATCGACACCGACCAGGGCGGATCCGATGTGCCCCCGACGCCAACCAAGTTCTTCTTCTCGGATGCGACAAGATCGACTTCCGTCGTCCGAGACCGATCTTGTCCAGCCGTTCTCCCGTCGAACCCTGAGACCGACCCCGAACCCCTCGGAGCCCAAGTTCGCCGAACCCTAATGTGATTCCCTATTCGAGACCCCCATTATTTTTATAATATGACATTATCGTCTGTCGCATATTAAATTGTTCATACCCGCATGCATATTTGTGTGGTTTGGGGGCATTATGCCGATTCACCTCATAATTAAATATGGAGACCATATGCGGACATTTCTAGTCTCATATTGGTTCCATTTAAATTTGTGTAGTGAACCGGTGATATAATTCTGCCTTGGTAAGAAACATTTAAATTGATGGGTATCTAAACAACACGAACCTTCTAAATAAATGTCGGGACCCCGGTTCCGCTTAATATTGCCTAATTGCATTGCACCTTTTTCATGCCATACATCATACATGCATCATGCCCGATCTTCTGTCGTAATATTAAATAGTGCATCCGGTGTTTTCTTCTAGTGCTTTGCTTCTTCACGGATTAGGCCGATGAGTTGATGCGAGTGTCGACCCGATCTTCGGGTGAACCTTCGGTAATGTTTTCAGGCGAGCACCTCCCCCTTTCTACCTATCTTACTTTTATAGTATTTATTCCCCCTGTTGATCTATTGCTATCTGTGTTGCGATGCTCTAGTTTTCGTACCCGTGATATCCCTTGCAGCCTTATATTGCCTTGGACACATCCTATTAACTGTTGATTGGTAGATAGTTGGACTTGCGCGCCGTAGTCGCTTGCTCAAGTGTTGTTGCGTGTCGTCAAGTACCACAGTTGTTGGAGTATTGCCGTGTGTTTGATGTTGGAGATGATCATGGCTTTAATTACTATTTAATAACTAAAATTGAAGTAGGTAAATGCAGAGGCACCGGTGGGTAATAGACAATATTTGGTTTTTAACCGCTCACTGGTGTCCCGTAGGACCCCGAGTTCTTGACACCTGTTCCGAGATCGAGCGCGCTAACCACAGGTGGGGTGTGTGGGCACCCCCATCGATTAGTACCTGATTTCAAAGTATTGTACTGGGGGCCACAAAGTAGTTTGGGGCTTTATTACTATCCTGTACTTATGCCATGCTTTACTGCTTTATTTAAGATTGTGCGTGGAGCACCTGTACTGTTTAGGATTGCGGAGTGTTTTCGCGGTATCGACAAGCCCAGTCACACTTTCGGGTTCCCAGTCGTTTACAGCCATTGACGCAAACCCTGGGTCCGTTCTGAAGCCGGCCAACTTCGTTGCGGGTAGCTTAGTGGGGTGGCCCCCATGTACTTGCTTTGGGTCTGGGAAACGTCATGACTTAGGCCCCGCCGACATACCGATGGGTGTATGTTAACTGATCTGGCAAAAGGGTCGAAGTGCGTGTGGATACTTTGGTGCACCCCTGTAGGGTTAAATCTTTTCGAAAAGCCGTGTCCGCGGTTATGGACGACTTGGAGCACAGTTCTCGATCATAGAAAACTATAACTAAAGTTTACTGTTATAAATTGACTTGTATCCGATATGACTAGTAATCAGCTCCACTACAACGGAATGGCTAAATAAAAGTACCAACAACTGCTGGGGTTGGGATATCTCATGCTAATTGTATCTGACTAGTAAGTGTTGAAACTACAATGGAATGGTTAACTAAAAGTGCCCACTGCTTATAATATCAGGATGACTCATGCTATCTATATTTGACTAGTAATTGCCGCAACTATCACGGAATGAATAAAACTGCCAACTGTGTGAGTTCCTCGGTTGACTTCCTCGTTTGGTCTCGAGGGGGAAATACCAGGATGGGTATGTTTGGTGGTAGAATCAGGTTGGTCCTGAATAGGTCTTCCTTATCCCTCTCTGATAGCCGACAGTTATCTCGAGTCTCTATAGGTTGTTTAGTGCATGCCGCGCTGCCGCTCAGTCCACCATACCTATGTAGGCGAGGACCGCCGAATTCTAGTCTCGCCGTGTACTGGCCTCAGTACTGACCGCTCTCTTTTTTCCTTTGCCCTTTGTCGGCACCCCTTTTGTTTTAGCAGGTTTCGACGTCGTTAGCAGGGTTACCCTTCCGGCTTGGCCTGGGCAGGGTTATGGACGCCATTGGTTATTCTTCAGGGCTCTTAGCCCCATTTGCATCTTGTCCGTAGTCGGACGCTCTATCGTTTTCAAGGTGATTGGATCTTTGTACTGTATATTTGTATTCTTGACTCATGGAGTCGTGTTGTATATATATATATATGTTTTGTGGGTTCCATCGAGGACTATTGTGTAATGATATTACTTCGTTTTCCACCCGCATGCAAGTGACTGGTGGGCACCTTTGAATCGTTTCTATGCGGGTTTGGCGGGAAGCGCCGAAACTTGCATAGGGCCGATTCTGAGGGTGTTACAGAGCGGTATCAGAGCTCAGCAGTTGCGATACCCCACAAGTCCAGCCTGTAGGATAACCTAGCTAACGGCCGAAGTAGAGTGTCAAAACTATTTTTGCAAAATCGGTTGGATAGTTCTGATTAGGTCTAATTTTACTCCTTACCCCTCTGCTGCTCTCCTCTTACCTCTGCGTGTTTTGAATCCGCTCTCTTCTCTCTCTTCGAGTCCAGGATTTCTCGTGGTTGGGTTCCATCGTACCTTCAGGGTTTCGCTTCCTCCTTTGGTAACGGTGTTGCTACATCTGGTCTTCATGCTATCCGAGGAATCCTTCATCTGGTGGACTTCTCTTTGTTCCTTCTCGTGCCTTCCGGTGTTTTCCGACGCAACGACATCATCTACGCCAGATCCGATGCAGAGTCTGCATCACTCCTTTGTTCTGAACCTCGATTGTCGAGATCTTCAGTCTGATTCCAAGAATGGCTGCACGCTTTTCTACTGATTGTGCGGAGTAATAGTTTGGGTGCGTGATGGATTGCCCCCCATGCCGACTACTCAATCTATTCGCTCTTGTACATTGAAGTGGATTAGAGTGCACCTTTTCTCTCCTTCTGTCGAAGTTAGAGGTGGCCTTATCTTTTGATGCCTCTATTTTCGTCTTTTGTTTATCCAGAGTCCTTCCTCGACGCACATGATCAACAACAGCTCGTTGGTGGTGTCGTCGATTTCAAGATGGAGAAATAATCTTTGTTAGTGGTGTCGCGAAGATCGACACGAAGCGAGAAGATTTAGACCGTCGACCTTCTTCCCCGTACTATGAGGCGGATCTCGAGGGCGAGATCCATTGTTAGTGGTGTCGAATTGTAGCACCCCGGGTAAAACCAGTACTAGAAAATCGCCTGTTGTTCATATTTTGTGCATCATCATAACATCATGCATATATTTTGCATAAAAACTATTTTTATAAAAGCCTAAGTTGTTTTCTCATTAGCCCTCTCCTTTAATCTTAAACTAAAACCTCAGTTTGTTCAGATCTTTTACTTGTCTAAAAAGTATTTACAAAATGTTTTAAAAATAAAATAAATAATAAAAATGTTTTGTCCGGGGAGGCAGTCCGATCGGTCAGGCCAGAGGCCCAACCTGACCAGACTACCTACCACCCGGCCCATCTAAAGAAACCCTAAACCTGCCCTCATACCCTAACCCTAATACCTAGACCACACCCAGCCTCCACTCCCCACCTGCCGCTGCCACACCCAGAACCCACACACGCACGCACCATGCAGCGATGCAGCACACACACCACACTGCCCGACCCTCCCTGTCTGACACACCCACCCCACGCGAGCGCGGCCCCACCTTCTCACCTCCTGCTCCCCTCACGGGATTCTCAACCCCGGGTCAAGCGCCGCCCCCCTGGACCGATCCCCGCCGCCAGGACCCTCCTCTCCCCGCTCGCCCCGCCTCCACCTCCGCCCTTCCCTTCCTCCTCTCTCTCTCCCGCAGCCGCGCGCGTCCACGAGTAGTCCCGCGCCTCCAACCGCCTCCTCCGCCGTGCTCTGCCCTCCTCTTGAGCTCGACCCCGCCGCCAGAACATGGTGTTCGTCGCCGTCGTCGCTACCAGCAGCACCGCACCTCGCCTCCTCCTGCAGGGACCCTCCAAGATCCGGCCGCGCTCGGCGTTGCTCACCCCGCCGCCCTGGACAGCAACCTTGCTACCCGCTCCCGGCCTCTCCCCGTCGAGCTCTGCACCGCCTCCGGCCTGCCTCTCCGTTGGCCTCCGGCGCCGCCGGCTGTCGCCTTCCTTGGCGAGCTCCTCCGCCCCGCCCTAGACCTCCTCCGTTGTGGTCTCCCTCTCCCTCCTCGATGACCTCCCCTGCGATCCCGAGCTCCCCATGGAGCCTCGCCTCCACCTCGTCGGTCCCGAGCTGCACCGCCGCCCTTCCCCTCTGTGGGCTCGCCTCCCAGGTGCCGCTATGAGCATGAGGGCTCCGCCTCGCTTCCACATCGTGCCCAGCGCCATCCCGTCGACCCTGCGACGCCCCAGCTTCTCGCACGCTGTCGCGCCCTCCCCGCTCGCCGGCGAGGCCCACTGCCTCGACCTTGATGTTCCCGCACCAGGCCGCAGCTCCCTGTCGCCACCCTCCAGCTCTCTGTTTCCATTCGTTGTTTTCCCCCACAGTAGCGCAGTGTTACGAAAGGGTGCGAGTTGCTGCAACGATGAGGTGTTGTTGACGAGGTGGTACTTTGAGCTGGTGAAGAAATCCTCCGGCGAAGTGTCAAGGAGTGGCACTGTTGTGTTTAGTGATGCTTGTGCTGTGGAGGTGTTGCCTCGGTGGACATGCCTAGGTACTTTGGCAGCTCAGAGTCCACCGTCAAGATCTTCTTCTCGGAGCACCGAGGACTCCTTCATGGAACCGAAGGCCTATCCTGCCGACACCAAGAGCTGCCATGACCCCCACCGTCAAGTCAAGATGGACCGCCGACAAGACCGTCAACAGACCCAAAGATCGAACCCTGGCACGCCAAGTTCTTCGACCCCGAGGACCGATCCACGGATGCGACGAGATCTTCTCCCCGGATACGCCAAGTACTTCCTCGCAGACGCCAAGACCGACCCGGTACACGCACCCGACAAGATCTTCGTGACGACAAGATCGACACCGACCAGGGCGGATCCGATGTGCCCCCGACGCCAACCAAGTTCTTCTTCTCGGATGCGACAAGATCGACTTCCGTCGTCCGAGACCGATCTTGTCCAGCCGTTCTCCCGTCGAACCCTGAGACCGACCCCGAACCCCTCGGAGCCCAAGTTCGCCGAACCCTAATGTGATTCCCTATTCGAGACCCCCATTATTTTTATAATATGACATTATCGTCTGTCGCATATTAAATTGTTCATACCCGCATGCATATTTGTGTGGTTTGGGGGCATTATGCCGATTCACCTCATAATTAAATATGGAGACCATATGCGGACATTTCTAGTCTCATATTGGTTCCATTTAAATTTGTGTAGTGAACCGGTGATATAATTCTGCCTTGGTAAGAAACATTTAAATTGATGGGTATCTAAACAACACGAACCTTCTAAATAAATGTCGGGACCCCGGTTCCGCTTAATATTGCCTAATTGCATTGCACCTTTTTCATGCCATACATCATACATGCATCATGCCCGATCTTCTGTCGTAATATTAAATAGTGCATCCGGTGTTTTCTTCTAGTGCTTTGCTTCTTCACGGATTAGGCCGATGAGTTGATGCGAGTGTCGACCCGATCTTCGGGTGAACCTTCGGTAATGTTTTCAGGCGAGCACCTCCCCCTTTCTACCTATCTTACTTTTATAGTATTTATTCCCCCTGTTGATCTATTGCTATCTGTGTTGCGATGCTCTAGTTTTCGTACCCGTGATATCCCTTGCAGCCTTATATTGCCTTGGACACATCCTATTAACTGTTGATTGGTAGATAGTTGGACTTGCGCGCCGTAGTCGCTTGCTCAAGTGTTGTTGCGTGTCGTCAAGTACCACAGTTGTTGGAGTATTGCCGTGTGTTTGATGTTGGAGATGATCATGGCTTTAATTACTATTTAATAACTAAAATTGAAGTAGGTAAATGCAGAGGCACCGGTGGGTAATAGACAATATTTGGTTTTTAACCGCTCACTGGTGTCCCGTAGGACCCCGAGTTCTTGACACCTGTTCCGAGATCGAGCGCGCTAACCACAGGTGGGGTGTGTGGGCACCCCCATCGATTAGTACCTGATTTCAAAGTATTGTACTGGGGGCCACAAAGTAGTTTGGGGCTTTATTACTATCCTGTACTTATGCCATGCTTTACTGCTTTATTTAAGATTGTGCGTGGAGCACCTGTACTGTTTAGGATTGCGGAGTGTTTTCGCGGTATCGACAAGCCCAGTCACACTTTCGGGTTCCCAGTCGTTTACAGCCATTGACGCAAACCCTGGGTCCGTTCTGAAGCCGGCCAACTTCGTTGCGGGTAGCTTAGTGGGGTGGCCCCCATGTACTTGCTTTGGGTCTGGGAAACGTCATGACTTAGGCCCCGCCGACATACCGATGGGTGTATGTTAACTGATCTGGCAAAAGGGTCGAAGTGCGTGTGGATACTTTGGTGCACCCCTGTAGGGTTAAATCTTTTCGAAAAGCCGTGTCCGCGGTTATGGACGACTTGGAGCACAGTTCTCGATCATAGAAAACTATAACTAAAGTTTACTGTTATAAATTGACTTGTATCCGATATGACTAGTAATCAGCTCCACTACAACGGAATGGCTAAATAAAAGTACCAACAACTGCTGGGGTTGGGATATCTCATGCTAATTGTATCTGACTAGTAAGTGTTGAAACTACAATGGAATGGTTAACTAAAAGTGCCCACTGCTTATAATATCAGGATGACTCATGCTATCTATATTTGACTAGTAATTGCCGCAACTATCACGGAATGAATAAAACTGCCAACTGTGTGAGTTCCTCGGTTGACTTCCTCGTTTGGTCTCGAGGGGGAAATACCAGGATGGGTATGTTTGGTGGTAGAATCAGGTTGGTCCTGAATAGGTCTTCCTTATCCCTCTCTGATAGCCGACAGTTATCTCGAGTCTCTATAGGTTGTTTAGTGCATGCCGCGCTGCCGCTCAGTCCACCATACCTATGTAGGCGAGGACCGCCGAATTCTAGTCTCGCCGTGTACTGGCCTCAGTACTGACCGCTCTCTTTTTTCCTTTGCCCTTTGTCGGCACCCCTTTTGTTTTAGCAGGTTTCGACGTCGTTAGCAGGGTTACCCTTCCGGCTTGGCCTGGGCAGGGTTATGGACGCCATTGGTTATTCTTCAGGGCTCTTAGCCCCATTTGCATCTTGTCCGTAGTCGGACGCTCTATCGTTTTCAAGGTGATTGGATCTTTGTACTGTATATTTGTATTCTTGACTCATGGAGTCGTGTTGTATATATATATGTTTTGTGGGTTCCATCGAGGACTATTGTGTAATGATATTACTTCGTTTTCCACCCGCATGCAAGTGACTGGTGGGCACCTTTGAATCGTTTCTATGCGGGTTTGGCGGGAAGCGCCGAAACTTGCATAGGGCCGATTCTGAGGGTGTTACAGAGCGGTATCAGAGCTCAGCAGTTGCGATACCCCACAAGTCCAGCCTGTAGGATAACCTAGCTAACGGCCGAAGTAGAGTGTCAAAACTATTTTTGCAAAATCGGTTGGATAGTTCTGATTAGGTCTAATTTTACTCCTTACCCCTCTGCTGCTCTCCTCTTACCTCTGCGTGTTTTGAATCCGCTCTCTTCTCTCTCTTCGAGTCCAGGATTTCTCGTGGTTGGGTTCCATCGTACCTTCAGGGTTTCGCTTCCTCCTTTGGTAACGGTGTTGCTACATCTGGTCTTCATGCTATCCGAGGAATCCTTCATCTGGTGGACTTCTCTTTGTTCCTTCTCGTGCCTTCCGGTGTTTTCCGACGCAACGACATCATCTACGCCAGATCCGATGCAGAGTCTGCATCACTCCTTTGTTCTGAACCTCGATTGTCGAGATCTTCAGTCTGATTCCAAGAATGGCTGCACGCTTTTCTACTGATTGTGCGGAGTAATAGTTTGGGTGCGTGATGGATTGCCCCCCATGCCGACTACTCAATCTATTCGCTCTTGTACATTGAAGTGGATTAGAGTGCACCTTTTCTCTCCTTCTGTCGAAGTTAGAGGTGGCCTTATCTTTTGATGCCTCTATTTTCGTCTTTTGTTTATCCAGAGTCCTTCCTCGACGCACATGATCAACAACAGCTCGTTGGTGGTGTCGTCGATTTCAAGATGGAGAAATAATCTTTGTTAGTGGTGTCGCGAAGATCGACACGAAGCGAGAAGATTTAGACCGTCGACCTTCTTCCCCGTACTATGAGGCGGATCTCGAGGGCGAGATCCATTGTTAGTGGTGTCGAATTGTAGCACCCCGGGTAAAACCAGTACTAGAAAATCGCCTGTTGTTCATATTTTGTGCATCATCATAACATCATGCATATATTTTGCATAAAAACTATTTTTATAAAAGCCTAAGTTGTTTTCTCATTAGCCCTCTCCTTTAATCTTAAACTAAAACCTCAGTTTGTTCAGATCTTTTACTTGTCTAAAAAGTATTTACAAAATGTTTTAAAAATAAAATAAATAATAAAAATGTTTTGTCCGGGGAGGCAGTCCGATCGGTCAGGCCAGAGGCCCAACCTGACCAGACTACCTACCACCCGGCCCATCTAAAGAAACCCTAAACCTGCCCTCATACCCTAACCCTAATACCTAGACCACACCCAGCCTCCACTCCCCACCTGCCGCTGCCACACCCAGAACCCACACACGCACGCACCATGCAGCGATGCAGCACACACACCACACTGCCCGACCCTCCCTGTCTGACACACCCACCCCACGCGAGCGCGGCCCCACCTTCTCACCTCCTGCTCCCCTCACGGGATTCTCAACCCCGGGTCAAGCGCCGCCCCCCTGGACCGATCCCCGCCGCCAGGACCCTCCTCTCCCCGCTCGCCCCGCCTCCACCTCCGCCCTTCCCTTCCTCCTCTCTCTCTCCCGCAGCCGCGCGCGTCCACGAGTAGTCCCGCGCCTCCAACCGCCTCCTCCGCCGTGCTCTGCCCTCCTCTTGAGCTCGACCCCGCCGCCAGAACATGGTGTTCGTCGCCGTCGTTGCTACCAGCAGCACCGCACCTCGCCTCCTCCTGCAGGGACCCTCCAAGATCCGGCCGCGCTCGGCGTTGCTCACCCCGCCGCCCTGGACAGCAACCTTGCTACCCGCTCCCGGCCTCTCCCCGTCGAGCTCTGCACCGCCTCCGGCCTGCCTCTCCGTTGGCCTCCGGCGCCGCCGGCTGTCGCCTTCCTTGGCGAGCTCCTCCGCCCCGCCCTAGACCTCCTCCGTTGTGGTCTCCCTCTCCCTCCTCGATGACCTCCCCTGCGATCCCGAGCTCCCCATGGAGCCTCGCCTCCACCTCGTCGGTCCCGAGCTGCACCGCCGCCCTTCCCCTCTGTGGGCTCGCCTCCCAGGTGCCGCTATGAGCATGAGGGCTCCGCCTCGCTTCCACATCGTGCCCAGCGCCATCCCGTCGACCCTGCGACGCCCCAGCTTCTCGCACGCTGTCGCGCCCTCCCCGCTCGCCGGCGAGGCCCACTGCCTCGACCTTGATGTTCCCGCACCAGGCCGCAGCTCCCTGTCGCCACCCTCCAGCTCTCTGTTTCCATTCGTTGTTTTCCCCCACAGTAGCGCAGTGTTACGAAAGGGTGCGAGTTGCTGCAACGATGAGGTGTTGTTGACGAGGTGGTACTTTGAGCTGGTGAAGAAATCCTCCGGCGAAGTGTCAAGGAGTGGCACTGTTGTGTTTAGTGATGCTTGTGCTGTGGAGGTGTTGCCTCGGTGGACATGCCTAGGTACTTTGGCAGCTCAGAGTCCACCGTCAAGATCTTCTTCTCGGAGCACCGAGGACTCCTTCATGGAACCGAAGGCCTATCCTGCCGACACCAAGAGCTGCCATGACCCCCACCGTCAAGTCAAGATGGACCGCCGACAAGACCGTCAACAGACCCAAAGATCGAACCCTGGCACGCCAAGTTCTTCGACCCCGAGGACCGATCCACGGATGCGACGAGATCTTCTCCCCGGATACGCCAAGTACTTCCTCGCAGACGCCAAGACCGACCCGGTACACGCACCCGACAAGATCTTCGTGACGACAAGATCGACACCGACCAGGGCGGATCCGATGTGCCCCCGACGCCAACCAAGTTCTTCTTCTCGGATGCGACAAGATCGACTTCCGTCGTCCGAGACCGATCTTGTCCAGCCGTTCTCCCGTCGAACCCTGAGACCGACCCCGAACCCCTCGGAGCCCAAGTTCGCCGAACCCTAATGTGATTCCCTATTCGAGACCCCCATTATTTTTATAATATGACATTATCGTCTGTCGCATATTAAATTGTTCATACCCGCATGCATATTTGTGTGGTTTGGGGGCATTATGCCGATTCACCTCATAATTAAATATGGAGACCATATGCGGACATTTCTAGTCTCATATTGGTTCCATTTAAATTTGTGTAGTGAACCGGTGATATAATTCTGCCTTGGTAAGAAACATTTAAATTGATGGGTATCTAAACAACACGAACCTTCTAAATAAATGTCGGGACCCCGGTTCCGCTTAATATTGCCTAATTGCATTGCACCTTTTTCATGCCATACATCATACATGCATCATGCCCGATCTTCTGTCGTAATATTAAATAGTGCATCCGGTGTTTTCTTCTAGTGCTTTGCTTCTTCACGGATTAGGCCGATGAGTTGATGCGAGTGTCGACCCGATCTTCGGGTGAACCTTCGGTAATGTTTTCAGGCGAGCACCTCCCCCTTTCTACCTATCTTACTTTTATAGTATTTATTCCCCCTGTTGATCTATTGCTATCTGTGTTGCGATGCTCTAGTTTTCGTACCCGTGATATCCCTTGCAGCCTTATATTGCCTTGGACACATCCTATTAACTGTTGATTGGTAGATAGTTGGACTTGCGCGCCGTAGTCGCTTGCTCAAGTGTTGTTGCGTGTCGTCAAGTACCACAGTTGTTGGAGTATTGCCGTGTGTTTGATGTTGGAGATGATCATGGCTTTAATTACTATTTAATAACTAAAATTGAAGTAGGTAAATGCAGAGGCACCGGTGGGTAATAGACAATATTTGGTTTTTAACCGCTCACTGGTGTCCCGTAGGACCCCGAGTTCTTGACACCTGTTCCGAGATCGAGCGCGCTAACCACAGGTGGGGTGTGTGGGCACCCCCATCGATTAGTACCTGATTTCAAAGTATTGTACTGGGGGCCACAAAGTAGTTTGGGGCTTTATTACTATCCTGTACTTATGCCATGCTTTACTGCTTTATTTAAGATTGTGCGTGGAGCACCTGTACTGTTTAGGATTGCGGAGTGTTTTCGCGGTATCGACAAGCCCAGTCACACTTTCGGGTTCCCAGTCGTTTACAGCCATTGACGCAAACCCTGGGTCCGTTCTGAAGCCGGCCAACTTCGTTGCGGGTAGCTTAGTGGGGTGGCCCCCATGTACTTGCTTTGGGTCTGGGAAACGTCATGACTTAGGCCCCGCCGACATACCGATGGGTGTATGTTAACTGATCTGGCAAAAGGGTCGAAGTGCGTGTGGATACTTTGGTGCACCCCTGTAGGGTTAAATCTTTTCGAAAAGCCGTGTCCGCGGTTATGGACGACTTGGAGCACAGTTCTCGATCATAGAAAACTATAACTAAAGTTTACTGTTATAAATTGACTTGTATCCGATATGACTAGTAATCAGCTCCACTACAACGGAATGGCTAAATAAAAGTACCAACAACTGCTGGGGTTGGGATATCTCATGCTAATTGTATCTGACTAGTAAGTGTTGAAACTACAATGGAATGGTTAACTAAAAGTGCCCACTGCTTATAATATCAGGATGACTCATGCTATCTATATTTGACTAGTAATTGCCGCAACTATCACGGAATGAATAAAACTGCCAACTGTGTGAGTTCCTCGGTTGACTTCCTCGTTTGGTCTCGAGGGGGAAATACCAGGATGGGTATGTTTGGTGGTAGAATCAGGTTGGTCCTGAATAGGTCTTCCTTATCCCTCTCTGATAGCCGACAGTTATCTCGAGTCTCTATAGGTTGTTTAGTGCATGCCGCGCTGCCGCTCAGTCCACCATACCTATGTAGGCGAGGACCGCCGAATTCTAGTCTCGCCGTGTACTGGCCTCAGTACTGACCGCTCTCTTTTTTCCTTTGCCCTTTGTCGGCACCCCTTTTGTTTTAGCAGGTTTCGACGTCGTTAGCAGGGTTACCCTTCCGGCTTGGCCTGGGCAGGGTTATGGACGCCATTGGTTATTCTTCAGGGCTCTTAGCCCCATTTGCATCTTGTCCGTAGTCGGACGCTCTATCGTTTTCAAGGTGATTGGATCTTTGTACTGTATATTTGTATTCTTGACTCATGGAGTCGTGTTGTATATATATATGTTTTGTGGGTTCCATCGAGGACTATTGTGTAATGATATTACTTCGTTTTCCACCCGCATGCAAGTGACTGGTGGGCACCTTTGAATCGTTTCTATGCGGGTTTGGCGGGAAGCGCCGAAACTTGCATAGGGCCGATTCTGAGGGTGTTACAGAGCGGTATCAGAGCTCAGCAGTTGCGATACCCCACAAGTCCAGCCTGTAGGATAACCTAGCTAACGGCCAAAGTAGAGTGTCAAAACTATTTTTGCAAAATCGGTTGGATAGTTCTGATTAGGTCTAATTTTACTCCTTACCCCTCTGCTGCTCTCCTCTTACCTCTGCGTGTTTTGAATCCGCTCTCTTCTCTCTCTTCGAGTCCAGGATTTCTCGTGGTTGGGTTCCATCGTACCTTCAGGGTTTCGCTTCCTCCTTTGGTAACGGTGTTGCTACATCTGGTCTTCATGCTATCCGAGGAATCCTTCATCTGGTGGACTTCTCTTTGTTCCTTCTCGTGCCTTCCGGTGTTTTCCGACGCAACGACATCATCTACGCCAGATCCGATGCAGAGTCTGCATCACTCCTTTGTTCTGAACCTCGATTGTCGAGATCTTCAGTCTGATTCCAAGAATGGCTGCACGCTTTTCTACTGATTGTGCGGAGTAATAGTTTGGGTGCGTGATGGATTGCCCCCCATGCCGACTACTCAATCTATTCGCTCTTGTACATTGAAGTGGATTAGAGTGCACCTTTTCTCTCCTTCTGTCGAAGTTAGAGGTGGCCTTATCTTTTGATGCCTCTATTTTCGTCTTTTGTTTATCCAGAGTCCTTCCTCGACGCACATGATCAACAACAGCTCGTTGGTGGTGTCGTCGATTTCAAGATGGAGAAATAATCTTTGTTAGTGGTGTCGCGAAGATCGACACGAAGCGAGAAGATTTAGACCGTCGACCTTCTTCCCCGTACTATGAGGCGGATCTCGAGGGCGAGATCCATTGTTAGTGGTGTCGAATTGTAGCACCCCGGGTAAAACCAGTACTAGAAAATCGCCTGTTGTTCATATTTTGTGCATCATCATAACATCATGCATATATTTTGCATAAAAACTATTTTTATAAAAGCCTAAGTTGTTTTCTCATTAGCCCTCTCCTTTAATCTTAAACTAAAACCTCAGTTTGTTCAGATCTTTTACTTGTCTAAAAAGTATTTACAAAATGTTTTAAAAATAAAATAAATAATAAAAATGTTTTGTCCGGGGAGGCAGTCCGATCGGTCAGGCCAGAGGCCCAACCTGACCAGACTACCTACCACCCGGCCCATCTAAAGAAACCCTAAACCTGCCCTCATACCCTAACCCTAATACCTAGACCACACCCAGCCTCCACTCCCCACCTGCCGCTGCCACACCCAGAACCCACACACGCACGCACCATGCAGCGATGCAGCACACACACCACACTGCCCGACCCTCCCTGTCTGACACACCCACCCCACGCGAGCGCGGCCCCACCTTCTCACCTCCTGCTCCCCTCACGGGATTCTCAACCCCGGGTCAAGCGCCGCCCCCCTGGACCGATCCCCGCCGCCAGGACCCTCCTCTCCCCGCTCGCCCCGCCTCCACCTCCGCCCTTCCCTTCCTCCTCTCTCTCTCCTGCAGCCGCGCGCGTCCACGAGTAGTCCCGCGCCTCCAACCGCCTCCTCCGCCGTGCTCTGCCCTCCTCTTGAGCTCGACCCCGCCGCCAGAACATGGTGTTCGTCGCCGTCGTCGCTACCAGCAGCACCGCACCTCGCCTCCTCCTGCAGGGACCCTCCAAGATCCGGCCGCGCTCGGCGTCGCTCACCCCGCCGCCCTGGACAGCAACCTTGCTGCCCGCTCCCGGCCTCTCCCCGTCGAGCTCTGCACCGCCTCCGGCCTGCCTCTCCGTTGGCCTCCGGCGCCGCCGGCTGTCGCCTTCCTTGGCGAGCTCCTCCGCCCCGCCCTAGACCTCCTCCGTTGTGGTCTCCCTCTCCCTCCTCGATGACCTCCCCTGCGATCCCGAGCTCCCCATGGAGCCTCGCCTCCACCTCGTCGGTCCCGAGCTGCACCGCCGCCCTTCCCCTCTGTGGGCTCGCCTCCCTGGTGCCGCTATGAGCATGAGGGCTCCGCCTCGCTTCCACATCGTGCCCAGCGCCATCCCGTCGACCCTGCGACGCCCCAGCTTCTCGCGCGCCGTCGCGCCCTCCCCGCTCGCCGGCGAGGCCCACTGCCTCGACCTTGATGTTCCCGCACCAGGCCGCAGCTCCCTGTCGCCACCCTCCAGCTCTCTGTTTCCATTCGTTGTTTTCCCCCATAGTAGCGCAGTGTTACGAAAGGGTGCGAGTTCCTGCAACGATGAGGTGTTGTTGACGAGGTGGTACTTTGAGTTGGTGAAGAAATCCTCCGGCGAAGTGTCAAGGAGTGGCACTGTTGTTTTTGGTGATGCTTGTGCTGTGGAGGTGTTGCCTCGGTGGACATGCCTAGGTACTTTGGCAGCTCAGAGTCCACCGTCAAGATCTTCTTCTCGGAGCACCGAGGACTCCTTCATGGAACCGAAGGCCTATCCTGCCGACACCAAGAGCTGCCACGACCCCCACCGTCAAGTCAAGATGGACCGCCGACAAGACCGTCAACAGACCCGAAGATCGAACCCTGGCACGACAAGTTCTTCGACCCCGAGGACCGATCCACGGATGCGACGAGATCTTCTCCCCGGATACGCCAAGTACTTCCTCGCAGACGCCAAGACCGACCCGGTACACGCACCCGACAAGATCTTCGTGACGACAAGATCGACACCGACCAGGGCGGATCCGATGTGCCCCCGACGCCAACCAAGTTCTTCTTCTCGGATGCGACAAGATCGACCTCCGTCGTCCGAGACCGATCTCGTCGAGCCGTTCTCACGTCGAACCCTGAGACCGACCCCGAACCCCTCGGAGCCCAAGTTCGCCGAACCCTAATGTGATTCCCTATCCGAGACCCCCATTATTTTTATAATATGAAATTATCGTCTGTCGCATATTAAATTGTTCATACCCGCATGCATATTTGTGTGGTTTGGGGGCATTATGTCGATTTACCACATAATTAAATATGGAGACCATATGCGGACATTTCTAGTCTCATATTGGTTCCATTTAAATTTGTGTAGCGAACCGGTGATATAATTCTGCCTTGGTAAGAAACATTTAAATTGATGGGTATCTAAACAACATGAACCTTCTAAATAAATGTCGGGACCCCGGTTCCGCTTAATATGGCCTAATTGCATTGCACCTTTGCCATGCCATACATCATACATGCATCATGCCCGATCTTCTGTCATAATATTAAATAGTGCATCCGGTGTTTTCTTCTAGTGCTTTGCTTCTTCACGGATTAGGCCGATGAGTTGATGCGAGTGTCGACCCGATCTTCGGGTGAACCTTCGGTAATGTTTTCAGGAGAGCACCTCCCCCTTTCTACCTATCTTACTTTTATAGTATTTATTCCCCCTGTTGATCTATTGCTATCTGTGTTGCGATGCTCTAGTTTTCGTACCCGTGATATCCCTTGCAGCCTTATATTGCCTTGGACACATCCTATTACCTGTTGATTGGTAGATAGTTGGACTTGCGCGCCGTAGTCGCTTGCTCAAGTGTTGTTGCGTGTCGTCAAGTACCACAGTTGTTGGAGTATTGCTGTGTGTTTGATGTTGGAGATGATCATGGCTTTAATTACTGTTTAATAACTAAAATTGAAGTAGGTAAATGCAGAGGCACCGGTGGGTAATAGACAATATTTGGTTTTTAACCGCTCACTGGTGTCCCATAGGACCCCGAGTTCTTGACACCTGTTCCGAGATCGAGCGCGCTAACCACAGGTGGGGTGTGTGGGCACCCCCATCGATTAGTACCTGATTTCAAAGTATTGTACTGGGGGCCACAAAGTAATTTGGGGCTTTATTACTATCCTGTACTTATGCCATGCTTTACTGCTTTATTTAAGATTGTGCGTGGAGCACCTGTACTGTTTAGGATTGCGGAGTGTTTTCGCGGTATCGACAAGCCCAGTCACACTTTCGGGTTCCCAGTCATTTACAGCCATTGACGCAAACCCTGGGTCCGTTCCGAAGCCGGCCAACTTCGTTGCGGGTATCTTAGTGGGGTGGCCCCCATGTACTTGCTTTGGGTCTAGGAAACGTCATGACTTAGGCCCCGCCGACATACCGATGGGTGTATGTTAACTGATCTGGCAAAAGGGTCAAAGTGCGTGTGGATACTTTGGTGCACCCCTGTAGGGTTAAATCTTTTTGAAAAGCCGTGTCCGCGGTTATGGACGACTTGGAGCACAGTTCTCGATCATAGACAACTATAACTAAAGTTTACTGTTATAAATTGACTTGTATCAGATATGACTAGTAATCAGCTCCACTACAACGGAATGGCTAAATAAAAGTACCAACAACTGCTGGGGTTGGGATATCTCATGCTAATTGTATCTGACTAGTAAGTGTTGCAACTACAACGGAATGGTTAACTAAAAGTGCCCACTGCTTATAATATCAGGATGACTCATGCTATCTATATTTGACTAGTAATTGCCGCAACTATCACGGAATGAATAAAACTGCCAACTGTGTGAGTTCCTCGGTTGACTTCCTCGTTTGGTCTCGAGGGGGAAATACCAGGATGGGTATGTTTGGTGGTAGAATCAGGTTGGTCCCGAATAGGTCTTCCTTATCCCTCTCTGATAGCCGACAGTTATCTCGAGTCTCTATAGGTTGTTTAGTGCATGCCGCGCTGCCGCTCAGTCCACCATACCTATGTCGGCGTGGACCTCCGAATTCTAGTCTCGCCATGTACTGGCCTCAGTACTTACCGCTCTCTTTTTTCCTTTGCCCTTTGTCGGCACCCCTTTTGTTTTAGCAGGTTTCGACGTCGTTAGCAGGGCTACCCTTCCGGCTTGGCCTGGGCAGGGTTATGGACGCCATTGGTTATTCTTCAGGGCTCTTAGACCCATTTGCATCTTGTCCATAGTCGGACGCTCTATCGTTTTCAAGGTGATTGGATCTTTGTACTGTACATTTGTATTCTTGACTCATGGAGTCGTGTTGTATATATATATATATGTTTTGTGGGTTCCATCGAGGACTATTGTGTAATGATATTACTTCGTTTTCCACCCGCACGCAAGTGCCTGGTGGGCACCTTTGAATCGTTTCTATGCGGGTTTGGCGGGAAGCGCCGAAAATTGCATAGGGCCGATTCTGAGGGTGTTACATGGGATAAGCTTGCTAATTCAACTATTAGTATTAGGCTTGCATATCTAGGGTATCTTGCAAGTGTTAGCTTGCTAGGATGTTGGTATAATCTTGCAAATATTAGCTTGCTCGGATAGTAGCTTGCTAAGTTACAAGTGCTAGCTTGCCTTGTGTAGAGCAGTGGTTGAAGTTATCCTCGGCTTCTTCTGTGACACCCCCGGGATCAGGGCTAAACAAATCCCAGACCTCTGTCTGATATAAGCTTAGCCTTGAGCTCGAGAATATCCAGTGAAGAATCGGTAACACAGCAGTGACCCTACGACACAAAATTTATTAAAGCAAGCTCATAACTGAGTAGAGAACAAAATTATTACAAGCAGAGGTCACTGAACACAAACATCAAACAACGGAAGGCAAATTATGCTATTAAGTATAGCAAACTTAACAAATGGCCTAAGAGGCCTAAAGCATAATGATGACGTCCCAGCACATAGATTCCAGCCTGCCGGTCGGGAAACCCAAGCTACTCGTCGATGTCGATGTGGTACCAAACTGATCTTCAGGTGAACACTTACTCTGCCAAAATTATCAACAAAGAAAGGGTGAGTACATGGTGTACTCGGCAAGACTTCTGGCTGGTGGAGTTGTTTTTGCGAAATGCCATCTTTTGTTTATAAAACAAGAGGGAGAAGAAGCTCGTCTAATCAGAGTATTTTAAAAGGGGATAAGAGAGCGACGTCTCCAAAATATTGATCATCATCTTTTGATATCCACCAATCATCATCATCTACCAACTAGGATCACCCCCTCGTACCCATGAGGAAGCATCCTTAAGCACACGTTGATCTACCAAGTTTTAAGATTAGGTTAAAGTTCTCTATGATCTTAGAATCTGGTCGCCAAGCGTTCATAACCATGAACACGGCTTTTTGAAAAGATTATTACCCTGCAGGGGTGTACAACTTTACCCACATGTACCAACCGATTTTTAATGCCAGATCATTAGCCCTCTTCCTTGGAAGGCCGGCAGAGAGTGGTTGACCACAACCTTTACCTTGCTTTCGCCGAGACCATGAGTCACGCAATAAGTATGATTCCGCCATAACGGGTCAAATCCCGAAGCCGGTACTTAGAGATGTGAGGCGAGGTTGGTTTACAAGGGGCGCCATCAACCCCAAGCAACCCGGTCCATGCTTTCCTACCTGTTATGAATGCACCAACTTCACCCGGCAAATCTTTCAAAAGATTTTCTATGCATATGTCGAATGGAACGCCCGAACTATGTGACTCATGGAATCTACTAGGCAAGTTAGTTAGTCATGAGGTTGTCCAGGCCCCGTGTGGTTGTACGCTCGTCTTGGTTACAAAGGCAAGAACTCAGTTCCTAGTGGTGGCGAGCATGGGACTAGAAAAACCTCATCCCACCGTGGCCTCCCATACAAGCCTTAGCTTGTTTAATCTCATATCACTGATCTCATCTTACCAAGTTCCCCTGTCATACTAGATTATCTGCATCTGATACATCATCTGGATGGACCAGAACTGACAGCTATGCATGGCTAAGCAGACACATATATAAGCTCTAGCAGTGCACACAAGTCAAACCTAATTATGCTAGGAGCAGTGGATCAGGTAATATAATCTCAAAGGGAGTATGCAATAGATAGGATACTCTATCTATCGATAAAAGACCACAGTAGAATCTTATGCATCATGGCAGGAATTGAAATGCTTTCAAAATCATAGGATTATATCATGGTGGGGCTATGCCTGCCTTTGCTAGTTGATAGAAGATAAATAGATCTTCAGAATACTTGGTTAGAGTTGGTCAAGTATTGTTCATCGATGTTCGATGGTCTTGATCTCGGTCTTCTATCTCGATCTCGACATCGTATTCGACCGGAAAGAACCAAATACCGGAAAGAGAAGGAAACAATCAACACATGGAATCGATTCAATGCTCAATCAAGGATGATTATATGACAAGTTAAATTTTATTGAATTGAAACCCTAAAGCATGCTCGACTACTTAATCGGGGTTCCGAGGGGCACAATCCCTAACTCGGGGAAACTCTAGAATCACCTATTAGGGTTACTAGGGTGTTCTAACTAAACTTGTTATTTAAGTTGTTGAACAATGCATGATTATAGCTTAGATAGCTAGGTTTCATTTTTCTGAACATTTTGATATATTATACACATTTTTCTGACTTAAAATGAACTAGTTAGGCTTTTTCTCAATTTGAATTCATTTTAAATCATTTTAGGAAATTATAAATCATTTTTGATTATTTAAATTATTTTCCAAGTTGGGCCCACATGTCATAAGTTTAATCATTTCAGAAAACATTTTCCAAAATTATTAAAATCCTGACAGGGGTGGCCCACAGGGGTATTTATTAATTCCATAAATGAATTTATAAAACATTCAAATAAAGCAAAAAGGATTATGACCTCATGCTGATGTCATGCTGACATCAGCAATGGAGTTTCTCTCTGGTGACGCACGGATTGGGCGATTGAGGGCGCGGGAGCAAACAGGATTAGGGGCGTTCGACGCAGCGCATTGCGCTGAGCCAAATAAAGGCGGTGCCGCTCCGGAATGGTCAATGGAGACGGTGGCTCGATGGTGGGCAGCGGCGGCGGACAGAGGCTCATGACGCTGGGGCGAAACAGGAAGCGAGGGGGACGATGGGGAGCACAAGCGTGCTCCTGAGCTCACCAGCATCGCGATCATGGCGTCGGGGAAGCAAGGGGAGGTCAGGAACCGGCGAATCGATGACGACAACTACGGCGGACGGCGACACATCGAGCTCGATTCCAGGCGATTCGGGGCGCACCTGCTTGCACGGTTGGTCTTGGACGAATGAGGGTGGCGAGGGGAACCTCCTAGGACGATCGTCAGGGCACGGGGTGGCCGGAGACAGTGGCACGCCGGTGAGGTCTGGGAGCTAGGGTTTCGGCTAGGAGGGGGAAACAGGGAAGAAGGGAACTAGGGTTCATCCAGCGGCTCGAGGAAGTACTTGTAGGCGTCGGCGTGTCGGTAGCGTGCATCGCGGCGCCGGCAGGGATCGTGGCGCAGACGGGCGGAAGAGGCATGACCACCGAGCTGCTTCGCTCCGTCGAGGAGGAAGACGATGAAACAGAGGCGGAAGAAGAGGTACTGGGCCCAGGTGGGCTAGCTTAGGCTGCAGCAAAGCAAGGGGAAAGGGCTGCTGCAGCTGCACTGGGCGGGACAGAGAGAGGGGAGCAAGATTGGCTCGACCCAGGGAGCTGGCTGCAGTTTTTTTAGCAAATCCTTTTCTTTTCTATTTTCCAATTCTGTTTTGTGTTTCCTCTTTGAAATTTCATTTTGTAAACTACCTTAGTATTTCGAAAATACTAGGGTCTTGTAAATATGTTGAAAACAATGTGGGGGCCCTTTTAACAAGTTGGGCTCCAATAATTTTGGTAGTTTTCAAAAGCAAAACCATTTGAATTTATTTCAAATAAAGGGAGAGGTTAGGGTTTTAGGGTTTTATTATTCTTCTTAATGCAAAGTTTAAAGAGATGATGCTCATGCAATGCACAATCAACCCTAAATAAAGATTATCTAAAACTGGGGTGTTACAGCTCTATCCCCCTTAAGAGAATCTCGACCCGAGATTCCAAAGGTAGGAAAAGAGACAGAGAGAGAAAGAAACAGGGCCATTTCTAAGGATAAGAGGGAACACACTAAACAACACACGGAGTCTCTCATGGTCAAGTCATGGATGGAGTGTTTAAAAACAACTCTGAGATGACAAACATGAAACACACCAAGGTAACGGAGGAACAATAGGAGAAGGTTTCAAGTTGTTAGATAGATGGTCTTCATAAGGATTGAGACCATGGAGCTTGTAGGAGGTTTTGAAGCTTATGGAGAAGAAAGCTTCCAGCAGAAAGAACATAACCACAAACTTCGATAGGGAACCTCTACTAAACGACTTAAGTAGAGATTTCAGGTTGCAAAGGTTGGGATCAACAAAACCAAGTTGTTGGACTACTTTTGACACAGAAGGGTCATTCTTTCATTCAACAGAAGGCCAAGACAGAGAGGTGTTTTGGAGCAAGGACTCATAAGAGCCACATGAAACATGTACCAAGAGGAACTACTAATTAACAAAATCATAGCCGCTCTTAGAACATGGTTGAGAAGGCGAAGGAAACTCTTTATTCATCTAGGTATACCAAAATATTTGCCAAAGATCATGGTATCACTTTGCACCACTGTATGAGTAGGTAAGAAGATTCCTGATAACACGAGAAGAAAGAAACTTATTTCTCAGACTTCAATTACTTGGCACAACAAGACGCTTTCCAACATAAAGGGTCTGGAGGATTGACCAAGAGACATTTAGCAATACTACTTTAAATGTTCTCCTTGATGTTCGAGAATTCAAACATCAAGTAAAGTTCAGACTTCGCATACAAAGAATACCATAAGCACAACTCCTGTAATGAATTATAGAGGAAGCCTCATGAAGAGTGGTTGTTACTGCTGATTTAAGAGAATATGACAATAGGTCTTTCTGGCTAAGTGTGTCAACCATTACATCAATCTTGCCAGATTTACAAAGGTACCTATGTCAAAACCTTGAGGAACACCAACCATCATTGCTGCTTGAGTTTCAGCTTTGGTTAGATGGAATGATATTTCAGACTCAGCATGTCCGAATAGAAAGTTTGCAACATTTACCGCAATGGTAAAGTTACTAGATTATCAAGACAGGGACTATAATGTCAAGCTCCAAAAGACTGAGCTAGATTGTTGTACCCATGTATTAACATCTTGTCGAAATACAACTGCATACATGTAAAGTACTAACAATAAAACACACATGTGTCCTTCAGGAACGGGGTTAACTTTACTCTAATCCACGGCGATATCTTTCAACAGTTGCACATGAATCTGAGAAGGTCACTTCTAACATCCAGAACTCATACTTCAAAATGACCTGAAGAAGGTTCTCGAAAGTTTCCAACATTAATGCCCAATGTTCCAGTTGAATCCAATCTAACATGGAGAGGATAAGGATGTCATCGATGGGCTCAACAACAAACTTATCGAGACACTCCAAGAAGATGGACACATATGTTCCTAGAACAAGGCAAAAATACTGGTCAGACCAAAGAACATGAAGATGTACACAAGTGAAATATCACGAGCATAAACACCATCAAGATAGTCCTTGGAACTGAGTTTGATTTGACGATAACCCAAATCTAATAAAATTTGAGGGAAAGATAACATATCCACAAAGGAGATATTATCTAACTTCAGCACGAACAAAACTAGACATCCCTTTAGGAAGGAACAAAGTCGGATAGAACTTTTGTCTTACAACTCTCCAGGTTGTTGTTTAAGCTCAACCAAGTAGTTTAGGGGTATCCAGTACGGATCCTTGGAGGAAATAGCAGTTCAGAGAACTTGCTTGCTCAAGAACTTGACAACACGGTCATGTGGCAACAAGGCGATACTTCTAGTAGACATCTAGAATATCACGAACCACCGCTATGTTACTTGGTTGGAGAGGAAACTTGCTTTGTAAGGCAAGGAGACATAGTCTTAGAGCTTCAGCACAAGCCTAACTCTTTGACCGAAGAGAGTGCACATAGATAACGGACTTGGTAACACTATCATCCTTTGCTTAGTGATAGGGTTAACCTATCACACTAAGAATGACACAAATGTCCTTGAAGTTCAAAACAATAATAATTGCTAAGAATCTCAGATGGCCACATTATTACGCACACGCATCACTCACGAGCGCGAAAACTCGAGGAAGTGTGGGTAACGTTGTGTAAAGTATCACTTCATTAAGGGGTCATGGAACTTAACACGACCTCTTAGTATAGAAGAGTGTGATACTTTAAGATAGAACTGATAGAAGCTAATCAATGCCACTTGACCTGGTCCTAGATATGATGAGGTACTGGAGTTTGTTTCTCCTGACATTCTGAAATGGTTTGTCATGACGGACCACAAGAGTATCTTACATCGGAAGACACCAATGCAAGTTACTACTTGGCTACCATCTGGTAGACAAAGGTCAGAAAACAACAGGAAAAGAAGAACATGCTCAGGGTAGAATCCCGAGATGTGGATGCATAAGTCAACAGTCTTCCAAAAACCAATGCAGAGAAGAGATAAGGTGTGGCAGAGTCACGAGTATAGATGCGAGACTCACGGGGAGTACTCTTGTCATGATCTTTTTGGTTCCATTAAAGAACATCTGCCATAGCTAGCGGTAGGGGAAGTCCTTTATTGTCACAATTCAATCGTGACAATAACCACAAGCTTGAAGGTTAGAATTGTAATACCAGCCATCCTGAGGTAATGTGTGAACATTAACAACATGGGTCAAAAGGATGGATCTTGGGTTAAATATCAGCTTCATGTACAAGATTCTCAATATGAAAATCTAGAACCATCAGGGATCTTAGGTTCAAGTCCAAGTGACATAGTGTACACTGCAAGATAGTATTCATGAGGTAGCTTCCAAGAGAAGATAAGACTTCTGAAGTACCCAAACAACAAAAAGGAGGCACACGAGGCGAAAAGAAACCTCGAAGCCTAGAACAGAACACTGTGGATCCAGCAATATAATATTGTGGTTCTAAAAGATAGAGAGATCATAATAGAAAGGAATCTCTCAGATGAACAAGAGCAAAGGGAAACAAGGAATTCACAACTCACACAACTCTAGAGAACTTAACACTAGGTCAACTGGCTTAGAAACGACATGCCCAAAAGGCACCTAAGTTTTGAAAGACAAGAAGAGATATCAAAACTTTTCCAAAATCAACACCAGATAAGATGACCCAAAGTTAGAGCGAAACTGGATAAGGATAAAAGAAGCATACTAGAGTTTTCGCAAATACTTTTCATCTTTAAAATAGTTTTCACAAGCACTAGACTCAACATCGACCAATAGCAAGGTTTTCCTACTGTCGGTACTGCTCTGATACGAAGAACTGTGACACCCCCGGGATGTATCAACATAGTATCAAATTGATCTTCAGGTGAACACTTACTCTGCCAAAATTATCAACAAAGCAAGGGTGAGTACAGGCTGTACTCCGCAAGACTTCTAGCTGGTGGAGTTGTTTTTGCGAAAAGCCATCTTTTGTTTATAAAAAAAGAGGGAGAAGAAGCTCGTATAATCAGGGTATTTTAAAAGGGGATAAGAGAGCGACGTCTCCGAAATATTGATCATCATCTTTTCATATCCACCAATCATCATCATCTACCAACTAGGATCACCCTCTCGTACCCATGAGGAAGCATCCTTAAGCACACATTGATCTACCAAATTTTAAGATTAGGTTAAAGTTCTCTATGATCTTAGAATCTGGTCGCCAAGCGTTCATACCCGTGAACACGGCTTTTCGAAAAGATTATTACCCTGCAGGGGTGTACAACTTTACCCACACGTACCAACCGATTCTTAATGCCAGATCATTAGCCCTCTTCCTTGGAAGGCCGGCAGAGAGTGGTTGACCACAACCTTTACCTTGCTTTCGCCGAGACCATGAGTCACGCAATAAGTATGATTCCGTCGTAACGGGTCAAATCCCGAAGCCGGTACTTAAAGATGTGAGGCGAGGTTGGTTTACCAGGGGCGCCATCAACCCCAAGCAACCCAGTCCACGCTTCCCTACCTGTTATGAATACACCAACTTCACCCGACAAATCTTTCAAAAGATTTTCTATGCATATGTCGAATGGAACGCCCAAACTATGTGACTCATGGAATCTACTAGGCAAGTTAGTCAGTCATGAGGTTGTCCAGGCCCCGTGTGGTTGTACCCTTGTCTTGGTTCCAAAGGCAAGAACTCAGTTCCTAGTGGTGGCGAGCATGGGGCTAGAAAAACCACATCCCACCGTGGCCTCCCATACAAGCCTTAGCATGTTTAATCTCATATCACTGATCTCATCTTACCATGTTCCCCTATCATACTAGATTATCTGCATCTGATACATCATCTGGATGGACCTGAACTGACAGCTATGCATGGCTAAGCAGATACATATATAAGCTCTAGCAGTGCACACAAGTCAAACCTAGTTATGCTAGGAGTATTGGATGAGGTAATATAAGCTCAAAGGGAGTATGCAATAGATAGGATACTCTATATATTGATAAAAGACCACAGTAGAATCGTATGCATCATGGCAGGAATTGAAATGCTTTCAAAATCATAGGATTATATCATGGTGGGGCTATGCTTGCCTTTGCTAGTTAATAGGAGATAAATAGATCTTCGGAAGCCTTGAACTTGACTTGGTTAGAGTTGGTAAAGTATTGTTCGTTGATCTTAGATGGTCTTGATCTCGGTCTTCGATCTCGATCTCGACATCGTATTCGACCGGAAAGAAGCAAATACCGGAAAGAGAAGGAAACAATCAAAACATGGCATCGATGTAATGCTCAATCAAGGATGATGATATGACAAGTTAAATTGTATTGAATTGAAACCCTAAAGCATTCTCGACTACTTAATCGGGGTTCTGAGGGGCACAAACCCTAACTCGGGGAAACTCCAGAATCACCTATTAGGGTTACTAGGGTGTTCTAACTAAACTTGTTATTTAAGTTGTTGAACAATGCATGATTATAGCTTAGATAGCTAGGTTTCATTTTTCTGAACATTTTGATATATTATACACATTTTTCTGACTTAAAATTAATTAGTTATGATTTTTCACAATTTGAATTCATTTTAAATCATTTTAGGAAATTATAAAACATTTTGGATTATTTAAATTATTTTCCAAGTTGGGCCCACATGTCATAAGTTTAATCATTTCAGAAAACATTTTCCAAAATTATTAAAATCCTGACAAGGGTGGCCCACAGGGGTAGTTATTAATTCCATAAATGAATTTATAAACATTCAAATAAAGCAAAAAGGATTATGACCTCATGCTGATGTCATGCTGACATCAGCAATGGAGTTTCTCTCTAGTGACGCACGGATCGGGCGATTGAGGGCGCAAGAGCGAACGGGATTAGGGGCGTTCGGCGCAGTGCATTGCGCTGAGCCAAATAGAGGCGGCGCCGCTCCGGATTGGTCACCGGAGACGGCGGCTCGACGGTGGGCAGCGGCGGAGGACAGAGGCTCGTGACGCTGGGGCGAAACAGGAAGCGAGGGGGACGATGGGGAGCACGAGCGTGCTCCTAAGCTCACCAGCATCGCGGTCGTGGTGTCGGGGAAGAAAGGTGAGGTCAGGAACCGGCGAATCGATGACGACAACTGCGGTGGCCGGCGACACATCGAGATCGATTCCAGGCGATTCGGGGCGCACCTGCTTGCACGGTTGGTCTTGGACGAATGAGGGTGGCGAGGGGAACCTCCTAGGACGATCGTCAGGGCACGGGGTGGCCGGAGACAGTGGCACGCCGGTGAGGTCTGGGAGCTAGGGGTTCGGCTAGGAGGGGGAAAGGGGGAAGAAGGGAACTAGGGTTCGTCCAGTAGCTCGAGGAAGTACTTGTAGGCATCGGCGTGTCGGTAGCATGCATCGCGGCGCCGGCGGGGATCGTGGCGCAGACGGGCGGCAGAGGCACGACCACCGAGCTGCTTCGCTCCATCGGGGAGGAAGATAATGAAACAGAGGTGGTCGAAGAGGTACTGGGCCTAGGTGGGCTAGCTTGGGCCGAGTTTGGGCTGCAGCAAAGCAAGGGGAAAGGGCTGATGCGGCTGCACTGGGCGGGACAGAGAGAGGGGAGCAAGATGGGCTCGGCCCAGGGAGCTGGCTGCAGTTTTTTTAGAAAATCCTTTTCTTTTCTGTTTTCCAATTCTGTTTTGTGTTTCCTCTTTGAAATTTCATTTTGTAAACTACCTTAGTATTTCGAAAATACTAGGGTCTTGTAAATATGTTGAAAACAATGTGGGGGCCCTTTTAACAAGTTGGGCTCCAATAATTTTGGTAGTTTTCAAAAGCAAAACCATTTGAATTGATTTCAAATAAAGGGAGAGGTTAGGGTTTTAGGGTTTTATTATTCTTCTTAATGCAAAGTTTAAAGAGATGATGCTCATGCAATGCACAATCAACCCTAAATAAAGATTATCTAAAACTGGGGTGTTACATCTTCCTCGTAGTATCCTTCTTCCTCCTCGTATCCTTGGTTGGTACTAGCGTCTATAAATAAATATGAGGTACACAATCACCAAACAATACTTAACTATTTCCAAACATCACACAAAGGTTCACACTAGATGATCTAGCATCATCACTAATATTACAAGAATAAAACAGTTGTTCCATTTATTTTATTTTAGAAAAGTAATTTCTACTCAATGAAAACTACTTAAGATTTAATATTCTCCAACTCAAACATGGGATCAAGTTGACACATGTCATCACCACATATTTCAGTACATGGGAATGTGATTTAAAGTGGTGTCACCATTTAATAATGTTTTACCTTTTTATTTTATTTTACTAAAGTGACTAGAAATGCTTATGTGGCATTCTTTTATTAGTTGATCATTATTTCTATAAGAAAACCTATATATTTTTATATATTCTGAAAGGTATGGTTAAATGTGATTTTTGAGAGTTGGAATCAACTCAAAATCTCTTATGGTTGAATTTTGAAAAATGTTTGAATGTAGAAAAGATTCTGCCTTGATATTTTTACCATGAGTGATCTATAATTCTAAATGGTTTAAATCCAACGATCTTGGATTTAAATTTTCAATACCTATCTGACAAAATTGGTTTCATGCCATTTTGTTTAGCAAAACTCTCTGAATTGATTTTTGAATCAACAGACAAAACTAGGGTTTGAGTTTAAATTAATAAAAACTAAATTTGAATTTTTGGGTCGCACGGGAGAGTTACTGGGCCGGCCCACTATGCACAGCATGCACGGGATGCTGACAGATGTGGTCCATACGTCAGCGGAACTAAATAAGCGAAACGATATCTATGAATCTGAGCCTTACGATTTAATTCTAATCTAACAGCCGAGGGTCGATGTTGACGATGAGATACTCTAGCGAGGAACTAACCCTAACGCGGCCAGTGGGGTCTGGGGTGGCTCACCGGTGCTCAGGCGATGGTCGGAGACGGGGGCAAATGACGAAGTCGATGACGGCGGTTCTCCTCGTACCAACGGCTCCTCCTAGGCGGCTTCAATCCACGGCTCCCTTCTCCTCCAGCAGCGGCGGGCTCCGGCCAAATTCCGGCGAGAGAGAGAGAGAGCTTTGCTCTGGGAACAAGTGGGAAGGATCAGTGAGAGGTGGGGAGTGAGATGGTCTAGAGGAATCGAGCTAGGGAGTCCTCCTTTTATAGGCGAGCGAGAAGGGCAGCACGGCGTGGGAAGAGGTCGTCGGAGGCGACGGTAGAGGCAGCTATCGACATGGCTGAGGCTAGGGGACTGTAAGGTTCCCAACCTTTAATAAGGTAGAGATCCCTGTGTTTACAATGCTAGTCCCTGGATCAATAGCTAGCATCCACAGTTAAGATGTAATATCAAGAAACAAAGGTCATAATACAACTTTATAACCAGGAATAAAATAAGTTATTACATCTTACATAGCTCATTTGGCTATTACATTACATTGCAGCAGAATATCTATAAACATGGGGTCCTTCATCTTCAAAGTGCCACAAACAGACATGTTGGTTGTAGACTTGTAATCCTAATCATTTAAACTTCACTAATATCAAACAAATCTGCAACATAACAAGTTATAGCCACAAGGGTCAATACATTTGAATTGTATTGGCAAGTGATACTATGGTAGAATAGTAGTATCTGTCATCTATATGCATTTGGCTAAGTGGAGCTTAGGCTTGCATTGCTCAAAAATAGATTTTCCTATCAGTTGAAAACACTAAGTTTTTGTTTGGCAAAAATCACCCAAGGCATCTACCAATCAAAGATTGAAGATCCTTTAACCCTTCTTCAACCACAAGTTTTTAACTTAGAAATTTGGATGATGAGATTCTTGACAGCTTCCATGTCTTGATGCTCAAATTGTCCTTTGCCAGGGACATGGCTAAGTACTTAGATTTTACACTCTGCAGAGGTGGTGCACTTTCCCCACAAGACTTGGTTTCACCAAGACAAGATCTTTCAGAAGCCTTTCCTTAGACCAAAATGGACGCGCTCCAACCTATCAAACCCCTACCACCAACTGTCCATTTGGCTAAGTTATTGCAACCTATATGATCCAGGCAGAGCCCATAATGCCAAGTGGCTGCACTTGAAGCTTCTCAACATTTGACATCTCAAATCTCTTTGTTCCTGGGTGGCCATCCACAAGTGAGATACACAAGGTTCACCAGTCCCCTGGCCTTGTGTAACCACTCAACACAAACCATTCCTTCCATTCCACCCAGGTGATTCATTTACTTAGTTGTTTTATTAAACAAAACTCAAGTCCTCAGACTTAGAAATTTTCCATAGCATGAATATATATTCCACCCTTGTTTTCTATTAGCTAATCTAAGCATGATAGTAGTAGGAAATCTTAACTTGGAAAATTCTACTAAGGGTTCATCTACTAGGATTTCCCATGGCATACTTTACACTTAGCAAAATTCCATGCAAGTCCTACTTAGAAATATCACTAATGCATAGTGAAAAGAATAGGACAAAGTATGAAGCATCACTTGCCTTTTTGGTAGAGTATAAGTTCACTCCTTGTCCTTGCTACAATCACACTCTTCAAGTCACTACAATTCAATCAAGCAAGGCACAAGTTCAATCTACCATTCAAGCAATCCATCACATAAAATCATAAAAACAAGATAATGCATGCAAGCATGCCAAAGATTGTTTTATTTGGAAAAGTGGTTTCTAAAGGTTCACAAACATTTGAAAACACCTAATGGTCATTTTATAAAGTGGCAAAGTCATTTGCAAAAGGTTTCACTTTATAAACCATTTTTAAAACAAGGTATCATTTTATGTGGTGTAGAAATGTTTTTAATAAGGCATTAATCTATAGGGTTCACAAAATATGTTTTCAAACCATAAAATCTTGTGTTTAGGGTCAGAGAGTTTATTTCCAAAACATTTCTCAAATGTTTTCTTCCAAAACCACTTTTATCAAATAAACCATATTTTTATTTGACTAGAAATGGTTTAAATCAAAGATTCATTCTCTTGTTTCACCAAATACATTTTTGAAACCACAATTTGTTTCCTAGGGTCAGTAGGTTCAAAACAAACCATTTGGCAAAGATTTTATCCTCAAAATCATTTTGGAATAATTTTTATATCCTAAACAAGCATACATAAGTTTCTGTAGAAACAAACATTTTAACAGAAGCTTTTTACTAAACAAAGTGCATGGTTGGCTAGGGCTTGTCTTGCTGAATCCATTGATATAAAGTTTGTAAAATTTGGACGTGTAGATCTAAAGTTATGAAATTTTCAAATTGGAACATCTAATAGACACAATTTCTGTTTTAAATCATCTCTGGGACACGCGGCGCTTTCTTATTGGTGCGTACCGTTTCGCGCGGATCGGCCGCTGTGAGGCGTTAGATCTAAGTTGGATCGAGCAGAGCAGATACACTCGTACCCTTTCGCTCAGTCTATCTATCCTAACCATGCGATCTAGATCTGATGGCTGCGGTGCCCTGACCAAGGATTGGCTGCGCAATCCAGCGACGAGCGGCGGCGCGATTCTGCTGGCGGCGGTTCTGGAGGAGCAGGAAGCAAGGGAGGAGGAGAGATGTCTCACCAGGTTCGCAGGAGGTCATAGAAGCTCGACGTGCTCCGAGATGGCAAGGGGCGCACGAGGATGACCAAAATTGCTCGTCGGAGTTTGCCTAGCGTTGGGCACGCACTGGCGTCGTGGTTTGCGAGGCTACAGAGCATGGTAGGACACAAAACAAGTGGCGTTAGACGCGGACAAGTTCACTGGTCACAGGCGAATCTTTGGAAAGAGGAGGGGCAGTCGGATGGTTACCAGGGAAGTCGCCGGAGAGGGAGCAGACGGCGGTGATGTTCAGTCGAGGAGGTTGTCCACGTCCTGGGTCAAGCGCGGCCAAGTTGAGGATGCAGAGAGAATCGCCAGGGTCTAGGGGTCACGCTTGGGTGCTCGAGGGGGCGAGGGGCGGCAGGGTCTAGCCGGAATCGATGGAAGCACTCGCCGGAGAGAGTGGCGGTGTATCGCGAAATTAGGCAGCCTGGGGGCGCACTAGGGTGGGGGATTGAGGGGGAAACGGAGAGGAGGGGGAGGCGGTTAAGTAGACGTGGTCGCGGGGCGGGGTTATTGCGCCATTAATCGAGAATTAAGCTCACGAAATCAACGCAGAAACGACGACGAGGGCGTGGTCTTCGCGGGGAGGAAGAAGACTGGGCGGTGGGGTCGGGTTGACATTGAGATAGAGAGGGGTGCGGTGGGGCCTGCTTGTCGGCGACTGAGTGGGTCAGGTCCGTGGTGAGAAAACTATTCGGTGAGAGGGTTTCCGGGGTGGGCTCTTGCTGGGCCAGATGGGCTTTGCTGGCTGGGCTGCTTCTTTCATTTTTTTTGTACTGCTTCTGTTTTTCTTTTTCCTTTTCTTTTTATTCTGTTTTGGTTTGGTTTAATCAATTCAAACCTCAATTTGATTTCAAAACCTTGCCAGATTTTGTGTAGATTCAAATACTGATTAGTATTGTATTCTGATATCAATTTTTGAATAAAACCTTATTCATTTTGGGGTCTTTTATTTATTCAAAATAGGCTCTAGCTTTTAATTAGATAGAATTTAATAATATTTTTAATTTCCATTTGACTTCTAAATTCTTCCAAAACCTTTCAGTAGGTTTTTATTTGATTAGTTGGTTCAAATAATTCAACTTGAATCATTTGGAAAGTATTTAATATGATTTATTAATCATTAAGATTGGGTATTTGTTTTAATTCCAATGGAATTAAATATAGTTTTAATTCCATAATTTTTATTTAGAGGTTTCCTTTGATCTTATTATTTAAGTTATTTAAACAACTTTTAATTCACTTGGGTAAATTCCAAAATACCATTTTCTCATGTATTCTTATTTAGAGATTTGTCTTTAATAAGATAGGGATAGAATGGTTATTGCCATTTTATTTTATTTGGAATATTCTTTATCCTTTTATTTTATTTGGACTGGGATTAGAATCATTCCATCTGCTTAATAAATTTTGCCAAGATTTGATTTGGTCTTTAAATATTCTTTATTTAATAATTCTTTCTTCATCTTATAAAATCCATATCTTTTTATTTAGAGATCCAAACTTGGTGATTCCAATTTGTGAAATTTTATTTTATATTTTTTTATCCTTTTAAATCCTTTTAGGATTAATTTCTCACCATTTGGTATGGGTTTAGATAAGGGCTTTAATAGCTTTGGGAATTCAATTTCTTATCTTGTTAAATTCATAAGATTTTATTTATGGTTCCAAATTGAGTGAAACCAATTTATATGGCTTTATTATTTCTATTTGTCTTTCTTGATCATTTGTGAATGTTTGTTGACAAATTTTTATATGGATGAAATCCATAGGCTTGGAGATAACTTTGGAAATGCTTTTATTTCCATTAGGGTTTTAGGGTTTGGATTTATTTTCCAAGTGTTTAAATTTCCAGATACATTCATTGAGGAATGCAATTTCCCTTGATTTGGATTTTGTTGAGTTCAAACTTTTACCAAAGTTTGTTCAAGATGGGATTTTAAGTTTCATTTTTGAAACAAAAAGTTTCTTTTCACCCTGATTTTCAACAAAATTTTATTTTGTTTATTTTATTTTTCACATTACAAGATTTGGTAAATCTTGGGATGTGACAGGGACGGTGCACGGTCTCCTGACGATCTTTGCTCGCTTAAAGGAGAGGCATAGGGCGGTGGGGTTTGGTCTGGAACGTGCGGTGCTCTGCGCGGTACCGACGACGAACTTCATGGCGTGCAGTGGCTACGGAGTACGGTCGAGGAAACGAGCATGTCTAGTGGTCTCCTGGGACGGTGGGGATCGTGATGGCGGGCGGCAAGTGCTCGAGGTGGTCGGGTTGAGTGGGAACGGCGAGTGCACGGTGGTGCGCGTCGGCATGGTCGACAGCGGCGCGGGCACGGTGTTTCCGGTGGTTCCTGCCTCTGTCTTAGAGCTAGGGCTGGTCTAGAGGGGGCGGTGAGGCATGGGCAGCATGCCAGACAAGGTTGGCACAGCTAGTTCTTCCTCTAGCTTGCTATCCGCATTGGGGATGGGAAGAGGGCTCGGCATGGTCACCATTAATGGCTATGCCAATCTCACAGTGGTGCTAAAGCTTGTTAATTTGGCTAGTTCATCTACTAAGAGTGTAGTGAGAGCTAGAGAGGGAACAAGGTTGGCCAAAATTACTGCACACTATAGTGTTAGATGTTTGTTTGTTTTGTGTTTGCAAGGTGTTTGATGAAATGACCGAAAGAACTTCAAATTTGAATTTTGGATTCAAACTTGGTGGGTTTTCTAGGCACATACTAGGGAGTCTCTAGTTAGTTGCATTAGTCAAGGGGCACTGGTTTGGTTGGGTTTTGAAAATGTGTGATCTTCACATATGATAAAGATTCAATTTTGAATTGTCATTTGAATGGGGTTGCCAAATGTTTTTGCAAGTTTGAAAGGTGGGCTTTGATTCACTTTTACTTGGTCTAGCAAGGGGTGAAAATAATTGGAAAAGTTTCTGTTTGAAATCTTGGACTAGAAACACTCAAAGTGACCTAGTGAGCAAGATTGGCAAAAATGACCATTTGCCTTATTTGCATTGTTTTGGATTTTCTCTTTATTTGTGTCTGCATGGAATTGTTTTATATGATGTTTTATTTATCTTTAAACCATTTATTGATATTTAGGTTAATCACACAAGATCATTCATGCATTTATCAAATCATCACATACACACATGCATTCATATGATTTAAATTAATCAAAGTTTTTGTGAACCCTAATTTTAGTGATTAGAGTTTTATGATCATTGTTTTGTATTTTTGGGATGTTACAAAAGCCTTCATTGATAAACCTTTTTGAGCAAAGAGTGCTCCTATTATAAAACTTCTAAAAAAGCATTTTGTGAAACCATTTGCCAGATGTTCTATGACTAGGAACAAGAGTTTGCCAATTCCAATTATGATTTATCTTTACGCATCTTTATTGTGACTCCTGTACTTGTTGCAAGCTAAGTTATATAATGGTGAGTTGCTTTCTTCTAAGTTGTGTAATGGTAAGTGTGATGCTTCTTGTCCGTATTCTTTTATTGACACTTCACTCCATAAACATGTGGACATGTTTACTGAGCTCAGTTTTCGCTTGGGGACAAGCGAAGGTCTAAGCATGGGGGAGTTGATACGTCCAACTTGGATCACCATTCTATATAATAATTTGCCTCTATTCATTGATATATGTCTTATTATGAGGTATTACTTCTGTCTTTTCCACTGTTTTTGCATGTTGGATGATTCTTGGAGGATGGACTGCCGGAGTCGCGATTCTGATGGAAAAGAGGTGTTTTGATGCAATCTCGCGAAGATCGGAAAAATACCAAAAAAATATGGGAAAATTATATTTTCCCAAAAGACTAAGGAAGCCAGAAAGGGAGGCGAAGAAGGGCCTCAGGGGGCCCACACCCCCTAGGCGCGGGCCCACCTTGCCCCGCGCCTAGGGAAGGTGTGGCCCACCTGGCCGATGTCTGACTCCGCCCTCTCGCCTATATCTTCCTTATGGAACCCTAATACCAGGGGAGCAACCACAGATAGATTTCCACTGCCTCTGCGGGGCAGAAAACACCAAGAGAGAAAGATCTCTTCGGCGGACAGATTTCTGTCGAGGAAATTCCTTCCTGGAGAGGGGAGATCGTCGCCATCAACACCATCATCAAGCTAGGATTCATCGGGATCATCATCATCATTATCCACACCATCATCTCCACCAGCACCATCATCACCACTCCGTTCCGCTATAACAATTGTGTTGCATATTTCTTTAGTTCTTAGGGGAAACTTTCCCGGTGTTAATTACTATTGTAGTTGATGCTTGTGAGTGGAACCATTGGATTATTGTTTATGTTCAGATTGTTATCCATTATCATAACATCTTTGATCTTGATCCACATAATGTCTTGTGATTAGTTCGTCTAGTTCTTGAGGACATGGGAGAAGTCATGTTGTTATTAGTGGATTTGTGTTGAGTTATTATTCAATGATTTAGTATTTAAGTTGTGGTGCTATTCTTCTAGTGGTTTCATGTGAATGTTGACTACATGATACTTCACCATTCATGGGACTAGGGGAATGGATTATGTATTTGGCTACTAATTGTGCGGTTGCCGGAGTGACAGAAACCTGAACCCCCGTTAGGACACCATTGCATAAGGGAGTGTAGAATCTCAGAGTTTAAGGCTGTGGTTAGGTTTATATCTTAATTACTTCCCTGTAGTTGCGGACACTTGTAGGGGTTTTAATCACAAGTATGTATTAGTCCAAGTAAGGTTGGTACATTAGCACAGGTTCACCCACACAGCACTTACAACACCAAAGAAGAGTACTCAACTATATGAAGTGAAAGCACTTGACAGAATTCCCATGTGTCATCGAGAACGTTTGGTCCTTATAAGTATTTCCACCGGCTTGTCCTTTGCTAAGAAAGGATTGGGACACTTTCTGCATTTGATCTTTATTACTTGCACTTTGTTTTGTTGCTTTATCAGAAAACTCCTAAAAATCTGTTTGCTAACTATTAGCAGCGATTTCCTGCTCCATACCACTAGTCAACACCTTATGCTCCTCAAAAGTACTACGATACACCCCCTATACTTGTGGGTTATCATTGGCCCTTCTCGACGCCGTGGCAGCCTTCGGCGTTGCCACCACCACCGCCGCAGATGCAGCACATTTTGTGAAATCAACCGTCTCGGATGGCAATGGAAGACCGGCCTTGTAGTACAGCTGCATGGCCTGCCTCAGAGGGGCCAAATAGCCAAGCTTCTGTGGCGGCCGGGTGGCGGCGTCTTCTGCTTAGGCGGGGCCATAGCTAAGCTTCCTAAGAGTGTACCTAATTTATTCGAAACTAGTTCGACTAACCGCTGAATCTTTATTTCCCTTTCTCTGCATAAAAGTGCTAAGATATTAAAAATACAGGTCGTGTCTAGCAACCGGATCGGGCAATGTACCAGGTCAGGGTTCCATTTTAAGTATATTTACGAGCGTGTCCTTAGTTGTGTCCAAAAGTTTTGCCTGTGCCACTACGATAGTAGAATTGTAACAAGAGCATCAGAAACAGGGGAAGAGGACGTGGCATTTTACTGACTGGTGGGACCCGCAACCTCGACCGTCAACGGCGCACATCCTAGGTTTGAGTATTAGTGCTCTCCATTAATCTGTGATTTTCCATATTCTGTCGCTCGCTCGCAGCTCCGATCCGCTCCATCGTTCTGGTCTTGCACGCCGCCACTCCGTCCCCTCCGGCAACACTCTTATCTACCCCTGGACTATCGTCCTCCCGGCATACCCTACCCACCCTACCCGCCCTGTCTTGCCCCCTTGTCCTGTCTCCTTGCCTCTGTCGCTGCCCAGGCGCGTCTGGGAACAAAAATCGTTTGGTGGGCGCTAGGTTCTCATGCAACGACAGTGGCTTTGATCTGGATCCCGCACGGAAATGGATCCTGCATGGCCAGAGAACACGGAGATGGGTCCTTCCCGGACGGAGAGCAAGGAGATGGACCCTTCAAGGCTGGAGAACATGGAGGAGCACAAAACATGGGAAGAGGATGCGGGGTGCAAAGCTTTGGTGCTCTGGAGACAATTGAACATGACGTACATCCTCCCTAAAGGGTAAGAACTGTAATTCCATCTCTGCATCTCCCAATTAGCGTTTCTAGTCCCGTGTTGATGGAGAAGATCTATGTTGGTGACCGTAGGACATCTCCTTCATCCAGATTTCATTTGAAGATTCGGCATGGGTGTCGGACTGAAACCTTGTTCAATGGTAGAATCGCAGTTACTAGTGGATTTGATTTTCAGTTGATAGTAGACGCGGAGGACATAACTCTAAGTGACTTGCACATGCAATTTGGCAAGTTTCCCATTGGCCAGCATGATGAATTCGTAATCAGGTATATGACACAAATTCACATACTTTCTGCAACGTTAGAACTGAGGAGGCTCTAGCCATGATGTGTAGTAAACACCTCAGCACGGGGACTGTGCTGATGTTTGTGCACATCGTTAACAATGATACTGGAGAAGAGACTGTCCTGAGTGATACCGAGCCATGTGGAACGCGAATAGAGCAGGCTCTGTTTTCGAAATCGAGCACGACCGAACAGCCTTTCATTGAGCATGAAGACATCGAAATGTGTGGCAGTCTGGGTGATTTTGTGCTCGAAGAAGAAGAAGAAGATGATGATGATGACGAGAAGGCATATCCAGATGTGGCCGCTGGCCCTGATAGGATGGAGAGTAGGGAATATTTGGTTGATATTAACTATGAGCCTGACAATGGGACTGATGAGGAAAAGGAATGTGAGGATGGGGAAATGGGATGCAGATATGCCGTTGCTACCTATGCAATAAGAGTTGGGTTCGAATTTATCGTTGAAAAAAGCAACCAAAAGAGATTTAGGGTGCATTGTAGGGAAAGTAAGGTGTGTAAATGGAGATTATATGCATCTCCAATGCGGGGTGGACACCCATTTCAGGTTGCAATAGCTACATTTAGTTTTGGTCTTTCTCATATTTGTTCTGCTGATGAGTCCTCTGATTTATTTTTATTCTCATTGAATGCAGATCAAGGTAAACATGAAGAAACACAACTGCCCTAATACTTCTTTAAGTTATAAAGTTAGACTAGCGACAACCAAGTGGATTGCTGCTAAGGTAATTGACTGGGTGAGGCAGGATCGTAGCATTGGGCCTGCTGAACTCAGAACTAAGCTTAGCGAAAAGTTTAACGTTCTGATTCCTTACCATAGAGTCTTTGATGGGAAGGAGATGGATCTAGAGTTCATTCAGGGCAAGTGGACTGACAGCTTTCACATGTTGTATAGTTTCAAAGCCGAGGTAGATAAGACATCACCTGGTAGTGTTGTTGACATTGATTATGAGGTTGTGAAAGGAAGAGAAAAGGTCTCAAGGGGGTCAAGTATAAGCAGGCGGAAAAGAAATGCTTCAGGAGATGTTTTGTCTTCCTGAAGGCATGCTGGAAGGGGTTCCTAGACTAATGCAGGCCATACTTGGCAACATATGCAACTTCTTTAACATGGAAGTTCAGGGGACAGCTTGCTACCGCTTGTGTTGTGGAAGCGCATAATTAGCCTTTTCCCGTAGCCTATGATGTTCTTGAGGGTGAATCAACTGAAAGCTAGACATGGTTCATGTAGAGACTACATGCAGTAATTGGTCACCCTGAAGGCTTGGTGAAACACACTTGTGCATGCAAGGGGCTTCAGAATGTTGTTGATGTTGTGTTTCCTGGGGTTGAGCATAGGGAATGCATGCGGCACCTCCCTACTAGCTTCATAGAGAATTTCAAAGGAAAGACCTTTCAAGACAACTTGTGGTGATCAGCATACACGTATACCCCAACCACGCATGCTACTTAGATGCAAAACTTGTATACCGTGCCGAAGCTGAATGAATACCTCAAAGAACATCATAAGAAGTTATGGGCCAGAAGCAAGTTTGGTGAGTTAAGCAAAGTGGATTTTGTTTGTAATAATCTGACATAAATGTTCAATGCTAAGATTAGGAGCATGAAGTCACTTGAAATTGTTATTTTGTTAGATGCAATAAGCCAGTGTATAATGGTGAAGATAGATTTTATGTAGAGAATTTATGCGAGAAAATTTGTAGGCCATAAAATAATTCCAAAGGTGGTTTTATTGCTGAATGCAAGAACTAGGTCAATGAGAATGATAAAGACGAGGATGGTTGGAAGTTCCAATACATTGGCTGAGGTTTATGCACAAGACAAGCACGGAACTGAATGGAGGTTTACCATAGACATTGGTAAAAAGACTTGTTCATGCAGGAAGTGGCGGTTTACTGGTCTGCCATGCCATCATGCACTAGACTTTATCTTAAAGCTGAGAGGTAGAGGTGCTGAAATAGAGAACTATGTTCATAACTATTTCTCTATGGACAAGTTTGCTGCAACTTATGCAGAAAACGTACCACCTATTGCTGATGAAAATGATTGGGAGATAGTCGATCCAGGGTTCAAACTCGAACCACTAGTTCTTAGGAGTCCACCTGGGAGGCCTAGAAAGGACAGGACCGAAGCCTTCACTGCAAAAGGTTCGAGACTAGGAGCAAGGAAGTGGAAGCGCAAACGGCATGGAGGGTTGGTCCATATCAAGAGGCTATGCAAAAACCCAGTTCCACGTGATTCCGAAGATGCTGACGTTGTCCCCGTTCACATCACTGAGGAAGAAGATGAGGCTTCTCAGGCAAAACTGGAGGAAGCACATCGAGATGACATGGAGGAAGTGCTTCATGTGAAGGAAAATGGTGATGCGCATGTGGAGCGAAACATTGGTAAGCAGCAATTGTCTGAGGACGTGGACGTGCCGACGGGGATAGGGGCGAAAAGAAACAAAAGGGTAAGCGGAAGTGGAAGGGAAACGATAATAATGGAGTTGAGTTTGAATATGAAGAAGTTGCTGGGGTGATTGAGGACGTTCTTGAGGATCTTTATGCTAACTGCAGGAGAAACAATAAATCCCTGTCAATTTCGTCTCTGTATGAATCTCTGGACAAAAGGTAAGCTTGAAACTAGTTTTACTTGGCATTTTGATAATTTTTGTTTTTGTCCTCATCAACTGTTGTTTAGTGTAGCGTGGGATTGAACAGTAATAAAAGGAGCACAGAGGAGGTGGCACAGTAACATCGTTTCTTGAATTTTCATTGAAATTTATTTATATCTGGTACTTGTAACGGGTATGTGATGTGTGGTGTCGACCTGATTCGAGGTTGTTAAATTGTACATTAATTTTTAAATTGATTACCCATAAACAGTAATCATGGATTTGTAACAATTTAATGACCAAAATTATGGTCGTGCCATGGAGTTGCCTCCTCGCCTGTAGTGTTGGCCTGGAAGAATCGATGGCACAGGACCAGCATGATGGAATTTATGACCGTGACATCAAGTGCGTCTCCTTCTCCTCTGACGCATACCAAGATTATGACTGTTCCATCAAGTGCTGGGAGAAGAGAAAGCGTTCCATCCCATCAGCCTCGCCTCGTCTTTGTCAGCGACGTCGCAACGGCAACGTCAGGGGCATTGATGCTCTATAAGAGCAAAAGAGCTAGACTCAACGAATGGTGTACACGCTCTTACAACTTGGCCATTCTATCCGAACAGGTCATTAAAGCTACCGTACATAGATTAAATTTAGGCTCTAGTGACTCTAATAAACTATGTCGCTCCCGCTGTCTTCGTCATGCACGACGTCCTCCGCGTCGCCGTCCGCCTCTTCCGAGTCTGAATCGATGAGGACGAGCCCAGCGGCGTTCCTCTTCACGAGTGCTGCACGACACACAGCATCGATAACGGTGGATCTCCGAACGACGATCTCTGCAAATCCAAATCAACGCCTCCCGCTCCTTCCTGAAGCACCTTGGCCAGTGCGCGCTGGTGCCATTGCCCTCTTCCGCTCCGGCAGCTGGCGGCGACGCTCCTCCATCTACCTCGACAGAGGGATGCCGCGCAGGAGCGGCGCCATGGGCACCCCGGCGTAGCTGAGTTCGTAGTCGGCCGGTAGCCCCGTAAGCGGCGGCGCGAGTATGTCGTACTAGGCAAACAACTCGGCCTTGTGCAAGCTGAGACGAGGCCTGTCCATGGCGAGGCACCGTTTCTTCAGGTAGGATTCGACGCTTGTGCTGACACGAGTTGTAGGGAATGAATGGGGTTTAAGCTTCGGCCACACGGTTGCATTTATAAAGTCAAGGAGGTAGGCCCACTGGTGGTTACCAGGGCCAATAGGGACGCAGAAATGCCTACTCACGAATCGGTATTGCAAAGGACAATCCTTATCGTCCATTCTCCCTAATCCAATAGTGCCTAACAATTGGGACGCAGAATCAACCTAGCCCCGTGGGGGGCTTCTAGTAAGCCCTAATCTCGCACCTCCTTTGGGAAAACGCCGGTTTTTCGGGTTTAGAAAATGGAAAGTCGAGATTTCGCCAAAGCACCACGAAATATCAAGTTAGAGAAGTCGCTTGCGATACCGAGAGGGAGCTAGGGGTCAATTTTGGGCTCAATCCATGGAGTGGTTGCATGTTCTGGGCAGTGATGGGGATCTAGTCTTAGAAGCCATGTTTACTCACACTCGATAGACATCCTGGTGGTGCCTTGGGTGCCAAATGACCTGGTATGCCCTGCCTATGATTTTATGAGGGTAGTGGGTCACATGCAAGGGCTCCAGTATCTGTTTTCACATTTTTTTTTATTTTTTTTAGATTTTGTTTGGTGCTTCCCAAGAAAACGGCAAAACCTGCCAACGGCCGCGGCAACGCGACGGTCGGTGCAATCTTGGACCCAGGCATGCATCTAGCCTAGGTATCCCATGGGGCACCCCAAACCATTTTTCCCCAAAAATTGAGAGTGTCTTATAGGGTACATATAGTTAGAAACCGCATTTACTGGGCCATAACTCGGAAAAACTATAGTACATGCATGCACCACGAGATAAATACCCACCTCCCAGGAATGGCCATGCACCATGATGTACCATGCGTGGAAATTTCCTTGGGCCCATGGGCGCACCCTAATCTTGCAGCTCCTTTAGAAAACGCCGGTTTTTCGGGTTCAGAAAATTGAAAGTCGAGATTTTTGCAAAGCACCACGAAATCTCTAGTTGGAGAAGTTGCTTGCGATGCCGAGAGGGAGCTAGGAGCCTGGTTTAGGCTCAATCCATGGAGTGGTCCATGTTCTGGGCAGCGAGGGGGGGTCTAGGGTTGGAAGCCATGTTCCTCACACTTGATAGACATCCTGGTGGTGCCTTGGGTGCCAAATGACCTGGTATGCTCTGCCTATAATTTTATGAGGGCATTGGGTCACATTCAAGGGATCCAGGAGCCATTTTCACGTTTTTATTTTTTTTAGATTTTTTTTGTGTTGACCACGAAAACGGCGAAACCCACCGGCGACCGTGGCAACGCGACAGTCGGTGTAATCTAGGACCTAGGCATCCATCCAGCCGAGGTACCCCATGGGGCAACCCAAACCATTTTTCCCCGAAAATTGAGAGTGTCTTATAGGGTACATACAGTTAGAAACCGTATTTACCGGGTCATAACTCGGAAAATACACTACATGCCTGCACCACGAGATAAATACCCACCTCCCGGGAATGGCCTTGCACCATGGTGTAGCATGCGTGGAAATTTCCTCGGGCCCATGGGCGCGCCCTAATCTAGCACCTCCTTTGGGAAAACGCCGGTTTTTCAGGTTCAGAATATGGAAAGTCAAGATTTATCTAAAGCACCACAAAATCTCTAGTTGGATAAGTCTCTTGCTTTGCCGAGAGGGAGCTAGGTGCCAGGTTTGGGCTCAATCCACTGAGTGGTTCCATGTTCTGGGCAGGGGGGTATAGGGGTGGAAACCATGTTTACTCACACTTGATAGACATCCTGGTGGTGCCTTGGGTGCCAAATGACCCGGTATGCCCTGCCTATGATTTTATGAGGGCAGTAGGTCACATGCAAGGGCTACAGGAGCCGTTTTCACGTTTTTTTTATTTTTTTAGATTTTGTTTGGTGCTGCCAAAAAAACGGCGAAACCCGCCGGCGGCCATGGCAACAGACGGTCGGTGCAATCTTGGACCCAGTCATGTATCCAGCCTAGGTACCCCATGGGGCACCCCAAACCATTTTTCCCCGAAAATTGAGAGTGTCTTATAGGGAACATACAGTTGAAAACCGCATTTACCGGGCCATAACTCGGAAAAATACAGCACATGCCTGCACCACGAGATAAATACCCACCTCCCAGGAATGGCCATGCACCATGGTGTAGCATGCGTGGAAATTGCCTCGGGCCCATGGGCGCACCCTAATCTTGCACCTCCTTTGGGAAAACATCGGTTTTTCGGGTTCAGAAAGTGGGAAGTTGAGATTTCTCCAAAGCACCACGAAATCTCTAGTTGGAGAAGTCGCTTGCAATGCCGAGAGGGACCTAGGTGCCGGGTTTGGGCTCAATCCATGGAGTGGTTCCATGTTCTGGGCAACGAGGGGGGTCTAGGGTTGGAAGCCATGTGTACTCACACTCGATAGACATCCTGGTGTTTCCTTGGGTGCCAAATGACCTGGTATGCCCTGCCTATGATTTTATGAGGGCAATGGGTCACATGCAAATGCACTAGGAGCCGTTTTCACTTTTTTATATTTTTTTTATATTTTGTTTGGTGCTGCCCAAGAAAACGGCAAAACCCGCCGACGACTACGGCAATGTGACGGTCGGTGCAATCTTGGACCCAGGCATGCATCCAGCCTAGGTACCCCATGGGGCACCCCAAACCATTTTCCCCAAAAATTGAGAGTGTCTTATAGGGTACATATAGTTAAAACCGCATTTACCAGGCCATAACTCGGAAAAAATACAGTACATGCCTGCACCACGAGATAAATACCCACCTCCCGGGAATCGCCATGCACCATGGTGTAGCATGCGTGGAAATTGCCTTGGGCCTATGGGCGTTCCCTAATCTTGCACCTCCTTTGGGAAAACGCCGGTGCTTCGGGTTCAGAAAATGGAAAGTCGAGATTTCTCCAAAGCACCACGAAAACTCTAGTTGGAGAAGTTACTTGCGATGCGGAGAGGGAGCTAGGTACCAGGTTTGGGCTCAATCCATGTAGTGGTTCCATGTTCTGGGCAGCGAGGGGGGGTCTAGGGTTGGAAGCCATGTTTACTCACACTAGATAGACATCATGGTGGTGCATTGCGTGCCAAATGACCTGGTATGCCCTGCCTATGATTTTATGAGGGCAGTGGGTCACATGCAAGGGCTCCAGAAGCCATTTTCACGTTTTTTTAGATTTTGTTTGGTGTTGCCCAAAAAAATGGTGAAACCTGCCGGCGGCCCCGGCAATGGACGGTCGGTGCAATCTTGGACCCAGGCATGTATCTAGCCTAGGTACCCCATGGGGCACCCCAAACCATTTTTCCCCGAAAATTGACAGTGTCTTATAGTGTACATCAAGTTAGAATCCGTATTTACCGGGCCGTAACTCGGAAAAAATACAGTACATGCCGGCAACACGAGATAAATACCCACCTCCCGAGAATGGCCATGCACCATGGTGTAGCATGCATGGAAATTGCCTCAGGCCCATGGGTGCGTCCTACTCTTGGACCTCCTTTGGGAAAACACCAGTTTTTCGGGTTCAAAAAATGGAAAGTCGAGATTTCTCCAAAGCACCACGAAAACTCTAGTTGGAAAAGTTGCTTGGGATGCCGAGAGAGAGCTAGGTACCGGGTTTGGGCTCAATCCATGGAGTGTTTCCATGTTCTGGGCAGCGAGGGGGGTCTAGGGTTGGAAGCCATGTTTACTCACACTCGATAGACATCCTGGTGGTGTTGTGGGTGCCAAATGACCTGGTATGCCATGCCTATAATTTTATGAGGGCAGTGGGTCACATGAAAGGGCTCCAGGAGCCATTTTCAAGTTTTTTATTTTTTTAGATTTTTTTTGGTGCTGCCCAAGAAAACGGTGAAACCCACCGACGACTGCGGCAACGCGACGTCTGGTGCAATCTTGGACCCAGGCATGCATCCAGCCTAGGTACCCCATGGAGCACCCCGAACAATTTTTCCCCGAAAATTGAGAGTGTCTTATAGGGTACATATAGTTAAAACCGTATTTACCGGGCCATAACTCGGAAAAAATACAGCACATGCCTGCACCACGAGATAAATACCCACCTCCCGGGAATCTCCATGCACCATGGTGTAGCATCCGTGGAAATTGCCTCGGGCCTATGGGCATTCCCTAATCTTGCACCTCCTTTGGGAAAACGTCAGTTTTTTGGGTTCAGAAAATGGAAAGTTGAGATTTCTCCAAAGCACCACGAAATCTCTTGCGATTCTGACAGGGAGCTAGGTGCCGGGTTTGGGCTCAATCCATGGAGTGGTTCCATGTTCTGGGCAGCGAGGGGGGCTCTAGGGTTGGCAGTCATGTTTACTCACACTCGATAGACATCTTGGTGGTTCCTTGGGTGCCAAATTACCTGGTCTTCCCTGCCAATGATTTTATGAGGGCAATGGGTCACATGCAAGGGCTCCAGGAGCCGTTTTCAAGTTTTTATTTTTTATTTTTTTAGATTTTGTTTGGTGCTGCCCAAGAAAACGCGAAACCCGCCGACGGCCGTAGCAATAGACGGTCGGTGCAATCTTGGACCCAGGCATGTATCCAGCCTTGGTACCCCATGGGGCACACCAAACCATTTTTCCCCGAAAATTGAGAGCGTCTTATAGGATACATATAGTTAGAACCCGCATTTATCGGGCCGTAACTCAGAAAAAATACAGTACATGCCTACACCACGAGATAAATACCCACCTCCCGGGAATGGCCATGCACCATGGTGTAGCATGCATGGAAATTGTCTTGGGCCCATGGGTGCCATAATCTTGCACCTCCTTTGGGAAAACACCGGTTTATTGGGTTCCTAAAATGGAAAGTCGAGATTTCTCCAAAGCACCACGAAATCTGTAGTTGGAGAAGTCGCTTGCGATGCCGAGAGGGAGCTAGGTGCCGAGTTTGGGCTCAATCCATGGAGTGGTTCCATGTTCTGGGAAGCGAGGGGGGATCTAAGGTTGGAAGCCATGTTTACTCACACTCGATAGACATCCTGGTGGTGCCTTGGTTGCCAAATGACCTGGTATACCCTGCCTATGATTTTATGAGGGCAGTGGGTCACATGCAAGGGCTCCAGTAGCCGTTTTCACTTTTTTTAGATTTTGTTTGGTGCTGCCTAAGAAAATGGAGAAACACGCCGACGGACGCGGCAACGCGGCGGTCGGTGGAATATTTGGACCCAGGTATGCATCCAGCCTAGGTACCGCATGGGGCACCCCAAACCATTTTTCCCCGAAAATTGAGAGTGTCTTATAGGGTACATACAGTTAGAATCCGCATATACCCGACCATAACTTTGAAAAAATACAGTACATGCCTGCACCACGAGATAAATACCCACCTCCCAGGAATGACCATGCACCATGGTGTAGCATGCGTGGAAATTGCCTCCGGCCCATGGGTGCGCCCTAATCTTGCACCTCCTTTGGGAAAACGCCGGTGTTTCGGGTTCAGAAAATGGAAAGTCAAGACTTCTCCAAAGCACCACGAAAACTCTAGTTGGAGAAGTTGCTTGCGATGCTGAGAGGGAGCTAGGTACTAGGTTTGGGCTCAATCCATGGAGTGGTTCCATGTTCTGGGCAGCGAGGGGGGGTCTAGGGTTGGAAGGCATGTTTACTCACACTCGATAGACATCCTGGTGGTGCTATGGGTGCCAAATGACCTGGTATGCCATGCCTATAATTTTATGAGGGCAGTGGGTCACATGCAAGGGCTCCAGGAGCCATTTTCAAGTTTTTTATTTTTTTAGATTTTTTTGGTGCTGCCCAAGACAACGGTGAAACCCGCCGGCGACCGTGGCAATGCGACGGTTAGTGCAATCTTGGACCCAGGCATGCATCCAGCCTAGGTACCCCATGGGGCACCCCAAACCATTTTTCCCCAAAAATTGAGAGTGTCTTATAGGGTATATATACAATTAGAAACCGCATTTACCGGGTCATAACTCGGAAAAAATACAGTACATGCCTGCACCACGAGATAAATATCCACCGCCCAGGAATGGCCATGCACCATGGTGTAACATGCGTGGAAATTGCCTCGGGCCCATGTGCGCTCCCTAATCTAGCACCTCCATTGGGAAAATGCCAGTTTTTCAGGTTCAGAAAATGGAAAGTCGAGATTTCTCGAAAGAACCACGAAATCTCTAGTTGGAGAAGTCGCTTGCGATGCCAACAGGGAGCTAGGTGACCGGTTTGGGCTCAATCCAGGGAGATGTTACATGTTCTGGGAAGGGGGGTATAGGGGTGGAAGCTATGTTTACTCACACTTGATAGACATCCTGGTGGTGTATTGGGTGCCAAATGACCTTGTATGCCCTGCATATGATTTTACGAGGGCAGTGGGTCGCATGCAAGGGTTCTAGAAGCCGTTTTCATGTTTTTTTTTATTTTTTTAGATTTTGTTTGGTGCTGCCCAAGAAAACGGCAAAACCCGCCGGCGACCGTGGCAACACGATGGTCGATGCAATATTGGACCCAGGCATGCATCCATCCTAGATACCCCATGCGGAACCCAAAACCATTTTTCCCCGAAAATTGAGAGTGTCTTATAAGGTACATACAGTTACAAACAGTGTTTATCGAGCCGTAACTCAGAAAAATACATTACATGCCTGCACCACGAGATAAATACCCACCTCCTGGGAATGGTCATGCACCATGGTGTCGCATGCATGGAAATTGCCTCGGGCCCATGGGCACGCCCTAATCTTACACCTCCTTTGCGAAAATGCCAGTTTTTCGGGTTTAGAAAATGGAAAGTCGAGATTTCTCCAAAGCACCACGAAATATCTAGTTGGAAAAGTCGCTTGCAATGCCGAGAGGGAGCTAGGTTTCGGGCTTGGGCTCAATCCATGGAGTGGTTCCATGTTGTGGGCGGCAAGGGGGGGTCTAGGGTTGGAAGCCATGTTTACTCACACGCGATAGACATCCTGGTGGTGCCTTGAGTGCCAAATGACCTGATATGCCCTGCCTATGATTTTATGAGGGAAGTGGGTCACATGCAAGGGCTCCAGGAGCCGTTTTCACTTTTTTATTTTTTTAGATTTTGTTTGGTGCTGCCCAAGAAAACGGAGAAACTCGCCGGCACCAGCGGCAACGCGACGGTCGGTGCAATCTTGGACCCATGCATGAATCCACCCTAGGTACCCCATGGGGCACCCCAAACCATTTTTCCCAAAAAATGGAGAGTGTCTTATGGGGTACATATAGCTAGAAATCACATATACCCGGCTGTAACTCGGAAAAAAATATAGTACATGCCTGCACCACGAGATAAATACCCACCTCCCGGGAATGGCCATGTACCATGATGTAGCATGCGTGGAAATTGCCTCGGGCCCATGGGCACGCCCTTATCTTGCACCTCCTTTGGAAATACGCCGATTTTTCGGGTTCAGAAAATGGAAAGTCGAGATTTCTCCAGAGCACCACGAAATCTCTAGTTGGAGAAGTCGCTTGTGATGGCGAGAGGGAGCTAGGTACCGGGTTTGGGCTCAATCCATGGAGTGGTTCCATGTTCTGGTCAGTGAGGGGGGGTCTAGGGTTGGAAGCAATATTTACTCACACTCGATAGACATCCTGGTGGTTCCTTGGGTGCCAAATGACCTGGTATGCCTTGCCTATGATTTTATGAGGGCAGTGGGTCACATGCAAGGGCTCTAGGAGCCATTTTCACATTTTTTTTATTTATTTAGATTTTGTTTGGTGCTGCCCAAGAAAATGGTGAAACCCGCCGGCGTCCGCGGCAACAGACGGTCGGTGCAATCTTGGACCCAGGCATGTAACCAGCCTAGGTACCCCATCGGGCACCCCAAACCATTTTTCCTCGAAAATTGAGAGTGTCTTATAGGGTACATACAGTTAGAAATCGCATTTACCGGGTCGTAACTCAAAAAAAATACTGTACATGCATGCACCACAAGATAAATACCCACCTCCCAGGAATGGCCATGCACCATGGTGTAGCATGTGTGAAAATTGCTCCAGGCCCATGGGTGCGCCCTAATCTTGCACCTCCTTTGGGATAACACCAGTTTTTCAGGTTCAGAAAATGGAAAGTTGAGATTTCTCCAAAGCACCACGAAATCTCTAGTTTGAGAAGTCACATGAGATGCTGAGAGGGAGCTAGGTGCCGGATTTGGGCTCAATCCATGGATTGGTTCCATGTTCTGGGCAGCAAGGGGGGATCTATGGTTGGAAGCCATGTTTACTCACACTAGATAGACATCATGGTGGTGCATTGCGTGCCAAATGACCTGGTATGCCCTGCTGATGATTTTATGAGGTCAGTGGGTCACATGCAAGGGCTCCAGGAGCCGTTTTCACTTTTTTATTTTTTTAGATTTTGTTTGGTGCTGCCCAAGAAAACGGCGAAACCCGTCGGCGGCGGCGGCAACACGACGCTCGGTGCAATCTTGGACCAAGGCATGCATCCAGCATAGGTACCCAATGGGGCACCCCAAACCATTTTTCCCCAAAAATTGAGAGTGTCTTATAGGGTACATATAGTTAGAAACCGCACTTACCGGGCCATAACTCGGAAAAAATACAGTACATGCCTGCACCACGAGATAAATACCCACCTCCTAGGAATGACCATGCACCATGGTGTAGCATGCGTGGAAATTGCCTCGGGCCCATGGGCATGCCCTAATCTTGCACCTCCTTTGGGAAAACGCCGACATTTTCAGTTCAGAAAATGGAAAGTCGACATTTCTCCAAAGCACCACGAAATCTCTAGTCGGAGAAGTCTCTTGCGATGCTAAGAGGGAGCTAGGTGTCAGGTTTGGACTCAATCCATGGAGTAGTTCCATGTTCTGGGCAGCGAGGGGGATCTAGGGTTGGAAGCCATGTTTACTCACACTCGATAGACATCCTTGTGGTACATTGCATGCCAAATGACCTGGTATGCCCTGCCTATGAATTTATGAGGGAAGTGGGTCACATGCAAGGGCTCCAGGAGCCGTTTTCATATTTTTTTAGATTTTGTTTTGTGTTACCCAAGGAAATGGCGAAACCCGCCGGCGATCGCGGCAACGCGACGGTCGGTGCAATCTTGGACCTAGGCATGCATCCCGCCTAGGTACCCCATGGGGAACCCCAAACCATTTTCCCCGAAAATTGAGTGTGTCTTATAGGGTACATACAGTTACAAACAGTGTTTATCGGGCCGTAACTCAGAAAAAAATACAGTACATGCCTGCACCACAAGATAAATACCCACCTCCCGGGAATGGTCATACACCATGGTGTGGCATGCATGGAAATTGCCTCGGTCCAATGGGCGCGCCCTAATCTTGCACCTCCTTTGGGAAAACACCGGTTTTTCGGGTTCAGCTAATGGAAAGTCAAGATTTCTCCAAAGCACCATGAAATCTCTATTAGGAGAAGTCGCTTGTGATGCCGAGAGGGAGATAGGTTCCGGGTTTGGGCTCAATCCATGGAGTGGTTCCATGTTCTGGGTAGCAAGTGGGGTCTATGGTTGGAAGCCATCTTTACTCACACTCGATAGACATCCTGGTGGTGCCTTGGGTGCCAAATGACCTGGTATGCCCTGCCTATGATTTTATGAGGGCAGTTGGTCACATGTAAAGGATCCAGGAGCCGTTTTCACTTTTTTTTATTTTTTTAGATTTTGTTTGGTGCTGCCCAAGAAAACGGCGAAACCCGTCGGCGGCCGCGGCAATGGGATGGTCGGTGCAATCTTAAACCAAGGCATGCATCCAGCGTAGGTACCCCATGGGGCACCCCAAACCATTTTTTCCTCGAAAATCCCAATAGCTCATAGCACATTATATTACAATCTCTCAACAATCATGTCAACTACAATGTACTTGTGTGTTATTACAACAACGATGCTTTCATCGAGTGATATGTCTAAAAATCTCAACAGCTCATAGAAAATCAGATTGCAATCTCTGAACAAACACAACCACATCAACACAGTTTCAAAGCAACAGCAATCTTTGTTACAAATACAGGCAGGGGAGCCCTGCGGTCTATTTGACAAGCCCTGGGTAGCAGCTCTCATCAGATCTGATCAACGTCTATTGCCTCGTTCTGTTTAGCCATAGCAAGGGCCTCTACATCCACTACAACATGTCTAACAACATCAGAAATGGCAGCCAGGAAGAACACCTTCCTGGTTTTCTTCTTTCATCGCATAATCTGCATCAGATCATCGGTATCCAAAACCTCTATGAACTCATTCTTCTTATGATGTCACCACCAGAGTCGTGCCATCTTCTTAGGGCCAATAATGATTTCCTTACCAATCATCCCTCTCAGTTCAACAAGAGTTATGTTTTTGGAATCAATGGCTATCTCCAGAGTACATGATGAAATTTGCTTACTAACTCCGCCATCAAGTTTTGCTGTGTACGAATCCACCTCCAGGTGTATATTGAACTTAGCTTGAAGAGCATCTGGTGGTCTGTAAACTCGAGCAGTAGAAGCTCTGACAGCAAGATCTCCAGTATCTGCATACATACCATTAATCATCGCTTCAACTTTCACCTGACGATCAGTTGCACAACACTCCCAAAGCATCTGAAGGTCATGGGAGTGCTCAATTTGCACATAGGTATCACTCATGTTACGCCACACAAATTTTGCCCTCTGTCTAGATCCCCAAGGAATTCTAGAATGAAGCATATCTATCAGCTGCGAAACAGACATAACCTCCTTGTAGTCGACAAGCAGACACACATCCTTCCCGAACACAATCCTCTCGCAACCAAAATCTAGTTTTGCAGTGTACTGGCGGACATGAACCGTGAACTCATATAGGTCTGCTGCATCGAAGTTGTTCCTAATTTGATTAAAAAGGGGACCTTTTAGTTATTTCGGCACTACTTTACAGTAACTAATATATTTGCAAGACAAGGCACCGATAAGAAAAATTCACCCGTCGCTCTTCTCCCGGGTGGTTTTCTTCGAGATCTGGATTGCACGACCCAGCATTGCAGTTGAACACTCCGCCGCCGGCCTAGCTTTTCTCTTCAACCTGCTTCTTGTAGGTACCCTGTTAGCAGACTTCTGGCTGAGCTCCTCGCTAACCTGGGCTGCAGACCCCGCCGCTACTTCGCTTGTCTAGCATTGTGTCCGAGACGCTGGCTCCGACAAAGCCGAATCAGTCGCCGACGTAGCTACCACCTTGGCCTTGCTTGACATTCCGCCTCCGGATTTAGTGTGTGTGTGTGGGTGGGAGGGGGAGGGGGCGGGGGCATGGAAAGTACAGAAAAATGATTGTCGCCATCGCCGAACCGGATTCAGTGTAGGGGGAGGGAGAAAAACGAATTCCGCTGCTACCTCCACAGCCGGATTCAGTGTCGGGGGTTAGGAAAGTACAAAAATGGATTTTCCCATGTGGCACATGGATGGTGACTTAGAAGGGGCACAACAGGGGCACGACAGGTACTAATGTAACGAAATATCCTGACATAATGGCTAAGATTTTAAAATATTTGGTTTGGCCACCATTCACTCGAAATTCCCCTCTCTGTAATTACCCCTCGAACTTTTCGAATCGTAGTGATTACACGCAACTCGGGCCCCGCGTTTCCTTCTCCAGCGAACTTTCGGGCCGCAAAGTAGTATCCCCGTTTAGATCTTGTGAGCTCCATTCATGATCAAGATCATCTATTTTGTAATTCTACATGTTGTGTTTTCTGGGATCCGATGGATATTGAGTACTATGTTCAAGATTGATTATTGATTCTATCATGTTTGTGTTATTTGTGATCTTACATGCTCTCCGTTGTTCGTAGATGATTTGTCCAAGTAGATGCTTGCAACTCCAAGAGGTAGTATTTATGCTCGATAGTAGGTTCTTGCCTCTAGTAATCTGGGAGAGCGACAGAAACTTCTAAGGATGTAGATGTGTTGTTGCTACTAGGGACAAAACAACAATCCTTTGTCCAAGGGAAATTTTATTGTTTAATTTACACACTTTGCTTAATGCAATTATCCGTTGCTTACAACTTAATACTGGAAGGGGTTCGGATGATAACCTGAAGGTGGATTATTAGTCATAGATGAAGTTGGATTACAGTCTATGTATTATGTTGTAATGCCCAAACGAATCTCATAGAAATCATCATGACTTGTACATGCATATTTATGCATTTTCAATCTGTCAATGCCCAACTATAATTTGTTCACCCAATATGCTAATAATCTTAAGGAGAAAAACCTCTAGTGAACTATGGACCCCGGTCCATTCCTTTATCATTGATATTCCATCTACTGTTTACTGTTTACTTTCTACAAGCAATTACTATCTTCCACACTATACGTTTAATCCTTTGTTTTCAGCAAACCGGTGAGATTGACAACTTCACTGTAAGTTGGGGCAAAGTTTTGTGGTTGTGTTGTGTAGTTCCAAGTTGCTAGCAACACCTTGGAGTCGTTTCCTTACTCCTACTGGTTCGATAACCTTGGTTTCATAAATGAGGGAATCTTGCTGCTGTTCTCAGCATACCTTCCTCTTGGGGTTCCCAATGAGCTCTACATATTTGAGCCATCAGGACCCAGTAGCAAAACCATATACAGTGAAGGCATCGAGCAACGTTTTCAAGTTTGAAATAGGGAGGCGTGAGCGAGAAAAAAGTCCAGCATGCACATGCTTCTTCTAATGAGATACTAACACGGGGAACCCACCAGCTTGTATAAACGGTTGATGCGTCGAGCAACGTTGCCAAGTTCGAAACACAGAGGATATAGGAGAAAAAAGTTCATCATAGCATGTTTCCATTTATGGAGAGGCTAGCATGTGGGACTGTCAACAACGAATTTTTAATCCCAGATGCCTGTTATACCTCGCAATCCCAGGATTACCATTTTTGCGAGACATAACAGAATTGGATACCACAGTACATCATCCATTACAAACCATACATAAGGTCTTACACAAATAAGGATCTCATGATCCAGTTCTTAATACAAATCAAGCAGCGGAAATACGTAATGATAAAGGTAGCGTAGGCAAAGCTCCATCTGCGGGGTCACAGGCAATGCTGACGATGAGAGATGATCCTAGTTGTCGTAACCTTCCTGGGGTCCATCATCGTGGTACTCCTCTTCATAGTCTGGCCACGGGAATAGCTAGGGACAAAGACATGAGTACTATTTAAGTACTCGCAAACTAATACTAACAAGTTAAAAGGGTTTTTGTAGTAGGACACTAAGCTCTAGGGTTGTTTTGCAAAAGGCCAGATATACCTCTACTATGTTCAGAAGCAAGAAAAGATAGTTGACGTTTTATAACACCTAAGAGGGAACTTGTACTTCATATCACAACCCTGTTATGGTCAAGTCAAAATCTCAATCCATTTCACAAGTCATTTTGAAAACATCTGACGGGGGAACAGTATGGCCACTCCAACTGTCCATAACCACGGACGCGGCTATTCAAATAGTTTGACACTCTGTAGAGATTGTACACTTTCACCACAACATTCGATACATCCGTCAGGAACAAATCCTGAATTGACAATACTCAGTATGCGGATAATCAATCCTAACCTTTCAATTACACGCCCTAGTATAGGCACCTCTCCTGTGAGTTTGGACTCCCAACCATGACCAACTGTCATCTTGGGTACTGCACAAGTGGACAATCTTCACAAGGTAGCCTCGGCTCAGACCTTGGCCGTGAGGGAACCCATACTAGAGTATATAAGTTTCCAGTCAAGCCCTACCTAGTTTTCGGGTATTGTGGTTGTACGGTAAAATTGGAATGGTATCGCATCCAGACAACCATTAGTTTTATAAAGGGCTAAGGCTCATGCCTCAACATTTTCATCATCAAAATCATCTGGTGTTCAGAAACACATGTCAAAACATCTCAGTAGAATGACGCATCATTCCAAGGTTTTCAAAACCATTTTCACCAAGTATTCCCATCTAAAGTTGATAAAGTTTTATGCTTAGCATTAGCATCTACGAGTGGGGTAAGTACTAATGAGGGGTGGTAAACAAGTGGGGATTAACTAAGTTCAATCTCAAGCCTTAGGATGACACCAAGATTATCTATCTTAGGCCAAATTTAATGCTCTTTATGCAACCTTCAATTATCTTCCTAGAATCTACAAGTCACTTAAATAAAATATAAGAAATAGCTTTGATAAAGAATAAGGTAGAAAGCTTGCAAGTGAAACTAGGATTGGGTTATCAAGTGAGTATAATCACATATGCTTAAGGCATATAGTTGGCATGGCAACAAGCAAGTATTTGCTTGCATAGGTCAACTTCATTAGTAAGCCTTGCCTTGTGTAGAGCAGTGGTTGAAGTTCTCCTTGGCTTCTTCTTCGTAGTATCCTCATTCCTCCTCGTATCCTTGGTCGGTACTAGCTTCTATGAATAAATACGAGCTACACGATCACCAAAAAATACTTAACTACTCTCAATCATCACACAAAAGAGTTCTATAGATGATCTATCATCATCACTTACATTACAAGATTAAAGCATTTGTCTTATTTATTTTATTTTGAGAAAAGTAATTTCTACTCATTGAAAAACTACTTAAGATTTAATATTCTCCAACTCAAACATGGGATCATGTTGACACATGTCATCACCACATCTTTCAGTCCGTGGGAATGTGATTTAAAGTTGTGTCACAATTTAATAAGGTTTACCCTTTTTATTTAAATAAAATAAGTGACTAGAAATGCCTATGTGGCATTCTTTTATTACTTGAACATTATTTCTGTAAGTAAACCCATATGTTTTTATATATTCTGAAAGGTATGATCAAATTTGATTTTCGAGAGTTGGAATCAACTCAAAAGCTATTACGGTTTAAATTTGAAAAATGTATGAGTGTAGAAAAAAGCTTCTGCCTTGTTATTTTTACCAAGGTTGATTTATAGATCCAAATGGTTTGAATCCAACGGGCTTGGATTAAGCATTTCAATATCTTTCTAACAAAATTGGTTTCATGCAATTTGGTTCACTGAATCGAGATGGGTTCATTTTTGAAACTAGGTACAGAACTGAGTTTGAAAGAAAATAGAAAAAGCTAAATTCAAACGAGTGGGCTGCGCAGGAAGGGTTATTGGGCCGGCCCAGTGTCACTCCGCAGCGCGGGGCGCAACTGACAGGGGGGGTCTCCTGGTCAGTGGCTCTTTAAACACGAAGCGGTACGGGGCGATGTGGTGCGTTGGATTAGAATGAAGATCGACGGCTGAGAGTCGTCCTCGACGATGAACAGGTCACCGTCGATCTCGAACCCTAGCGGCTCAGTGGGGGTGCATAGGGGGCATACTGGGGCTCCAGTGAAGACGGCGAGGCGGGCAAACGACAAAGTCGATGACGGCAAACTCAGGGGTGGTCGTGGAAGCGCCGGGGGTGGACGAAATCAATGGATCATCTTCTCCTCTGCAGCAGCAAGCTCCGGCCAAATTACGGCGATGCGCTACTCGCCTTGCTCCGGCTAAGGGGTGGAATGATTAGTGAGGTGAGGGGAGTGAGATGGTGTGATGAAATCGAGCGGGGGTCGTCTCCGTTTATAGGCTCAACGGCGAGACCGAGAGGGATGGGAAGGCGACGGTGGCGACACGGCTACGGGCGGCTAGAGGCATGGCCGAGGTTGGCCATCGACGAGTGGTCTCCTGGCGATGCTCTATGGTTTAAATGCGCGTGTAGGGGCAGTGGCAAATGGTCAGGAACACGCGGTGCTCTGTGAGGCAGAGGCGGCAAACTCTGTGGTGAGCGGTGGCTACGGGGTACGGGCGGTGAAACGAACATGTCTGGTGGTCTCTTGGGACAGTGGGGTGTATGCTGGCGGGCGGCAAGGGCTCGAGGTGGTCGGGTTGCGTGGGAACGGCGTGTGCTCTGCGGTGCGCGTCGGCATGGTCGACAGTGGCACTGGCGCGGCATTCCTGGCGGTTCTTGTCGTTGTCTTCGAACTAGGGCTGGTCGAGAGGGGGCGGTGAGGCATGGGCTGCATGCTAGAAAAGGTTGGCACGACTAGTTCTTCTCCTAGCTTGATGTCCACACTGGGGTGACATGGGTGCTCTCGGCCTGTTCACCATTGATGACATTGGCAATATTACAGTGGTGCTAGAGCTTAGTTAAGGTTGCTATATGATCTACTAAGGCTAGTGTAACTAGAGAGGGAACAAGGTTTGCTCAAAACACTGCTCAAAATAGTGTTTGTGGCTTTGTTGATTTGAATCTACAACCTGTTTAATGAAATGGCCGCATGAACTTTAGTTTTGAATTTTGAAAAGATTTTTGGTGGGTGTGCTAGGCATGTTTTGAGGATTCTGTGGATGCTTGGGTTTTGAAAATTGAGCTTGTTTGACTAGTTTTTTAAATAGTGGGATCTTCCCATATGAAATAGATTCAATTTTAAACTGTCATTTAAACTATGCATTCAAATGGTTTTGGATGATCACAAAGTGGGCATTGGTACCTTGTTATTAGTACTATCAAGGGGTGCAAAGATATAAACATGTTTCTGTTAAGTTCTGAAAGTTAGAGAAAGCCAAAGTAGGCATGGGAGTTAATTTGGCCAAAGTGACCATTCACTTAATTTGTTTGTTTTGATTTGTTTGTCTTTGGGAAAAGTGTGGGGATTGTTTAGATGATGTTTATTTCACCTAAGAATCATTTTACAAGCAAAGAAACACAAAACCAAGGCAATTCAAAAGAATCCAAATATTAATACACACATATGAATGCTTTCAAATTTTTAATTGGAAAAGTTTTTGTTAACCCTAATTTTGATGATTAGAGTTTGATTATTCTAGTTTAATATTTTTGGGATGTTACAAACCTCCCCCCCTTAAACAAAATCTCGTCCCGAGATTTGAAAAAGGACGCAAAAGATTACCTAGGATTTGAAGAGATCGGGAAACTCCGTCCTGATGTGATCTTCGCGCTCCCAGGTAGCTTCCTCTTCCGTGCGGTTGATCCATTGAATCTTGAGAAACTTGATGCTTCGGGTTCTGGTAGTTCTGAAAACTTCCTCCAAAATACGGATGGGTATTTCGGGATAGGTCAGGTCATCGTTGATCTCTATGGTCCGGTGATCGATATTCTTGAACACTTCAGTCTTCTCTAGAACTTCGAGGCACTTGCGAAGTAATGAGATATGGAACACATTATGCACAGCTGACATCTGTTCGGGTTGTTCCAATTGATACGACACTTCTCCTCGACGGTTCAGAATCTTGAAGGGTCCAATATATCTAGGGGCTAACTTTCCTTTCAGTTGGAAACGCTGCATTCCTTTCAATGGCGACACTTTCAGATACAAAAAATCCCCTATGTTGAAAGCGAGGTCTCGACGTCTCTTATCGGCGTAACTCTTCTGTCTAGACTGGGCTGTCTTGAGGTTCTCACGAATCTTGTGAACCTTCTCTTCTGCTTCTCGTAGGATGTCGGGTGCGAAAATCTGACTCTCTCCTACTTCCGACCAGTTCAAAGGGGTGCGGCACTTCCTTCCATACATGAATTCAAATGGGGCCATTTGCAAACTAGCTTGATAACTGTTGTTGTATGAAAATTCTGCAAATGGCAGACATCTTCCCACCTAGATCCATATTCTAACACACACGCTCTCAGCATATCTTCGAGTATTTGATTTACTCGCTCCGTTTGTCCCTCGGTCTGAGGGTGATACGCGGTGCTGAAATCGAGGCGGGTTCCTAAATCTTCTTGGACTTTCTTCCAGAATCTCGAGGTAAACTGAGTTCCTCGATCCGATACGATGTTCTTGGGGACTCCATGCAAACTGACGATTCTAGCGATGTATAACTCCGCTAGCTTCGAACTCTGATATGTGGTCTTGACGGGTAAGAAATGGGCGACTTTGGACAACCTATCCACTATGACCCAGATAGAGTCATTTCCTCTACTAGAAGTAGGCAATCCGGTGATAAAGTCCATTCCAACGGAATCCCATTTCCATTCTGGAATCTGCACTTGCAACAATCCAGCGGGTCTTTGATGTCCTGCCTTGACTCGCTGACATATATCACACTTGGCGATATAGCTTCCGATTTCTCTCTTCATCTTATGCCACCAAAATTGCTCTTTCAAGTCTTGATAAATCTTCGTTCCTCCGGGGTGGATAGAATAAAGAGCATCATGAGCTTCCTTTAGAATAACTTCTTTCAACTCAGAATCTGCTGGTACACAAAGGCATCCTTTGTACCGTAGAACTCCTTCTTCGTCTTCGGTGAATCCAGGTACTTTGCCTGTACCGATACGATGCTTGATTCCATCGATACTAGCATTTCCTTTCTGCGCCTCTTTGATCTGGCTGATCAAAGTGGGTTGAAGTTCTATGCTAGCCAAAAATCCTTCACTTACTAATTCCATTCGAAAATCTTCCATCTCTTTGTGCAAGCTTGGTTGCTCCTTCAAAATCATAGAGTTCAAGCGACACGGCAATCTGCTAAGGGCATCTGCTACGACATTGGCTTCACCAGGGTGATAGTGAATGTCCATGTCGTAATCCTTGATTAGTTCAATCCATCTTCTCTGTGTCATATTCAGCTCCTTCTGAGTGAATATATACATCAGGATCTTGTGATCCGAATAAATCTCACAACGGTTTCCCATCAGGTAATGCCTCCATGTCTTCAGGGCTAGAACTACGGCTGCGAGTTCGAGGTCATGGGTTTGGTAATTTTGCTCATGTTGTTTCAATTGTCGTGATAGATAAGATATAACTTTCCCTTCTTGCATTAGCACACATCCGAGACCGATCTTGGATGCATCACAATACACGTCAAAGGGCTTCGTGATATCCGGCATGATTAAGATTGGGGCTGAAATTAATCTTCTCTTGAGTTCTTGAAAACTCGCTTCACATTTGTCTATCCATTCAAACTTCTTGTCCTTCTACGACAATTGGGTCATGGGTCTGGCGATACTTGAGAATCCTTCTACGAACTTGCGGTAGTATCCCGACAATCCGAGAAATGCACGAACTTGGGTTTGAGTGGCTGGGGCTTGCCAATGTTCGACATCTTTCACCTTTGCAGGGTCAACGGCAATTCCTCCGGCTGATACAATGTGACCGAGGAATCCTACCTCCTGTAACCAGAATTCACATTTGCTAAACTTGGCACACAACTGATGCTCTCTAAGGGTTCCAAGAATGGTCCTTAGGTGTAGCTCATGTTCTTCTTCTGATTTGGAATAAATCAGAATGTCATCGATGAAAACAACGACAAACTTATCCAGGAAGTCCATAAAAATCTTATTCATGAGATTCATGAAATAAGCGGGGGCGTTGGTTAATCCAAAAGACATGACAGTATACTCGTATAATCCATATCTGGTGGTAAAGGTAGTCTTGGGAATATCCTCTATGCTAATCTTGAGTTGATGATAGCCAGTTCTAAGATCAATCTTAGAAAACACTTTGGCACCGGTCAACTGATCAAACAAATCTTCTATCTTGGTCAATGGGTACTTGTTCTTGATAGTGACATCATTCAACTTCCGATAATCCGTACACAGACGGTTTCCTCCATCCTTCTTGTCCATAAACAAGACAGGTGATCTCCATGGTGACGCACTTGGTTGAATCAATCCAATTTCCAGCATGTCATCCAATTGCTTCTTCAGTTCTTCTAGTTCAGGAGGGTTCATACTATAGGGTCTCTGAGCTATGGGTCCTGTTCCGGGGATTAGTTCGATGATAAACTCGATATCCCAATCTGGGGGCATACCGTGCAAAACATCTGGAAATACATCGGGTATTCACAGACTATCCGGACTTGGTCAATGGTAGGTTGGGCTATACTCTTGTTGCACTTGAATTGGCGAGGTAAGGTTTCAGATATATGCTCAACTGATATTCCAGCGGTACTGGTCATGGTTATGGCTTTCTTGGCATAGTCAATCAATCCTTTATGTTTGGACATCCAATCCATTCCTAGTACTACTTCCAAACCTTTAGTTCCGAGTACTATCAAATTAGCATAAAAATCTATGCTATGGATTCGGATGGGGATGGCTTTGCAAATTTGCCTAGCTTTGGTGGTGGAACCAGGGATTTGAACAATCATAACATGCTTCAGTTTGGTTGGTTGAATCTTACTAGTGCATGCAAATTCTTTGGTGACAAATGAGTGCGATGCACCAGAATCAAACAACACTCGATCAAGTACTGAGTTAACAGAAAACATACCTAGCACGATGTTTGGCGCTTCCTGGGCTTCTTCAGCATGCATGAGAAAAAGACGACCGTTGCGGTTGAGCGAATTTCCTAGGGCAAACCTTCTTCCAGGCTAAACAAGACGCTACTGCTGAGCTGGGGCATTGGCATTGGGGGCTGCGGCATTCTTCTTGTTGGGGCACTCGTTGGAATAGTGGCCCTTATTTCGACATGTGATTTCCTCCGGGCCTAGGGTTTCCATGGTTGGGATAGGTCGGATGGTTCATCGGGGGTCTATTGGTTCTTGGGGCAAATCCTGGAGATGGGTTAGGGCGATACTTTGGGGTCTGATGGATTCCTGGCTGATGCATCATGCGATGCTTGCGGTTCTCATTGGCTTGGTTGATCTTTCCTTCCATCTGGATGGCAGAGTCGACAAGGGCTTCAATATCTGCAAAGGGGATGTTGACCAACACAGTCTGCATCTCATCATGCAAACCATTCAGGAATCTCTCTTTCTTCTTGGCCTCGGTGTCGATCTCATCCGGGGCATACCTAGCTAATGACAAGAATTTTTCACGGTATTCCACTACGGTCATCCTTCCTTGCTTCAGTTCTCTGAACTCATCTCTCATTCTCTTGATCAAACCCGGTGGCACATGGGTTCTGCTGAACTTGACCTTGAAGTCTTCCCAGGTCATCATCTGTCCTCCGGTCATTGCACGAACACTGTTCCACCATGCTCTTGCATCTCCGGCTAGATAATGGGTGGCGAACAGAACTTTCTCGTTAGCTTCCACTCCGGCAACTTCCAGGTTATTCTCCATGGTTTGCAGCCAATCATCAGCGTCTAAGGGCTCTTTCGACTTAGTGAAAACAGGTGGGTTGGTGTTCTGGAAATTCTTGAGCTTAGATCCATGGTTGTCCTGATTTCCTTGGCCTTTATTGTTGTGGGCTAGCTGAGCTATCGCTGAAGGGTGGCTAGGTTGGCTTGACATTCGTCTCTTTTAGCTTCACGATCAGAAACCAACATTTGTAGGATCTGCAACATCGGGTCCGGGGATGAACCACTTCCTCCGCGTGGCATCTGAAGATTGAGATATATCATGAGAAAAGAGGGAAATTTCTAAGTTTCCGGGATTTTGAAAAGTTTTTAAAGTTTGACTCAGATTTTCTAGCAACTTGCTTTTCATTCATTCATTCATTCATAGCACACGATACAAACACACACCACAAAACAAGAAGAGCAGATGGTTTTAAGAACCATTATGGAAACTACGATACAGTGGGACCAAATACAACTCACTACGCTAGTGCTCAAGTGCTACTACTCCTCGGAGTCGGTGTAGTCGTCATCCTCATCATCATCGTCGTCATTTATGAAGGCAAAGTCATCCTCACCAGTGAAGAAGTCCATAGCTCGATCCTCCAGAAAATCATCATCATCGCTGAGATAGGAGTAGGGGTATCCACGAAGGTCTTCTCTGGCATTCTCCCTTTCTTCCAACTGCATGTCTCTCTCGTGGATGGTCTCCTCCAAATCCGAGATACGGTGGCAAAGACGGGCAATGATGCGCTCCTTCTTGTCGAGCTGACGGCGGCGAGACTTGCGATCCTTTGCTAGCATGGCGATGGTCTGATCCTTCGTCTTGATGATGGGGGACTTGTGGTTGGAGTAGTCACGGCAATTGTCCAATTCCTGCTGACGATCGTACATCATGAAGATAAGGTGGTCCAACTGGGTCTTCAGATCGTGGTGGTATGGGGCTTCTAGTGGATGTCCCATAGCATCACGCCTTGGGCAAAACTCAAAGCGGGTACCCTTGATCTGGTTGATACTCTTCCCACACAGACGGGCAAGAGCTTCCTGCATGGCCCTAGCAAGTCCATCGAGCCAGTTGTTCTCTCTTAACGTGAACTGAATTCCCTCGGCAGTGGGAGGTTCAATTTTTCCTCAGAGACTTACAACAATTAGCCACTGCAGATCTTCTCCTCCTTGATCATTGAGCTGAGCTCCGAAGAACTCGGGGTGCGGACGCTCCAGAAGTTCTGAAAGCTGGTCCAAATCCTGCTCAAAGATAAGGTCTCCTCCATTCCCCAACTGATAAAACTTGTTGTACTTCACGTCAATCTATTAAGAATATAGGATGAGTAAGTTAGTAGAGTAATCAAGTGTGTAAAATTTTATGTATTTTGCAAGAGTTTTTGAGGAATATGAATTTTCATGAAAGAATCAAAGTGATAATAATGGGAATAAGTTTTTGTAAATATTTGCTTCCTTTGGTTTTGAAACTAAGTTTTTGATTCAAACATCCAGTCTAACTAGGGTCTCCGATGGTTAGGATGGCTCTGATACCAACTTGTCAACACCCTGATGCCTGTTATGCCATACCACGCAATCCTAGGATTGCCATTTTTGCGAGACAAAACAGAATTGGATACCACAGTACATCATCCATTACAAACCATACATAAGGTCTTACACAAATAAGGATCTCCTGATCCAGTTCTTAGTACAAATCAAGCAGCACAAATACGTAATGATAAAGGTAGCGTAGGCGAAGCTCCATCTTCGGGGTCACAGGAAATGCTGACAATGGGAGATGATCCTAGTTGTCGTAACCTTCCTGGGGTACATCATCCTGGTACTCCTCTTCATAGTATGGCCACGGGAATAGCCAGGGACAAAGCCATGAGTACTCTTTAAGTACTCGCAAACTAATACTAACATGTTAAAAGGGTTTTTGTAGTAGGACACTAAGCTCTAGGGTTGTTTTGCAAAAGGCCAGATTTACCTCTACTAAGTTCAGAAGCAAGAAAAGCTAGTTGACGTTTTATAACACCTAAGAGGGAACTTGTACTTCATATCACAACCCTGTTGTGGTCAAGTCAAAATCTCAATCCATTTCACAAGTCATTTTGAAAACATCTGACGGCGAAACAGTATGGCCACTCCAACTGTCCATAACCGCGGATGCGGCTATTCGAATAGTTTGACACTCTGCAGAGATTGTACACTTTCACCACAACATTCGATACATCCGTCAGGAACAAATCCTGAATTCATCATACTCAGTATGCGGATAATCAATCCTAACCTTTCAATTACACGCCCAAGTATAGGAACCTCTCCTGTGAGTTTGGCCTCCCAACCATGACCAACTGTCATCTTGGGTACTGCATAGGTGGACAATCTTCACAAGGTAGTCTCAGCTCAGACCTTGGCCATGAGGGAACCCATACTAAAGTATATAAGTTTCCAGTCAAGCCCTACCCAGTTTTTGGGTGTTATGGTTGTACGATAAAATTGGAACGGTATCGCATCCAGAGAACCATCGGTTTTATAAAGGCCTAAGGCTCATGCCTCAACATTTTCATCATCAAAATTATCTGGTGTTCGGAAACACATGTCAAAACATCTCAGTAGAATGACGCATCATTCCAAGGTTTTCATAACCATTTTCACCAAGTATTCCCATCTAAAGTTGATCAAGTTTTATGCTTAGCATTAGCATCTACAAGTGGGGTAAGTACTAATGAGGGGTGGTAAACAAGTGGGGATTAACTAAGTTTAATCTCATGCCTTAGGATGACATCAAGATTATCTAGCTTAGGCCAAATTTAATGCTCTTTATGCAACCTTCAATTATCTTCCTAGAATCTACAAGTCACTTAAATAAACTTTAAGAAATAGCTTTGATAAAGAAATAAAGTAGAAAGCTTGCAAGTAAAACTATGATTGGGTTATCAAGTGAGTATAATCACATATGCTTAAGGCATATAGTTGGCATGGTAACAAGCAAGTATTTGCTTGCATAGGTCAACTTGATTAGTAAGGATTGCCTTGTGCAGAGCAGTGGTTGAAGTTCTCCTCGGCTTCTTCTTCGTAGTATCCTCCTTCCTCCCCGTATCCTTGGTCGGTACTAGCGTCTATGAATAAATACGAGGTAAACAACCACCAAACAATACTTAACTACTTTCAATGATCACACAAAAGGGTTCTATAGATGATCTAGCATCATCACTAACATTACAAGATTAAAGCATTTATCTTATTTATTTATTTTTAGAAAAGTAATTTCTACTCATTGAAAAACTACTTAAGATTTAATATTCTCCAACTCAAACATGGGATCATGTTGACACATGTCATTACCACATATTTCAGTCCATGGGAATGTGATTTAAAGTGGTGTCACAATTTAATAAGGTTTACCCTTTTTATTTAAATAAAATAAGTGACTAGAAATGCCTATGTGGCATTCTTTTATTACTTGAACATTATTTCTGTAAGTAAACCCATATGTTTTTATATATTCTGAAAGGCATGATCAAATGTGATTTTTGAGAGTTGGAATCAACTTAAAAGCTATTATGGTTTAAATTTGAAAAATGTTTGAGTGCTGAAAAGCTTCTGCCTTGTTATTTTCACCAAGGTTGATCTATAGATCCAAATGATTTGAATCCAACGGGCTTCGATTAAACATTTCAATATCTTTCTAACAAAATTGGTTTCATGCAATTTGGTTCACTGAATCGAGCTGGGTTGATTTTTGAAACAGGTACAGAACCGAGTTTGAAAGAAAATAGAAAAAGCTAAATTCAAACGAGTGGGTTGCACGGGAAGGGTTATTGGGTCGGCCCAGTGTCACTCCGCAGCACGGGGCGCAACTGATGGGGGGGGGTCTACTGGTTAGTGGCTCTTTAAATGCGAAGCGGTACGGGGCGATGTGGTGCGTTGGATTAGAATGAAGATCGACGGCTGAGAGTTGTCGTCGATGATGAACAGGTCACCGGCGAGCTCGAACCCTAGTGGCTCAGTGGGGGTGCATAGGGGGTATACCGGGGCTCCAGTGACGACGGCGAGGTGGGCAAACGACGAAGTCAACAACGGCGAACTCAGGGGTGGTCGCGGCAGCTCCGGGGGTGGACGAAATCAACGGCTCCTCTTCTCCTCTGCAGCGGCGAGCTCCGGCCAAATTCTGTTGATGCGCTGCTCGCCTTGCTCCATCTAAGGGGTGGAATGATTAGTGAGGTGAGGGCAGTGATATGGTGTGATGAAATTGAGCGGGGGTCGTCTCCTTTTATAGGGTAGACGGCGAGACCGAGAGGGATGGGCACGCGACGATGGCGACACGGCTACGGGCGTCTAGAGGCATGGCCGAGGTTGGCGATCGACGGGTGGTCTCCTGGCGATGCTCTATGGTTTAAATGCGCGTGTAGGGGCGGTGGAAAATGGTCGGGAACATGCAGTGCTCTGCGAGGCAGATGCGGCGAACTCCACGGCGAGCGGTGGCTACGGGGTATGGGCGGTGAAACGAACATGTCTGGTGGTCTCCTGGGACGGTGGGGTGTATGCTGGCGGGTGGTGAGGGCTCGAGGTGGTCGGGTTGCGTGAGAACGGCGCGTGCTCTGCGATGCGCGTCGGCATGGTCGACAGCGGCACGGGCGCGGCGTTCCTGGCGGTTCTGGTCGTTGTCTTCGAGCTAGGGCTGGTCGAGAGGGGGCGGTGAGGCATGGGCTGCATGCTAGACAAGGTTGGCACAGCTAGTTCTTCTCCTAGCTTGCTGTCCACACTGGGGTGACATGGGTGCTCTCGGCCTGTTCACCATTGATGACATTGGCAAGCTTACAGTGGTGCTAGAGCTTAGTTAAGGTTGCTAGATGATCTACTAAGGCTAGTGTAACCAGAGAGGGAACAAGGTTGGCTCAAAACACTGCTCAAAATAGTGTTTGTGATTTTGTTGATTTGAATCTGCAACCTGTTTGATGAAATGGCCGCATGAACTTTAGTTTTGAATTTTGAAAAGATTTTTGGTGGGTGTGATAGGCATGTGTTGAGGATTCTGTGGATGCTTGGTTTTTGAAAATTGAGCTTGTTTGAGTGGTTTTTGAAATAGTGGGATCTTCCCATATGAAATAGATTCAATTTTAAACTGTCATTTAAACTATGCATTCAAATGTTTTTGGATGATCACAAAGTGGGCCTTGGTACCTTGTTATGAGTACTATCAAGGGGTGCAAATATCTAAACATGTTTCTGTTAAGTTCTGAAAGTTAGAGATAGCCAAAGTAGGCATGGGAGTTAATTTAGCCAAAGTGACCATTCACTTAATTTGTTTGTTTTGATCTGTTTGTCTTTGGGAAAAGTGTGGGGATTGTTTAGATGATGTTTATTTCACCTAAGAATCATTTTAGAAGCAAAGAAACACAGAACCAAGGCAATTCAAAAGAATCCAAATTTTAATACACACACTTATGAATGCTTTCATATTTTTAATTGGAAAAGTTTTTGTTAACCCTAATTTTGATGATTCTAGTTTAATATTTTTGGGATGTTACAGGGACCCACCAAAGAGACCTTATATAGGTGCTGCATCGAGCAACATTGCCAAGTCCAAATAAGGTAGGCGCGAGCGAGAAAAAAGTCCAACATATACACGTTCTTCTAATGAGATGCTGACATGTGGGACCCAGCAGCGTGACCAAACGGCAGATTCATCGAGCAACGCTATCTAGATCGGAATAGGGTAGCGATAGAAAAAAATTCCATCATATACACCACTATTCTTCTAATGTGAGGTTGACATATGGGACCCACTAGCCAGTATAAATGGCTAATGCATCAAGCATCGTTGCCAAGTTTGAAACACGGAGGGGCCAGCGAGAAAAAAGTCCTACATGTACACATTTCTTCTAATGAGATGCTGACATGTGGGACCCAACAGCGTGACCAAACGGCAGATTCATCGAGCAACGCTATCTAGTTAGGAACAGGGTATCGCTAGAGAAGAAAAAATTCAATGCGTATACACACGATTGTTCTAATGAGATGCTGACATATGGGACCCACTAGCCTGAATAAATGGCTGATGCGGCAAGCAACGCTATCAAGTTAACACGGAGGCACGATCGAGGGAAAAAATTCCATCATAAAAATGTTTCTTCTAATGAGAGTATGACACGTGGGGCCCAGGTGCATGATTATGCATCTGGCAGCGCTACCAAGTTCGGAGTAGTGTAGCGCGACCGAGGTCAAAAAATCCATCATACACACATTTCTTCTAATGAGAGGATGACAGGTGGGCCCAGATGCGTGATTAAACGGCAGCGCAATTAAGTTCGAAATAGGGTAACGGGAGCGAAGGAAAAAATTCCATCATACACACGATTCTTGTAATGAGAGGCTGGCATGTGGGACCCAGCATCATGATTAACGGTAGATAGATCGAGCAACGTTATCGAGTTCATATAAGGAAGGCACGAGACAAGGAAAAATCCATCATGCACACGTTTCTTCTAGTGTGAGGATGACATGTGGGACCCAGCAGCCTGATTAAACGGCAGATGCATCGAGCGATGCCATCAAGTTCGGAACAGGTAAGGAAAAAAATTCCAACATACACACGATTCCTCTAATGTGAGGCAGACATGCGGGACCCAACAGCCAGACTAAACGGAAGAGGCATCGAACAACGTTATCGAGTTCAAATCAGGGAGGCGCCACCGAAAAAATTGGTCCTCTAGAGTCACTGACGTCTGGGACCCATACTCAAAAAAATACTTCGGTGAGTCAACATCTTGCGAGGAAGCGGAAATCTTACTTCTGCGATGCGCCCATTGAGCTTCCTCCATGTTTTTAGCGATTTCGTCGTAGTAGAGGGGAACGAAACCGGAAGAAAAAAGTTTTGCATCGGCCACGGTCGAGCTGAGATTTTCGTCGCGAAAGAGGCGCCTTCTATGATGACCGACAGGCCCAGTTGTTGTAGAAGGAAACATTTCTTGTAGTGATTTTGGGTACAGATGGTTTGATCTAAGGGTAGATCAAATATAATAAATTAAACCATAATACATTGCTTAATGATTAACATCAGATCCTTAAGAGATCATATCATAGTATTCATCACAACCACTCATGAATACCAAGTTAAGAATATATGTAAGGTTCCCAACCTTTAATAAGGTAGAGATCACTGTGTTTACAATGCTAGTCCCTGGATCAATAGCTAGCATCCACAGTTAAGATGTAATATCAAGAAACAAAGGTCATAATACAACTTTATAACCAGGAATAAAATAATTCATTACATCTTACATAGCTCATTTGGCTATCACATTACAATGTAGCAGAAATAACTATAGCATGGAGTACTTCATGTTCAAAGTGCCACAGGCAATCATGTTGGTTGTAGACTTGTAATCCTATTCAACACACTTCTCTAACATCAAACAAACCTGCAACATAATAAGTTACAGCCACAAGGGTCAATACATTTGAATTGTATTGGTAAGTTTCACTACTATGTAGAATTAAGTGGATCCTATCATTACATGCATATTTGGCTCAGTAGGGTTTAGGCTCATTTGCAGAAAGCAATATAGTTTTGTCCTATCTTTTCAAAATAGTTTTGATGTTTTGTCAAATCTTTCTGAACTCCTTGGAAAACTCCAAGTGCTTCTAATCCCTTGTTGTCACCATCAAGTTTTACTTTGAGAAATTGGAATGTCGAGATCTTCCATAGCTTCAGGCCTTAGTTGCTCAGTTGTTGTCCATAACCGGGGACACGGCTAACTACTTAGAATTTGATCTTCTGCAGAAGTTGTACACTTTACCCACATGACACAATCTCATCTTGATGCCACCAGTGGCCGCTGGATAAGTACTCACCAAGATGGAGTACTGGCAGATTGAGAATGTGACAAAGTCTTTCCATATAAGTCCTCCCAATACACAATGCTAGCTTGTCATCCAGGAACCAATGTAGGGTTTCAAGTTCCCTTACACAATTCTAGTTAACCTGAAGATGCCAATGCATGGGTCTTCCACTATGTAGTTGACTAAGCCAGAGCCCATTTAGCACGTGGCTATACACGGAATCCACTGTACGAGAAACATGTTCAATCTCTAAGTCCCTGGTGGTTTTCTTCTAGTGCACATACAAAAAGAGATGGCCATATAAACATGGTTCCTTTTGTTGCCACCTTGTCCAAAAGCTTGAGTATCCTTGTCCACCCAGGTGGTTCATTGAGTACTTGTTTTATTATATAAAACATATGTCTTTTCAACTCTTCATATAATCATATCATGTATCCCATCCCAATATATAGCAGGGATAAGCATACTACAACTACATTGTTTCCACTAAGGAATATATAAGGGTATCCTATTAGGATTTAGCATAGGATAAAATATAGTAAACCTTTCCATGCATGTTACAAAATCCACTAAGTGTAATGAAAATAGTAGGACATGGATGATAGTGTCACTTGCCTTTTTAGTAGAGAATGTTCGTTCACTTCTTGATCTTGCAAATATCACACTCTTCTAATTCCACTATAATGCAATCAAGCAAACACAAATTCAACTAGCATTCCAACCAATTTATCACACATAAAATAATAGAAACATGGTCATGCATGCAAGCATGCAAAAGATAGTTTTACTTGCAAAAGTGGTTTATACTAGGCTCTAAACATTATAAAGTTCAAAAAGTGGTCATTTACTAAAGTGGTAAAACTATTTGCAAAAGGTTTTATCTATAAATCATTTTTAAATCAAATCAATATTTTATGTGGTTGAAAATGTTTTTAGCAAGGAAATATTCTTTAAAGAGTTCACCAAATATATTTAAATTCTCAAAACTTGGTGTTTAGGGTCAGAAGGTTTGAATCAAATCATTTCCCAAAAGTTTTACTCAAAAATCATTTCTAAAACAAAAACAATATTTTTATTTGACTAGAAATGAGCTAATTCAAATATTTATTTCTTATCTTCACAAAATACATTTTTAAATCCATAAGTTGGTTCCTATGGTCAGTAGGTTCAAAACAATCCATTTTGCAAAGATTTCATACTAAAAATATATCTAGAACAATTTTTATATTCAAAATAAGCCTACACAAGTTTCTGCAATTTCAACCAATTTTCCAGAAGGAAATCCTTAAACAAAATGCATGGTTGCAAAGTACTTGTTCTTCTGAATCCATTGATATAAAATTTGCAAAATTTGGACGTGTAGAATTAAAGTTATGAATTTTACAAGTTTGCATATCAATCATATTCTAATTTCTGTTTTAAACAAAAGCTTGTCCACGTGGCGTGATTCTATTGGCCGGTACCGCTTCGTGCGGATCAGCCTCTCTGGATCGCAGGATTCACTTAAATCGCACGGCTCAGATTGACGCATACCCCTTCGCCTAAATCTATTCTCAGCCGCAAGATTCAGATCCAACGGATGCTATGCGCTTGACCAAGAGTGGGCGGCGCTGGCGGCGGCGACTCGCGGGGCGCGGTCAGACGGTGGCGTCGCGGCTATTACAGGAAGCAAGGAAAGGAGGGAAGTAGCTCACCATGATCAGGGGATCGTGGCGATGCTCAACGTGGTCGCGAGGAGGCAAGGGGCGCTCAGATGCGACGGCGATTGCTCACCGGAGACGGCGTCGGCGTCGGGCGGCTCTGTTTGATGACGGGGCGAGGCTGCAGATCATGCCGAGGAAAAGTAGAGGCACGGTTAGACGCAAGCGAACATGGGGAGTATGGGAGCATCACTGAGAGGGCTCGGGCGGTCTGGCTTACCAGGGGGACTCGCCGGAGAAACGACCGAAGATGGTGGCGCTCTAATGTTGACAAAGCCGAGCTTCCAGAGCGCGCGGGAGTGAGTTGGGGCTATGGGCAGGTGCTCCTGGCGATGGGGAACATGCTCGTGTGCAGTGGGAGGCGAGGGGCGGCTGGTCGGCGCCGGAATTTTCTGGAGAAGGTCGCCGGAGCAGTGGCGGTGCAAAGCCGATTCAAGGCAGCCTGGTGGCTCTCTGGCAGTGGGGTCTGAGGGGAAATGGCGAGGAGGGAGAGGTGCTTAAGAGTGCGTGGTTGCGAGAGGAAGTTACTGCGCCATCAATGCGTATTGACGCCGGCAATCAAATCGGCTGCAACGGCAGGGGGACGTGGTCGCGGGGTTGAATACGACTGCGTGGCAGTGGGGTCGTGCTGACAGCAAGAGAGAGAGAGGGCGCACGGGGTCCACCTATCTGTGTCTCTGCAGGTGTGCTCGCGCGTAAGAAAACGATTCACTGCGGGGTTTTTGTTGGGCTGCGGGTTGGGCTTGCTGGGCCTTGCTTAGTGGGTTGAATCTATTTCATTTTTTTATACCAAATGTTTTTCCTTTTTTCCATTTGAATTTTTGTTTTGATTTTCAAACAAATAATTCAAACTCCAATTCAAATCAAACCACCATCAAACTCTGTATTTATTTTAATTCTGTTTAACAACACAAATCAAAGTCCAAAACAAAATAATTTTTATTCTTTCTAGGATCCATTAATAATTAAATAAATAGACCTTATTTACTTAATTCAAATAGGATTTTATTTATTTAAAAACTCTATATGAAATCTAAATAATAAAAAAACCATTTCAGTAGGTTTTTATTTGAAAACAAAAACACTTGGAAATCTTATTTAAAATAAATTAACAAGTTTTAGTGTTTATTTAAAATGGAAAAACCTTTACTTTAATAAAATTGGATATTAATAAATCCTCATTATTTTATTTAAATAAACCTTTACTCTTTTTATCAAATAGAAATATTTTATTTCAAAAGCTTGGCCAAGATTTAATTTGGGTCTATAAAATAATCCTTATTTATAATTCTACCTTTGCTTTTGGAAATCAAATCTTTTTATTAAAAGATCTAAAAATAGTGATTCCAACTATTTTAACTTTATTGTTTATTTATCTTTTTAAATCCCTTTAGGATTTTATTGGATTAAAATAGGTTTTGATGTTTCCAATTGGAATCAAAAGTTTCTTCTCACCCTAAATTTCAACAAAATTTTATTTTGTTTGTTTATTTTTCACATTTCAAAATTTGGAAAATTTTGGGATGTGACAATATAACTCAAGTAACAAGAATTTAATAACTAAATCTTGACCTATCTTATCCTTATCTATTTATACCATGAGTATCATGGTAATACTTCACCCTAACTCTTACGTTATATGGATTAGGAAGGAAATCAAGTCAAGAATCATTCATCACATATCTTTCTTTCCATATCAATTCCTATCATATCTATTGAACCATATTCTAATATCTATTGAACATCAATGTTGAGTGATCAACTATTGATTTATCAGTTCTTAGCCTATCAATTCTTGATCTATCAACTCTTGTATTTATATTAGCATTCACTTTAAAGCCTTTATAGAAAGAAGTAAGAAGAGGTAGGTGGTAATGCTAGTTTTAGATATCATCTATAGGATGGGAGTGTTTAAAGAGAATTAAACCAATATGATAATTGATGGAGTTAACTCACTCCTGAATGGATAGAAGAGTTATTTGAAATAAAGATATATGTGGTAACAAAGAGGATTATAAGGAGGAATATTGAAGATAGTTACCAAGGAGTAATCCTATTGGATCAAGTAGGCATAGTCAATGAATAATATATCCTAGTAAAATAGAGATATTAAGAAGATAATTATAATACAATTGTAATGTTGTATTGATGAAGCCTTGATTATCCAACTGGAAACCTAAACCATAAATGATCAAAGGATTATAATGATCATGCTTTAGTCACTAAGAGAGAATGATTATATCATGTACAAGTGACATTGATGGATAGAACATGATTAAACCCTAGTATAGATATGTTAACATAGGTTAGTCATGACCAGCCACAATGGTATAATGAGAAGTTGGAGTATGAGTTACTAAGGAAAGTAAAAGAGAAGAGAGTATGATTAAGCTGATACTAGAGCATCAATGAATTATAGAAGTAGTATATTCCTCTTAGAGAATACTAAACACTTGAGTTGAAGGAGGAATTTTTATATATATAGGAGTAATATTAGTGATAGATGATAAAGGAAGTGTATCAATGGAGTTAAAAGTAACTACTTGTTGGATTGAAGGTTACCATTAGTAGTTTGATATAACCAAGTATAGATATGAGAAGATTATGAAAGGCTTTTGTGACAAGCTTCTGAGATTTATAAATGAGATTACAAAGTAATTGTGAAGTAAGAGAGTAATCATTCAAGTGGACTTGAATTCAATATAAATATTCTAGATATGAGAATTATCTCTATAAGGAGATCATGTAGAGCTTTAGTGTCAAGCTCATTGGATTTACAAATGGATTTAGTAGGAGAAATTATTAGTAAGAATATAATAAGTAAAACACATGATGATAGATGTTAAGTAGTAGTATATCTAGGAAAGGAATTCCTTAATTAAAAGTCAAGAATTATGAAATAGGGAAAGTAGGAATTCCTAAGAAGCTATTAACAAAGACTATATCACTCCATATCAAAATCATTATCTATATCAATTCTCCAAAACCTAAAAAATTGCTACAAGGTAAATGAATTACCTTTATCATATAAGTAATGCTCATTAGCAACCATTACATGTTGATTTATCACTAGGAGCCAACCACACTAATAAGGAAGAGACTATTTAGGATAATACGTAATTTTTGGTTGCTTGAGTAGATTAAGTAGAATTGCTCCTACTTAATATTATTATAGAAAGGTATATAGATAAAACCTATACTTATGGAGTATTAAATATAGGAATTCTTGGTAATATTCTACCATAGTTCTATAGCAAGTCACTTATGGATATCTTTGCCACTTCCAAACATCTAAATCATATGTTCTTACAAACCATAATTATTAAATCTTTCTCATAAGTCACTTCAGAAAACAATCCTACCATCCTACTATAGATTGTGATATCATTCATGATCACCAAGATGAAGGTAATATATAGTCACCCATAATGTTTATTCATAACTATAAAATAATATAAGTATATTAAGTCTCCTAAAAGTTAGGGTAAATAATTACAATTCCAAACCCTAACTTATACTTTAATCATAATTAACAATGAATATATAATGTCAAAACCAAAATTATTAACACATTATTCACCACCATATTAAGACATTAACTATATATAATAATTATTATATGAGGCCTTTATAATGATTTTATAGATATCTTAAAACCACATTTATCCATAAATAAAGAAAAGCATAGCTTAAAGAATTTTCTTAATAAGAAACAAATCTTAAACCCTAAAGTTAATAATGAGTTTTCTTATATACATCTCACAAATAAATAGGATGAGGTCAAATATATAAAAATAATTCAAAAAAAATAGTTATATTGAACCCTGAGATATTTGGGGTGTTCTACAACAGTTTTGAGTATTGAAAACCTTATAGAGATAAAACATAAATAGCAAAATATAGAAAACAAAAAATAATAAGAAAAGGTAAAAGAAATAGAAACCAGCTGTACCAACCCACGACCCAGTGCATTCTCGCGCTATCTGTCGCTCACGAGCAGTAGAGAAAACAAACTGCTTACTTCACCACGGCCATGTAGGGGTTCGTAGCATGGAAAACAAAAAAATTCTATCGCATGAACACACATAAGCCCAGATCTATCTACTAGATTGTAGCAACGAGTCGATAGAGTACTAACCCTCGAACATCCAAAGTGGTTAACGAGATTGGATTCTCGTGGGTGATGTAGTCGTTCACTTGTCGATCTCAAGATCACGTACACGATCCTTTCGGCGCCATGTTTCGGCAGCGCTACCACAAATCGGTCACACATTCGATACTCGATGAAGACCTTCCTCTCCTTTGTTCCAGTAGGTAGCGGAGGTTGTAGCTCTCTCCTCACGATTCTGGCATCACGATGACATGGTGTCAGAAGTAGAGGGGAGTCTAAGGCGGTGCGAGTATGGTGGAGTAGAGAGAGGGCCTCGGCGATCTAGGGTTTAGAGGTCCAAGGGGTTTAGAGGTACCAGCGGGTAGGGATTAGCTAGACTACAGTTTAGAGGAGATCTAGGGCAGACGCATTTAGAGGGGGGGCGATGGCTGACCTAAGGTTTCTTGTGCGTCCAAGGGGGGTGCCCTACCCCTCCTTTTATAGGTGGGGAGGCGCCAAGGGGGAAGGAGTCCTCCCCCAACTCCACTTTATGTGGTCGGCGCAAGGGAGAGGGAGGAATCCTCCCTTAGGTAGGATTCCTTCCCTCCCTCCACTTGGAAACCATTGTCCCAGTTTGACTTTTTCAGACTGGCCTTTTGTCTTTCAAAATAGAGTTTGATTTCTCTCTTCCAACTGTCCAGCTAAGTGACCTAGGACATGATGCAACCATTTCACTTTGTCATGCCACATCCATGTACGCTTCCCCCTGCGGATTGGTAGTCGTGGTGGTGTCATGGTAGATGCCATGGGTAGGCTTAAGTTGGGGGCCGAATGGACGCTTGTGGCAACCAAGGAGGGAGTGCACGGTCTAGCCGCACAGGATGAACACAAAAAACTCTCTAGACTTATGATTTTTATTCCTCCTAGAAGTTTACAAGTGCTCCTCGAGTTGCTCAGGCATAGCCTCACGACACTAGTTCACTACTTGGTCGAACCTCCTCAAACCCCACCTATGCCCCTCCATATATAGGCGATGGGGTAGCTAGTTTACAACTTTGTGGCCTAGGGTTTACTGTTTGGATCTTTATCCTTCTATGAGGGCCGGTTCATGGGCCAGCCCTTGGCTCTTGACCCAGTCCACAAAGCTGTAGAGCCAACGGTCTTCCCGTACGTAGGAGCCAGGTCTTCAGCGTCATACAGTGATTTTGTACGTCAGCCCTTGCTTTTGGTGTCACCTGGCAGCGCCCTTCTCTTTTGACCATGCTTTACCATGGTCCCTCCTGGATCTTACATGGAAAGCTGCCACACATCCTTCTTGACTCGGCCTTCCTTGGTGAGATCCGGCATGTCATTATCTTCAAGACAAACAACTTTGTCCTATGCGGGCCGACATACTTCTTATGTCGTCCTTACATAGGCTTTGTATCTCGGACGTCGTGACCCGTCCTATGGTTTCCTTGACTCGGCAAAAGCCAAGATGTGCAATGTTTTACCCCTTATGACCCTACCGGGGGTTATCCCCCCGACATTAGTCCCTGAAGCTGGTGAGGCCTAGCGGTTTTTGCTGTTAGGCGTCCCCAGGTTCCTTTAACATACTTGGAACTTCTCTTTTTACTCTGCATTTCTCATGCTGGATGGCCTATCTGGCGTAACCTCGATCTATGCCGAGTCTGTCTTGGTCTTTCCGAGGCTCATCTTTGACTCTGTGTGGTATTATTGACCTATGCCGAGTCATTTTTGGCTTTGCCGAGTCACCTTGGGCTTTTTATATTAACCTTAGTCACTGACAGGTTGTAATCATGATTGCTTCCCTCAAATTTTGTCTCAAATCTTGATAGCACAGTGACGGCGACGCAGTTACTCCCATCACTATGGCAGTCCCATCGCTCAGCGCCTCGTGTCTTGTGCAACATGAGGCGTTGTGGCTTGGCTCATGTACTATGCACATGTGGCATCCGCTGATGCGTTTACCCGGCCACACCACGGCCGCATTGCACACAGAGATCCCACACCTGGGGTTTTTACTCCCCTTAAGTAGGGGCGTGGGGGGAACTTAACCGCCCCCACCGCTTCAGTTTTCCCCAAGCCTTCTTCTTCCTCGCGCCTCCCAATCAACAACTGCCTCTTAGCTCTTCTTCCTTCTCTCACCACTCGCCCAACAATTCCCTCTTCCTTCCTTCGATTCCCCGACAGGTCCTCGGCATTCTAGGACGCTTCCTACGGAGGAAGGGCCCGAGACGCTGGAGATCATGGACGCGCACGACTGTATCATCCCTAAAATTATGATTCCAAAGTTTGCCTATCATCCATGCATTCATAATCATTTTAGGATCATTTGCAAAGTTATTACAAAACAGGAGCATTTGGATGCCTATTATTTTATGTAAGCAAGGCTTTGATCCAATGCTACTCTCTAGTAAGAGATTATTCGTTTTAAATCAAGGATGTTTGAACCTAAGTTTGAGTGATGCTTTCCAAAGCTTGGACATGGATTTCAAAACAAATTATAAATTTAAAACCATTTTTATGCCTTTACTAAACAATTATTAAAGGCATTGTTTATTTTAAAATTTCATTGTGCCAAATTATTTTCAAGTGTACAACTTTGATTTGTAACCAATTGTGTGCAGGTTTCACTTTATAAAAATTCAGAAAGAGTTTGAATTCAAACACATTTGAAATCATTTGAAAATGTTTCCTGGAAAATCAAACAGAAAATGAAAAAGAGAAAAGAATAAGTAAAAGGCCAGCGCTGCTAAACTAGCCCAGTACTAGATCCGGCCCAAAAGCCCACCCGGGCTACTCCCCCTATGCTCCTTCTCTCACCCGCGACGAAACAACCCTGCAGTCACTGAACGCTGGGCCGTCTCCACATCAGCGTCTTCTTTCCCAAACTCCACGCGCAGACGCTGTCGCCGCCCGTTTCCTCCCCCTTCACTGCCGCAAATTAAGCCACTTAATTCCCATTGAATCACTGAGTAATTGGCGCCCCTGCTCTGGCTACTTAAACACCTCGCCGCCGCGGTCATTTCCCCCCACACTGCACACTCTCCTTGCCACAAGGCTGCCGGCAATTCGAGTTGCACCACCGCTGTATCGAGAGACTCCGGCAAGCCATCACAGTGAGTACCGAGCGCACCTTGCCTTCTGGTTCACGTGAGCTGCTTCGCAATCATCCTGCGCATCTTCTCATGCCTTTCTTTTGTTCTGAATCACCCTAGGCCGTTGCCATCGTCCACCTCTGGAAGCGACCGAAGCTCAACTCAACTCCGGCGACTAATTCTGGGGAGCCCCGCGTTCCCCTCTATTTTTGAATCACGCGGTCGTGTTCGCCAGTGTCTAGCGCACCTGCTAACACTTTCTGTTTGGATGCTTGTGCCTAGAACAGCGGCTTCGACTCTAACAGTGAGCACCCGACGACGCCAGCAACTCCGACGAGGTCCTGCTACTGTGTCTGTGCGCCCCGATCCTGCCCATCGACACGTTGAGCATCCCCATGTTTCCACGGTCTCGGTAAGCACACGCCCGACCCCCTGCCCCTCTGGTTTCGCCGGAACATCACCGGCAGACGTGCAGCCACCGCGGCAACTATTTGCGCCGCCCGTTGTTGGTCAAAGCAATGTGGTTCGCTGGATCTGGATCCGGCAGATGCGATTAGATCAACCGCGAAGGGGTATGCGCAGATCTGGGCCGTGCGCAGTAAGTTAGATCCAACGGCCCGCGAGTGTGATCCAGCACGAACCGGTATCGTCCAATCAGACGTTGCCGTGTGGCCTGTTATTTGTTTTAAAAATCTGATTTAGATCTATTAGATATTCAAAATTGCAAAATTCATAAATTTCGATCCACACGTTCAAATTTTGCAAATTTTATATCATTGGAATCAGGAGATAGAATTCTATCCATTTACGCAATGTGTTTAATGTTTTGCTTCTGTAAAATTGTTTATTTTTACAGAGACATTTATAGGCTTATTTTGAGTATAGAAATTATTTGAAAAATGATTTAGAGACTAAATAAAGTTTGTTTAGTGTGTATTTGTCTTTTTTATGAGTCAGAACTGTTTCACTTGCCTTGTTTGATTTAGAAAAAAATCATCATAGCATTTGCATGCATTCATATAATTTTGATTGTATATTTTGATATGTGAATTTGGTGCCATTATTTTATGTATAGATTTTAGTGCTAATAGTGATTGTGGTTGTGAAGATTGTTGATACTCCCCAAACTACCAAGGCAAGTGGTGCTGCATATAATTTTGTCCTAATATTTTACCTATGCATTAGAAATATTTTGTATAGGTCTTGCATGAATATTTTGCTAAGTATCTATATGCTATGCTTAGGAAATCCTAGTAGTCGTAGAGATAGAATTTACTTTAAGTAAGATACTTGTTATTGCCACGCCTAGCCTAGCTCATAGCAACCAAGGGTGGAATATATTCATGCTATGAGAAATATTTCTAAGTCTTTGACTTATGTTTTGTTTAATAAAACAACTAAGTGAATGAACCACCTGGATGGAATGGAAAGAATGGTTTGTGTTGAGTGGTTACACAAGGCCCATTTTCATGGTTTACCTTGTGTATCACACTTGTGGAAAGCCACCCAGGAACAAAGGGATTTGAGGTGCCAAATGTTAAGAAGCTTCTAGTGCAGCCACATGGCATTATGGCCTCTGCCTGGATCATATAAGTTGCAATAACTTAACCATTTGGACAGTTGGTGGTAGTGGGATGATAGGTTGGAACGCGTCCATTTGGTCTAAGGGAAGGCTTCTGAAAGGTCCTGTCTTGGTGAAAATCAAGACTTGTGGGGAAAGTGCACAACCTCTGCAGATGGAAGAATCTAAGTACTTAGCCATGTCCCTCGTATTGGACAATTTGAGCATCAAGACATGGAAGCTATCAAGAATCTCCTCATCCCAACTTTCTAAGTTAAAACATGTGGTTGAACAAGGGTGAAGGTTCACCAATTTCTATTGGTGGTTCCTTGGGAAATTTTTGTCAAAGAAAAACTTAGTGTTTTCAACTGATAGGTAAAACTTATTTTGAGCAAAGCAAGGCTAAGCTACACTATCCAACATCATGTAGTAACTAGATGTTAATAATCTACGAAGGTATCACTTGCCAATACTATTCCAATGTATTGACCCACTGTGGCTGTAACTTGTGATGTTGCAGGATACTCTGATGATTAGGGGTTATGAGACTACACTCAACATGCTTGCCTGTGGCACATGAATATGAAGACTTCTACTTTATATTGTTAAGTTAAACTCTTGTAATAGCCTATGGCTATGGAGCTGTAAAATACTATGTAATCTCTGGAATGACGTTGTAATAATGACCTTTGTTTCTATGTACTTCATCTTAAACTGTGGATGCTAGCATTAGATCTAGGGACTAGCATTGCAATCACAGGGATCTTTACCTTTATAAAGGTGGGATCTTACAGATGGTATCAGAGCACTGTGTTGCCTGTAGGATTATGACCCTAGGATTGGATTAGAAAACACTAAGGAAATTTTTTCAACAATTTCCAAACTTGTCTTTTTTCTTCTCGTAAACTTTTATAATCTTCTTTCTCATCTCTATTTATAGATGAACTCCATCGACGAAGCCGTGAGGAAGGGACCACTCATGACTATGACCTTGGAGTGTGAGACAGAATTCCCCAAGGCTCTCAAGTACCTCATGGTTGCCATGGGAATACATGGTGCAGCTGTGTACAAAGGTTTCCCTGTGATGGATGAAGGAGAGGAGTATTGGTGGGTGCAACTTTACTTGTACAAAAACAAGAAATACAACCACAAGGAATCAGGATTCTGCATGGTCACCAACTCAATAATGCACACCACATTCTTTGACTCTGCAAGAGATGCAGCTTGGAAGGCCATCAAGGATCTTGGTGATAGACTCAAGTGCAGAATTCTTAACACCCAAAATGATCTTAGGGAAGAAAAGAAGCATACCCAAGAGTTGGAAACTACCAACCAACAACTAAGGGGAGACATCATAGACTTGATTTGGGAATCTTGTGAACAAGATAGATAGATGGCTACTAAGGATGCTTTGATAGCCATTTTGTCTAGTGAGTAAGAGTTGTAACATATTTCGTTAGTTGGACCACCACACTTATCGTTTTATTTCCAAAAAATTTGTCTAAGTTATGTTGAACCTTGGATGCTTGTAATGGATTTATGTATGCCATGACTTGTGTGTTTGATTGCCAAAGTTATGCATGTGATGATTTGTCTTGTGATTTTTTCTATTGATGTTGATTCTAACTTTTCTCGACAAAATAGATGCCTAATTTTACTATCAGCACGGCTGAATATTTGAAGGGAACTCGTTTTGGCACTCGTCTTATTGAGCTCACTAGTGTGCTCAATCTTCCGCTTCCTAGCATCATGATGCTTCCCCTCACCAAGTTTGAGAGGAAGGAACTTTGGGTCTTCAAAGTTACCCAGCCAGGACGCCAGACTGAGCCAGCCACGGAGGCTATCACTTTCAAGCTAATGCATGACGACAAGGAGAGAGGCTTAGAGGTAGTCTTGTAGGATTTACTTGGGCGTCTGTTAGGGAGGCACTCCAGGGAGCTTAGAGGTACTCGCTTTCACGCCTTCAGCAGACATGACGAGGAAGGTGAGGCTATTGAGTTCGAGGATGCTGCTAGAGAGACGGCGGAGCCGATTCGTTTGTACCTTCAGGACCTAGAGGTTCTTCTTAGGCACCTAGATACTAATAGGACCAACATCATGCTTAATAATGATGAGCTCCAGGTACATCTTCGTGAGAAGGACAAGCTGTTCGCGGAGAAAGACGAGATAGTCAAGGAAATGGAGGCCAAGTTTGAGAGTCAGGACAGGAAGTTCAAGAGCCAAGAGAAAAGAGTCCAAGACAAGAAGAAGAGGATTCGAGATATGAATGCAGAACTAGAGGCCAAGGACTTCGAGCTCGAGCATCAGCAGGGTGTGATTGAGAGACTTCGATCACAGAAGAGAGCTCTTAAAGCCAAGGTAGAGGCCTTGACTACCAATGTCGAGGAATATAAGACCGCTATGGAGAATGCAGGTCTTACACTTGTTGATGAGGAGGTTGATGCTAAGGAGTAGTGATGACTACTCATTTATCTTTCATTTACCTGGCTTATGATTATTGAGTCGCAATGACCATCCAACATGTGGATGGATGTAACATCCCTAAAATCATGTTTCAGAACTCATGCATATCATCCATACATCTTTGATCATGTAGAGTTTTATTTCAAAAATCAATTGAAAAATAGGAGCATATGAGCTCATTATTTTATGTGATTAGCATTTAATCAGATGCTACACTCCCATATGAGATTGTTGTTCATGAATCAGACCTTGGTACTCTAAGATTGTTTTGCTTTCTTGCTATTTGCTTAAACCAAAAATTTGCAAAACAAAAGTGAATTTAAAACCATTTTCAAAACTTGATCAAATCTAGTGCCATATCAGTGTTTATTTTGTTGATCAAAAGAACCAAGCTTGATCAGAGAGACCATATGTTTTTATGCCCAGAAATATGAATGTTGCACTCTACAAAAATCCTTAAAAGGTTTGAATTCAATTAGCTTTTGAAATCATTTGAAAAAGGTTCCTGGAAAATCATTCAGAAAAAGAAAAAGAATAGGGAAAAGGAAAAGGGCCGGCGCCAGGATTGTGGCCCATCAGCTGTTAGACCCCTCCTTTGTAAAGGAAAGGATCCCTGTGATTGCAATGCTAGTCCCTGGATCAATGCTAGCATCCACAGTTTAAGATGAAGTACACAGATACAAAGGTCGTTTATTACATTCATTCCAGAGATAAAACATAGTCTTTTACAACTCAGGGCCATAGGCCTAATACAAGAGTTTAAGGAATAAGTATATAAACATAAGTCTTCATCTTCATGTGCCACAGGCAAGCATGTTGAGTGTAGACTCATGACTCCTATTCATCATCGGAGTAACCTACAACATCACAAGTTACAGCCACAGAGGGTCAATACTTTGGAATAGTATTGGCAAGTGATACCTTAGTATATTTTAAGTGGACTATATAACTATATGCATTTTGGCTATGTGTAGCTTGGCTTGCTTTGCTTGAAAATAGGTTTTTCCTATTAGTTGAAAACATCAAGTTCTTCTTTGTGAAAACCATTCCCAAGGAACCACCAATAGACATTGAGGTCCTTCACCCTTGTTCACCCATCAATTTTATTTAGAAGTTGGAGTGATGAGATTCTTGTAGCTTCCATGTCTTGATGCTCAAAGTGTCCATTTCCTTGGACAAGGCTAAGTACTTAGGTTTTCCATCTGCAGAGGTTGTGCACTTTCCCCACCAGACTTGGTTTCCCAAGACAGGACCTTTCAGAAGCTTTTCCTTAGTCAAATGGACGCGTTCCATCCTATCATCCCATCTACCACCAACTGTCCAAGATGACTAAGTTCTAGCAACCTATACGATCATGGCAGAGCCCATATTGCCAAGTGGTTGCACTGTAAGCTTTCTCCACACTTGGCCTCCAAATCCCTTTGTGCCTGGGTGGCATTCCACAAGTGAGATACACAACCCAAGTCCATGGCCTTGTGTAACCACTCAACATAACCCAATCTTTCCATTCCACCCAGGAGATTCATTTGACTTAGTTGTTTTGTTAAGAAAATATAAGTCCCTTTGACTTAGAATTTTTTTATCATAAACTAAATAGATGTTCACCACCCTTGTTTACTATAAGCTAGGATAAGCAAAGTATGGTATCTTATCTTAGGAATTTTCCTAGCAATTCTACTATTTCAATCTACTTAGGATTTCCCATCTTAGCACTAAGCAAAATATCATGCATTTACTTTAACAAAATATCTAATGCAAGTACAAACTTTAGGATAGGAAACTCATGAAAATATCACTTGCCTTGGTAGTGTGGAGAGTAGCACTCTTCACAATCACAATCACTAGAAAAATCTACACAAGAAATCAAAGCATACAATTACACACAATTTAATTACAACCAAAAATAATATGAATGCATGCATGCAAGAATTTACCAAGTGTTAAATTTTTGGAAATTCTACCAAGTGTGTGTTCATGACCACAGAAGCATAACATGTCACAAATTTGTCCAATAAACTTATTTGGCCATAATAAAATTTTATAAAGATAATTCTATATCTAAAATAGCCCTAAACTTGTTCCACAAATAAAACCATTTTAACTGTTACTATATGCCAAACAAATTGGATATTCAGAAAGGCCTTGTTTCACTGAATCCAACGGTATAAAGTTTGCAAAAATCTAACGTGGCATTTGAAAGTTATGAGCATTTGAAATTTGAATCTAAATCAGGTTTTAAATTCTGTTTTTAATCCAACCTTGCCACGCGTCGCGTTATTACTGGCGCGTACCGGTTCGCGCCGGATCACCCTTCTGTGCCGTTGGATCTAACTAACACTGCGCGGCTCAGATCCGTCCATACCCCTTCGTTAAGTGAAGTGTTTCTACGCGTAGGATTCAGATCTAACGGCTAAAATTCTCCTAACCAAAAACGAGCGGTGCTGCCGGCGGTGACAGGCGGCGGCGCGTCAGTCAGTGGCGGTGCCGGCGTTCTAGGTCGCCCGGAGAAGGGAGGAGATGCTTACCAGAACCGTAGAAGGCTGCTGATGCTCAAGGTGGCAATGGCTTGGGAAGGGGCGCACGGGTTCGTCGGAGATTTCTCGCCGGAGTTCGCGAACGCGTCTGCCACGGTCAGTTGTCGACGTTGGCGAGGTTCCTCGTCGCGGAAGGGAGGTCGCCGGAGTTCTTGCAGGAGACGGTGGCGGCCAGTCGTCGACGTTGCCAACGCGGAATTCGCCGGCGCAGTCGTCGGAGACGGCGGGGTTGCAGAGAGCAAAACGCGCAGCCTGGGGGCGTTCAGTGCTTGGGGTTTTGGGGAAAAGAGAGAGGGGACAGAGGGGTTTCTTATAGCCTGGTCGCGAACGAGAATCACTCTTCCAATAACTCGAATTGACGCCACGAATTAAAACCAGAAACGCCCGCGTTGATTTGGGGATGAACGAGTCGTGCGGGTGGAGACGACGCTGGCGTGGGGTTGGCCCGCTTGTCAGCGATCCGCGCAGGATTTCGGTGGGGTCGGGCTGTCAGCGTCTGTTTGCGTGCGCTCGCGCGTGAGAGGAGAAAAAGAAGTCCCCGGGTGGGCTTGCTGGGCTTGCTTGGCTGCTGGGCCAGATCCTGGCCGCGTGGCCCTTTTCTATTCAGATGCTCTTTTCTTTTTCTATTTCCATTTTCTGGTATGAATTTTTGGTATGAATTCAAATCCTTTTGAAATCGAACTGCCTTGGAAATTTTGTAGGGTTTTGTGGATTCAAAACAGTCACAAAACTAGATGGTTACATTGCAAGGCTTGGTCCAGCTTGGTTTCTATAATAATTAGGGATTTGTTCCTGTTTGCAAACATTTGAAATGGATTTTGGAATCTACTTCTAAATTTGAAATCTTTGGGGTTTAAAAGTTTCACCTAAACTTTCCATCAATGAAGGCAAGCATTCAAGTATTTAAACATTCAAACTTCAAAAGGATGATGTTTATTTGGGACAATTTGACCACATGAAATCATAACTCATATTCCATCACTAAGTGATTTTTGAGAAAAACCCTAAATGAAGGAATGATGCAAAGTGATATGAATGAGTTTTGAAACTATGATTTTTGGGATGTTACATCAGCAGAAGCAGCCCACTATCCAGCCCACCCGGGATTTCCCTCTCCTTCTATTTTCCTCACCGCACCCGTGCTACCCAATGAGTCACTGACTAGTGGACCCTCGCCAGCTCACCATCGTCTTCCCCAAATCACGCCCACGACCACGTCGCCGGCTGTTTCCTCCGCCATCACTGCCAAGTTTTAAAAACCGAGTTATTGCCGGCGTTTCCTCGCGTGATTCTTGCCCCCGCTCTGGCTATAAGACCACCTCCCCTCGCCGATCATTTCCCCTCACCTAGCATAGACGCCACGCCACCAGGCTGCCCGTATTTCGCCGTACTCTGCCGCGGTACCGACGAACTTCGGCAGCAAATTCCGGTGAGCTCCCCGTGCCCCTTGACTCCTAGCTTCTCCAGAACAACCATTGCATCTTTGCGCTTCGATTGACACTGCTGTTGTATGCTAGGACAACCCTGAGCGTCGGCAACGTCGACGACTGAGCTTCACCGCTTCTGCTCGAACTCCGGCGACCTTTTCCCCTTAAGTCCCAGCCTCCCCTCGCCCTCTATTTGATACGCGTAAGATCCCCAGCGTCCTGCGCATCTAACGGTACCCTCCTCTTGTCTTAGCGCAGCCCAGAATGTCGCCAACATCGACGAACAGAAGCCTCAGCCGCCAGGGACTACTCCGACGAGCAATCCGCGATGACTCCGAGCGCCCCTTCGCCAACCAAGGACACGTCGAGCTTCTCCTCGTCACTGCGGTTCTGGTGAGCATCCTCCCACCTCCCCGCGCGACCTAGTTCGCCGGCTCCGCCACTGTCAGAGCGCGCCGCCGCCTATCGCCGCCGCCAGCGCCGCCACTTGTTGGTCAAGTGCTGAGCGCCGTTAGATTTAGATCTAGTGGTCACGATAGATTTTAGACGAAGCGGTATGATTCAATCAGAGCCACGCGATTAAGTTAGATCCAGCGGTTCAGAAGCGTGATCCGACGCGAAGCGGTACCAGCCAGTAAGATAGCGCTGCGTGGCCTGTTCCCCGTTTTAAATTTCTGATTTGAATCTATTAGATGTTTAAACTTGTTTTAATCATAACTTTTGATTCCCACGTTCAAATTTGACAAATTTTATATCAATGGAATCAGGAGAGAAAGCCCTTTCCATATATGCAATGTGTTTAATGTTTTGTTTCTGTTAAAATGGTTTTATTTACAGAAACATGTGTAAGCCTATTTTGTGTATAGTTATTATTTGAGAAATGTTTTATTGTTCAAATAAAGATTATTTGTCAAGTTTTGAACTTGTTTATGAACCAGTACTGTGCACTTGTCTTGTTGAGTTTAGAAAATCACCACATATCATATTGCATGCATCCATATATTTTTGCTTGTATTTATTTTGTATGTGATTTGTTGCTATGATTTTATGTGTAGATTTTGGTGCAAATAGTGATTGTGATTGGGAGGAGTGTAGCTACTCTCCAAACTACCAAGGAAAGTGATGCTTCATGATTTATTCCTATGTTTTAAAATATGCATTAGAAATATTTTGCTAGACTTGCATGGATAATTTTTGATCTTTATATACTATGCTTGGGAAATCCTAGTAGTTGTAGAATTGCTAGAAATTTCTAAGTTAAGATGATATCTATGCCATGCTTAGCCTAGCTAGTAGCAACCAAGGGTGGTGAAATATTCATGCTATGATAAAATATTTCTAAGTCTTTGGACTTGTGTTTTGCTTAATAAAACAACTATGTGAATGAAACACCTGGGTGGAATGGAAGGAATTGTTTATGTTGAGTGGTTACACAAGGCCCATTTCTATGGTTTACCTTGTGTATCTAACTTTTGGAAAGCCACCCAGGAACAAAGGGATTTGAGAGGCCAAATGTTAAGAAGCTTCTAGTGCAGCCACTTGGCAATATGGGCTCTGCCTGGATCACATAGGTTGCAACAACTTAGCCATTTGGACAGTTGGTGGTAGTGGGATGATAGGTTGGAACGCATCCATTTGGTCTAAGGGAAGGCTTATGAAAGGTCATGTCTTGGTGAAAATCAAGTCTGGTGGGGAAAGTGCACAACCTCTGCAGATGGAAGAATCTAAGTACTTAGCCATGTCGATAGTAATGGACAATTTGAGCATCAAGACATGGAAACTATCAAGAATCTCCTCATCCCAATTTCTAAGTAAAAACTTTTGGTTGAACAAGGGTGAAGGTTCACCAATGTCTATTGGTGGTTCCTTGGGAAAAGTTTTGACAAAGAAAAACTCAGTGTTTTCAACTAATAGGCAAAACCTATTTTGAGCAAAGCAAGCCTAAGCTACACTTAGCCAAAGTGAATATAGTATCTAGTCCACCAATATTCTACTAAGGTATCACTTGCCAATACTATTCCAATGTATTGACCCACTGTGGCTGTAACTTGTGATGTTGCAGATTATTCTGATGATGATTAGGAGTCATGAGTCTACACTCAACATGCTTGCCTGTGGCAGATGAAGATGAAGACTTATTTATCTATTTACTTATTTAAACTCTTGTACTAGGCCTGTGGCCATGGAGTTGTAAAAGACTATGTTTGTCTCTGGAATGGCTGTAATAATGACCTTTGTTTCTGTGTACTTCATCTTAAACTGTGGATGCTAGCATTGATCCAGGGACTAGCATTGCAATCACAGGTATCCTTTTCCTTTATAAAGGAGGGATCTTACAGATGGTATCAGAGCACTATGTTGCCTGTAGGATTATGACCCTAGGATTGGAAAACCACTAAGGATTTTTTTTAACAATTTCCACACTTGTTTATTCTTCTCGTAAACTTTTCTAATCTTCTTTCTCATCTCTATTTGTAGATGAACTCCATCAACGAAGCCGTAAGGAAGGGACCACTCATGACAATGACTTTGGAATGTGAGACAGAATTTCCCAAGGCTCTCAAGGACCTCATGGTTGCAATGGGAATACATGGTGCAGCTGTGTACAAAGGTTTTCCTGTGATGGATGAAGGAGTTGAGTACTGGTGGGTGCAACTTCACTTGTATAAAAACAAGGAAGACAACCACAAGGAATCAGGATTCTGCATGGTCACCAATTCAGTAGTGCACACTACATTCTTTGATTCAGCCAGGGATGCAGCTTGGAAGGCCATCAAGGAACTTGGTGATAGAGTCACGTGTAGAATGCTCAACACTCAAAATGACCTGAAGGAAGAGAAGAAACATACCCAAGAGTTGGAGGCTACCAACCAAACCTTAAGAGGAGATATTATAGACTTAGTAATGGAGTCATGTGCTCAAGATAGACTGATTGCTTCTAGAAATATTATGTTAACCAACTTGGCAAGTGAGTTGGGATTGTAACGTACTTCGTTAGTTGTACCACCACTTATCACCTTATTTTCCAAATGTTGCTTGAAATAAGTTGAACCTTGGATGTTGTAATGGTTTCATGTATGCCATGACTTGTGTGATTTGATTTCCAAAGTTATACATGTGTTGCTCTGTTTTGTGATTCATCCCTATGTATGTTGATTCTAACTTTTTCTATCTTATAAATAGATGCCTAATGTTATTATCAGCACGGTTGATGAGTTCAAGGGAACTCGCTTTGGCACTCATATTATTGAGCTCACTAGCCTGCTCAATCTCCCTCTTCCTACTATCATGATGCTTCCCCTCACCAAGTTTGAGAGGAAAGACCTTTGGGGCTTCAAGGTCAATCAGCCAGGACGTCAGACTGAGCCAGCCACGGAGGCCATCATCTTCAAGCTCATGCATGATGACAAGGAGAGAGGCCTTGAAGTAGTCATGCAGGATTTGATAGGACGTCTACTAGGGAGACACTCTCGAGAGGTTAGAGGTACTCACTTCCACACCTTTGGTAGACGTGATGAGGATGGTGAGGCCATTGACTTCGAGGACACCTCGAGGGAGACAGAAGAGCCGATTCATCTATATCTCCAGGACTTAGAGGTTCTTCTTAGGCATGTGGACACTGATAGGACCAACGTCATGCTCAGCAATGAAGAACTCCAGGTGCAGCTTCGTGAGAAGGTCAATCTCTTCGTGGAGCAAGATGAGATAGTCAAGGAGATGGAGGCCAAATTCGAGAGTCAGGAAAGAAAGTTCAAGAGTCAAGAGAAGCGAGTCCAAGATAGGAACAAGAGGATTCGAGACATGACTGCAGAACTGGAGGCCAAGGACTTCGAGCTCGAGCATCAGCAGACTGTGATAGAGAGGCTTCATTCTCAAAAGAGGGCTCTCAAAGCCAAAGTAGAGACCTTGACCACCAATGTCGAGGAATACAAGACCGCTATGGAGAATGTAGGTCTTACATTTTTTGAGGAGGAGGTTGATGCCGAGGAGTAGTGTTGACTACTCATTTATCATTTATTTATCGTACGCTTTGATTATTTGAGTCGCAATGACCATACAACATGTGGATGGCTTGCTATTGGTGTGTTTACTTTTCCAAAACTTGTTGTCTGTGTTGTTGAACTTTTATTACTATGATGCATGTTTTGTTTGTGGTTTGATATGTGATGTATTGTGCATGCTAGCATCTATGGGTATCTCATTCTTATCCTTATTGAAAACCACAGATGCCTCTCCGACGTGCCAATCCCACCAACAACAACAACAACAACATCACCCCTGAGATGCAGAAAATGATGACAACTCAGACTCAGCTGATGCAAATGATGACTACGTTCATCCATAATCATAACAACAACAACAACAACAACAACAATAACAACAATAATAACAACAACAACCCACCGGGTTTTGACATGCTTACCAGGTTCTTGAGATTGAGGCCAGCAAAGTTCTCAGGAACAACTGATCCTATGGTGGCCAATGATTGGCTACGCTCTATGAACAAGGACTTGGTAACAGTTGGTTGTACTGATAAAGAGAAAGTCAGATTTGCAGCTCACTTGTTGGAAGGACCAGCAGCTACTTGGTGGGATAACTTCCAGATCACCACTCCCATTGTAGATGTGACATGGTCTATCTTCGAAGATGGTTTCCGTACTTCTCACATCTCATCCGGAGTGATGAGTCTGAAGAAGAAAGAGTTTCATAATCTGAAGCAGCGCCACCGCAGCATTGCTGAATATATTGAGGAGTTCAACAATCTGGCGCGTTATGCACCGGATGAAGTTGACACTGATGCTAAGAGGAAGGAAAAGTTCCTTGAAGGCCTGAATGATGAACTGAACGTGCAGCTATCTGTGGCCTATGTTCGCACTTACCAGTCCCTTTGTGATAAGGCTGCTATTTTGGAGAACAAGATGAAACAAGTTGAAAGTAGAAAGAGAAATCACTCTGACAAGCACAGCTCGGGATCATCTCACAAGCGTTCCCATTTTGATGATAGTGGGAGTTCAGGATCCCACAAGCATGGGAAATTCAAAAAGCACCACAACCACAACCGTCATCATGACAACAAGCATCACCGTAGTCATGACAATGACAAGTACAAGAATCACAAGAGTGGATATAAGAGCCACCACAGTGGTAGTGGAAGTGGCAGTGGAAGCCAGCCTGTCAAGAAGGATCTTAGTTAGGTTGAGTGTTTCAAGTGCAAGAAGATGGGGCATTATGCAAATGAATGCCCATAAAAGAAAGTTGAAGGACCCAACAAGCCTAACCCTTTCCAAAAGGGACAAGTGAACCACATCAATGTGGAAGAAATATATGAGGAACCTGATGTTGTTGTTGGTAAGTTCAAACTCAATTCTGTTCCAGCATTTGTTCTCTTTGATATTGGTGCATCTCATTCATTCATATCAAGAGCATTTGTTGAAAGAATGGAACTACCGGTAGAAACTATTGGGTGTCCTATAAAAGTAAGTTCTCCTGGTGGAGAAATGATAGTGAATTCAGGATGTCATGATCTAGTCATAGAGTTTGGGAAGTATAAGTTTCCCGTTAACTTGATAATCCTAAACTCCCAAGGATTGGATGTCATTTTGGGAATGGACTGGATGACTAAGTACAAGGGAGTGATAGATTGTGACAATCATACTGTCTCACTCACAACTCCAGAAAATAAAAGGATCAGATTCAAGACCAACTTTGCAGCAAAAAGGAGTAAGCTAAATTCTCTTAAGGGAGTTAGCATGGACTGTGTGCCAATTGTGAGTGAATATCCGGATGTGTTTCCGGAAGAATTTCCCGGAATGCCACCAGATAGAGATGTGGAGTTTCTTATTGATTTGCTACCAGGATCTGGACCAATAGCAAAAAGACCGTACAAGATGTCAGTTGATGAACTGAAAGAACTCAAGAAACAACTTGGAGAACAATTGCAGAAAGGTTTTATTCAACCAAGTTCTTCATCTTGGGGAAATCCAGTTTTGTTTGTGGAAAAGAAAGATAGAAGTCAAAGGTTATGTATAGATTACCATTCACTCAATGAGGTGACTATCAAGAACAAGTATCCTTTGCCTAGAATAAATGATTTATTTGATCAGTTAGAAGGAGCTTGTGTGTTCTCAAAGATTGATCTCCGGTCAGGTTATTTCCAGCTCAAGATAAGAGAACAAGACATACCCAAGACAGCTTTCACCACAAGGTATGTATTGTATGAGTATACCGTGATGCCATTTGGTTTGACCAATGCACCAGCATACTTCATGAATATGATGAACAAGGTGTTCATGGAGTTCCTTGATAAGTTTGTTGTCGTTTTCATCGATGACATTTTGATCTACTCCAAGAGCAATGAACAGCATGGAGGACATTTGCGTTTGATACTTGAGAAGCTTAGAGAGCATAAACTGTATGCCAAATTCAGCAAGTGTGAATTTTGGTTGAATGAAGTTGTTTTTCTTGGACACGTTGTGTCAGGAGATGGTGTAGCAGTTGATCCTGCTAAAGTTTCAGTTGTGACTGAATGGGAATCTCCCAAGTCGGTGAAAGAAGTTCGTAGTTTCCTTGGCTTAGCAGGTTACTATAGAAGGTTCATTGAGAATTTGTCCAAGGTAGCAAAACCTATGACAGAATTGCTAAAGAAAGACAAGAAATTTGCTTGGTCTGAAGGTTGTGAACTCAGCTTTCAAGAATTGAAGAAGAGACTAGTGACAGCACCAGTCTTGTGTTTGCCAGATTTGGAGAAGGATTTCCAAGTGTATTGTGATGCATCCCATCATGGATTGGGTGCAGTACTTATGCAAGAAGGTAAAGTTGTGGATTATGCCTCGAGACAACTCAAAACTCATGAGGTGAATACCCTACCCATGATTTAGAATTAGCCTCTGTTGTCCATGCACTCAAAACATGGAGACACTATCTTTTGGGAAAGCGTTGTGAAGTGTTCACAGATCACAAGAGTTTGAAGTCTATCTTCACCCAGAAAGAAATTAACATGAGACAAAGAAGATGTCTAGAACTCATCAAGGACTATGACTTGAGTTTGCAATACCACCCCGGTCAAGCAAATGTTGTAGCAGATGCTCTAAGCCGTAAGTTTGTGTGAATGGCCTTACTAAGGGAGAATTGCCGGATGATCTGTGTGCCCAATTTAGAGATATCAGATTGGAGATTGTGCCTGAAGGACATCTCATGATATTGGATGTTCAACCTACTTTGTTGGACAAGATTAAGTAAGCCCAGAAGACTGATAAGGAAATTGTAGAGATTAAGGAAAAGATTGGTAAGGGAAAATCCAAAGGATTCCATGAAGACGAACAAGGTACTTTATGGCATGGAAAACGTATCTGTGTTCCACAAGATCCGGAGCTTCGAAAACTAATTTTACAAGAAGCACACAACTCACCGTATTCCATTCATCCGGGTAACACCAAAATGTACATGGATATGAAGGAAAGATTTTGGTGGAATAATCTCAAGAAGGACATCGCCGAACATATTGCTTTATGCGATGTATGTAGTAGAGTGAAAGCGGAACACCAGAAACCAGCAGGATTGTTACAACCACTACCTATTCCTGATTGGAAATGGGACAATATTGGTATGGATTTCATTACCGGATTACCAAGGACCCGGTCAGGATATGATTCTATTTGGGTAGTAGTGGATCACCTAACTAAAGTGGATCATTTCATACCCGTGAAGACAACCTATACAAGTGCTAAGTTATCTAAGATCTACATGAGCAGAATTGCGTCTCTACATGGAGTACCCAAGAGTATTGTGTCTGATAGGGGAACTCAATTCACTTCTCATTTTTGGAGGCAACTACATGAGTCATTGGGAACGAGGTTGGAATTCAGTACCGCTTTTCATCCTCATACTGATGGACAGACTGAAAGGACTAATCAGATTCTTGAAGATATGTTGAGGGCATTTTCCCTAGACTATGGAGCCAGTTGGGATGAAAGTCTGCCTTACGCAGAATTTTCCTATAATAAGAGCTATCAAGCCAGTATTGAGATGGCACCATTTGAGTTTCTCTATGGGATAAAGTGTACCACCCCATTGCTATGGAATGGTGTGGGAGAAAGAAGTTTGTTTGGACCAGAACAAATCAAAGAGGCTGAAGAGAAAGTCAAACTGGTTAAGGACAGATTGAAAATAGCACAGTCCCGACAGAAAAGCTACGCAGATCCTAAGCGTAGATAAGTCACCTATGAAGTAGGTGATAGAGTTTATCTTAGAGTGTCACCACTACGTGGAGTGAAGAGATTTGCAGTCAAAGGAAAATTGGCACCAAGATTTGTTGGACCATTCAAGATTCTAAGTCGTAAAGGAGAAGTTGCTTATGAGATTGAATTGCCTGAGTCTTTGTCAGCAGTTCATAATGTGTTTCATGTGAGTCAGCTTAAGAGATGTCATCCAGAAATGGAAGAGACTTCCTTGAAGGATACTATACCCTTGGAAGAGGTTCAATTGGAGAGTGATCTCACCTATGAGGAGAAACCAATCAGGATTCTTGAAACTTCAGAAAGAGTTACTCGGACTAAGACTATCAAGTTCTGCAAAGTTCAATGGAACCATCATTCCGAAGAAGAGGCAACATGGGAAAGAGAAGATGATCTTCGGAAGGACCACCCTCACCTATTTGCTAGCCAATCCGAATCTTGAGGGCGAGATTCACCTTAAGGGGGTTAGATTTGTAACATCCCTAAAATCATGTTTCAAAACTCATGCATATCATCCATACATCTTTGATGATGTAGAGTTTTATTTCAAAAATCAATTCAAAAATAGGAGCATATGAGCTCATTATTTTATGTGATCAGCATTTAATCAGATGCTACACTCCCATATGAGAATGTTGTTCATGAATCAAACCTTGGTACTCTCGGATTGTTTTGCTTGCTTGCTATTTGCTTAAACTAAAAATTTGCAAAACAAAAGTGAATTTAAAACCATTTTCAAAACATGATCAAATCTAGTGCCATATCACTGTTTATTTTATTGATCAAAAGATCCAAGCTTGTTCAGAGAGACCACATGTTTTTATGCCTAGAAATATGAATGTTGCACTCTACAAAAATCCTGAAAAGGTTTGAATTCAATTAGCCTCTTGAAATCATTTGAAAAAGGTTCCTGGAAAATCATTCAGAAAAAGAAAAAGAATAGGGAAAAGGAAAAGGGCCGGCGCCAGGATTGTGGCCCATCAGCAGAAGCAGCCCACTAGCCAGCCCACCCAGGATTTCCCTCTCCTTCTGTTTTTCTCACCGCACCCGTGTTACCCAATGAGTCACTGACTGGTGGACCCTCGCCAGCTCACCATCGTCTTCCCCAAATCACGCCCACGACCACGTCACCGGCTGTTTCCTCCGCCATCACTGTCGCGTTTTAAAAACCAAGTTATTGTCGGTGTTTCCTGGTGTGATTCTCGCCCCCGCTTTGGCTATAAGACCACCTCCCCTCGCCGCTCATTTCCCCTCACCTAGCACAGACGCCACGCCACCAGGCTGCCCGTATTTCGCTGAACTCTGCCGCGGTACGGACGAACTCCGGCAGCAAATTCCGGTGAGCTCCCCGCGCCCCTTGACTCCTAGCTTCTCCAGAACAACTTCTGCATCGTTGCGCTTCGATTGACACCGCTGCTGTATGCTAGGACAACCCTGAGCGTCGGCAACGTCGATGACTGAGCTTCACCGCTTATGCTCGAACTCTGGCGACCTTTTCCCCGTAAGTCCCAGCCTCCCCTCGCCCTATGTTTGATATGCGTAAGATCCCCAGCGTCCTGCGCATCTAACGGTACCCTCCTCTTGTCTTAGCGCGGCCCAGAACGTCGCCAACATCGACAAACAGAAGCCTCAGCCACCAGGGACTACTCCGACAAGCAATCCGTGACGACTCCGAGCGCACCTTCGCCAACCAAGGACAAGTCGAGCTTCTCCTCGTCACTGCGGTTCTGGTGAGCATCCTCCCACCTCCCCGCGCGACCTAGTTCGCCGGCTCTGCCACTGTTAGAGCGCGCCGCCGCCTGTCGCCGCCGCCAGCGCCGCCACTTGTTGGTCAAGTGCTGAGCGCTGTTAGATTTAGATCTAGTGGTCACGATAGATCTTAGACGAAGCGGTATGATTCAATTAGAGCCACGCGATTAAGTTAGATCCAGCGGCTCAGAAGCGTGATCCGACGCGAAGCGGTACCAGCCAGTAAGATAGCGCCGCGTGGCCTATTCCTCGTTTTAAATTTCTGATTTGAATCTATTAGATGTTTAAACTTGTTTTAATCATAACTTTTGATTCCCATGTTCAAATTTGACAAATTTTATACCAATGGAATCAGTAGAGAAATCCCTTTCCATATATGAAATGTGTTTAATGTTTTGTTTCTGTTAAAATGGTTTTATTTACAGAAACATGTGTAGGCCTATTTTGTGTATAGTTATTATTTGTGAAATGTTTTATTGTTCAAATAAAGATTGTTTGGCAAGTTTTGAACTTGTTTATGAACCAGTACTGTGCACTTGTCTTGTTGAGTTTAGAAAATCACCACATATCATATTGCATGCATCTATAAATTTTTGCTTGTATTTATTTTGTATGTGATTTGTTGCTATGATTTTATGTGTAGATTTTGGTGCAAGTAGTGATTGTGATTGTGAGGAGTGTAGATACTCTCCAAACTACCAAGGCAAGTGATGCTTCATGATTGATGGGGATATGCCTACCGGGGTATACCCAGCAGGACGTTTCCGACTGGCCCAGGAACTGGCGAGTGGGCCTGTAAGACGGCGACTGGATCAAGGCCCGGTGTGGATCCAAGCGACTGGAAGCTGAAGGCCCAGGCGAGTAGATAGGCCCAGTCGGATTAGGTTAAACGAGTATCGAAGCCTTAACTGATTCGGTTGAGATATGTAAACCCTAGGGGAAGGTGAGTCTATATAATCCTCCCTACAGGGCGTGTACAGATACGTTCCATCATACACCCGAGCGACTCGCCGCCTAGCCACCTAGCCCACCTTGGGGCCTGGACGGTCTGGCCGGTGTTCTGCGGCGAGATCCAATCTGCCCATCAACGAGACGGTCGCCACCGGCCGCATGATAGCGATCGGCGAGATGCTCCAGATCTTGCCGAGCAGCTACGTCCCGGCGGCGCGACCCGTCACGCACAACATGATCTTGCCAGTCGGCACGATCAGCCTCTTCGTCAGCCTCACCGACGTCATCGTCTCGAAGGATTCGGCTCGCATCCGCGAGTCGCCGCCACGCGATCGGCTCTCCGAGAGCCAGGTCCGCACGATCCATCGCCTCGCCTCCGAGTACAACTCGGCCCACAGCAACGTGGTCGAAAACTCCATGGTCGCGGAAGATGCGGCCCTCAACGATGACGCCGACTCAGCGACCCCGGCGTCATTCGCCGGATCCATCACCGCGGCTTCACCCGCGGGCTCCATCACCCAGGTCTCCAACATGGGAGACTTCAAGGATCCCTCCATCCTTGGGATCTTCGACTTCGACTCCGGGTCAGAAAACTCCGCCGATCTCCGCGACGGGACCGGCTGCCACGCCGCGACCTACATGGCGACTGGCACCGATCCGCCGGAGTACCCCTTCTCCACCCTGATCCCTCCTAACACCACAGCAACGGAGGTCGAGGAACTCCGCCTAAAGCTGGCGGAGGCAGTCCGCAAGGAGCAAGCCGAGCGCGAAAAATTTCGCCTCGAGCAGGTGACAGCGCAGGAGCTGTCGTGTTACCACCAGCAGCGAATCAGGTCGCGCCTGAACCCCACCGTCCAGGGGCGCGCCCTGAACTTCGACGACGAGAACGACCCGGCCCGCGTGGCCGAGCGCACGATCTGCGAGAACGCGCCGCCAGGAGGAAGCGCCCGGCCCCCACCAGGGTCAACGGCGAACGGCGCCCCACCTCCACCCACCCGCACACCTCCCAGGGATCAACCGCGGATAGTGGTCTCCTCTCGGGAGCGAGACGCGAATGGCCTACCACTGTTCTCCACCCCGATGGACAACCTCGTGGCGGGCCGAGCGGCGGCCGACAACATCACAACCACTGGTGACAGCGCCCTATAGATCCAGTACGTCAGGGCCGTGCTCGCAAAGGCGGTCGAGCAGCAAAACACAGGCGCCGACTCGCAGGGTCGGGTGTACTCACGTTCTTCGGGCAGCAGAGCGGCCTCAAGCGGCTGCCCACTGGCGGCAAACACCCTCAACTGCCCGCCACCAGAGCCACTACAACTCCAACATCGACCCGCGAACGCGGCACTCTCCACCAACGACCCCAGGCCAGCGAACAACTTCGTCGCCGCCAACGGTCAGCCCATCGACGCCCGCACCCACATCATTAACAACCAAAGCTGGCACGCACGCCAGCCCGACGACCTGCGACACGCCCTAACCAATCGCCGTGACGGCGAGCCGATGGGGTCGCTAAGCCGACTCGGGCCGAGGTGCTTCGGACCGATGATCCGAGGCGAAAAATACCCGGCGAACTTCAAGGCGCCGAAGGTAATAGAGAAGTACGACCCTTCGTATGACCCCTCCGTGTGGCTGGATACATACCTCATGACGATGGGGATCACTGGCCACACCGACCTTCTAGCCGCCCGTTACCTCCCCCTGATGATGGAGCGGACATGCAGGCAGTGGATCAACACCCTCCCCCAGGATAGCATCGACTCCTGGGAGGAGATACGCGACGCCTTCGTCAGGCACTTCGAGTGCTCCTACACCCGCGCCACCACCATCGAGGACCTGGAGCGATGCGTCCAGGGACCCCGCGAGTCGACCCGCAACTGGGTCCAGCGGTGGCAAGAACTATGGTACAACGCGGTCGGCATCCAACGGTACGCGGAGGAAGATCCAAACCAGGAAACCGACGATGAGTCGGGAGGCCAACGCCGCACGGGCGGCAACGACAACGGACGACGGTCCGACCTACACTATAGCAACACTCGCCTCACTGGCAAGCGCCGCAGTGACGGGCGAGTCGACTTCGTCGCCAACGCTGGGCACGCGCAGCGCGAGCCCAAGAGCTTCCGTCGCGACGGTGGCAATTACAAGGCGAAACCAAGGTTCGACCCCGCGGCCCTCCTTAACCAACCTTGTGCGTTTCACATCAGGGAAGCCCGCCACGCACATGACCGCCGACTGCCACACTCTCAGGGAGATTGAGAAGGCACGGCGAGCGCGGGAGGACCTCGACAACAACCCGCCAAATGGCAGAAAATTCGGCAATGTGGCTGGCTCGCTGCACACCTTCACAGGCTTCAACACGAAGCGCGAGAAGAAGGTCATCGCCCGCGCCGTCGCCGTCAATGCGGTGGCCCAGGTGGACGTTCCCCAGTTCCTCAACTGGTCGGAGTAGCCCATCACCTGGAGCCGCCAGGACCACTTGCCACGCATCGAGTACCCAGGGCGAGTCGCCCTGGTGGTCAAGCCTAAGGTGGGCGACTACTGGCTCCCCAAGACATTGATGGACGGCGGCAGCTCCATCAACATCCTGTACCTGGACACCTTCAGGCGACTGCGGCTCCCGTAGTCGATGGTCGAGACGACCTACACCACGTTCCACGGCATCGTCCCCGGTCGGAAGGCGTATCCGATCGGCAAGATCACGCTGCCAGTCACCTTTGGCACACCAGCAAACTTCCGCACCGAGAGGATCGTCTTCGAGCTGGTACCCTTCGGCAGCCCCTACCACTGCGTCCTGGGGCGCCAGGCGTTCGCCAAGTTCATGGCAGCGCCCCACTACGCGTACAAGGCGATGAAGCTCCCCGGGCCGTGCAGCGTCATCACCATCAACGGCGACCCCGACATGGCCGCCGAGTGCGAAGCCAAAGGAGCCGAACTCGCCGATGCCGTCATCGCGGCAGAGACCAACCACGCCGACGAGCTCACCAAGTACGCGAGCGGGGTCAACAACGACGATCCCACCATACTCAAGAAGCCCAATTCGGAGGGTGCAAACACCTCAGCCTTCGAGGCAACGACGCACACCCGCACCATCGAGCTGGTCCCAGGCGACTCCAGCCAGACGGTGACGATCGGGACGGGCATGAGCCCAGCCTAGGAAGGCGCGCTCATCGAGTTCCTCCATGAGAACATGGACATCTTCGCATGGAAACCCTCTAACATGCCTGGTGTCCCTAGGGAACTCGCTGAGAACAAACTAAACGCCGACGCCAAAGTGCGACCCGTCAAGCAGTCGTTGTGGCCCTTCAATGAAGAGCGCTGCCGAGCTATCGCCGAGGAGGTGCAGCGTCTACTCGCTGTAGGCTTCATCCGGCCAATCAAGTACTCCAAGTGGCTGGCAAACCCAGTCCTGGTCGAGAAGAAGAATGGGACCTGGAGGATGTGTATTGACTACACAAACTTAAATAGCGCCTGCCCGAAGGAGCAGTTCGTCCTCCCGCGGATCGACCAAATAATTGACTCCATCGCGGGCTCGGAGTCGCTGTGTTTCCTCGAGCGGATGGACGGTGGCAGTTCCCCAAGACATTGATGGACGGCGTTGTTGAGGACGAGGAGAAGACGGCGTTCATCACGCCATTCGGAGCCTTCTGCTACACCGCCATGACCTTCGGCCTCAAGAACGCCGGGGGGAACTACCAGCAGTGCATGCAGGAGTGCCTCGCGAGCCAAATTGGCCGCAATATCGACGTCTACATCGACGACGTGGTCGTGAAGTCCGCTTGCCAGGGCGATCTACTTGCCGACCTGGCGGAAACATTCGCCAACTTGCGGAAATACAAGATAAAGCTCAACCCAGGCAAATGCACCTTCGGTGTACCAGTAGGGCAACTACTGGGGTACGTCGTCTCCAAGAGCGGGATCTAGGCGAACCCCACAAAGATCGACAAGATCGCTTGGCTCGGCAAACCCGAGTGCCTGCGCGACGTCCAGAAGCTGGTCGGGCGAGTAGCGGCTCTCAGTCGCTTCATCCCCCGCCTGGGCGAAAAGGCGATGCCCCTATACCGCCTTATGCGCAAGAACCCCACCTTCCAGTGGGACAAGGAGGCGGACGACGCACTCCGCGACCTCAAGAAGGTGCTACTCGCAGCACCACTACTCGCCGCCCCATCGACAAAGAACCCATGCTGGTCTACGTCGCGGCTTCCAAGCGTGTCGTCAGCGCCGTCATGGTCGTCGAGCGGCCGGAGGAAGGAAAGGAGCGCCCGGTACAGCGACTGGTGTACTACATCAGCGAGGTCCTCACCGAGTCCCGCCAGCGATACCCGCAGTAACAGAAACTGGTATATGCGGTCTTTAGAGCACAGCGGCGCCTGCCGCACTACTTCCAGGAGCACCCGATCACGGTCGTCTCCTCAGCACCGTTGCAGGACATCATCCGCAACCGCGAGGCGACCGGGCGAGTCGCCAAGTGGGCCGTCGAAATCGTCGTCCACAATATCAAGTACGAACCATGAAAAGCGATCAAGTCGCAGGCTCTAGGGGACTTCATCGCCAACTGGGAAGAGGCCCAGCAGCCAGAAAAGCTGCCATACCTCCACTACTGGAGCCTGCACTTCGACGGCTCCAAGAACGCGGACGGCGCAGGAGCAGGGATCGTGCTGACTTCACCGAAGGGCGACAAGCTCCACTACGTCCTCTTCCTTGACTTCACCCCTGCACCAATAACATGGCCGAGTACGAGGCACTACTCCACGGCATGCGAGCTGCCAAGGAGATGAACGTCAACTGCCTACGTTGCTACGGAGACTCCGACCTCGTCGCTGGGCAAGTCGCTGGCACTTGCGACGCCGTCTCTCCCACCATGGCGGCATACCGCCAAGCAGTAGACAAGCTGGGAGGACACTTCGCAGGCTACTCCATCGAGTGGATCGACAGGCGGAAGAACGAGGAGGCTGACGCACTCTCTCGCATCGGGTCGGCCCGACTCGCACCACCCGCCGGCGTCTTCCTCGACACGATCACCAAGCCATCAGTCTCTCCCCAAGGGAGATTGAAATCGGAGTCCCGCTGCATCCAGAGGCAGCCCTGGTCGCACTCATCGTAGAGCCAGACGACTGGACCAAGCCGTACATCGCCTACCTGGAGGCTGGCACCTTGCCGGCAGACGAGACAGACGCCCGGATGGTTGCACGCCGATGCAAATCCTTTGCCATCATCGACGGCGAGCTCCATAAGCGCATCATGACTGGCGTGTTCCAACGCTGCGTCCAACCCGCCGAAGGACACAAGATCCTCCACGACATCCACTCCGGTGACTGCGGCCACCACGCCGGCGCCCGCTCTCTGGTCGCCAAGGCTATGCGGCACGGCTTCTACTGGCCCACCGCACACGCCGATGCCGTCGACATTGTCCAGCGGTGCGCCGGGTGCTAGAAGTACGCCAACCAGACACACGTGCCGAGCTCAGCGCTCAAGACAATCCCCATCACCTGGCCATTCGCCGTGTGGGGTATGGACATGGTAGGCCCCTTCAAGAAGGCCCCCTCTGGCTTCACCCACCTCCTGGTAGCGGTCGACAAATTCACCAAATGGGTGGAGGCCAAGCCAGTCCGAAAATGCGATGGGAAGACCGCCACCAAATTCCTATGCGAGCTCATATATCGCTACGGGTTCCCAAACAGCATCATCACGGACAATGGCACCAACTTTGCCAAAGGAGCCATGGCCGAGTTCTGCGAGGAACACCACATCCGGCTCGACCTCGCGTCAGTCGCCCACCCGGAGTCCAACGGCCAGGTGAAACGGGCCAACCAGAGCATCCTCCATGGCCTGAAGCCGCGGCTCCAAGTACCACTCGAGCGCACCACCGGGTGCTGGGTCGAGGAGCTACCCTCCGTCATCTTGGGCATACGCACCTTAGTCAACAGGTCGATAGGATTCACCCCCTTCTTCATGGTGTACGGCGCCGAGGCAGTCATGCCCACCGACCTCGAGCACGACTCGCCAAGGGTCGTCCACTACACGGCGACGGCGAACAAACTCGCATGGCAGGACGGAGTCGATCAACTCGACGAAGCACGCGACCTAGCTCGCTCTTGCACTACCATCTACCAGCAAGGACTCCGCCGCTACCATAGCCGGCGGGTGAAAACTCGCACCTTCTAGGAAGGCGACCTGGTGCTATGACTCATCCAGGACAAGAAGGGCATGCACAAGCTATCCCCCCCAGTGGGAGGGACCATTTGCCATAGAGCGAGCACTCGGCAACGACGCCTACTACCTCATCGACGTCCGCAGGGACGGCAAACTCGACGTCAAGCGACCATGGAATGTAAACCTCCTACGGAAGTTCTACTCCTAGAACTCCACATATGTACCCTCCAGTCGCTATGAAATAAAAAATATTGGTTACCACAAATTGCGTCTACTCTCCGTGTCTTGTGCCACTCGCACTCGTAATAACAGCGTCAAGCTAACTGCAGAAGTCAACCTCTGGTACAGCGATCGACACGGCCAAGTAGTGCGCTACAAGGGCACTAGGGTACCCCAGGTCTTGTAACATCCATGAAAAACGCCTACCCGGAGCCCCATTGGAGTCGCCTAGCTCGACTGGCTCAACGAGCCAATACAACTGCCTTCGCTTCTCACAGCGACCATGATCCTCCGCATCCTCGACGTAGCGACTCGAACGGCCAAGTACCACGCTCGGGGACTGACGACCAGTCCAGCGTGAGCGGTTAGGGACAACTCCAAGTATGAGAGCATGCCCAGGACTCGCCATGCGACTGACCCAACGGGCCAGGCAGGAGTGATGCGCTCAAACTAACGCGCCAAGTCCTCACCCACCCTCGAGTCGCGCCTAGAACAACCAAGTACCACGCTCGGGGACTCGGCCACCCAACCTCGTTCGCGCAAGGGAAAACGGTGAAGTACAGAGCACTCATGGGAGTCGCCTTGCGACTGGCTCTCCGAGTTCGGGCGAGTCGACCTCAATAACAAAACATTCAAAACCGCAAACACATAACAAACAAGGTAAACCCCATAAAAAGGTCGGACGCGCTCGGGGACTCGTTCAACCCTCAATCAAAAACACACGACAATTCACAAAACAACACGATATCTCATTAATAGCATGTCGCAATTTTCACAAAATACAAAGTATGCCCAACGGCAGAACTGCTACTAACGCCCCAAGATAAAATACTTTACTCCGCAGGCTTCGACGACGATACGCCACCACCCTTGCGATTGTGAATGAAGGGAGTGTACGGGTTTGACGGGTACGTCATCAGCTCACCCGCCATCGCCGCACGGAAGGGTTGCTCGATCTTGAAGTCCCGGTGCTGCGGCTCGGGGTCGTTGGGTGCGACGACTGTCTCCTGATAAGGAAGGAGGTCGCCCATCGCCCAGACGCGCTCGGAGTACACCGCGGCACGGTCCGTCAACTTCAGCACCTCGGAGATCTCCACTGAGCCAGTCGACGACGGGTAGCCACTCGTCACGTCATCCAGGTCGAAGTCCTCTAGGAAGTGAGCGAGCCCAAGGCTAAGCGCCGTCGCCGCTCTGCGTCGGAATGTCGATCGCGTCATGAACTCGACGACTGACGGCGCCTTCTGCAAGTATCACCACACCTCGACGAGGTCGCTGGGAATCACTTCCGTGGGCGACATCTCCTGAAGATACGCCCTTATGCATGTCGCCGACAACGTCGCCGAGTCGACCAGTGTGGCTACACATTGTCGCGCGTCGAACAAATTCGCCTCTTCCGCGCTATCAATGATCCGAACTGCGGGCAGAAGGTGACAGAGAATACATCAAAAATTACACAATGCATATGTTACAGGCAGAAGCAGGCACACTCACCAATCAAAGGGCGGGAGAGCTCCGTGATGAAGTTTTGAAGAGCGGAGTAATCATCTTGAAGCCCAGCAACAAGGGCGTCGGAAACCTTATGCTCCTCAGCGGCGGCCGTGACAGCGGCCTTGGCTCGCCCATCCACCGAGGTCGCTTCCTCCTTCGCTTCCTTCAGTTCGCGCTCAAGGTCGGCGATCCGCTGTTCCGCCAAACTCAACGCTGATTGTGCCGCCGTTAACTCACTCGCCGGGACAAGGTCCTGGCGAACCTCTTCTGCCTTCGCAGCAATCACTTGGAGTCCCTTGTTCGCCTCTTGGATGGTGACAGGTTCCTTCTCCGCGCGACACTTCGCAGCCAGCCGGTCGGCTGATTCACGCTGCAAACCCTGTGCAAAAGTGCAACAGTTAGCAAAAACGAAAACCTAAGTGCCTACCCGCTGAAATTCAACGACTAGACACTCGGGGACTGGCAATCAAAAAACCTAAGTGCCTACCCGCTGAAATTCAACGACTAGACCCTCGAGGACTGGCAATCAAAAAACCTAAGTGCCTACCCGCTGAAATTTAGCGACTAGACACTCGGGGACTGGCGGTCAAAAATACTGAGCGCCCACCCGCTGAAACTCAGCGAATGCGCGCTCGGGGACTGGGCGCAAAAAATAAAAGTACAACACTAAAAGAATCTGACCACTGCAATTCAGTGGCCCGATCCTCGGGGACTGGACATACCTGGATGGTCGCGCCCAACATGCCATGAAGTTGTAGTGCGTCTACGGAGGTGAGTAGAGCCGGAGTATGCCCGCGACGTTGCTCGACCTCGGTCTCGGCGACTCCAGGTGCGCGGCTCGATGGTGTGGTACCACTCGCCGTGGCCGCTCGGGCCATGAAGCGCGGGAAGGTCGCAATGGACGCGCCGGCGCCAAAAGAGGCCGGCTCGGTCACCCCTGGCGAAGGATCACCCTCCTTGATCGCCGAGGCCGCCACCGCCGCAGGATCACTTAGGGCCACCGTCGTGTCGTCAGACACCGTGACGACCTCGTCGTTCTTGGCCTTCTTGGCACCATCTGTGGGGGCAGCGACCTCGTCAGCCTTCCTCTTCCGAGAGGGGTCCTCCTCGGCGATGACCGGCGGCACCTTGGCCACGGACGGATGGCCTATCTTTTTAACCCCAGTCCTGCAAATCAAGAACTTGAGCAAAGTCGGTCGACTACGAGGAAAAATAAAGCAGGTGAATAAAACTCACTTGGCGACTGGAATGAACCGTAGCCCCGTGCGGATGCCGGCCGGCTTCTCCAGTTCAGGGACCAGTCGCCGACTGAGCTGCATCTCCAGGACATCGTGCACCCAAGATACGGACGGCTTCTTCGTCGTCGAGGCCGCCCCAGGAGCTTCCGAAACGTTTTCGGCGGGAGCTTCCCTGGGCGGCGAAGCTGCCGCGACCGGAGCAGCCCCGACCCAGAGACTAGGGCGAATGGCGGAGGCATCGAGGCCAGAGGCACCTCGTTCAGGACGGCGGTGATATCTGGCGCCGCCATTGTCTACGGCGCTTCGCCCCTGGCCAGACTGGTGGCGTCAGAGCTGCTTGGCGAATGAGGCGGAGACGTCTGTCTCGCTGGCTTCGTCTTCTTCTTCGGAGGGGCCTTCACCTCCTTCTCCTTCTTCTTCTTCTTCTTCTTCTTCTTCTTTGATGGAGTGGCCTCGCGACGCGAGGTGTGCTCGAGGAGCTCGTCGTCCTTATCATCATGACGTTCGAGGCTTTTGCTCACTTCGAGTTCATGCTGCCGCTGTCCGCGAGTTTTGTGGACCAGCGGGGCGACCTCTTCCTCGGATTCGTCGTCGTCGCCGCTCCTGTCACTCTTGACGCTGCCCCTTGCTGGAGGCGATTCGCCCCCCTCCTGGACGGACGAGCTCGAATTCTCATCGTCCGCGGGCGGAAGCTACCCTTCCACCACTTGAAATAACTGCAATAGGCATAAGACAATATCAGTATAACCGCGACAGCATTAACTACGACTGCGAATGATAGAAAGATGACTTACCATCGGGGCTGGATGCTTCGCGGTGTAGCGGGCGACCCCAGCCTTCGCGTCAAGGTACGCCGCCTGAGTGATCTTCTTTAATGCCAGGAGGTAATCCTCGAGTTGCCACTCAGCGAGGCAGGATTTCGTCAAGTCCTCCCGACCCGTGTACTCGTACATATAGTGGTCACGGCGGGCCAGGGGGACGAGTCGCCGCCCGAGCCAGCAGTTGTACAGGTTGATGGGCTATAGACCTTTCTTCTTCAGGCCGCGGATGGTCTGAAGCATTTCATCCACCACCATCCGCTGGTCAGTTGGAAGCTTGCCGACTTGGAGTCGGCGCGGTTCGGGCCGGTCGGCGGAGTATCTTTGGATCGCCACCTTGCCGTTCGGAGTCGCCTCGGTGACGTAAAACCAAGACTTCTTCCATTCACTCGCTGCCTTGGCACAGGCCACTTGCCACAGGGGAAAATAGGGCCTATAGCCCAGGTAGCACTCGCAGAACGCGACGAAAATGGCGAGCTGCTCGATGCTGTGCGGGCCCAGGTCCGACGGTTGGATCCCGTAGAAGGCGTAGAAGCGCCGGAAGAAAAGAGATGTTGGGAATCCCAGCCCCCGCTCTAGGTGGCTGGTGAAGCAGACGAACTCTCCCTCGCGCGGATCCGGAGTCACCTCTCCGGCCGCGGGGATGCGCCACCTGCCGGCGCGCAGGATCCCAGCCTTCTCGAAGGACGCCAGTTGCGCTCTCGTGCACTTGGACCTGCCCCATGGTTCGGTGGAGTGGGCCATTGGCGGAAGAATTCGTGGGGGTCGGAGGATTTCGGTTCGGCTGGATCGCGATATGGAGGAAAATGAAGCTGCGCGCAATCGGTTGAAATGACGAGGAGGTGGTTCTCCGATCGCCTACCATTCCCTTTATATAGCGGTTGTTACCCGCCAAATCAAGAAGCCGTTACTATGCGGTGATTACGCCAAAAGTTACCGTTGGATTACCCCAACGGCTAGTTTGACTGCGTTGGACGGTCCAACTTCAGCCACTCGACTCGCCGACCCGATCACTACAACAGTGACTAAATATTTCGCCGACCCGATCGCCAAAGTTGCGACCGGAATGACTAGTTTACACCTTTGTTCAGGAGCCCTCCACCGATTCTACTGGGCGTCCGCGTTGAAACCGCATGCGACCACCTACGTCCAATCGACGACGGCCTCGGGGACTACTGATGGGGATATGCCTACCGGGGTATACCCAGCAGGACGTTTCCGACTGGCCCAGGAACTGGCGAGTGAGCCTGTAAGACGGTGACTGGATCAAGGCCCGGTGTGGATCCAAGCGACTGGAAGCTGAAGGCCCAGGCGAGTAGATAGGCCCAGTCGGATTAGGTTAAACGAGTACCGAAGCCTTAACTGATTCGGTTGAGATATGTAAACCCTAGGGGAAGGTGAGTCTATATAAACCTCCCTACAGGGCGTGTAGAGATACGTTCCATCATACACCCGAGCGACTCGCCGCCTAGCCGCCGAGCTCGCCCCATTGTACCACCATCATAATACAATCTAGCAGGAGTAGGTCTTTACCCTCCGGGGGGCCGAACCTGGGTAAAACCCTGTGTCTCCGCCCTCATCTCGCACCGCAGATGGCTGGCCGCCCTTGCCCTTTGTTCTACTACTCGCTGCCGATTGCAGCATCTGCCATCACCATTCCCACGACAATGATTTATTCCTATGTTTTCAAATATGCATTAGAAATATTTTGCTAGACTTGCATGGATAATTTTTTATCTTTATATACTATGCTTGGTAAATCCTAGTAGTTGTAGAATTTCTAGAAATTTCTAAGTTAAGATGTTATCTATGCCATGCTTAGCCTAGCTAGTAGCAACCAAGGGTGGTGAAATATTCATGCTATGATAAAATATTTCTATGTCTTTGGACTTGTGTTTTGCTTAATAAAACAACTAAGTGAATGAAACACGTGGATGGAATGGAAGGAATGGTTTATGTTGAGTGGTTACACAAGGCCCATTTCTATGGTTTACATTGTGTATCTCACTTGTGGAAAGCCACCTAGGAACAAAGGTATTTGAGAGGCCAAATGTTAAGAAGCTTCTAGTGCAGCCACTTGGCAATATGGGCTCTGCCTGGATCACATAGGTTGCAACAACTTAGCCATTTGGACAGTTGGTGGTAGTGGGATGATAGGTTGGAACGCGTCCATTTGGTCTAAGGGAAGGCTTCTGAAAGGTCTTGTCTTGGTGAAAATCAAGTCTGGTGGGGAAAGTGCACAACCTCTGCAGATGGAAGAATCTAAGTACTTAGCCATGTCCATGGTAATGGACAATTTGAGCATCAAGACATGGAAGCTATCAAGAATCTCCTCATCCCAATTTCTAAGTAAAAACTTGTGGTTGAACAAGGGTGAAGGTTCACCAATGTCTATTGGTGGTTCCTTGGGAAAAGTTTTGACAAAGAAAAACTTAGTGTTTTCAACTAATAGGCAAAACCTATTTTGAGCAAAGCAAGCCTAAGCTACACTTAGCCAAAGTGCATATAGTATCTAGTCCACCAATATTCTACTAAGGTATCACTTGCCAATACTATTCCAATGTATTGACCCACTGTGGCTGTAACTTGTGATGTTGCAGGTTATTCTAATGATGATTAGGAGTCATGAGTCTACACTCAACATGCTTGCCTGTGGCCCATGAAGATGAAGACTTATTTATCTATTTACTTATTTAAACTCTTTTACTAGGCTTGTGGCCATGGAGTTGTAAAAGACTATGTTTGTCTCTGGAATGGCTATAATAATGACCTTTGTTTCTTTGTACTTCATCTGAAACTGTGGATGCTAGCATTGATCCAGGGACTAGCATTGCAATCATAGGGATCATTTTCCTTTATAAAGGAGGGATCTTACAATGGCTTGCTATGGTGTGTTTGTTTTTCAAACTTGTTGTTTATGTCGTTGAACTTTATGTTATTTTAATGCTTGTTTTGGTGATTGTCTATGTGATGTATTGTGCATGTTAAGCATCTATGGGTATCTCATTCTTATCCTTATGAAAAGCACAGATGCCTCCTCGACGTGCCAACCACAACCCAAACAACAACAATGTCACCCCCGAGATGCATCAGCTGATGACGGCACAGGCACAGCTGATGCAGATGATGACCACTTTCATGCAGAATCAGAATAACAACAACAACAACGACGACGACAAAAACAACAACAACAATGACAACAACAACAACAACAATCAGAACAATCCACCAGGTTTTGACATGCTCACCAGATTCCTAAGACTGAGGCCTGCAAAGTTCTCAGGAACCACTGATCCCATGGTGGCCAATGATTGGCTATGTTCGGTGAACAAGGATTTGGTAACTGTCGGCTGCACCGATGAAGAGAAAGTCAGGTTTGCAGCACACCTGTTGGAAGGACCAGCAGCTACTTGGTGGGATAACTTCTAGATCACCACTCCCATTGAGGATGTGACATGGGCTATCTTTGAAGATGGTTTCCGTACAGCTCACATTTCATCCGGAGTGATGAATTTGAAGAAGAAGGAATTCCATAACCTGAAGCGGTGCCACCGCAGCGTGGCTGAATATATTGAGGAGTTCAACAATCTGGAGCGCTATGCACCGAATGAAGTTAATACCGATGCCAAGAGGAAAGAGAAGTTCCTCGAAGGACTGAACAATGAACTAAACCTGCAGTTATCTGTGGCCTACGTCCCCACCTATCAATCCCTTTGTGACAAGGCTACCATCTTAGAGAATAAGATGAAACAAGTGGAAAGCAGAAGGAGGAAGCACAACTCTGACAAGCACAGCGCGGTATCGTCTCACAAGCGTTCCCATTATGATGATAGTGGGAGTTCCGGATCCCACAAGCATGGAAAGTACAACAGCCACCACAACCACAACTGCCATCATGACAACAAGCATCACCGTAGTCATGATAATGACTAGTACAAGAACCACAAGGGTGGATATAAGAGCCACCATAATGGGAGTGGAAGTGGTAGTGGAAGCCAGCCTGTGAAGAAGGATCTCAGTCAGGTTGAATGCTTCAAGTGCAAGAAGATGGGGCATTACGCAAATGAGTGTCCAGAAAAGAAGGTGGAAGGTGCCAACAAGCACCCTTTCCAGAAGGGACAGGTGAACCACATCAATGTGGAAGAGATCTATGAGGAACCTGATGCTGTGGCTGGTAAGTTCAAACTCAATTCTGTTCCAGCACTTGTTCTTTTTGATACTGGTGGATCGCATTCATTCATATCAAGAGCATTTGTTGAAAGAAATGAACTACCAGTTGAAACTATTGGGTGTCCTGTAAAAGTAAGTTCTCCTGGTGGAGAAATGATAGTGAACTCAGGATGTCATGACCTAGTCATAGAGTTTGGGAAGTATAAGTTTCCCATTAATCTGATAATCCTAAATTCCCAAGGATTGGATGTCATTTTGGGAATGGACTGGATGACTAAGCATAAGGGAGTGCTAGATTGTGCCAATCATACTGTCACACTCACAACCCCGTATAATAAAAGAATTAGATTCGAGACTAACTTTGAATCAAAAGGGAGTAAGCTAAATTCTCATAAGAGGGTTAGCATAGAAAGTGTGCCAATTGTGAGTGAATAACCAGATGTGTTTACGGAAGAATTGCCAGGGATGCCACCAGATAGAGATGTGGAGTTTCTGATTGACTTTCTACCAGGATCAGGACCAATAGCAAAGAGACCTTACAAGATGTCAGTTGATGAGTTGAAAGAACTCAAGAAACAACTTGGAGAACAGTTGTAGAAAGGATTTATTCAACCAAGATCTTCATCTTGGGGAGTACCAGTCTTGTTTGTGGAAAAGAAAGATAGAAGTCAAAGGTTATGCATAGATTATCGTTCACTCAATAAGGTGACTATCAAGAGCAAATACCCTTTGCCCAGAATTAATGACTTGTTTCATCAGCTAGAAGGAGCCTATGTGTTCTCAAAGATTGATCTCCGGTCAGGTTATTTTCAACTTAAGATAAGAGAACAAGACATACCTAAGACAACTTTCACCACTAGGTATGGATTATATGAGTATACAGTGATGCCATTTGGTTTGACCAATGCACCAGCTTACTTCATGAATATAATGAACAAGGTGTTCATGGAGTTCCTTGACAAGTTTGTTGACGTTTTCATTGATGACATTTTTATCTACTCCAAGAGCAAAGAAGAGCATGAAGGACATTTGCGTTTGATACATGAGAAGCTTAGAGAGCATAAGTTGTATGCCAAAATTCAGCAAGTGTGAATTCTGGTTGAATGAAGTTGGATTTCTTGGACACATTGTGTCAGGTGATGGTGTAGCTGTAACTGAGTGGGAATCTCCTAAGTCAGTGAAGGAAGTTCGTAGTTTCCTTGGCTTGGCAGGATACTACAGAAGATTCATTGAGAATTTCTCCAAGGTATCTAAGCCAATGACAGAGTTACTAAAGAAAGACAAGAAATTTGCTTGGTCTGAAGGATGTGAACTCAGTTTCCAAGAATTGAAGAAGAGATTAGTGACAGCACCAGTCCTATGTCTGCCAGATTTGGAGAGAGATTTCCAAGTGTATTGTGATGCATCTCACCATGGATTAGGTGCAGTTCTAATGCAAGAAGGGAAAGTTGTCGCTTATGCCTCGAGACAACTCAAAACTCATGAAGTAAATTACCCTACTCATGATTTAGACTTAGCCTCTTTTGTCCATGCATTCAAAACATGGAGACATTATCTTTTGGGAAAGCGATGTGAAGTGTTCACAGATCATAAAAGTTTGAAGTATATCATCACTCAGAAAGAAATCAACATGAGGCAAAGAAGATGGCTAGAACTCATCAAGGACTATGACTTAAGTTTGCAATACCACCCTGGTAAAGAAAGTGTTGTAGCAGATGCACTAAGCCGTAAGGTATTTGTTAATGGCCTTACTAAGGGAGAGTTGCCAGATGATCTGTGTGCCCAATTTAGAGGCCTCAGATTGGAGATTGTGCCTGAAGGACATCTCATGTCATTGGATGTTCAACCCACTTTGTTGGACAAGATCAAGGAATCCCAAAAGACGGACAAGGAAATTGAAGATATTAAGGAAAAGATTGGCAAGGGAAAAGTCAAAGGATTCCATGAAGACGAACAAGGTACTTTATGGTATGGAAAACGTATCTGCGTTCCGCAGGAGCCGGAGCTTCGGAAACTGATTCTACAAGAAGCACACAACTCACCATATTCCATTCATCCGGGTAACACCAAAATGTACATGGATATGAAGGAAAGATTTTGGTGGAATAATCTCAAGAAAGACATCGTCGAGCATATTGCTTTGTGTGATGTATGTAGTAGAGTGAAAGCGGAACATCAGAAACCAGTAGGATTGCTACAACCACTACCTATTCTTGATTGGAAATGGGACAAGATTGTCATGGATTTCATCGCCGGATTGCCAAGGACCAGGTCAGGATATGATTCTATTTTGGTAGTAGTGGATCGCCTCACTAAAGTGGCTCATTTCATACCTGTGAAGACAACCTACACAAGTGCTAAGTTGGCCAAGATCTATATGAATAGGATTGTGTGTTTGCATGAAGTACCCAAGAGTATTGTGTCTGATAGGGGAACCCAATTCACTTCTCATTTTTGGAGGCAACTGCATGAATTGTTGGGAACGAGATTGGAATTCAGCACTTCTTTTCATCCTCAGACTGATGGACAGACAGAAAGGACCAACCAGATTTTAAAAGATATGTTGAGGGCATGTGCCCTAGACTATGGAGCTAGTTGGGATGAAAGTCTGCCTTATGCAGAATTCTCTTAAAATAACAGCTATCAAGACAGTATTGAGATGGCACCGTTTGAGTTTCTCTATGGGAGGAAGTGTACTACCCCATTGCTATGGAATGGTGTGGGAGAAAGAAACTTGTTCGGGCTAGAACTAATCAAAGAGGCTGAAGAGAAAGTCAAGCTAGTAAAAGACAGATTGAAGATAGCACAGTCTCGACAAAAGACCTACGTAGATCCTAAGCATAGAGAAGTCACCTATGAAGTGGGTGATAGAGCTTATCATAGAGTTTCACCACTTCGTGGAGTGAAGAGATTTGGAGTCAAAGGAAAATTGGCCCCAAGATATGTTGGACCATTCAAGATTCTGAGTCGTAAAGGAGAACTGGCTTATGAGATTGAATTGCCAGGATCATTGTCTGCCATTCACAATGTGTTTCATGTGAGTCAGCTAAAGAAATGCCATCCAGAGATGGAAGAGGCTTCTTTGAAGGATACTATACCTTTGGAGGAGGTCCAATTGTAAAGTGATCTCACTTATGAGGAAAAACCCATCAAGATTCTTGAGACTGCAGAAAGAGTTACTCGGACAAAGACTATCAAATTATGCAAAGTTCAGTGGAACCATCATTCCGAAGAAGAAGCAACATGGGAAAGAGAGGATGACCTTCGGAAAGACCACCCTCACCTATTTGCTAGCCAATCCGAATCTCGAGGGCGAGATTCACCTTAAGGGGGTTAGATTTGTAACATCCCTAAAATTATGATTCCAAAGTTTGCATATCATCCATGCATTCATAATCATTTTAGGATCATTTGCAAAGTTATTACAAAACAGGAGCATTTCGATGCCTATTATTTTATGTAAGCAAGGCTTTGATCCAATGTTACTCTCTAGTAAGAGATTATTTGTTTTAAATCAAGGATGTTTGAACCTAAGTTTGAGTGATGCTTTCCAAAGCTTGGACATGGATTTCAAAACAAATTATAAATTTAAAACAATTTTTATTCCTTTACTAAACAATTATTAAAGGCATTGTTTATTTTAAAATTTCATTGTGCCAAATTATTTTCAAGTGTACAACTTTGTTCTGTAACCAATTGTGTGCAGGTTTCACTTTATAAAAATCTAGAAAGAGTTTGAATTCAAACACATTTGAAATCATTTGAAAATGTTTCCTGGAAAAATCAAACAGAAAATGAAAAAGAGAAAAGAATAAGTAAAAGGCAAGCGCTGCTAAACTAGCCCAGTACTAGATCCGGCCCAAAACCCCACCCGGGCCACTCCCCCCTCTGATCCTTCTCTCACCCGCGACAAACCAACCCTGCAGTCACAAAACGCTGGTCCCTCTCCACGTTAGTGTCTTCTTCCCCAAACTCCGCGCGCAGACGCCGTTGCCACCTGTTTCCTCCCCCTTCACTGCCGCAAATTAAGCCACTTTATTCCCATTGAATCACTGAGTAATTGGCGCCCTGCTCTTGCTACTTAAACACCTCGCCGCCGCGGTCATTTCCCCCCACACTGCACACTCTCCTCGCCACCAGGCTACAGGCAATTCGAGTTCCGCCGCCACTGTATCGAGAGACTCTGGCGAGCCATCACGGTGAGTACCGAGTGCACCTTGACTTCTGGTTCACGCGAGCTGCTTCGCAATCATCCTGCACATATTCTCATGCCTTTCTTTTGTTCTGAATCACCCTAGGCCATCGCCATCGTCCACCTCTGGAAGCGACCGAAGCTCAACTCGACTCCGGCGACTAATTCCGGTGAGCTCCGCGTTCCCCTCTGTTTTTGAACCACACGGTCGTGTTCGCCAGTGTCTAGCGCACCTTCTAACACTTTCTGTTTGGATCCTTGCGCCCCAGAACGTCGTCTTTGACTCTGACAGTGAGCACCCGACGCCTCCAGCAACTCTGATGTGGTCCTGCTGCTGTGTCCGTGCGCCCCAACCCTGCCCGTCCACACGCTGAGCATCCCCACATTCCCGCAGTCTCGGTAAGCACACGCCCGACCCCCTGCCCCTCTAGTTTCGCTGGAACATCACCGGAAGACGCGCAGCCGCCGCGGCAACCATTTGCGCCGCCCGTTGTTGGTCAAAGCAACATGGTCTGCTGGATCTAGATCCAGCGGATGCGATTATATCAACCGCGAAGGGGTATGCGCAGATCTGGGCCGTGCGCAGTAAGTTAGATCCAACGGCCCGTGAGTGTGATCCATCGCGAACCGGTATCGTCCAATCAGACGCTGCCGCGTGGCATGTTATTTGTTTTAAAAATCTGATTTAGATCTATTAGATATTCAAACTTGCAAAATTCATAACTTTTGATCCACACGTTCAAATTTTGCAAATTTTATATCATTAGAATTAGGAGAAAGAATTCTATCCATTTATGCAATGTGTTTAATGTTTTGCTTTTTGTAAAATTGGTTATTTTTACAGAGACATTTATAGGCTTATTTGGAGTATAGAAATTATTTGAAAAATGATTTAGAGACTAAATAAAGTTTGTTTAGTGTGTATTTGTCTTGTTTATGATTCAATACTGTTTCACTTGTCTTGTTTGATTTAGAAAAAAATCATCATAGCATTTGCATGCATTCATATAATTTTGATTGTATATTTTGATATGTGATTTTGGTGCCATTATTTTATGTATAGATTTTGGTGCTAATAGTGATTGTGGTTGTGAAGATTGTTGCTACTCCCCAAACTACCAAGGCAAGTGGTGCTTCATATAATTTTGTCCTAATATTTTACCTATGCATTAGAAATATTTTGTATAGGTCTTGCATGAATATTTTGCTAAGTATCTATATGCTATGCTTGGGAAATCCTAGTAGTTGTAGATATGATAGAATTTCTTGTAAGTAAGATACTTGTTATTTCCATGCTTAGCCTAGATAATAGCAACCAAGGGTGGAATATATTCATGCTATGAGAAATATTTCTAAGTCTTTGACTTATGTTTTGTTTAATAAAACAACTAAGTGAATGAAACACCTGGGTGGAATGGAAAGAATGGTTTGTGTTGAGTGGTTACACAAGGCCCATTTTCATGGTTTACCTTGTGTATGACACTTGTGGAAAGCCACCCAGGAACAAAGGGATTTGAGATGCCAAATGTTAAGAAGCTTCTAGTGCAGCCACATGGCATTATGGGCTCTGCCTGGATCATATAGGTTGCAATAACTTAACCATTTGGACAGTTGGTGGTAGTGGGATGATAGGTTGGAACGCGTCCATTTGGTCTAAGGGACGGCTTCTAAAAGGTCCTGTCTTGGTGAAAATCAAGTTTTGTGGGGAAAGTGCACAACCTCTGCAGATGGAAGAATCTAAGTACTTAGCCATGTCCCTGGTATTGGACAATTTGAGCATCAAGACATGGAAGCTATCAAGAATCTCCTCATCCCAATTTTCTAAGTTAAAACATGTGGTTGAACAAAGGTGAAGGTTCACCAATTTCTATTGGTGGTTCCTTGGGAAAGTTTTGTCAAAGAAAAACTTAGTGTTTTCAACTGATAGGTAAAACTTATTTTGAGCAAAGCAAGCCTAAGCTACACTAGCCAACTTCATGTAGTAACTAGATGTTAATAATCTTCTAAGGTATCACTTGCCAATACTATTCCAATATATTGACCCACTATGGCTGTAACTTGTGATGTTGCAGGATACTCTGATGATGATTAGGGGTTATGAGTCTACACTCAACATGCTTGCCTGTGGCACATGAAGATGAAGACTTCTACTTTATATTGTTAAGTTAAACTCTTGTAATAGCCTATGTCTATGGAGTTGTAAAATACTATGTAATCTTTGGAATGACGTTGTTATAATGACCTTTGTTTCTGTGTACTTCATCTTAAACTGTGGATGCTAGCATTAAATCCAGGGACTAGCATTGCAATCACAGGGATCTTTACCTTTATAAAGGTGGGATCTTACAGCGACGAAGGCGAGTAGGTGGAGGATCATGAGACCGACGGTGAGCGCGGTGCTTGGGAGGGCTCGGAGGTTACCCACCAGAAGATTGAGTGGATGCGTTCTACAAGGCGCATCCCTCTTGAGGTTGATTGTCGCCTTCCCCTCGGTGAGATTTCTCATAAACCCCAGCCCAATGGACGGGTCGTTTTCCTTTCTCACTTCGAGCGTGGCTTTGCTCTTCCTGTTAGCAATTTCTTCAAGTCGTTTTGTCTACTTTCCATTTGCAAGCCCATCATCTTCATGTCAATGCCATTGGCTCCCTTTCTTGCTTTATCTCTACCTGCGAGGGCTACCTTGGTCTTTGGCCCACTGTTCTTCTTTGGCCCAAGTATTTTAACTTTTGGAATTAGGTTGTTCCTGATCTCGATCCCTTCCTCTAAGAAGATGCCTACTCGGTGTGGTGCTGCTAGAATCACGCCTAGGAGGGACTCCATTTTTCCTTGCGTCACTAGCATTGATGCTTGCAAGAAGTGGCATAGAACCTTTCTCTATGTCAAGAAAAGTGGGTCCAACGACTACATCCATCTTCCCCCTTCAAAGATGAAGTTCCTAGCAAGGACCTTTGGAAGCTTGACGCGCGAGACAAGAATCAGGCGGTGAATGAGGCTCATGGAGTCATCGAGAGGTTGCTCGACCCGAAGGAAGAGTTCCACCTGATGGAGGAGGACCTCATGTTCACCTTTATCTCTCGCCAGGTCAGCCCCATCCAGGCCAGGTGCCACAAGATGTGTTTCATGGGTGGCTCTCATGACCCCACTCGGCACTCCACTCTCGAGCTTTCCAACGATTATGTGGCCCACCAAGTCAGGTCCATTTTCAATATGAACTTTGCGGAGGACTGGGCTTGGAGTTGTCTCCCCTTTAGCCGAGATAGGCTCGTTCCATGGGTAAGCCTCCGAGCAACTGTGTGCTGCCGACATATTTTCTACCCGGCACCTACTTGTCACCTATTTTTTGTATTGATTTCATTTTCTTTGCCTTTTGCAGAACATTGTACACCAGGTTGATGATAGCACCGTCCCTCCCGACCGTTATTTCGAGGATCGATTAGATGACGACGGGTCCGAGTTTGACTTGGAGTGCTTTATGCCTATTCCGCATGCTGTCGCTTTTTGACTACGGGTAAGAATCTCACCCGAAATCCTTTGCGGGATTGGTCAGATGATGACGATGATGATTGTGAGATTCTATAGGTACTTGTTCTTTGTCTCAAACTCCTGGCTTATCCCGTTGAGACTTGCATTTACTGCGGCAGCTGGCCAGGTACATGAGGATCCTCCGCTCGCTGTAGGCGGTCGAGGCAAAGTTCATGTCGCCAAATTGAGTAAGCGTCATGGGGCCTCCTCCAGTACCCAGCCCTCCAAGAAGAACTGGGTTCAAACTGTTGCGGCCCCTGAAACCACGTCTTCGCAGCCCCACAAGGCTCCACGCCGGGTCGGTCGACACGTGCCGCGCGACCCCACCGTTTCCGAGTAACTTTCGCTGCATGTTACCTTATATTTTTCCTTTTGTGGTTGTTTCCTTATAGGTTTATGCTTTTATTTTCAGCGCTTCCTTGTCAGCAAACCAGTCAACTTCCTGCACGGCCTCCTCTATCTCGAAACCAGTCTATCCTCCACCGTGCTACTCCAGATTCACAGAGCCCGGTTCGGGTCTCCGCCCCCACGGCTGAAGCTTCCAAGTCTTAGCCTGAGGGCGACTCGGAGGAGACTCGGCCTCTTTATCCAGTTGCTTCTGTTAACCCCAACTTGGGACCCGGCGCCAGCAGCATCGGCACTGAGTCCACCTAGAATGTGCCTACAGTATCTCCCCCAGTTAGTGATCAACCATAGAAGTTAGCTTCTGCTCCCCAGCCTAATATTGAGCCTGCTCACTCCTCTCCATTGTCTCAACAACCCAGTACAAGATCTTCTCCTTCAGCCCCTGCAACCAAAAGCCAGACCCGGCCTGCTCCGCAAGGCTAGACCTGGACTGCGCTTGTCAAGACGTCAGGTCCTAGGCAGCAGACTTTGGTCTTTGATCCTGTCCTAGATACGCAGATCAATCTAACCTCAACAACAAACGCACCTGCTTCGGCGGGTCAGTTGGGTGAATCTGCTGCTGCCGGATCTGGCAGCGTTCCTAGGGCTAGCATTTTGCACGCTAGCGCTGCTGCCACCCGTTCCGGAGTGGGAGCTACCCTGAAAAGGGGGCAAGTCCTTACCCGGACACTTAGCGGGCAGAGCCTTTTCTCCATTGAGCGCTTTGCTTTGGATTGGAACGCTGCATGCGATCAAGAGGCAAGCTCGGGTTCTGATCAGTAGTTGCAGCTGGGACCCAAGACAGTGTCCGAGATGATTTAGCGGGCCATTGCGCTTATGTCCCAAGCGGATCGGGTGAATGAGGTATGCAATTAATTTACTCTTTTATGTTCTGAGTATTTTCATATCCATACATATTCCCTAGTCCCCGAGGTTACTTTCGAGTGAGGGACTTACTCAGCTATAAGCTCTTAGCTAAAACATGTCTTTTCCTCTTTCTTGCCAAGATCCTATGCTGAAAATTCGATCCCCAACCCCCGAGGTTACTATTGAGTAACGCAGTTACTCGGGTGTAAGCTCAAAACTAAGGCATGGTATTTTCTGTTTTTGCCAGGACATTGTGTCAGAATTCTGATCCCTAGCCCCCGAGGTTACCGCTGAGTGACGTAGTTACTCAATTGTAAGATCATAGCCGGATTATACCTCCCTTTTGTTTTTCTGCCGGGATTGAATTTTTCAATCTACTAATCCTTTTCTATTTATTCATCTTTTTGCAGCTTATGCATAACGAGCACACCAAAATTCATCAGGCCCTGATATTGAAATATCAGAAGCTCAAAGTTTCTCATCGGGACTTGAAGGCTGAGACTCAAGGCCGAGGTAAATCTTTACTCGGCCTCTCTCCTACTGGTCATCTTTGTCTTTTTATCTTGACTTCATGTTGTAATTATTTCCACAGCTTCTGCCTAATCCACCATCGACACGCTGCACAAGCAAATCACTGACGCTGAAAGTGATTCCCTTTTCCTAAGAAACTTCGTAGCTTCCTAGCATTAAAGTTTTCTTATTCTTCTGTTCTTCTCTCGGCTACGCCGAGATACTTTTGTCGGTATTGATGAAACATACTTTCTGAATAAGCAGGTCAGCACCAGGTCGAGCTCCAAAAGGAACCAAACGAGGTGACTCGGCTTAAACAGCAGATGGCGGACATGGAGTAGAAACACAAGTCCAAGGTGGAGGGTCTGCGCCAAGAGTTTGTCGAGAAAGATGGACAATATGCTGCTAGAGGTGAGAAGACGAATCAGTTGCTTAAGGAGGCCGAATGAGTGGTGGACTCTGCTCACCAAGACTTAGATGCCCTTCAGGCTAAGTCGAAGATCTGGCAGACCAAGCTTGGCATGATTAACTCTTTTATCGATAGTGAGTTCTTACCCTTTTCGTTGTGCTCTTGTTCTTACTTTTTATCTCTCTTTCCCTATTTTTCGATGATCCCCTTTCTTCCTGCAGAGAACTTTCCTGAGGCCAACATGTTCGCCTTGAGAGCCATGAAGAAAGTGCGGTCCGAGTCTGGCGACCCGGCAGATGGCGAGGTCACTATTGACGAGCATCTGACTGCCCTCGTAGAGCGCGTGACTACTTTGAAGTCATGTCGTGTTGACTTACTTAAGTTGGCAATCCATGCATTTATGACGCTCTGGCCAGATGAAGATTCTCCTGCACTCATTGAACCCCTGGTGGCTAAGCTCTTACTCGTCGAGGAAAGTCTTGATGAATGGCGCGATTCGGCTAGCCGTGCAGCCGCGGATAAGGCCTTGTCCTTTGTGCTCTCTTGGTATGAAGACATCAATCTTGATGTTCTTTAGAATATTAGGGCCGAAGGCAAGTGGAACCATGATCTAGAGCTCATCAAGAGGCGCCAAGAGCGAGCCTACGCAATGGTGGAGTATGCTCTAGTGCATGCCTGGTGCGACGGGCGAAGTTTCCTTGATGCCACCGAGCCTTCTACCGAGACTGCTGAAGATGATGCTGCTGACAGTGATGCCACCGAATCAGACATGGCGACCTAAGCCGACATTCATGATTCGGCAGAGCCCGACGATGCGCCAAGCTCCAAGTCTACCTATGCTCCTCCGAGTCCAACTGCCTCTTAGGCTAGTTAAAACACACTTGAATTTCATGAGATACCCGGTATGCCGGGTGCAGATGTAAGAAATACTGCAGTTCTTTTGGGTATGTGCCTTAGTGAAGGCTTAAACTTTTAATCTAGCTTAAATGCAAATCACTCAGGGGTAAGTCCCCGAGTTTCATTTGTCGTTTTCCTTATCCTTGAATTTGGCTCTTGTCTACCTTTTTTGGCGTTCGACATTAGAGTCTCAAAGTTCTAAGGATTAAGTTAGCGGGTATGAAACTAGGGAACTTGACCTAGGGTCATTCGACATATAGGCTGACATATCCTGCAATGGGTTAGTTATAACTATATATAGGGTCAACTCACGTTTTTTCCTTTGCTTATCCGTTGTTCATGTTTACCCGTCCTTGGCCTTTTTCTCTTGCTTGCCATGAAGCCGTGTTCTCGAACAATAGCATAGTCGAAGAGTTAAACTCATACGTGTATACATTACTATTCCGAGATAAGTGTAGGCAATAACGCCAGCCGACATAAAACAAGTAAGAGTAAACATGTGGGGGAGTCCCCGAGTCAGTTTTTTGAGTCATACCATTTTATTATTAGCACATAGCCGGCATAAGCGTCCAACATATGAGAGTTTGAAAGATACATACATTGCTTTCCCTAGGTATAGAAAGGATGAAGCAATGCCACATTCCATGGCCTTTTTATTTCATCACCTGACCTGTCCGCCTTGTTCTTTTGTGCCTCATGAGCATCTATCAGATAATATGAATCATTGTGCAAGGCTTTGCTTACAATGAATAGACCCTCCCATGGGGGTGATAACTTGTGCATCCCAACTGTGTGTTGCATAAGTCTGAGCACCAAATTCCCTTCTCGTAAAACACGAGGTTGAACTTTCCGGATATGATAGCATCGGAGGTTTTGTTGGTATATGGCGGATCTGGACAGTGCTAGTTCTCGAGCTTCCTCGAGTAAATCAACTCCATCTTCTTGAGCCTCTTTTACCTCGGCTTCCGAGTATTGCCTTACTCTTGGCGAGTCATGCTCTATGTCGCAAGGCAAGACTTGTTCTACCCCATGCACAAGGAAGAACGACGTATAGCTTGTTGACCAATTCGGAGTTGTTCTTAATCTCCATAGCACTAAGTGTAATTTCTCTATCCAACAACCAGGTGATCTCTGGAGTGGTTCCATTAGCCGAGGTTTTATCCTAGGCAGAACTAAGCCATTAGCTCGTTCAACTTTTCCATTTGATTCTGGGTGAGCGATTGACTCTACATCGAGTCTTATTCGATTTTCCCTACAGAATCGAGCAAAAGCCCCTTCAGAAAAGTTTGTGCCATTGTCTGTGATTACGCTATGCAGATGACCATATCTTAAGATTATATCCTTTAGGAATGTGATAGCTATTTTTCTATCAAGATTTTTGATGGATTCACTTCTATCCATTTTGTGAACTTGTCGACCATCACTAATATGCGGGTCATGCCGCCACGTGCTGGTTCGAATGGTCCTACCATATCCAAGCAGCAAACGCAAATGGCCAAGTGATTGGTATAGTCTTTAACTCTGATGCAGGAAAATGTGATTTTGTTGCGTACCGTTGACACCCATTGCATTTTTTCACTAGATCTTGTGCTTCCACCAGTGCACTTGGCCAATAGAATCCATGTCGGAATGCCTTGGCTACCAATTCTCTTGACGAGGCATGATGCTCACATTCTCCTTGGTGAATATCCAACAGTATCTCTTGTCCTTGCTTTGAGCTAATACAACATTGTAACACACTTGTCACACTCCTCTTGTACAGCTCCTTGTTAATTATGGTGTATGCTTTTGCTTGTCTTTCTGTTTGTCTTTCCAATACCTCATCATCCGGCAAAGTTCCATCCCTTAAGTAATTGGATATTGGTTGTGCCCCGATTGGTATCACTGGCGTTGGATATGTTTCTCCATCAATTTCCATTGGCTCAGCCGACCTAACCTGAGGAGTCCCCGAGTGTGATTCGGCAGTCCCCGGGTTAGGTGGAACAGTCCTCGGGTTACTCAAACCTGCCCCTGCGTCAATGTCCATTGGTATAGCATCCAACTCCTAGCTTGCCGGGATGAAGATTGACTCGGAATCGGGTGATGGCTTGATTGATGGCTTTCTGAGATGTTCCAATGCTACTCCTGGCGGCATTGCTTATCGAGATGAGCCTAACTTGGATAACACATCAGCTGCCTCATTTTATGTCCTGGGTATGTGATGAAATTCACATCCATTAAAGTATCCCGAAATCTGCTGCACATGGAAATGATATAGTGCCATATTTGCGTCTAGTGCATCCCAGTTCCTAGAGACTTGTTGGATAACTAAGTCCGAGTCGCCAAAGCACATGATCCTTTTGATGCCAATTTCTTTGGCCACTTTTATCCCATGAACAAGTGCTTCATACTCGGCAACATTGTTGGATGCAGCAAAGTGGATCGGCAACACATGCTTGAGTTGATCCTTCTTAGGTGAAGTAAGAACTATCCCGGCACCCAGACCCATTTTCGTTTTGGATCCGTCAAAGTGAATTTTCCAGTAATTCGGGTCTGGCAATGGTGGCTCATATTGCATTTCCATCCAGTCCACAAAAAAATCCACCACAGGTTGAGATTTAATTGCATCTCGCCTATCGTTGTGGAGTATATGGTGCTAGCTCTATGGTCCATTTTTCCACTCGACCGCTGGCATCTTTACTACCCAATATGTCCAAAATAGGTGCCGCGCATATTACCCGGATTGGGTGTTCCTGAAAATAGTGCTTCAGCTTCTTTGCTGCCATATACACCCCGTATGTCATTTTATGATAGTGGGGGTAATTTTGTTTCGATGTGGAGAGCACTTCGCTCAAATAATAAACTGGTATTTGGACTGATTTGCCCTCTTCTTCACGCTCTACCACTATCACTGCACTACCAACTTGATTGGTTGCTGCGACATAGAGCAACATTGGCTCTTTGGATAGTGGTGAGGCTAGTATTGGTGTTGTTGCCAACATCTTTTTGAGCTCATGGAAAGCGCTATCAGCTTGCTGTGTCCATGTGAATTTATCTGACTTTTTCATTAGTTGATATAATGGTAAGGCTCTTTCGCCTAGCCGACTTACAAACCTGCTCAATGAGGCCAAGCACCCTGTGAACTTCTGTACATCATTGAGGGTCTTAGGAAATTCCATTCTTTCGATGACCCTGATCTTTGTTGGGTTAGCCTCAATTCCTCGGCTGGATACAAGGAATCCGAGTAACTTTCCAGCCGGGATACCAAAGGTGCATTTTTCTGGGTTAAGTTTCATCCGGAATCTTCTTAAGTTTACGAATGTTTGACGCAAGTCCTCGATTAGAGTATGACTTTGTTTGGTTTTTATTACCACATCATCGACATATACTTGAACGTTTTTATCAAGCTGATCTTGCAAGCATTTTTGCATGCATTTTTGATATGTTGCACCTGCGTTTCTTAACTCGAACGGCATATTATGATAGCAATAAGCCCCATACGGGGTGATAAAAGTTGTCTTTATTTGATCACTCGGATTTAGTGGTATCTGATGGAAAGCAGAATACGCATCCACAGATGACAACAACTTACACCCGGAGGAAGAGTCAATGACTTGGTCCATCCGTGGCAGGGGAAATGGATCTTTTGGAAACGCCTTATTGAGATTCATGTAGTCAATACACATGCGCCATACTACTGCCATGTTCGGGTGATCCTTTTTCTTCCCGACCAAGACTGGATTTGACAACCAATCTGGATGTAGTACTTCCATGATAAACCCAGCAACCAAGAGCCTGGCTATCTCGGCAGCTATTACTTTCCTCCTATCTTCGGCGAAGCGGCGGAGGGGTTGCTTCACTGGCTTGGCATCTGGCCTCACATGCAGAGAGTGCTCAGCCAACTCCGTCGGAACTCCCTGCAAATCATGTGTGGACCATGCAAAGATATCCTGATTCTCACGGAGGAAGTTGATGAGCTCGCCTTCCTATTTGTCAGTTAACCCCGCGCCAATGGTCACTGTGCGCTCCGGGAAAGACTCATCAATCTGTATCTTTTTTGTCTCCTTAGTAGCTTGGAAAGACACACTGCCATGCGGATTAGTGAGTGTTGGCATAGACATATGTGCCACCTTAGCCAACGATGCTACCTCCATCATTTACTTCTTTTCCTGTCCTATTACCAGTGACTCGTCCAGCAAAGACCTGGCTGAGGAGCATGCGATAGATCGCTTGTAGTCACCCTCAACTGTGATAACTCCACATGGACCTGGCAGCTTCATCTTTAGATAAGCAATGTGAGGAGTGGCCATTAACTTTGCCATAGCTGGTCTACCGAGTAACTCATGATACGAGCTGACAAGGTCCACCACCTCAAACTCTATGGCTTCAGTGCGACAATTATCCCTGTTGCCAAATAAGACATCAACCCAGATCTTCCCAATTGGTTCACATGACAATCCCGGCACAATGCCATGGAACATTGTCTTAGTCGGCTCCAGCGTGTTCATGGTGATGCCTAGCTTGAGCATAGTATCCTTGTACATGATGTTGATGCTACTGCCATCGTCTATCAGTACCTTGGAGAACTTCACATTGATATCTGGGCCCATGAAAGTTGGATCTAGTATCAGAGCATACCCTCCTGGTGTCGGCATGATATTGGGGTGATCCTTTATGCTCCACGTTATTTCCTGCTCAGACCAATGCATGATTTTGGTATTGCTGGCATTGTGGCATTTAATACCATCATCCATCTCTTCTGACTTTTCTTATCGGTTGGCTCTGTGACAAACACGACATAGCTCTAGCTATTCTCTCTGTACTCATTTCTGGTTCTGTGGCCGACATGAGCACCATCGTTCCTTGGATCATGCACTTGGTGCATAGCCTCTCTTCTTTCTTGATTACGGTATCTTGGCTATTGGTTTTCATACCTCTGCTCAACACCAATAACTTGAGCATTTCCCCCTGTAAGTAGTGGTGGGGGAGGTGGTGGTAGCTGCTGAATTGGCAAGTCTACTCTGTCACCCTTCTGGAACCAAGTACATTGTCGAGTTTTGTGGTTTGCCGGTTTACTTGGACTCGGCGTGTGAAACTTGCATGGCTGATCCAACATCATCTCATAAGTGTACTTTTGACTTTCTTGATATGGCTTTCTCTGTTCACAGGTATTTTTCCATCATTTTTTGCTATCCATTGTTGTTTCCCACTTGGCCTTTGACGCTGGCTGCTTCCAGCATCAGGGTGATCTTGACTTACGGCTACAACCTGAGTTGAACCATACTTGTAATCTCGCCTATCATCTCGTCGTTTTCTCCTGTACTCGCCTCTCTCATGGAACTGTTGTGACCCGGCTGCATCATAGATCTGAGTATTAGTGATCCTTTCCACCGACATGAGCAGAGGCTGAGTCGGATCTCCTAATGCATACGAGTCGGCAATCCTTATTGTTTCGGCTAAGATTGTCGGCATATCTCTCTGTAATCTTTGCCATAGCACACTTCCGTGTCTGCATCTTTGTGCAAACCACGTAATGGCCTGGGACTCAATTACTCCTTCACAAGAATTGCGCATAGTGCACCATCTAGTAAGAAATTCTCTGTCTATTTCATATGGCTTGTTTGCACATAGACAGTTGCCGTGGGCGATTCGGCCTCTTGTAGGTGCTTTTGAACTTACTCACAAAAGTTTCTTGGAAATTAATCCAGTTGTTGATACTTCCGGGTGGCAAATTATTCAGCCACCCCCTCGCTGGTCCTTCTAGCATCTGCGGCACGTATCGCACTACCCATCTCAAATTACCCTGCGGAATTTTTACCGCAGTTCCGTAATCGATAAGCCAGTCCTCTGGTTGTGTGCTTACATCATACTTTTTTGTTCCTCTTGCCAGCTGAAAGTTTGGCACTGGTGGCTCTGTCATGATCCTTGGGCCAAAGCATGATGGGCCCTGTGGTCCCTCTGAATCGATAAGCTATGCCATTTTTATTCGGTCGAGCTTTAGTCTTGCATCATCCGGTTGGAGGTTTCTGCCTCCTAGCCTTGACCCCATCGCTTGATATACATGATCTCGCAATTCATATCCATCATTTACCATTGCTGAGTAACCATCATTGTATTTGTTGGCATTTAGGTCTGTAGGTTGCTGCACTACTTTTCCCGCGCTTTGCTGTCTTCTTTCGAGTTGGGCTGGTGGAGGATTCAGAGCTGGGTTCCCTCCTCCTGTCGAGTGAGCCCCACGCCTAGGATGAGGTGCGAAGTTCTAGCCTCCATTATCATTTCTTTGTCCGCCTTGCATTTCTCGGCCAGCATTTTCTTGGTTTTCGTTTCCTTGACCGGCATTTCTTCTTGTGCCTTGGGAACAAGCTGGGTTCCCTAGAGCCACTGTCGGATCATAGGCAACCATCTTCTTGTTTTTTCTTGAGTCCACACTTTTCTTTTTTCTCTTTCTTGGCGCATCCCATGGCGAGGAGGCTGTATGTCATGCAAATTTGGCCTGGATTGGGTTTGCCGAGTGAATGAGCTGTGACCTTCCAGCTATACCCGGATTTGCCCTATAGTACGCTTCATTCAGCTTTCCTGCTGCTCTCATCAACTCGTTTACTCATTCCTGTTGCTTTTTCTTTGCCTCACCCGTCAAGCGGGGTAGCTCGGCCATTGCTGCGTCTACTGGTCTCAAGTTTGCTGCTACCATATTGTATGTCGGTGGAATGGATGTTTCGTTGCTGCACTCTGGGGTTACTTTGGACGTAGCATCTGCCAACTCTTCATTGAGATTCCTTCCTCTTATCCTGGGCTAATTCCTTCGCTATTTCCAACACCCTTTTCCTTGTTTCCTCTAACTTGGCTTGCATACGCGCCGGGTCAGCTACTGATGCCACTGGCTCTGCTAATTTTTCTATTGCTTCTTACAACTCCTTGTCTCTTTTACTCCTATCTATGTTCTCTGGCTTCTCCAGTGGTTCCTTCGCGGTTCTCGCTACCCTTGGCGTTGCGTCCGGGTTTTCTTCCTCAGCATTCTTATTCACTACACGAGCTACAGGAGGTGCTAGGGGACACGATGGATTAGGAGCAGTCATCATTACCTTGGCGGAGACGAGCGGATGAAGCTTTCCCGTGGTGTGAACCACAGGTGGATCCGGCGGCAAGACGACGCGCTCTGGGTATGCGCGTTCAACATGCACGGTGACATAGAATTGGTGCTCTCCGAACTTGATGAAGCAACCGCCCCTAGGGAACGGCTTGGTCCCGAAGCAGCCCGCGTTGTCGCTGACGAAGTTGAGCGCTCCAAACCTTTGGATGAGGCCGGAGTAGATGCGCTCGCCTGTTGTGGCGATGATGTTGCCCGTCCGTATGAAAACTCCAACAAGCGCCTGCTTCTTCCCCACGGTGGGAACCAACTGTCGTGGTGGTGTCACGATAGATGCCATGGGTAGGCATAATTTGGGGGCCGAATGGACGCTTGTGGTAACCGGGGAGGGACTGCACGGTCTAGCTATGCATGATGAACATGAAGAACTCTCCAGACTTATGATTTTTATTCCTCCTAGAAGTTTACAAGTGCTCCTCGAGTTGTTGAGGCATAGCCTCAGTGCACTAGTTCACTACTTGGTCGAACTTCCTCAAACCCTAGCTGTGCCCCTCCTTATATAGGCGATGGGGTATCTAGGTTACAACTTTGGGCCCTAGGGTTTACTGTTTTGATCTTTATCCTTACTGTGCGGGCGGTCATAGGCCAGCCCTTGGCCCTTGACCCAGTCTACAAAGCTGTAGAGCCAACGGTCTTCCCGTACGTAGGCGCCAGCTCTTCGGCGTCATACGGTGCTTTTGTATGTCAATCCTTGCTTTTGGCGTCACCCGGTAGCGCCCTTCTCTTTTGACCATGCTTTACCATGGTCCCTCCTAGATCTTACTCGGAAAGCTACCACGCGTCCTTCTTGACTCAGCCTTCCTTGGTGAGATCCGGCCTGGCGTTACCTGCAAGACAAACAACTTTGTCATATGTGGGCTGACATACTTCTTATGTCGGCCTTACACAGGCTTCGTATCTCGGCCGTCGTGACCTGGCCTGTGGTTTATTTGACTCGTCCTAAGCGAAGTTGGGCAATGTTTTACCCCTTATGACCTACCAGGGGTTACCCGCCCCCCCCCCCCCAACATCGGTGGACCTTCTAGACCCTTCTAGAACATTCCGGTGAAAACAGCTAAACCATTCCCGAACTCCGGAATTGGACTTTCCTTATATGAATCTTATTATCCAGACCATTCCGGATCTCCTCGTGATATCCCAGATCCCATCTGAGACTCCGAGTAACATTCGTTCTATTTACGCACAATCCATATCTACTAAACAACATTGAATCCTTAAGTATGTCTCCCTACAAACCATGAATTATGCAGACATGATCACGACTCTTCTCCGATCAATAACCAATATAGAAATCTAGAAATTCATAAGGCTCCCACATATATCTACGATTACTTCATGATCGAATGAACCATTTACATACGATACTGTAAGATCCCTCTTTTGTAAAGGAAAGGATCCCTGTGATTGCAATGCTAGTCCCTGGATCAAATGCTAGCATCCACAGTTTAAGATGAAGTACGCAGAAACAAAGGTCATTATTACAAGTCATTCCAGAGACAAACATAGTCTTTTACAAACTCCATGGCCACAGGACTAGTACAAGAGTTTAAATATGTAATAAGATAAATAAGTCTTCATCTTCATGTGCCACAGGCAAGCATGTTGAGTGTAGACTCATAACCCCTAATCACCATCAGAATAACCTGCAACATCATAAGTTACAGCCATAGTGGGTCAATACATTGGAATAGTATTGACAAGTGATACCTTAGTAGAATATTGGTAGACTAGATACTATATGCATTTTTGGCTAAGTGTAGCATATGCTTGCTTTGCTCAAAATAGGTTTTACTTATTAGTTGAAAACACTAAGTTTTTCTTTGTCAAAAACTTTCCCAAGGAACCACCAATAGACATTGGGGAACCTTCACCCTTGTTCAACCACAAGTTTTTACTTAGAAATTGGGATGAGGAGATTCTTGATAGCTTCCATGTCTTGATGCTCAAGCTGTCCAATACCAAGGACATGGCTAAGTACTTAGATTCTTCCATCTGCAGAGGTTGTGCACTTTCCCCACAAGACTTGATTTTCACCAAGACAGGACCTTTCAGAAGCCTTCCCTTAGACCAAATGGACGTGTTCCAACCTATCATCCCACTACCACCAACTGTCCAAATGGCTAAGTTATTGCAACCTATGTGATCCAGGTAGAGCCCATATTGCCATGTGGCTGCACTAGAAGCTTCTTAACATATGGCATCTCAAATCCCTTTGTTCCTGGGTGGCTTTCCACAAGTGAGATACACAAGGTAACCATAGAAATGGGCCTTGTGTAACCACTCAACACAAACCCTTCTTTCCATTCCACCCAGGTGTTTCTTTCACTTAGTTGTTTTATTAACAAAACACAAGTCCAAAGACTTAGAAATATTTTCTCATAGCATGAATATATAACCACCCTTGGTTGCTACTAGCTAGGCTAAGCATGGCATTGATAAGAATCTTAACTTAGAAACTTTCTAGCAATTCTATAACTACTAGGATTTCCCAAGCATAGCATATAGATCAAAATATTCATGCAAGTCTAGCAAAATATTTCTAATGCAAAGTTGAAAACATAGGAATGAAATCATGAAGTACCACTTGCCTTGGTAGCTTGGGGAGTAGAAACAATCCTCACAATCACAATCACTATTTGCACCAAAATCTACACATAAAATGATGGCACAAAATCACATAAACAATAAATACAAGCAAAAATACATGGATGCATGCAAAAAGCTATGTGATGATTTTCTACACCAAACAAGACAAGTGCACAGAACTAAAACATAAACAAGTACAAAACAAGCCAAATAAACTTTATTTGCATAGCAAAACATTTTCCAAAAAAAATTAATATACACAAATTAGGCCTACACATGTTTCTGTAAAACAAACATTTTAACAGAAGCAAAACATTAAACACATTGCACAGATGGAAAGGATTTTCTCTCTTGATTCCATTGATATAAAATTTGTCAAATTTGGACGTGGGATTCAAAAGTTATGAATTAAACAAGTTTAAACATCTAATAGATCTAATTCAGAAATTTAAAACAAAACTCATGCCACGCGGCGCTTCCTGATTGGATGGTACCTCTTCGCTCAGGATCACGCCTCCGAACCTTTAGATCTAACTAAAACGCGCGGCTCAGATCTCTACTTACCCCTTTGACTATGTTCTATCGCGTTCGTCCGATCTACATCGCACGGCTCTCAGCGACTGACCAACGAGTGGCGGCGCTGGCGGCGGCGTGCTCTGGCGGTGAAGTTGCCGGAGTTACAGGAGGCGAGAGGGCAAGGGAAGGTTCTCACCGAGGTCGTCGCGACGTGCTGATGCTCAACGATGCCTCAGTTGACGAAGGGGCGCTCGGGGTCGTTGTGGATTGCTCGTCGGAGAAGTCCCTGGCGACGGTGCTCTCGGTTGGCGACGGAGACGATGTTCTGGGCCACGCTAAGACAAGAAAAGGGTGTCGTTAGGTGCGTAGGATGCTGGGGATCACACGCGTATCAAACAGAGGAAGAGGGGAAGCTGGGGCTTACGGGGAACGGTCGCCGGAGTTCGAGCAGACGGTGGCAGAGCTCAGTCGATGATGTTGCCGAGGCTACAGAGTATGCGCGAGCAAGCGGAGAGTATCAGTAGGTGCGAACGGAGATGTAGAATAGGCTAGTCTGAACCATAGGCAGAGGGGAATGCGGTGCTTACCGGAATTCGACGACGAACTCGTCGGAGCAGAGGGGCGTCCAGAGAGAAATCCGAGCAGCCTGGTGGCTCCGGTGGGGTGGGGTTTGGGGGAAAAGGAGGAGGGAGGCATGATGCTTAAGTAGGCGAGGACATGGGCGATAATTACTCGTGAATTCAACGGAATTGAGGCCGCGAATCAAACAGGAAACGGCCGGAGTGATTTGGGGAGGAACTCGTCGCTGGGTTGAGATGATGACTGTTGTCTGGGCCGCAGTTGTCAGCGAGAGAAAAGAAGAGGAGGTGGGTCCAGGCAGTCAGTGACTCTATGGGTGTGGTTGCGAGTAAAAGAAAACGTTTCGCGGGAGGGAGTTGCTGGGCTAGATGGGTCGAGCTGGGCTGGGTTGGGCCAGATTAGCTGATTGCTTTATTTTTTCCCTTTTGCTTTTCTTTTTCTGTTTGATTTTTCTAGAAATGATTTCAAACCCTAATTCAAATAAGTTTGATTTCAAATCTTCTCTAGATTTTTATACAGTGAACTTAGTACTCAAATGTGTGTCAAAACACTTCTCCTTACTCAAACACATTTTGGTTACTTCAAAAATAAAATAAAACCAAGCCTTTATGAGATATACATAAAGGGCATAAATTTGGTTTTATATCATACTTTGTTTTGAAACCTTTTCTCAAGATTTGGAAAAATACTTAAGTTTGAACCCCAAACATTACTTAATAAAATAATTGCCTTTCTCATTAGAAAGTAGTACTAAGGCTAGAGCATACTTACATAAAATAATGAGCAACATATGCTCCTATTTTTGAAATGGTTTTGAAATGGAACCCTAAATGATCATGGATGCATGGATGATATGCATGAGTTTTGAAACATGATTTTAGGGATGTTACAAATCTAACCCCCTTAAGGTGAATCTCGCCCTCGAGATTCGGGTTGGCTAGCAAATAGGCGAGGGTGGTCTTTCCGAAGATCATCTTCTCTTTCCCATGTTGCTTCTTCTTCGGAATGATGGTTCCATTGAACTTTGCAGAATTTGATAGTCTTAGTCCGAGTAACTCTTTCTGTAGTCTCAAGAATCTTGATAGGTTTCTCTTCATGGGTGAGATCACTCTCCAATTGAACCTCTTCCAAAGGTATAGTATCCTTCAAAGAAGTCTCTTCCATTTCTGGATGGCATTTCTTAAGTTGACTCACATGAAACACATTATGAAAAGCTGACAAAGACTCTGGCAATTCAATCTCATAAGCTACTTGTCCTTTACGACTCAGAATCTTGAATGGACCAACATATCTTGGGGCCAATTTTCCTTTGACTCCAAACCTCTTCACTCCATGAAGTGGTGACACTCTAAGATAAGATCTATCACCTACTTCATAGGTGACTTATCTACGCTTAGGATCTGTGTAGCTCTTTTGTCGAGACTGTGCTATCTTCAATCTGTCCTTAACTAGCTTGACTTTCTCTTCAGCCTCTTTGATTAGTTCTGGTCCGAACAAACTTCTTTCTCCCACACCATTCCATAGCAATGGGGTGGTACACTTTCTCCCATAGAGAAACTCAAATGGTGCCATCTCAATACTCGCTTGATAGCTGTTATTGTAAGAGAATTCTGCGTAAGGCAGACTTTCATCCCAACTGGCTCCATAGTCTAGAGCACATGCTCTCAACATATCTTCAAGAATCTGATTAGTCCTTTCTGTCTGTCCATCAGTCTGAGGATGAAAAGCAGTGCTGAATTCCAACCTCATTCCCAATGACTCATGTAGTTGTCTCCAAAAATGAGAAGTGAATTGAGTTCCCCTATCATACACAATACTCTTGGGTACTCCATGTAGACATAAAATTCTACTCATATAAATCTTGGCTAACTTAGCACTTGTATAGGTTGTCTTCACGGGTATGAAATGAGCCACTTTAGTTAGGAGATCCACTACTACCCAAATAGAATCATATCCTGACCGGGTCCTTGGCAATCCGGTAATGAAATCCATACCAATCTTGTCCCACTTCCAATCAGGACTAGGTAGTGGTTGTAACAATCCTGCTGGTTTCTGATGTTCCGCTTTCACTCTACTACATACATCACACAAAGCAATATGTTCGGCGATGTCCTTCTTGAGATTATTCCACCAAAATCTTTCCTTCATATCCATGTACATTTTGGTGTTACCCGGATGAATGGAATATGGTGAGTTGTGTGCTTCTTGTAATAATAGTTTCCGAAGCTCCGGATCTTGTGGAACACAGATACGTTTTCCATACCATAAAGTACCCTGTTCATCTTCATGGAATCCTTTGGATTTTTCCTTGCCAATCTTTTCCTTAATCTCTTCAATTTCCTTATCTGTCTTTTGTGCTTCTTTGATCTTGTCCAACAAAGTGGGTTGAACATCCAAAGACATGAGATGTCCTTCAGGCACAATCCCTAAACTGAGATCTCTGAATTGAGCACACAGATCATCTGGCAATTCTCCCATAGTAAGGCCATTCACAAAAACCTGACGGCTTAGAGCATCCCGTACAACATTTACTTTACCGGGATGGTATTGCAAACTCAAGTCATGGTCCTTGATAAGTTCTAGCCATCTTCTTTGTCTCATGTTGATTTCTTTCTGGGTGAAGATATATTTCAAACTCTTGTGATCTGTGAACACTTCAGATCGCTTTCCCAAAAGATAATGTCTCCATGTTTTGAGTGCATGGACAACAGAGGCTAACTCTAAATCATGAGTAGGGTAGTTTACTTCATGAGTTTTGAGTTGTCTCGAGGCATAAGCCACAACTTTTCCTTCTTGCATAAGTACCACACCTAATCCATGATGAGATGCATCACAATACACATGGAAATATTTCTCCAAATCTGGCAAACATAAGGCTGGTGCTGTCACTAGTCTCTTCTTCAATTCTTGGAAACTGAGTTCACAGCCTTCGGACCAAGAAAATTTCTTGTCTTTCTTTAGCAACTCTGTCATAGGCTTAGCTACCTTGGAGAAATTCTCAATAAACCTTCTGTAGTATCCTGCCAAGCCAAGGAAATTACGAACCTCTTTCACTGACTTGGGATATTCCCATTCAGTTACAACTGAAACTTTAGCAGGATCACCTGCTACACCATCTCCTAACACAACGTGTCCAAGAAAACCAACTTCATTTAACCAAAATTCACACTTGCCGAATTTGGCATACAGCTTATGCTCTCTAAGCTTCTCAAGTATCAAACGTAAATGTCCTTCATGCTCTTCTTTGCTCTTGGAGTAGATCAAAATGTCATCGATGAAAACGACAACAAACTTATCAAGAAATTCCATGAACACCTTGTTCATCATATTCATGAAGTATGCTGGTGCATTGGTCAAACCAAATGGCATCACAGTATACTCATACAATCCATACCTTGTGGTGAAAGCTGTCTTAGATATGTCTTGTTCCTTTATCTTGAGCTGAAAATAACCTGACCAGAGATCAATCTTTGAGAACACACATGCTCCTTCTAACTGATCAAACAAATCATTGATTCTAGGCAAAGGGTATTTATTCTTGATAGTAACCTCATTGAGTGAACGGTAATCTATGCATAACCTTTGACTTCTATCTTTCTTCTCCACAAACAAGACTGGTGCTCCCCAAGATGAAGAACTTGGTTGGATAAAACCTTTCTGCAACTGTTCTCCAAGTTGTTTCTTGAGTTCTTTTAGTTCATCAACTGACATCTTGTATGGTCTCTTTGCTATCGGTCCAGATCCTGGTAGCAAATCAATAAGAAATTCCACATCTCTATCTGGTGGCATTCCCGACAATCCTTCTGGAAACACATCCGGATATTCACTCACAATTGGCACACTGTCCATGCTAACCCCTTAAGAGAATTTAGCTTACTCCTTTTTGATTCAAAGTTGGTCTTGAATCTGATCCTTTTGTTTTCTGGAGTTGTGAGTGAGACAGTATGGTTGGCACAATCTATCACTCCTTTGTTCTTAGTCATCCAGTTCATTCCCAAAATAACATCCAATCCTTGGGAGTTTAGAATTATCAAGTTAACAGGAAACTTATACTTCCCAAACTCTATGACTAGATCATGGCATCCTGAGTTCACTATCATTTCTTCGCCAGGAGAACTTACTTTTATAGGACACCCAATAGTTTCTACCGGTAGTTCATTTCTTTCAACAAATGCTCTTGATATGAATGAATGAGATGCACCAGTATCAAAGAGAACAAATGCTGGAACAGAATTGAGTTTGAACTTACCAGCAACAGCATCAGGTTCCTCATAGATTTCCTCCACATTGATGTGGTTCACTTGTCCCATTTGAAAGGGGTTGGGCTTATTGGGTCCTTCAACTTTCTTTTCTGGGCATTCATTTGCATAATGCCCCATCTTATTGAACTTGAAACATTCAACCTGACTAAGATCCTTCTTGACAGGCTGGCTTCCACTGCCACTTCCACTTCCACTATGGTGGCTCTTATATCCACCCTTGTGATTTTTGTACTTATCGTTGTCATGACTACAGTGGTGCTTGTTGTCATGATAACGGTTGTGGTTGTGGTGCTTGTTGAACTTCCCATGCTTGTGCGATCCAGAACTCCCACTATCATCGTAATGGGAACGTTTGTGAGACTATCCCGAGCTGTGTTTGTCAGAGTGCTTTCTCTTCCTCCTTTCAACTTGTTTCATCTTGCTCTCCAAAATAGCAGCCTTGTCACAAAGAGACTGGTATGTAGGAACATAGGCCACAGCTAACTGCAGGTTCAATTCATCATTCAACCCTTCAAGTAACTTTTCCTTCCTCTTAGCATCAGTGTCAACTTCATCCGGTGCATAACGCGCCAGATTGTTGAACTCCTCAATATACTCTGCCACGCTGCAGTGCCGCTGCTTCAAGTTATGAAATTCCTTTTTCTTCAGACTCATCACTCCGTATGAGATGTGAGCAGTATGGAAACCATCTTCGAAGATACCCCATGTCACATCCGCAATGGGAGTGGTGATCTGGAAGTTATCCCACCAAGTGGCTGCTGGTCCTTCCAACAAGTGTGCTGCAAATCTGACCTTCTCTTCATCAGTACAGCCAACAGTTACCAAGTCCTCGTTCACAGAGCGTAGCCAATCATTGGACATCATAGGATCAGTAGTTCCTAAGAACTTTGCTGGCCTCGGTCTTAAGAACCTGGTAAGCATGTCAAAACCCGGTGGGTTGTTCTGATTGTTGTTGTTGTTATTATTATTGTTGTTGTTGGTGTTGTTCTGATTCTGAATGAAAGTAGTCATCATTTGCATCAGCTGAGTCTGAGCTGTCATCATTTTCTGCATCTCAGGGGTGATGTTGTTGTTGTTGGGGTTGGGATTGGCACGTCGGGGAGGCATCTGTGGTTTTCAATAAGGATAAGAATGAGATACCCATAAATGCTAACATGCACAATACATCACATAACAATCACCAACAAACATGCATCATAGTAGTAAAGGTTCAACAATCCAGACAACAAGTTTTTGAAAAGTAAACACACACATAGCAATCCATCCACATGTTGGATGGTCATTGCGACTCAAAGGCATGATAAATAAAGGTAAATGAGTAGTCATCACTACTCCTCTACATTAACCTCCTCATCAACAAGTGTAAGACCTGCATTCTCCATAGCGGTCTTGTATTCCTCGACATTGGTGGTCAAGGTCTCTACTTTGGCTTTGAGAGCCCTCTTCTGTGCACGAAGCCTCTCAATCACACCTTGCTGATGCTCGAGCTCGAAGTCCTTGGCCTCTAGTTCCGTAGTCATGTCTCGAATCCTCTTTTTCCTATCTTGGACTCACTTCTCTTGAATCTTGAACTTTCTATCCTGACTCTCAAACTTGGCCTCCATCTCCTTGACTATCTCATCTTGCTCCGCGAAGAGCTTGTCCTTCTCACGAAGCTGCACATGGAGTTCGTCATTGCTAAGCATGACGTTAGTCCTATCAGTGTCTAGGTGCCTAAGAAGAACCTCTAAGTCCTAGAGGTATAGACGAATCGGCTCTGCCGTCTCTCTCGAAGTATCCTCAAAGTCAATGGCCTCACCATCCTCATCACGTCTACCGAAGACATGGAAGTGAGTACCTCTAACCTCTCGAGAGTGTCTCCCTAGCAAACGCCCAAGCAAATCTTGCATGACTACCTCTAGGCCTCTCTCCTTGTCATCATGCATGAGCTTGAAGATGATTGCCTCTGTGGTAGGCTCAGTCTGGCGTCCTGGCTGATTGACCTTGAAGCCCCAAAGGTCTTTCCTCTCAAACTTGGTGAGGGGAAGCATCATGATGGTAGGAAGTGGGAGATTGAGAAAACTAGGGATCTCAATAATACGAGTGCCAAAGCGATTTCCCTTGAACTCTTCAGCCATGCTGATAGTAACATTAGGAATCTATTTAATAAGATAGAAAAAGTTAGAATCAACATAATTTAAGATAATTCACAAGACAAGGCATCACATGCATATATTTGGAAATCAAAACACACCAAGTCATGGCATACATAGATCCATTACAAACAACCAAGGTTCAACTTATTTTAAACAACATTTGGAAAATAAAATGATAAGTGTGGTGGTCCAACTAACGGAGTACGTTTACAATCCCATCTCACTTGCCAAGTTGGCTAACAGGGCATCCCTAGAGGCAATCTGTCTATCTAGATCACATGAATCCATTGCTAAGTCTATGATGTCCTCCCTTAAACTTTGGTTGGTAGCCTCTAACTCTTGGGTATGTTTCTTTTCTTCCTTAAGATCAGTCTGGGTATTGCGCATTCTGCACTTGATTCTATCACCAAGTTCTTTGATGGCCTTCCAAGCTGCATCCCTTGCTGAATCAAAGAATGTGGTGTGCATCACTGAGTTGGTGACCATGCAGAATCCTGAGTCCTTGTGGTTGTCTTCCTTGTTTTTATACAAGTGAAGTTGCACCCACCAGTACTGAACTCCTTCATCCATCACAGGAAAGCCTTTGTATACAGCTGCACCATGTATTCCCATGGCAACCATGAGGTCCTTGAGAGCCTTGGGGAATTCTATCTCACATTCCAAAGTCATAGTCATGAGTGGTCCCTTCTTCACGGCTTCGTTGATGGAGTTCATCTACAAATAGAGATGAGAAAGAATATTAGAAAAGTTTACGAGAAGAAGAGATAAGTGTGGAAGTTGTTGAATTTTTTTTCCTTAGTGGTTTCCAATCCTAGGGTCATAATCCTACAGGCAACACAGTGCTCTGATACCATCTGTAAGATCCCTCCTTTGTAAAGGAAAGGATCCCTGTGATTGCAATGCTAGTCCCTGGATCAAATGCTAGCATCCACAGTTTAAGATGAAGTACGCAGAAACAAAGGTCATTATTACAAGTCATTCCAGAGACAAACATAGTCTTTTACAAACTCCATGGCCACAGGCCTAGTACAAGAGTTTAAATATGTAATAAGATAAATAAGTCTTCATCTTCATGTGCCACAGGCAAGCATGTTGAGTGTAGACTTATAACCCCTAATCACCATCAGAATAACCTGCAACATCATAAGTTACAGCCACAGTGGGTCAATACATTGGAAAAAGTATTGGCAAGTGATACCTTAGTAGATTATTGGTAGACTAGATACTATATGCATTTTTGGCTAAGTGTAGCATAGGCTTGCTTTGCTCAAAATAGGTTTTACTTATTAGTTGAAAACACTAAGTTTTTCTTTGTCAAAAACTTTCCCAAGGAACCACCAATAGACATTGGGGAACCTTCACCCTTGTTCAACCACAAGTTTTTACTTAGAAATTGGGATGAGGAGATTCTTGATAGCTTCCATGTCTTGATGCTCAAGTTGTCCAATACCAGGGACATGGCTAAGTACTTAGATTCTTCCATCTGCAGAGGTTGTGCACTTTCCCCACAGGACTTGATTTTCACCAAGACATGACCTTTCAGAAGCCTTCCCTTAGACCAAATGGACGTGTTCCAACCTATCATCCCACTACCACCAACTGTCCAAATGGCTAATTTATTGCAACCTATGTGATCCAGGAAGAGCCCATATTGCCATGTGGCTGCACTAGAAGCTTCTTAACATATGGCATCTCAAATCCCTTTGTTCCTGGGTGGCTTTCCACAAGTGAGATACACAAGGTAACCATAGAAATGGGCCTTGTGTAACCACTCAACACAAACCCTTCTTTCCATTCCACCCAGGTGTTTCTTTCACTTAGTTGTTTTATTAACAAAACACAAGTCCAAAGACTTAGAAATATTTTCTCATAGCATAAATATATAACCACCCTTTGTTGCTACTAGCTGGGCTAAGCATGGCATTGATAAGAATCTTAACTTAGAAACTTTCTAGCAATTCTACAACTACTAGGATTTCCCAAGCATAGAATATAGATCAAAATATTCATGCAAGTCTAGCAAAATATTTCTAATGCAAAGTTTAAAACATAGGAATGAAATCATGAGGTACCACTTGCCTTGGTAGATTGGGGAGTAGCAACAATCCTCACAATCACAATCACTATTTGCACCAAAATCTACACATAAAATGATGGCACAAAATCACATACACAATAAATACAAGCAAAAATACATGGATGCATGCAAAAAGCTATGTGATGATTTTCTACACCAAACAAGACAAGTGCACAGAACTAAAACATAAACAAGTACAAAACAAGCCAAATAAACTTTATTTGCATAGGAAAACATTTTCCAAAAAAAATTAATATACACAAATTAGGCCTACACATGTTTATGTAAAACAAACATTTTAACAAAAGCAAAACATTAAACACATTGCATAGATGGAAAGTATTTTCTCTCCTGATTCCATTTATATAAAATTTGTCAAATTTGGACGTGGGATTCAAAAGTTATGAATTAAACAAGTTTAAACATCTAATAGATCTAATTCAGAAATTTAAAACAAAACTCATGCCACACGGCGCTTCCTGATTGGATGGTACCGCTTCGCTCAGGATCACGCTTCCGGACCGTTAGATCTAACTAAAACGCGCGGCTCAGATCTCTCCTTACCCCTTCGACTATGTTCTATCGCGTTCGTCCGATCTACACCGCACGACTCTCAGCGACTGACCAACAAGTGGCGGCGTTGGCGGCGGCGAGTGGCGGCGGCGTGCTCAGGCGGTGAAGTTGCCGGAGTTACAAGAGGCGAGAGGGCAAGGGAATGTGCTCACCGAGGTCGTCGCGACGTGCTGATGCTCAACGATGCCTCAGTTGACGAAGGGGCGCTCGGGGTCATTGTGGATTGCTCATCGGTGAAGTCCCTGGCGACGGTTCTCTCAGTTGGCGACGGAGACAATGTTCTGGGCCACGCTAAGACGCGAAAATGGTGCCGTTAGGTGCGTAGGATGCTGGGGATCACACGCGTATCAAACAGAGGAAGAGGGGAAGTTGGGGCTTAATGGGAACGGTCGCCGGAGTTCGAGCAGATGGTGGCGGAGCTCAGTCGATGACGTTGCCGAGGCTACAGAGTATGCACGAGCAAGCGGAGAGTATCAGTAGGTGCGCACGGAGATGTAGAATAGGCTAGTCTGAACCATAGGTAGAGGGGAATGTGGTGCTTACCGGAATTCGACGACGAACTACTCGTGGCTCCGGTGGGGTTGGGTTTGGGGGAAAAGGAGGAGGGCGGCATGATGCTTAAGTAGGCGAGGACGTGGGAGAGAATTACTCGTGCATTCAACGGAATTGAAGCCACGAATCAAACAGGAAACGGCCGGAGTGATTTGGGGAGGAACTCTTCGCTGGGTTGAGATGATGACTGTTCTGTGGGCCGCGGTTGTCAGCGAGAGAAAAGAAGAGGAGGTGGGTCCAGGCAGTCAGTGACTCTGTGGGTGTGGTTGCGACTAAAAGAAAATGTTTCGCGGGAGGGAGTTGTTGGGCTAGATGGGTCGAGCTGGGCTGGGTTGGGCCAGATTGGCTGATTGCTTTATTTTTTTTTCTTTTGCTTTTCTTTTTCTGTTTGATTTTTCTAGAAATGATTTCAAACCCTAATTCAAATAAGTTTGATTTCAAATCTTCTCTAGATTTTTATACAGTGAACTTAGTACTCAAATGCGTGTCAAAATATTTTGCTTACTCAAACACATTTTGGTTACTTGAAAAATAAAATAAAACCAAGCCTTTATGAGATATACATAAAGGGCATACATTTGGTTTTATATCATACTTTGTTTTGAAACCTTTTCTCAAGCTTTGGAAAAAATACTTAAGTTTGAACCCCAAACATTACTGAATAAAATAAGTGCCTTTCGCATTAGAAAGTAGTACTAAGGCTAGAGCATACTTACATAAAATAATGAGCAACATATGCTCCTATTTTTGAAATGGAACCCTAAATGATCATGGATGCATGGATGATATGCATGAGTTTTGAAACATGATTTTAGGAATGTTACAGATACCAATTTCCCTTTGTCTCGTGATACTTTACTTATCTGAGGTTTGATCGTCGGTATCTCTGCATACCTAGTTCAACCTCGTCACCGACAAGTACTCTTTCTCGTTCATGTGATATGTGATCCCTTGTTAGCCAGTCACATGCTTGCAAGCCAATTGGATGACATTCCATAGAGAGGGCACAGGGTATATCGATGAGATAATAGCTAGAATACCACTAGTGAAATCCGAACTTGCCAAAATACCACTAGAAAAAACCAACTTGCAAAAATAACACTCCTTTCTCGGATTTTTTAGCCAAAATAACACTGTCGTTATTTGTTAAAGAACTACCGTGAGTCAAAGCGTTAGATAGATGTCAGTTTTTTGGTCCTTCCAAAATTACCCTCGTTTCCTATCCCTACGAACTCACTCTCGTCCCCGTCCTCTTCTCCTCACAAACGAACCAGAACAGACATGTCGGCTCCCGTCGCTCACGTCGGCGCCTCCTGATATGTTGGAAATGTATCTATAATTTTTGATGCTCCATGCTTGTTTAGTATCTACTTTGCTTTACTTGTCTATACTTTGAGGTGCGTTTTACATGTTTTCTGGTACTAACCTATTAACAAGTTGCAACAGTGGCAGATGCATGTTTTCAGCTATTTTTGGTTTCAGAAAAGTTAGTAAAGAAATATTCTCGGAATTGGACGGGACAAACATCAAAGCCAATAACTTTCCGTGGGTAACAAGAAGTCTAGAGGAGAGCCCGAGAGGCTGGCCAGAGGGGACAAACTCCCCCCAGGCGCGGGAGGACCCTAGGTCACGCCTGGCTAGGGTTTGGCCGCCCTGGCGGCTGCCTCGGTCTCCCCCTTCGCCTATAAGAAGCCCCCGATGCAGAAACTCTCAGTACCCGGTCAATATTCCATGAAACCGTCTGTAGCCGCCGCCACCGTCGTCCCTAGATCGGGAGGGATCTGAAGCTCTTCCCGGCACCCTGCCGGAGGGGAGATCATCTCGGAGGCCTTCTCTCCGGAATGGTTCGTGAGTAGTTCCACCTTGGACTATGGGTCCATGTAGTAGCTAGATGGTTGTATCTCCTCCTTTGTGCTTTCATGTGTAGATCTTGTGAGCTCCGTTCATGATCAAGATCTAATCTATTTGTAATCATGCATGTTGTGTTTGTGAGGATCCGATTGATATTTAGATTATTATGTTGGTTTGATTAATGGTTCTATCTTTATGATTCTATCATGTCCGTGTTTTTTGTGATCTTGCATGATCTCCGTTGCTAGTGGTTATCTTGCCCAAGTAGTTTCTAGTGACTCCAAGAGGGAGTATTTATGCTCGATAGTGGGTTCATGCCTATAGTTTCCAAGGGAAGTGACAGAAATCTCTTATGTTGTACATGTGTTGTTACTACTAGGGAGAAAACAACGGTCTCTTGTTCATGTAACATGTGGACTGTTTACCTTACACACTTTTCTTAAAGCCGTTGTATATTGCTTGCAACTTAATACTGGAGGGGATTCGGATGATAACCTGAAGGTGGACTTCTAGTCATAGATGCAGTTGGATTACGGTCTGTGTATATTGTTGTATTGCCCAATCAACCTCATAGGATCTTTCTGGCTAGTAATTGCATTGTTATGCCTTGCTCAGTTCCGGTCAATTGCCTCTCTGTAATTTGTTTACCCTTCATGCCATGTTGTTTATCTAAGGAGAGAACCTCTAGTGAAATATGGACCCCGGTCCAATCTTTACCATTGATACATCTTCCAGTGTTACTTGTTTACTTGCTGCAAACCATTACCTTCCACACCATACGTTTAATCCTTTGTTACAACAAACCGGTGAGCTTGACAACCTCACTGATTCGTTGGGTCAAAGTCTTGAGTTTGTGTTGTGCAGGTCTCCACATTGTCTTCAACACCTGTGTGACGTTTCCTTCCTCATTCTGGTTCGATAACCTCTGTCTCAACTGAGGGAATTACTTGTTGCTTGCTCTTCACACGCTGCGCTTGGGGTTACCAACGAGGCACCAACTAGCATCAAGTGTTGCTGGCGCCATTGTTGGGGACTCTACTTCAACCTCTTTCTCGAGCACCACCAAGTATTTCTGGCGCCGTTGCCGGGGAGGCTAAGGACATCTTCACTAGGGGAGTCCTTCACTTCCTTTCTCTTTACTTTGTTTTTAGTTTGCTTTGTTTCTTTTGCTTGGTTTTGTTTGCCTCTTTCCAAAAAACCCCAAAAAAATTAGTCTAGTTTGGTTTGCTTGCCTTATTCAAAAACACAAAAAAATTAGTTTCTGCTCTAGATGTTGTTGTTGTTTTTGTCTTGCCCACATTTGCCAAAATGAACTCTGCTGAGAACACCAAGTTGTGTGACTTCACTATCACCAACAACAATGATTTCCTAAGCACACCTATTGCTCCACCTGCTCCTGATGCTATCTTTTATGAAATTAATCCTGCTTTGTTGAATATTGTGATGACAGAGAAATTTTCTGGTGCTGGCTCTGATGATCCTGCTGCCCATCTTAATAGCTTTGTTGAACTTTGTGAGATGCAAAAGTATAAGGATGTAGATGGAGATATTATTAAGCTCGGGCTTTTTCCTTCCTCCTTGACAGGAAAAGCTAAAGAATGGTTGCTATCTTTGCCTAAAAATAGTATTGATTCTTGGACTAAGTGCAAAGATGCTTTTATTGGAAAGTACTATCCTCCTGCTAAGATGATTTCTATGAGAAGTGACATTATGAAATTTAAACAGCTTGACAGTGAACATGTTGCTCCTGCTTGGGAAAGAATGAAATCTTTGGTTAAAAATTGCCCTACTCATGGACTCACTGCTTGGATGATTATCCAAACTTTTTATGCAGGTTTGAACTTCTCCTCAAGAAAACTATAGGATTCTGCTGCTGGAGGTACTTTTATGGGACTCACCTTGGGTTCTGCAACAAGGCTCCTTGATAATATGATGCTTAACTACTCTGAATGGCAAGTTGAGAGAGCTCCACATGGTAAGAAGGTAAATTCTGTTGAGGAAACTTCCTCTTTGAGTGAAAAGATTGATGTTATTATGGCTATGCTTGTTAATGGGAAAGCTCCTCTAGATCCTAATAGTGTTCCCTTAGCCTCTTTGGTTGCTCAATAAGAGCAAGTTGATGTGAACTTCATTAGAAACAACAATTTCAACAACAATGCCTATAGGAATAATTTTTCTAGCAACAACAATTATAGGCCTTATCCTCCTAATAATGGCAATTCCTATGGAAGCTCTTACAATAATGCTAGAAGTGCCCCCTCTGAACTTGAGGTCATGCTCAAGGACTTTATTAGTAAATAAACCACTTTCAATAAGACTATAGAGGAAAAGCTTTTAACTGTTGAGAAAAATATATCCTCTTTGTCTGAAACTCAAACTTCCTTGGTTAATAAAATGGCTGCTAAACCTGAAACTATGGACAACACCTTTGCCACTGCTCATGCCATACAAGTTACTATTGATGAAAATGTTAGGTTGTTAGCTCAACTTCATGCTTGGTGGGAAAGGGAAGCTGAAATTGATAGAAACAATAGTGTGTGCACTATTACCTCTAAACCACAAGTAGCCCCTATTCCTCCTACTATGCCTAAGCCTATTGATCCTACTACTAGTGATGCTAAGTTTGACTTTGATATTGATGGTTGGAATATTTCTGAAGTTATTATGTTCCTACAAAAGCTTGCTAGAATTACTGATGCTAGTGATATGCATGTTGCCTTTACCAAACACATTACAGATGCTCTTGTTAAGATTAAGGAAGAGAAGCTAAAACGCAAAGCTTCTATTCCTAGGAAAGTAGAAGATAGTTGGGAACCCATTATTAATATGCAAGTGAATAACTTTGATCTCAAAGCTTCATGTGATCTTAGTTCTAGTATCTCTATTATGCCTAGGAAGATTTATGAAATGCTTGATTTGCCACCATTAGAAGATTGTTATTTGGATGTCCCACTCGATGATAATGCTAAAAATAAACTCATGGGGAGTATTAATGATGTTCTCATTATGGTTAACAATGCTTGTGTCCCTGTGGATTACTAAGTTTTGGATGTTGAATACAATGCTTCTTGTCCTATTACTTTGGGAAGACCTTTTCTTAGAACAGTTGGTGCCATCAGTGATATGAAAGAAGGCACTGTAGGGGTTCGTAGCATGGAAAACAAAAAAATTCTACCGCATGCAAACAAACAAGCCAAGATCTATCTACTAGATTGTAGCAACGAGTCGATAGAGGAACAAACCCTCAAAGATTCCAAAGTGGTTAACGAGAGCAGATTCTCGTGGGTGATGTAGTCGTACTCTTGCCGATCTCAAGATCGCGTAGACGATCCTTCCAGCGCTGCGTTCCGGCAGCGCTTCCGCAGTCGGTCACACGTTCGGTACTCGATGAAGACCTTCCTCTCCCTCGTTCCAGCAGGCAGCGGAGGTTGTAGCACTCTCCTCGCGATTCTGGCAGCACGACGGCGTGGTACCGGAAGTAGAGGGGAGATCTCGCAGGTCTTCGCCTTAAGCCGGAGCGAGTATGGTGGACTATGAGAGAGGCCTTGGTGATCTAGGGTTTAGAGGTCACCAAGGGGGAAGCCTGGCTGGTGGCTAGGGCTTGGGGAATCCCCAAGTCGGCGACTTGGAGAAACCCAAGGGGAGGCGGCGACTTGGAGGTGGCCGGCGGCTAGGGTTAGGGTTTTGGGTGAGTTGGGTGTAGGGAAGAGGGGCAGCCCTGCCCCTCCTTATATAGGTGGGAGGGCGTGGCTTGGGAGGAGGGAGTCCTCCCCCCAAGTCGACCTCCTTGGCCGGCGGGTGGAGGGAGAGGAACTCTTCCCCAAGTAGGTTTCCTACTCTCCCTCCACCAAGCAAACTTGCCGTTTGACTTTTTCAAATTGGCGTTTGACTTTCAAACTAGGATTTGATTTCTCCCTTTATTTTTCCCAGCCATGTTACCTAGTACATGATGCACCCATTCCACATTGTCACGACACATTCATGTAACCTTCCCCTCCGGAGTGTTGGACCTTCCGGACCCTTCTAGAACATTCCCGGTGAAAACACCGGAATCATTCCCCAACTCTGAAACAGGACTTTCCTTATATGAATCTTATTCTTCGGACCATTCCGGATCTCCTCGTAATATCCCGGATCCCATCCGAGACTCCGAACAACATTATGTCTCTTACTCATCATTCCATAACTACTCAACAACATCGAATTCTTAAGTGTGTCTCCCTACAGTTCGTGAATTATGCAGACATGATCGAGACACTTCTCCGATCAATAACCAATAGAGGAATCTGGAAATTCATATGGCTCCCACATATTTCTACGATTACTTTGCGATCGAATGAACCACTTACATACGATACCAATTTCCCTTTGTCTCACGATAGTTTACTTATCCGAGGTTTTGATCGTCGGTATCTCTGCATACCTAGTTCAACCTCGTTACTGATAAGTACTCTTTTCTTGTTCCCGTGGTATGTGATCCCTTGTGAGCCAGTCACATGCTTGCAAGCCAATTGGATGACATTCCACCTAGAGGGCCCAGAGTATATCTATCCGTCATATGGATGGACAAATCCCACTCTTGATCCATGTGCCTCAACCCATACTTTCTGAACACTCAATGACACCTTTATAGCCACCCAGTTACGGTGTGGTGTTTGATGTCATCAAAGCATCCTTCCAATGATGGTGATTAGCATGATCTCATGGTCGAAGGAATTAGGTTACTATGTATCAGAAATCTTATAGCAATTGAACTATTAAAATGACTTGATCTTTATGCTAACCTTATCTATAGGACTATGTCCATCATACCATTCTCCTAATGATATGATCTTGTTATTAACAACATCTCAATGTTCATGATAGGGAAACCACAATCATCTATTAACCAACAAGCTAGTATTATGAAGAGTCTTTACTAGGGACTCTAATTTCGTTTACAAATCACACAAGTATTAATGTTTCCTGGTTAATACTGTTATAGCATGAATGTAAACATTTATCATAAACAAAAATATATAATAATAACTACTTTTATTATTCCCTCTAGGGCATATCTCCAACAGTCTCCCACTTACACTAGAGTCAACTAATCTAGATTACATGGTAATATACGAACACCCATGGCGGTTTGGTGCTGGTCATGTTTTGCCCTCGGGAGAGGTTTAGTCAACGGATCCACCACATTCAGATCTGTGTGTACTTTGCAAATCTTTATGTCACCATCTTGGACATGTTCTCGAATAGCGTGAAAACGTAGCTTGATGTGCTTCAGCTTCTTCTGTGACCTTGGTTCTTGCGCATTGGCTATGGCGCCCATGTTATCACAGTAGATAGACATTGGGTCCAACGCACTTGGAAGCACACCGAGCTCTGTAATGAACTCCTTCATCCATATCGCTTCTTATGAATCCTCCGAAGCAGCTATGTAGTCCGATTCAGTTGAAGATCTCACCACAATGCTTTTATTTTCACTCCTCCAGCTAACTGCTGCACCATTCAAAGTAAATACGTATCCAGATTGAGATTTAGAATCATCCGGATCGGTGTTCCAACTAGCATCGGTGTAACCATTAACAACGAGTTGTTCATCACCTCAATAAGAAAGAACCATATCCTTAGTTCTTCTCAAGTACTTAAGGATGTTTTTGACCGCTGTCCAATGATCCACTCCTGGATCACTTTGATATTTGCTAGTCAAACTAACAGCATATGCAATGTCGGGTCTAGTACATAGCATGGCATACATTAGAGATCCTATGTCTGAGGCATAGGGAGTCTTACTCATCCTTTCTCTATCTTCTGCCGTTGCTGGACTTTGAGTTTTACTCAAGGTCGTATTGGGCAACATGGGCAAGAACCCTTTCTTGCTATCTTCCGTTCCAAACCTCTTTAGAACTTTGTCCAAATATGTACTTTGTGACAATGATATTAGGCGTCTCGATCTATCTCTATAAATCTTATGCCTAATATGTAAGCTACTTCGCCAAGATCTTTCATTGAAAAACTATTATTCAAATATTCTTTGACACTACTAAGAAGGTCTACATCATTCCCAATCAACAATATGTCATCTACATATAGTATTAAGAATGCTACAGAGCTCCCACTCACTTTCTTGTAAATACAAGCTTCTCCATAAGTTTGTATAAAACCAAAACTTTTGATTACCTTATCAAAACGTTGATTCCAATTCGGGATGCTTGCTTCAATCCATATATGGACCGTTGAAGTTTGCACACCTTGTTAGCATCTTTAGGATCGACAAAACCTTTGGATTGCATCATATACAACTCTTCATCAATGTCTCCATTGAGGAACGCTTTTTTGACATCCATCTGCCATATCTCATAATCGTAATATGCAGCGATTGCTAACATAATCCTCACAGACTTTAGCTTCGCTACTGGTGAGAAAGTCTCATCGTAGTCAACTCCTTGAATTTGTCGAAACCCTTTTGCGACAATTCGAGCTTTATAGACAGTAACATTACCATCAGCATCTGTTTTCTTCTTGAAAATCCATTTGTTCTCGATAGCCTTCCGGCCATCCGGTAAGTCCACCAATGTCCATACTTGGTTTTCATACATGGATCCAATCTCGGATTTCATGGCATCTTGACATTTATTGGAATCTAGGCTCATCATCGCTGCCTCATATGTTGTAGGGTCATCGGTGTTGTCCACCAACATGACACTCATAACGGGATCATACCAATCAGGAGTGGTACGAGTTCTCATTGACCTACGAGGTTCTGCAACAACTTCAACTGAAGTTTCATGATCATCATCATTAGCTCCCTCTCTTATTGGTGTAGGCGCCACAGGAATTACTTCCGGTGTTGCGCTACTCACAAGTTCGAGAGAAGGTTCAACAACCTCGTCGAGTTCTAATTTCCTTCCAGTCACTTCTTTCGAGAGAAATTCCTTCTCTAGAAAGGATCCATTCTTAGCACCGAAGATTTTTCCTTCAGATCTATGATAGAAGGTATACCCATTAGTTTCCTTCGGGTATCCTATGAAGACGCATTTTCCGCTTTGGGTTCAAGCTTGTCTGGCTGTAACTTCTTTACATAGGCTTCGCAACCCCAAACTTTAAGGAATGACAATTTAGGTTTCTTCCCAAACCATAATTCATACGGTGTCGTTTCAACGGATTTAGATGGTGCCCTATTTAAAGTGAATGCGGCTGTTTCTAATGCATAACCCCAAAACGATAGCGGTAAATCTGTAAGTGACATCATAGAACGAACCATATCTAAGAGAGTTCGATTATGACGTTCGGACACACCATTACGTTGTGGTGTTCCCGGCGGTGTCAATTGTGAAAGTATTCCGCGTTTCTTTAAATGCTTGCCAAACTCGTACCTTAGATATTCACCTCCACGATCAGAACGTAGAAATTTAATCTTCTTGTTACGTTGATTCTCTACCTCACTTTGAAATTCCTTAAACTTCTCGAAAGTTTCGGACTTATGTTTCATGAAATAGATATACCCATATCTACTCAAGTCATCCGTGAAGGTAAGAACATAACGATAACCACCGCATGATGCTACACTCATTGGTCCACACACATCGGTATGTATGATTTCCAATAAGTCTGTAGCTTGCTCCATCATCTCAGAAAATGGAGTCTTAGTCATTTTACCCATCAGACATGCTTCGCATCTTTCAAGTGATTCGAAATCAAGTGATTCAAGAAGTCCATCGGAATGGAGTTTCTTCATACGCTTCACTCCAATATGACCAAGACGACAGTGCCACATATAGGTCGAGTTATTGCTCAATTTCAAACGTTTAGCTTCAATGTTATTAATATGTGTATTTCCACTATCGAGATTCAATAAGAATAGACCATCTATCAAAGGTGCATGTGCATAAAACATATTACTCATATAAATCGAACAACCATTATTCTCGGACTTAAACAAGTAACCGTCTCGCAACAAACATGATCCAGATATAATGTTCATGCTCAACGCAGGCACCAAATAACAATTATTTAAGTATAAAACTAATCCCGATGGTAGATGAAGAGGTAGCGTGCCGACAGCGATCACACCAACCTTTTATCCATTTCCAACGCGCATCGTCACATCATTCTTCGCTAGCTTCCGTTTATTCTACAGTACCTGTTTCGAGTTACAAATATGAGCAACCGAACTAGTATCAAATACCCAGGCACTACTACGAGTACTAGTGAGATACACATCATGTATATGGGATATACCTTTCTTCTTGATGTTGCCTTTCTTCAAATCCGCCAAGTACTTTGGTCAATTCCGCTTCCAGTGACCTTCTCCCTTGCAGTAAAAGCACTTAGTATCCGGCTTAGGCCCATCCTTGGTCTTCCTCGTCGGTGCCGTAACTTTCTTACCACCCTTCTTGAAGTTTCCCTTTTGCTTAGACTTGCCTTTCTTGAATTTGGTGGTCTTATTGACCAACAACACTTGATGCTCTTTCTTGATCTCCACTTCTGCAGATTTCAACATGGAGAAGAGTTCTGGCAACGTCTTGTTCATGTTTTGCATATTGTAGTTCATCACAAAGTTGTTGTAACTTGGTGGTAGTGATTGGAGGACACGGTAAATCCCCAAAGCATTAGGAATCACTATACCCAAACTTTGGAGTTTGTTTGTGTGCCCAGACATCTTAAGCACATGCTCACTAACGGAGCTGCCCTCTTCCATCTTGCAGTTAAGGAACTTTTCAGATGCCTCATAACTCTCAACTTCCGCGTGAGTCTCAAAAATAATTTTGATTTCACGGACAATATCATATGGGTCTTGGTTCTCAAACCTTTTCTAAAGCTCCGATCCCAAACCATACAAGATAGCACACTGAACTGTGGAGTACTGATTCTTCCGAGTGAGGTAAACATTCTTTACTTCATCGGTAGCAGTAGCTGCAGGTGGTTCACCCATCGGTGCATCCAGCACATAGGTCAAATTATCAGCATTGAGGACAATCCTCAAATTGCGGAACCAATCCGCGAAGTTGCTCCCATTGTTTTTCAACTTTTCTTTCTCTAGGAACGCATTAAAATTGATGGTAGGGGCCGCCATTGATCTACAACATATTTGCAATAGTTTAGACTAAGTTTATGACAAATTGAGTTCTAATTAATAGTTAAATTAATCTAGGTGAACTCCCACTCAAAACAATATCCCTCACATTGTTTTTGTGATCACACGAACCAAATCCACCACATCAAAACCGATCATCACGAGAGTTGATGTAGCTTCAATGGCGAATAATCAACATGTTCATAATATCTACTATATGACTCATGCTTTACCTTTCGGTGATCCGTGTTCCGAGACCATGTCTGTACATGCTACGCTCGTCAAGATCAAACCTTAGCTTCCGCATGAGCAAATCTGGCTTGCTCACGTTGTATACACCCGCAGAATCTAACACACCCGATCATCACGTGGTGCTTCGAAACAACGAGCTTTAGCAACGGTGCTTACTAAGGATGAACACTTTGGAACTTGAAATTTGTATGCATGAGGGATCATCTTATAATGCTACCGTCGTTAACTAAGCAATACAAGTTGCATAAAGGATTAACATCACATGCAATTCATAATATGTGATATGATATAGCCTTTCTTCTTGTGCTTCCGATCTCCATCTTCAAGAACGAACATGATCTCCATCATCACCGGTATAGTGTCAAGGTAAATGGCGTCGTTTCATGGTTGTCATCCACCAGCTTCAACTATTACAACTACTTTGAATAGACACGCGGGTCTTAACGAAATTTAAAGACAACCATATGGCTCCTGCCGGTTGCCAACTTACAATAAGGAACATTGCATACATCAAATATAATCACAATCATGGCCATATCCCATCACAACACACCCCTGCAAAACAAAGTTAGACGCCTCTAATTTTCTTTGCATATTTTACGTGTTTTGGGGCTTTCAATAAGTGTCGATCTAACTTACGAACAAGAACCACAACGTTGATGTTTGAACAATCAATTTCCCATTGTAAATTGAATCTATACTATAATGGGAGAGACAGACACCCGCAAAGCCACTTATGCAATACAAGTTGCATGTTGAGTGTGGAGCAAGTCTCATGAACGATGTCATGTAAGGTTAGCCCGGGCCGTTTCATCCCATCATACCGCAAGATGCAAAGTACACAAAAAGCAATTGATAATAAAAGCACCACCTCCCACAATGACCATTGTGTTCTATTCGTGCAACAGATCTACATATAAACCTGGCTCTGATACCACTGTAGGGGTTCGTAGCATGGAAAACAAAAAAATTCTACCGCATGCAAACAAACAAGCCAAGATCTATCTACTAGATTGTAGCAACGAATCGATATAGGAACTCACCCTCGAAAATTCCAAAGCGGTTAACGAGAGCAGATTCTCGTGGGTGATGTAGTCGTACTCTTGTCGATCTCAAGATTGCATAGACGATCCTTCCGGCGCTGCGTTCCGGCAGCGCTTCCGCAGTCGGTCACATGTTCGGTACTCGATGAAGACCTTCCTATCCCTTGTTCCAGCAGGCAGCGGAGGTTGTAGCACTCTCCTCGCGATTTCGACAGCACGACGGCGTGGTACCGGAAGTAGAGGGGAGATCTCGCAGGGCTTCGCCTTAAGCCGGAGCGAGTATGGTGGACTATTAGAGAGGCCTTGGTGATCTAGGGTTTAGAGGGCACCAAGGGGGAAGCCATGACGGCGGCTAGGGCTTGGGGAAGCCCCAAGTCGGCGACTTGGAGAAACCCTAGGGGCGGCGGCGACTTGGAGGTGGCCGGCGGCGAGGGTTATGGTTTTGGGTGAGTTGGGTGTAGGGAAGAGGGGCAGCCCTGCCCCTCCTTATATAGGTGGGAGGGCATGGCTTGGGAGGAGGGAGTCCTCCTCCAAGTCGGCCTCCTTGGCCGGCGGGTGGAGGGAGAGGAACTCCTCCCCAAGTAGGTTTCCTACTCTCCCTCCACTAAGCAAACTTGCAGTTTGACTTTTTCAAATTGGCGTTTGACTTTCAAACTAGGATTTGATTTCTCCCTTTATTTTGCCAAGTCATGTTACCTAGTACATGATGCAACCATTCCACATTGTCACGACACATTCATGTACCCTTCCCCTCTGGAGTGCCGGACCTTCCGGACCCTTCTAGAACATTCCCGGTGAAAACACTGGAATCATTCCCCAACTCCGAAACAGGACTTTCCTTATATCAATCTTATTCGCCGGACCATTCCGGATCTCCTCATGATATCCCGGATCCCATCCGAGACTCCAAACAACATTCGGTCTCTTACTCATCATTCCATAACTACTCAACAACATCGAATCCTTAAGTGTGTCTCCCTACGGTTCGTGAATTATGCGGACATGATCGAGACACTTCTCCGATAAATAACCAATAGAGGAATCTGGAAATTCATATGGATCCCACATATTTCTATGATTACTTTGCGATCGAATGAACCACTTACATAGGATACCAATTTCCCTTTGTCTCACGATAGTTTACTTATCGAGGTTTTGATCGTCGGTATCTCCGCATACCTAGTTCAACCTCGTTACTGATAAGTACTCTTTTCTCGTTCCCGTGGTATGTGATCCCTTGTGAGCCAGGCACATGCTTGCAAGCCAATTGGATGAGATTCCACCGAGAGGGCCCAGAGTATATCTATCCGTCATATGGATGGACAAATCCCACTCTTGATCCATGTGCCTCAACCCATACTTTCCGAACACTCAATGCCACCTTTATAGCCACCCAGTTACGGTGTGGTGTTTGATGTCGTCAAAGCATCCTTCCGATGATGGTGATTAGCATGATCTCATGGTTGAAGGAATTAGGTTACTATGTATCAGAAAGCTTATAGCAATTGAACTATTAAAATGACTTGATCTTTATGCTACGCTTATCTATAGGAGTATGTCCATCATACCATTCTCCTAATGATATGATCTTGTTGTTAACAACATCTCAATGTTCATGATAGGGAAACCACAATAATCTATTAACCAACAAGCTAGTATTATGAAGAGGCTTTACTAGGGACTCTAATTTAGTTTAAAAATCACACAAGTATTAATGTTTCCTGGTTAATACTGTTATAGCATGAATGTAAACATTTATCATAAACACAAAGATATAATAATAACTACTTTTATTATTGCCTCTAGGGCATATCTCCAACAGGCACCATCAAATATCAATTTCCATTCAAGAAAGGTATTGAACACTTCCCTATGAGGAGAGAGAAGTTGCTTTTTGCTCCTCCTTTGAAAGCAAGATTTGATGTTAATGCTTCTTCATTTGAAAATACTTGATTCTTCTTGCTTCTTGTGCCTAACTTAAAGGCGTTAAAGAAAAGTACATGTTGGGAGATAACCCAAGAGTTTCCTTGAGTCTTGGAAGTTATTACTTCAGTAATAACCTCTCCTTGTCCTTTTTGTTGGCTTTTGGTGCCAAGAATGACCTCTAATGAGAGGGAAGTAAGATTTGGGAAGTTGCTGTCCCGAAAACAGATTTATGTCCTCCACAACAAAAATCATGAGGAGTCTCTGTAACTCGGATTGAGCTGAAAATTTACGAATAAATCCCCCAGTATGTTAACTAACTTTCGTTAGTTCAACACTTTTTGATTTTATCAACATAAGATGTTCGAAAAAAATCGTTTCTCTCAGCTGGTCTGTTTTGACAGATTTCTACCATTATTTCCATTTGCTTCTTATTGATTCCTTTTTGAGCTCTCTTCAGGTAAATTGAGTTTCTTTGAAGGAGTTAATTCATTAGATTTTGTTTTTAATGAAAATCCTTTCTGTTCCAAAGCTTTACCAAGCGGTCTAATATCTTTTGAATACACTAATGTTGCTAATGAAGATTGTGTGAAGTTTTATGAAGGAAAAATTTCATGTGTAGAGAGAGAATGATGTAATGAGATGAACAATGGACAAAAGCTCAAGCTTTGGGATGCCACCATGGTGTAACCCCAAGAAATATCCAAGAGGTACAAGCATCAAAGCTTGGGGATGCTCAAAGGCATCCCCTTCTTCATCAATAAAAAGCTCAGGTTTGTCTAGACACTTCACTTTTATTGTTTCATGCACAGTTGTGTTGTTCTTGGAGCGTCTTAGTTTTTGTTTGTTTTGCTTAGGTTGTTTATTTTTCTTGAGTAAAGTAAGTTTGGACCCCCGTTCTCTTTGTGTTGTTTTGCAAATAAGTTTTCTTGGTGTTGGAAAAGGCGTAGTAAGTTCTTGCTAGAAGTGCAAGAGGAGCTTGCATTGACTGTGACTTAGCCTTTAGCATGACATGCTAGGTGTTGTTTTAGCATTATGCTTAGTGATTCTTGTTGTAGCATGTCTTGTTCCAAACAATTGGGATTGCTTAGTGTGTCTTGAAGAAATTATGCGTTTTTTTAGCATGCAAAAGCATAGTATGTGGTATTCTCCTTTGATGTTTTGCTTGGGTTGACTTGGCACATGATTACACCATGTTATGATTATGACAATTCACCATTAGCCTCTATGATCATTTAGTCCTTGACTTTTAGTACCATTCTTTGCTTTCATTAGTATGCTTTGTTGCATTGCATGATTATGGCCATTATTGCTCTCTTAGTTGGTTGCTCCCAGTCTTTTGCTAGCCTCCACTTGTATGAGTAAGTTCTACTCATGCTTCCAACTCCCAAGAAACCAAGTTATTCCAAAGTGTCCACTATAAACTCCTATGCATGGTGTGTTACATCATTTCAAGTATATTCTTGTTTTCAACTATCTTCCATTTAAAAACTATTTTGTTATGTGAGAACTTAGTGATTAAAGCCCTCACAAACTTCACGGCACATTTTATTCTTTGCCCCTAATAAACTTGAACCATTGAGGCAACTTTGTTGTATATGCTTGCACTTATAAGTTGGGATTAGCAGAACCGTATTGTCACGGGGAACATTTTCAACATTGCACTTGTACTTTTGTACTCAGTTGATATCTTGCTCTTTTGTCTATGGATGTTACCGGTGTGAAATGAAGTGGGAACTTGTAAGTCCATGGAGTTTGTATTCTGTGTTAGAGAAACGCCTGGGCCGCTAGCCTAAGCCATGCCTAATCATGGTGGAAACTTGCAGCATCACCATAGTGACATCTATGAAGCATTCTTCTTATAAAAAAAGAGAGACATTGAGAAAATAGGAAAGAGAGAAAAAAGCACCATATTCCCATGGTACATAAGAAGAATTGTTGAGATTCTCATTGTCTGCTTGCCTTTTCATTTTGGTTATAGGAAAGCTCATGTACCATGTGCAAGGGGTACCCCTTTGGCGGTTCTCAATGATATGCAAATACTTACAGTGGCAATAACTTGCCTGGGCCCTAAGTTGAGTATCCATGAGGAGTATCCCTTATAGTCAAGGGACTTGAGATTGCCACATTATACTTTGTCAAGCATATACTCCAGATTTGCCACTTTAACCTTAACCACTTCAAGATGCTTATGATAGGGGAAATGAGGGATGAAAGCTAACAAGTACCATAATTTCTGGAAGCTCTTTTTGAAACTTGTAATCCCTGCTTCCTTGTCTCCCCCTTCGCCTATAAGACGTCCCCGATGCAGAAACTCTCAGTACCAGATCAATATTCCACGAAACCGTCTGTAGCCGCCGCCACCATCATCCCTAGATCGGGAGGGATCTGAAGCTCTTCCCGGCACCCTGCCGGAGGGGAGATCCTCCCGAAGGCCTTCTCTCCGGTATGATTCGTGAGTAGTTCCACCTTGGACTATGGGTCCATGTAGTAGCTAGATGGTTGTATCTCCTCCTTTGTGCTTTCATGTATAGATCTTGTGAGCTCCGTTCATGATCAAGATCTAATCTATTTGTAATCATGCATGTTGTGTTTACGGGGATCCGATGGATATTGAGATTATTATGTTGGTTTGATTAATGATTCTATCTTTCTGATTCTATCATGTCTGTGTTGTTTGTGATCTTGCATGCTCTCTGTTGCTAGTGGCTATCTTCGACAAGTAGTTGCTAGTGACTCCAAGAGGGAGTATTTATGCTCGATAGTGGGTTCATGCCTATAGTTTCCAAGGGAAGTGACAGAAATCTCTTAGGTTGTATATGTGTTGTTGCTACTAGGGAGAAAACAACGGTCTCTTGTTAATGTAACATGTGGACTGTTTACCTTACACACTTTGCTTAAAGCAGTTGTCTGTTGCTTGCAACTTAATACTGGAGGGGGTTCAGATGATAACCTGAAGGTGGACTTCTAGTCATAGATGAAGTTGGATTACGGTCTATGTATATTGTTGTATTGCCCAATCAACCTCATAGGATCTTTCTGGTTAGTAACTGCGTTGTTATGCCTTGCTCAGTTCCTTTCAATTGCCCCGCTGTAATTTGTTTACCCTTCATGCCATGTTGTTTATCTAAGGAGAGCACCTCTAGTGAACTTTGGACCCCGGTCCAGTCTTTACTATTGATACATCTTCCACTGTTACTTGTTTACTTTCTACAAACCATTACCTTCCACACCATACATTTAATCCTTTGTTACAGCAAACTGGTGAGCTTGACAACCTCACTGATTCGTTGGGGCAAATTCGTGAGTTTGTGTTGTGCAGGTATCCACGTTGTCTGCAACACCTGCGTGACGTTTCCTTCCTCCTTCTGGTTCGATAACCTCGGTCTCAACTGAGGGAATTACTTGCTGCTTGCTCTTCACACCCTGCGCTCGGGGTTACCAATGAGGCACCAACTAGCATCAAGTGTTGCTAGCGCCATTGTTGGGGACTCTACTTCAACCTCTTCCTCGTGCACCATCACCTCCCCGCTGTTGTCCTCCCTCTAAATCCACTTCCTCCGTGCGCCGCTGTCTGCCGCTATCTCTCCGGCGCCCTACGCTCGACCGGCCGTGTCCTTACCACCCGTATCCCTCCTCTACCCCACCGTGACCCGGCCACCCGTCGCCCTTCGCCGGTCGTTGCTCGGTCGCCCGTGTGGTGCGGCGTCTGCTTCTGCTCCGTCCCTTCGGTCACCACAGCTCGCCTAAAAGGATCCCTCGTCTGTTGAGCCCTATTTCCTCTATTTACTACACTGTAAAGTGCCATTTTTTTAGAATTTGTTGTATTCGTGTGTTGCAGAGTTGATTTGATGGACGATTTCAATGTAGAAATTGGCGTTCAATCTTTCTGAAGAGGTAAGGGTATATACGTCTCTATTAGATAATGTTAATCTCAGTTAGTCACTTGTGGTATTCTGGCTAAAAAATTGAACTGAGTGTTATTTTGACAAGTTGGTTTTTTCTAGTGGTATTTTGGCAAGTTCGGTTTTCACTAGTCGTATTTTGGCTATTGTCTCTATATCTATCCGTCATATGGATGGACAGATCCCACTCTTGATCAATGTGCCTCAACACATACTTTCCAAACACTCAATGCCACCTTTATAACCACCCAGTTACGAAGTGGTGTTTGATGTCATCAAAGCATCCATCCGGTGATGGTGATTAACATGATCTCATGGTCAAAGCATTTAGGTTGAACTATATTAAATGACTTGATCTTATGCTACGCTTAACTATAGGAGTATGTCCATCATATCATTCTCCTAATGATATGACCTTGTTATTAATAAGATCTAATGTTCATAATCAGGAAACCATGATCATCTATTAATCAACAAGCTAGTTTAACAAGAGGCTTTACTAGGGACTCTTTTATGTTTACAAACCACACAAGTATTAATGTTTCTGATTAATACAATTATAGATGGTATGTAAAAGTTTATCATAAGCATGAAGATATGATAATAACCACTTTATTATTGCCTCTTGGGCATATATCCAACAGTCTCCCACTTGCACTAGAGACAATAATCTATTTTCAAATCTTTGTGTATTCAACACCTATGGCTTTCCGGTGTTGCATGTACACGATTGCTAGTGGTCAACTGATCTTTGGATCCGACACTTTCAGGTCTATGTGTAATTGCATGTCTTTGCGTCTCTACGCATCACTCATTCTCTAATGAGATGGCTGATATGTTGGAAACGTATCTATAATTTTTGATGATCCATGCTTGTTTACTATCTACTTTGCTTTACTTGTCCACACTTTGAGGTGCTTTTTACATGTTTTCTGGTACTAACCTACTAACAAGTTGCAACAGTGCCAGATGCCTGTTTTCTGCTATTTTTGGTTTCAGAAAAGTTAGTAAAGAAATATTCTCGGAATTGTACGGGACAAACGTCAAAGTCAATCACTTTTCGTGGGGAACAAGAAGTCCAGAGGGGAGCCGGAGGGGCCAGCTAGGGCGGCTAAACCCCCCCTAGGCGGGGGTGGACCCTACCCCACGCCTGGGTAGGGTTTGCCCCCTCTGGCCGCCGCCTCGGCCTCCCCCTTCGCATATAAGAAGCCCCCGATGCAGAAACCCTAAGCACCCGATCAATATTCCACGAAACCTTCTGTAGACGCCGCCACCATCGTCCCTAGATCAGGGGGATCTGAAGTTCTTCCCGGCACCCTGCCGGAGGGGAGATCATCCCCTAGGCCTTCTCTCCGGTATGATGTGTGAGTAGTTCCACCTTGGACTATGGGTCCATGTAGTAGCTAGATGGTTGTATCTCCTCCTTTGTGCTTTCATGTATATATCTTGTGAGCTCCGTTCATGATCAAGATCTAATCTATTTGTAATCATGCATGTTGTGTTTGCAGGGATCTGATGGATATTGAGATTATTATGTTGGTTTGATTAATGGTTTTGTCTTTATGATTCTATCATGTCTATGTTGTTTGTGATCTTGCATGCTCTCCATTGTTAGTAGCTATCTGGGCCAAGTAGTTGCTAGTGACTCCAAGAGTGGGTATTTATGCTCGATAGTGGGTTCATGCCTCTAATTTCCAAGGGAAGTGACAGAAATCTCTTCGGTCGTAGATGTGTTGTTGCCACTTGGGAGAAAACAATGGTCTCTTGTTCATGGAACATGTGTACTGTTTACCTTACACACTTTGCTTAAAGCAGTTGTCTGTTGCTTGCAACTTAATACTGGAGGGGGTTTGGATGATGACCTGAAGGTGGACTTCTAGTCATAGATGCAGTTGGATGGCGGTCTATGTATATTGTTGTATTGCCCAATCGAATCTCATAGGATCTTTCTGACTAGTAATTGCATTGTTATGCCTTGTTCAGTTCCTGCCAATTGCCCTGCTATAATTTGTTTACCCTTCTAGTTATTGGACCGGGGTCCATAGTTCACTAGAGGTGCTCTCCTTAGATAAACAACATGGCATGAAGGGTAAACAAATTACAGCAGGGCAATTGACAGGAACTGAGCAAGGCATAACAATACAATTACTAGTCAGACAAATCGTATGAGTGTAAGGTTCCCAACCTTTAAAAAGGTAGAGACCCCTGTGTTTACAATGCTAGTCTCTGGATCAATAGCTAGCATCCACAGTTAAGATGTAATATCAAGAAACAAAGGTCATAATACAACTTTATAACCAGGAATAACATAATTTATTACATCTTACATAGCTCATTTGGCTATTACATTACATTGCAGCAGAATATCTATAAGCATGGGGTCCTTCATCTTCAAAGTGCCACTGGCAGGCATGTTGGTTGTAGACTTGCAATCCTATTCATACAACTTCACTAACATCAAACAAACCTGCAACATAATAAGTTGCAGCCACAAGGGTCAATACATTGGAATTGCATTGGCAAGTTTCACTACTATGTAGAATTAAGTGGATCCTATCTTTATATGCATATTTGGCTAAGTAGAGTTTAGGCTCATTTGCAGAAAGCAATATAGTTTTTTTCCTATCTTTTCAAAACAGCTTTGATCTTTTGTCAAATCTTCCTAAACTCCTTGGAATCCACCAAGTGCTTCAAGTCTCTTGTTGTCACTTTCAAATTTTACTTTTAGAAATTGAAATGTCGAGATTTCCCATAGCTTCAGGCCTTAGTTGCTCAGTATTGTCCATAACCGGGGACACGGCTAAGTACTTAGAATTTGATCTTCTGCAGAAGTTGTACACTTTACCCACATGACACAATCTTATCTTGTTGCCACCAGTGGCCGCTGGATAAGTACTCACCAAGATGGAATACTGGCAGATTGAGAATGTGACAAAGTCTTTCCATAGGGTCCTCCCAATACACAATGCTAGCTTTTCTTCAGGCACCAATGTAGGGTTCCTAGTTCCCTCATTCCAGTAACCTGAAGAGGCCAATGCATGGGTCTTCCACTATGTAGTTGACTAAGCCAGTGCCCATTTAGCATGTGGCTGTACACGGAAGCCATTGTACGAGAAACATGTTCAATCTCTAAGTCCCTGGGTGGTTTTTCATCTGGTGCACAACAAAAAGAAATTTCCATATAAACATGGTTCCTAATGTTGCCACCTTGTCCAAAGCTTGAGTATCCTTATCCACCCAGGTGGTTCATTGAGTACTTGTTTTATTATATAAAACACAAGTCTTTTCAATACTTCTCAAAATCTCAACATGTATCTCTTCTCAAATTTTTTAGCAGGGCTAAGCATAATTCAACTACATTGTTTTCACTAAGGAATATAGGGTATCCTATTAGGATTTTAGCATAGCAAAATATAGTAGTCTTTATCATGCATGTTTCAAAATCCACTAAGTGTAATGAAAATAGTAGGACTTTGGATGATAGTGTCACGTGCCTTTTTGATAGAGGATGTTGATTCACTTCTTGATCTTTCTAATATCACACTCTTCTAACTTCACTACAAATCAATCAAGCAACATAGAATCAACTAGCATTCCAACATTATTCAAACAATTCATCACACATAAAAATAATAGAGACTAAGTCATGCATGCAAGCATGCAAAGATAGTTTTATTTGCAAAGGTGGTTTCTACTAGGCTCTACACATTGTAAGGTTCAAAGTGGTCATTTCCTAAAGTGTCAAAACCATTTGCAAAAGGGTTTTATCTATAAACCATCTCTTAAAACCAGTCATTATTTCATGTGGTGGAAATGCTTTTGGCAAAGCAACAATTTTATGTTGTTCACCAAATAAGTTGTTAATTCACAAAACTTGGTGTTTAGGGTCAGTAGGTTTGAATCAAAACATTTTCCAAAGATTTTGCTCAAAAATCATTCCCATATCAAAATCAATATTTTTATTTGACTAAAATGAGCTAATTCATGTTTTTATTCCTAACCTTCCCAAAATTCATTTTTAAATCCACGAGTTGTTTCCTAGGGTCAGTAAGTTCTCATTAAACCATTTTTCAAAGATTTCAACCCCAAAATCATTTTGGAATAAATTTTATATCCTAAATAAGCATACACAAGTTTCTGCAAATTCATCCAGTTTATCAGAAACTTTTTACTAAACAAAGCGCATGGTTGGCTAGGGTTTGTTTTTCTGAATCCAATGGTATAAAGTTTGCAAAATTTGGACGTGTGGATCAAAAGATATGGATTTTTCAAATTTGCAAATCTAATAGAACCTATTTCTGTTTTTTAATCCTGAGTCTGGCCACGTGGCGTGTTCTTATTGGGCGGTACCGCTTCGTGCGGATCAGCCTCTCTGGACCACAGGATTTAAGTTACAACGCACGGAGCTGATCAACTCGTACCCCTTCGTTAAGTCATTTGTTTCTACGCGTCGGATCTAAATCTAACGGTGCAGATGAGTTTGACCATTGCCTGGCGGCACTGCGCGGCGGCAGACGGCGACGACGCTCGTCTCGCGGCGTTGCGGCAGCTACAGGAAGCAAAGAAGGAAACGCGCGTGCTCACCGTGTTCGCGAGGTCGAGGTGATGCTCAACGCGTGGTCGGTCTGGCAAGGGGCGCTCAGGGACGGCGGCAATTCCTCGCCGGAGTAGGTGGCGGCGTCAGGTGGCTCTGGAGGTCGTCGAGGGCGACGCTGCGATTCACCCCGAAGAAAAACAAGGACACTGTTAGACTCAGGAGAGTGTGGCGAGTGCGGGAGTATCATCAGGAAGGAGAGGGGCGGACGTTGCTTACGGAGATACTTCGCCGAAGTGTCAGCAAACGGCGGTGGCGATCAGATGTTGTCGAAGCCGAGGCTCTGGGGCGAGCGCGGGCGAACAGGAGGAACTGGCAGGTGCATGCTGGTCTGAGGAGCAAGCTCGCATGCTCGGGAAGGCGAGGCGAGGCTGGACGGCGCCGGAATTCACTGGAGAAGCTCATCGGAGCAGTGGCGGTGTGGGGGCCAATTGGGGCAGCCTAGAGGCAGAGAGGAGGAGCTGCTTGGGGGAAAAGAGAGAGGGGAGGGAGGCGTTTATGCACGCGTGGTCGCCGGGGGAGTTAAAGCAGGCAGTAACGCGAATTGATCGCCGGTAGTAACGCAGAAGCAATGGCAGGGCGTGGTTTGGGGGTTGAAGACGACGGTGAGGTGGCAGTGGGGCCGCGCTCTCTGCGAGAGAGAGGAAGAGGGAGTAGGGTCCACTCGTCGGTGTCTGCGCGGGTGGGTTTTTCGGTGGAAAACGATTCGCAGAGAAGGGGTGGAAACTAGGCTGCGACTGGGCTGTTGGGCCAGATGGGTTGGGTTGCTGTTTGGTTCATTTTTTTTGTACTGAAAGCTTTTCTTTTTCTTTTTTTGATTTTCTGTTTTGAAATTCAAGCAACAAATCAAACACTCAAATGATTTCAAATCTTTGCAAAACTTGCATTGATTTTAGTTCTATTTACAAACACAAATCAAGGTCCAAAACAAAAATAGTATTTTTATTCTTTTTAGGATCTATTTAATAATTAAATAAAATAGACCTTAGTTATTAATTCAAATAAGATTTGCTTTATTTAAAATCTCCATTTGAAATCTAAATATTACCAAAACCAAATCAGTAGGTTTTATTTGAAATTATAAAACACCTGGAAAACTTGTTAAAAATGAATTAACAAGTTTTGATGTTTAATTAAAATGGCAAAGCCTTTACTTTAATAAAATTGGTTTATTAATAAACTCTAATTATTTTATTTAAATAAACCTTTACTCTTTTAATCAAAACAAAACATTTTATTTCAAAAGCTTGGCCAAGGTTTAATTTGGCTCTATAAAATATTCCTTATTTTTATTTCTACCTTTGCTTTTGAAAACCAAATCTTTTTATTAAAGATCCAAAAAGAGTAATTTCATTTATTTAAATTTTTCTTTATTAATTGTTTATCTTTTCAAATCCCTTTAGGATTTGTTTGATCAAAATTAGGTTTGAAGCTTTCCAATTGGAATCAAAAGTTTCTTCTCACCCTGAAAATCAACAAAGTTTTATTTTATTCATTTATTTTTCACATAACAAGATTTGGAAAATCTTGGGATGTGACAGGCTACCACCCTTAAAATTAATCTCGTCCCGAGATTTGGGAAGGCTAGGGTTACAAGTTGGCTCAAAGCATCTAGGGTACTACCACCCTTAAAAATTTTCCAACTAAATTACATCGTGTCTTGCTGGGGATCTTGGGGAAACTTCTCTGGGCAATCATCTGCATAGTGTCCCTTGTTTCCACACTTGATACATGTGACAAGGCTGAGATCCTCCATAGGCTTGTTTATCTTGTGCTTCATCCTATCTGGACAATTGCTTGCATAATGTCCTTGGTTACCACAATTGTAACATGTGATAAGTTTGAGTTCATCACGTATCTTCAGTGGACAAGTTGCCACATAATGGCCTATCTCTTTGCAGTTGTTGCACCATACTTGGCCAATCTCCTTATACTTCTGCTTCTCTGGACATTCACTGGAATAGTGTCCCATTTCTTTACAATGATGACATTGCACTTGACTTTTGTCCTTCTTTTTCTTGGGTTTCTCCAAAGCTAGGAGTGCTTCTAGTTCATGTTCCTCATATGTTATCTCATAGGTAGGAATGTCTACTGGTTTCTTGGACCTTCTATTGCTCCTTGGATAATTCATATGCCTCTTCTTTGGTCCTTTAAATTGGGTCATATTGCATGGAGGTATAAGTGGAGATTTTCCTTTGTCCTCATCCTTCTTAGTAGACTTGGCTCTCTCATAGTAATCTGTAATTTGTTGCTGCACTCCACCTTGTTTCCTTTGTTCAACTATGGAATAGATGGGGCACTGGATAGGGACATGGTTATTTCCTTCACATAAGTAACAAGTAACTTGAGATGTGGGGCATTGGTCAGCTGGATGTTCCTCTTCACAATTGGGGCATTGATCTCCATGCTCCTTGGAAGTGTGATCCTTGTCTCCACAAATATTGCAAGCTTGGGCTCGTTCTAGAATAACATCTTTGTCATCCTTGTTGTCGCAAACTCTTTTGGAAGAGTTGCCTTCCATGTTGATCATTTGATCTGTCACCTTAAGCAACAATTGGGCTTGGGTTTCCAAAAATCCTTGCAGGGTTGGATCTTCCCCACTGGTGTTGGCTATGAATTGAGCTGTCATTTGGTTCAACTGGTTTTGGGTTGCTATAAGTTCTCTCAAGTTGTCCTCTTGGTTGTTGTTGTTGTCTTCAACCTTGATGTTGGAGTTTCTTGGAGTAGTCATCTGTTTGGGTTGAATTGAGATTAGAATAGCAAGATATTTCTAAGGAATCAATTCTAATCACACACATCACAATTCACTCAAGCAATGTGCAGCAATCTCAAGCCAAACATTTCACTCAAACAACAAAGTTCAAGCATATTTTTAGGCAACAAAATATTTTTGTTACACCACATAAGTTGGTGGGTTTGACTTTAAACAAAATATGGTGGTCCATCTATAGGGTTCACTTGTGATCTTTCCATCCTTCTTGGTTGATTCTTCTTGCATGAGATCATGGTTTCCTTGGAAAAACTATTGGTCACAAAACTTAAAAGGTGATGATGATTCCTTCTGAGTTGTATTCCCTTAGTCTTCAAATCTTGAGCAATGTTTCTTGTCTCACCTGTCCTTAGTGATATCCAAGGTTGAAGTCCTTGATGAAAATGCTGAAGATGTTGAAGTCATTAGAGTTGAAGAGGTTGAAGTCATTAGAGTTGAAGATTTTGAAGTCATTAGAGTTGAAGATGTTGAAGTCCTTAGCTCATGGTGAAGTCTTTGGCCATGGGGTAGGTTTTATCCATCAATTGAAAATAGAAGAGATGTAGAATCAAAACCAAAATGATTGAGGAAAGAGTTTACAAGATTGTTTGTGAATAAGTTTTGGAACAAATATAACTCTTATTTTTCTAAGGGTTTTGTCCAATCCTAGGTTTACAAATCCTACAGGCAACACAATGCTCTGATACCATCTGTAAGGTTCCCAACCTTTAATAAGGTAGAGATCCCTGTGTTTACAATGCTAGTCCCTAGATCAATAGCTAGCATCCACAGTTAAGATGTAATATCAAGAAACAAAGGTCATAATACAACTTTATAACTAGGAATAACATAATTTATTACATCTTACATAGCTCATTTGGCTATTACATTACATTGCAGCATAATATCTATAAGCATGGGGTCCTTCATCTTCAAAGTGCCACAGGCAGGCATGTTGGTTGTAGACTTGAAATCCTATTCATCAAACTTCTCTAACATCAAACAAACCTACAACATAATAAGTTGCAGCCACAAGGGTCAATACATTGGAATTGCATTGGCAAGTTTCACTACTATGTAGAATTAAGTGGATCCTATCTTTACATGCATATTTGGCTAAGTAGAGTTTAGGCTCATTTGCAGAAAGCAATATAGTTTTTTTCCTATATTTTCAAAACAGCTTTGATCTTTTGTCAAATCTTCCTAAACTCCTTGGAATCCACCAAGTGCTTCAAGTCTCTTGTTGTCACTTTCAAATTTTACTTTTAGAAATTGGAATGTCGAGATTTCCCATAGCTTCAGGCCTTAGTTGCTCAGTATTGTCCATAACCGGGGACACGGCTAAGTACTTAGAATTTGATCTTTTGCAGAAGTTGTACACTTTACCCACATGACACAATCTTATCTTGTTGCCACCAGTGGCCGCTGGATAAGTACTCACCAAGATGGAATACTGGCAGATTGAGAATGTGACAAAGTCTTTCCATAGGGTCCTCCCAATACACAATGCTAGCTTGTCTTCAGGCACCAATGTAGGGTTCCTAGTTCCCTCATTCCAGTAACCTGAAGAGGCCAATGCATGGGTCTTCCACTATGTAGTTGACTAAGCCAGTGCCCATTTAGCATGTGGCTGTACACGGAAGCCATTGTACGAGAAACATGTTCAATCTCTAAGTCCCTGGGTGGTTTTTCATCTGGTGCACAACAAAAAGAAATTTCCATATAAACATGGTTCCTAATGTTGCCACCTTGTCCAAAGCTTGAGTATCCTTATCCACCCAGGTGGTTCATTGAGTACTTGTTTTATTATATAAAACACAAGTCTTTTCAATACTTCTCAAAATCTCAACATGTATCTCTTCTCAAATTTTTTAGCAGGGCTAAGCATAATTCAACTACATTGTTTTCACTAAGGAATATAGGGTATCCTATTAGGATTTTAGCATAGCAAAATATAGTAGTCTTTATCATGCATGTTTCAAAATCCATTAAGTGTAATGAAAATAGTAGGACTTTGGATGATAGTGTCACGTGCCTTTTTGGTAGAGGATGTTGATTCACTTCTTGATCTTTCTAATATCACACTCTTCTAACTTCACTACAAATCAATCAAGCAACATAGAATCAACTAGCATTCCAACATTATTCAAACAATTCATCACACATAAAAATAATAGAGACTAAGTCATGCATGCAAGCATGCAAAGATAGTTTTATTTGCAAAGGTGGTTTCTACTAGGCTCGGTTCAAAGTGGTCATTTCCTAAAGTGTCAAAACCATTTGCAAAAGGGTTTTATCTATAAACCATCTCTTAAAACAAGTCATTATTTCATGTGGTGGAAATGCTTTTGGCAAAGCAACAATTTTATGTTGTTCACCAAATAAGTTGTTAATTCAAAAAAACTTGGTGTTTAGGGTCAGTAGGTTTGAATCAAAACATTTTCCAAAGATTTTGCTCAAAAATCATTTCCATATCAAAATCAATATTTTTATTTGACTAGAAATGAGCTAATTCAAGTTTTTATTCCTAACCTTCACAAAATTCATTTTTAAATCCATGAGTTGTTTCCTAGGGTCAGTAAGTTCACATTAAACTATTTTTAAAAGATTTCAACCCCAAAATCATTTTGGAATAAATTTTATATCCGAAACAAGCATACACAAGTTTCTGCAAATTCATCCAATTTATCAGAAACTTTTTACTAAACAAAGTGCATGGTTGGCTGGGGTTTGTTTTTCTGAATCCAATGGTATAAATTTTGCAAAATTTGGATGTGTGGATCAAAAGTTATGGATTTTTCAAATTTTCAAATCTAATAGAACCTATTTCTGTTTTTTAATCCTGAGTCTGGCCACGTGGCGTGTTCTTATTGGGCGGTACCGCTTCGTGCGGATCAGCCTCTCTGGACCGCAGGATTTAAGTTACAACGCACGGCACTGATCAACTCGTACCCCTTCGTTAAGTCATCTGTTTCTACGCGTCGGATCTAAATCTAACGGTGCAGATGAGTTTGACCATTGCCTAGCAGTGCTGCGCGGCGGCAGACGGCAGCGACGCTCGGCTGGCGGTGTTGCGGCGGCTATAGGAAGCAAAGAGGGAAACGGGGGTGCTCACCGTGTTCGTGAGGTCGAGGTGATGCTCAACGCATGGTCGGTCTGGCAAGGGCGCTCAGGGACGGCGGCAATTCCTCGCCGGAGTAGGTGGCGGCGTCAGGTGGCTCTGGAGGTCGTCGAGGGCAACACTGCGATTCACCCCGAAGAAAAACAAGGACACGGTTAGACTCAGGAGAGTGTGGCGAGTGCGGGAGTATCATCTGGAAGGAGAGGGGCGGACGTTTCTTACGGAGATACTTCGCCGGAGTGTCAGCAAAAGGCGGTGGCGCTCAGATGTTGTCGAAGACGAGGCTCTGGGGCGAGCGCGGGCGAATGGGAGGCACTGGCAGGTGCGTGCTGGTCTGAGGAGCAAGCTCGCGTTCTCGGGAAGGCGAGGCGAGGCTGGACGGCGCCGGAATTCACTGGAGAAGCTCGTCGGAGCAGTGGTGGCGTGGGGGCGAATTGGGGCAGCCTAGAGGCAGAGAGGAGGAGCTGCTTGGGGGAAAAGAGAGAGCGGAGGGAGGCGTTTATGCACGCGTGGTCACCGGGGGAGTTAAAGCAGGCAGTAACGTGAATTGATCGCCAGCAGTAACGTGGCAGCAACGGCAGGGCGTGGTTTGGGGGTGAAGACGACGGTGAGGTGGCAGTGGGGCCGCGCTGTCTGCGAGAGAGAGGAAGAGGGAGTGGGGTCCACTCGTCGGTGTCTGCGCGGGTGGGTTTTTCGGTGGAAAACGATTCGCAGAGAGGGGGTGGAAACTGGGCTGCGACTGGGCTGTTGGGCCAGATGGGTTGGGTTGCTGTTTGGTTCATTTTTTTTGTACTGAAAGCTTTTCTTTTTCTTTTTTTGATTTTCTGTTTTGAAATTCAAGCAACAAATCAAACACTCAAATGATTTCAAATCTTTGCCAAACTTGCATTGATTTTAGTTCTGTTTAAAAACACAAATCAAGGTCCAAAACAAAAATAGTATTTTTATTCTTTTTAGGATCTATTTAATAATTAAATAAAATAGACCTTAGTTATTAATTCAAATAAGATTTGCTTTATTTAAAATCTCCATTTGAAATCTAAATATTACTAAAACAAAACCAGTAGGTTTTATTTGAAATTATAAAACACCTGGAAAACATGTTAAAAATGAATTAACAAGTTTTGATGTTTAATTAAAATGGCAAAGCCTTTACTTTAATAAACCAATTTTATTAATAAACTCTCATTTTTTTATTTAAATAAACCTTTACTCTTTTAATCAAAACAAAACATTTTATTTCAAAAGCTTGGCCAAGGTTTAATTTGGCTCTATAAAATATTCCTTATTTTTATTTCTACCTTTGCTTTTGAAAACCAAATCTTTTTATTAAAGATCCAAAAATAGTAATTTCATTTATTTAAATTTTTCTTTATTAATTGTTTATCTTTTCAAATCCCTTTAGGATTTGTTTGATCAAAATTAGGTTTGAAGCTTTCCAATTGGAATCAAAAGTTTCTTCTCACCCTGAAAATCAACAAAGTTTTATTTTATTCATTTATTTTTCACATAACAAGATTTGGAAAATCTTGGGATGTGACAATGAGATTCGATTGGGCAATACAATAAGATACATAGACCGCCATCCAACTGCATCTATGACTAGAAGTCCACCTTCAGGTTATCATACGAACCCCCTCCAGTATTAAGTTGCAAGCAATAGACAGCTGCTTTAAGCAAAGTGTGTAAGGTAAACAGTCCACATGTTCCATGAACAAGAGACCGTTGTTTTCTCCCTAGTGGCAACAGCACATTTACAACCGAAGATATTTCTGTCACTTCCCTTGGAAACTAGAGGCACGAACCCACTATCGAGCATAAATACCCCCTCTTGGAGTCACTAGCACCTACTTGGCCAATATAGCTACTAACAACGGAGAGCGTGCAAGATCACAAACAACACACACATGATAGAATCATAAAGACAAAACCATTAATCAAACCAACATAATAATCTCAATATCCATCGGATCCCCGCAAACACAACATGCATGATTACAAATAGATTAGATCTTGATCATGAACGGAGCTCACAAGATCTATACATGAAAGAACAAAGGAGGAGATACAACCATTTAGCTACTACATGGACCCATAGTCCAAGGTGGAACTACTCACGCATCATACCGGAGAGAAGGCCTCCGGGATAATCTCCCCTCCGGCATGGTGTCGGGAATAACTTCAGATCCCCCTGATCTAGGGATGATGGTGGCGGCAGCTACAAAAGGTTTCATGGAATATTGATCGGGTTCTTAGGTTTTCTGCATCTAGGGCTTCTTATAGGCGAAGGGGTAGGCCAAGGCAGCGGCCAGAGGGGGCAAACGCTACCCAGGCGCGGGGTAGGGCCCACCCGCGCCTAGGGTGGATTAGCCGCCCTGGCACGCCTCCTTGTCTCCCCTTTGGACTTCTTGTTCCGTCCAATTCCAAGAATATTTCTTTACTAACTTTTCTGAAACCAAAAACAGCAGAAATCAGTCATATGGCACTGTTGCAACTTGTTAGTAGGTTAGTACCAGAAAACATGTAAAAAGCACCTCAAAGTGTGGACAAGTAAAGCAAAGTAGATACTAAACAAGCATGGAGCATCAAAAATTATAGATACGTTTCTAACGTATCATGTGCAACCCTTAGTTTAGATTGAGATAAACTTAATTTGTTCTTTGTGACAAAACTAGTATCAATGTAGTACTTTTACAATGAACTAACTAGCTATTTGTCACCTCGACAAAAAAATATTCTTAGTTCTTCTAGAAGATCATAAGAATATCTTTACTATCGTCCAATAATCATCTTATGAATCATTCTGGTATATGCTCATAATATTTAAGCATAGGACATAACTAGATGTGTACATATCACAGTATGATTCAAAAATGCTCTTTGTGATTTCATTCATCAAATATCAAAAATACTCGAATCTTTTTTTCACTTATCAAGTGTCGATACACTTGAGTTTCGATTTAATCCTTTCTGTGTGGCAAGAACCTTGTCATTTCCATACTAAACTCTTTCAATATCTCATCTATGTACATTTGGCACAACCATATTAGCGTCTCAATCTATCTATATAGATGTTGATGCCAAACATTCGGGTTTTGCCTAAGTCTTTCATCGAGATGAAATTCTTAACCTATGTCAATAAAATATACATCATTTCCAATCAACAATATGTCTTCCACATAATGTATTAGAAATATGTCTTAGCACTCCCACTTAATTTCTTGCAAATGCAAGTATCTTCATCATCTCTAGTGAAATTAAACTATTTTAACAGTTTCATCACAGTGAAGATTCCAACTCCATGATGCTTACTTCAACCATTGAGCTTTGCATACGCTTTTAGCATCATTTTGAATTAACAAAACCCTTTGGACTGTGTCATGTATGCGTCGTATTTAACCATTCTATTAGAAGAACTTGTTTTGTTTATTCAACTACCACATAACTAAATTATATGTAGTGGTTGCTACATTAATCCGTCTAGACTAAATATCGCTATGAAAGATCAAATCTCGTCATAATCAACTGCTTGAACATTGTTGTGAACTCTTTCCCGACATGTCGATTATTTCATAGATGTGAAACATCCATGTTTATTTATAGATCCATATACGACCGTAAGGTTTTACACCTTTCTAGAGGGTCTTTCAAGTTCAAAGCTTGATTTCTCGTCTATGGAACTATCATGGATTTCATGGCTTCAAGCCATTTTCACGGAGTCAAGGCCCATCATCGCTTCTTTGTATATAGTTGGTTCATCATTTTCAAACAACAATGATTTAATTTCAAATCCTAGTATTTGATTGTTTATCCGACCTACTTGGTTCAATATGAACTTTAGACCTCCGTGACCACAACCTTTGAGACACTTGAGCCATGAGCATTGTTGTTGCCTGCGGAACGCTTTCCGATGATGCACAACTCAAAACATATAGCTAAGGTTCTTTTAACCTTATCAAAGTTCTATTGTCCTCCCATTTAACTTTTCACAAAAATTTCCTTCCTTAAGAAACTTTACGTTCTAAGCGACAAACACTTTTGTCCTTGGTGTTATGGAGGAATACTTAACAGTTATTCGAAATAACATACAAAGACATGTTCATTCGACTTTGGTTGCAAACATCTTACTTATGCATAGCATACCAATGTTTAAGAAAAGACAACTTGGGTTTTATCCCAAACCATAATTTTATATGGTGTCATTTCAACGAATCATGATGGAGCTCTTTTCAGTGTAAAAGAGGTAATCTCTAAAGCTTTAGTCTTTTAAAATATAATGGCAGTTTTATAAATGACAACTTTGATCTTACCATGGCAAACAAGGTTTTATTACATATCTCGATTACTCCATACTACTATGGTGTTTTCGAGAAACATAAATATATGGAACGGTTCCTCAAATCTTTAGGTGTTTTTCTAAACTTGTAACTCAAATATCTTCCTTTATGTCCTATCATAAATTCTTTATTTTCTTGTTACACCGATTTTTCACTTTATCTTGAAAGTCTTCGAACTTTTCAAATGTTTCACACTTCATCCTCATTAAGTAAATATTCATATATTCACTCAAATTTTCGGAGAAAGCATATGCTGTTGAAATCTATCGCTCTAGACTACACATAATGGGCTTCATACATCTATATGTACAAGTTCGAATAAGCTAGTCATTCGTTCACTTTTGGCCTATGAACGGAGTTTTAATTATCTCTAGAAAAGTTTCACAAGCGTCATTTGATCGAAATCAAAAGACTCCAAAATTCCATCCACATGGAGTTTCTTCATTTTTTTTCCACTATAATTTAAATGGCGATGCCACTTCCTAAGTAATCTTTCAATCATTTGTCTTTCGACATTTTTAGCATTAGTTTTATGGATGTGATTTCTCCAACTAGACTTGTACATCATTGTAAGGTTCCCAACCTTTAATAAGGTAGAGATCCCTGTGTTTACAATGCTAGTCCCTGGATCAATAGCTAGCATCCATAGTTTAAGATGTAATATCAAGAAACAAAGGTCATAATAAAACTTTATAACCAGGAATAAAATAATACATTACATCTTACATAGCTCATTTGGCTATCTCATTACAATGCAGCAGAAATAACTATATAGCATGGAGTCCTTCATCTTCAAAGTGCCACAGGCAATCATGTTGGTTGTAGACTTGTAATCCTATTCAACACACTTCACTAACATCAAACAAACCTGCAACATAATAAGTTGCAGCCACAAGGGTCAATACATTTCAATTGTATTGGCAAGTTTCACTACTATGTAGAAATAAGTGGATCTTATCATTACATGCATATTTAGCTAAGTAGGGTTTAGGCTCTTTTGTAGAAAGCAATATAGTTTTGTCCTATCTTTTCAAAATAGTTTTTCATCTTTTGTCAAATCTTTCTGAACTCCTTGGAAAACTCCAAGTGCTTCTAATCCCTTGTGTCACCATCAAGTTTTACTTTGAGAAATTGGAATGTCGAGATCTTCCATAGCTTCAGGCCTTAGCTGCTCAGTTGTTGTCCATAACCGGGGACACGGCTAAGTACTTAGAAATTTGATCTTCTGCAGAAGTTGTACACTTTACCCACATTACACAATCTCATCTTGTTGCCACCAGTGGCCGCTGGATAAGTACTCACCAAGATGGAGTACTGGCAGATTGAGAATGTGACAAAGTCTTTCCATAGAAGTCCTCTCAATACACAATGCTAGCTTGTCTACCAGGCACCAATGTAGGGATAAATTTCCCTTACACCATTCTAGTTAACCTGAAGATGCCAATGCATGAGTCTTCCACTATGTAGTTGACTAAGACAGAGCCCATTTATCATGTGGCTGTACACGGAAGCCACTATACGAGAAACATGTTCAATCTCTAAGTCCCTGGGTGGTTTTCTTCTAGTGCACATACAAAAGAGATAGCCATATAAACATGGTTCCTTTTTTTGCCACCTTGTCCAAGCTTGAGTATCCTTGTCCACCCAGGTGGTTCATTGAGTACTTGTTTTATTATATAAAACATATGTCTTTTCAACTCTTCATATAATCATATCATGTACCCCATCCCAATATATAGCAAGGCTAAGCATTCTACAACTACATTGTTTCCACTAAGGAATATATAAGGGTATCCTATTAGGGTTTAGCATAGCATAAAATATAGAAATCCTTTTCATGCATGTTACAAAAATCCACTAAGTGTAATGAAAATAGTAGGACTTGGATGATAGTGTCACTTGCCTTTTTAGTAGAGAATGTTGGTTCACTTCTTGATCTTGCAAATATCACACTCTTCTAATTCCACTACAATTCAATCAAGCAAACACAAATTCAACTAGCATTCAAATAATTTTATCACACATAAAATAACAAAAACAAGGTCATGCATGCAAGCATGCAAAAGATGGTTTTACTTGAAAGAGTGGTTTCTACTAGGCTCTAAACATTATAAGGTTCAAAAGTGGTCATTCACTAAAGTGGTAAAACTATTTGCAAAAGGTTTCATCTATAAACCATTTTTAAAACAAATCAATATTTTATGTGGTTGAAAATGCTTTTAGCAAAGCAATATTCTTTAAAGATTTCACCAAATATATTTTAATTCTCAAAACTTGGTGTTTAGGGTCAGAAGGTTTGAATCAAATAATTTCCCAAAGATTTTACTCAAAAATCATTTCCAAATCATAATCAATATTTTTATTTGACTAGAAATGAGCTAATTCAATTATTTACTCCTTAACTTCACAAAATATATTTTTAAATCCATAAGTTGGTTCCTAGGGTCAGTAGGTTCACAACAAACCATTTTGCAAAGATTTCATACTAAAAATATAACTAGAATAATTTTGATATTCAAAATAAGCCTACACATGTTTCTGCAAATTCAACCAATTTTCCAGAAATAAAACATTAAAAAAAGTATTTGGTTGCAAAGTACTTGTTCTTTTGAATCCATTGATATAAAATTTGCAAAATTTGGATGTGTAGAACTAAAGTTATGGATTTTTCAAATTTGCAAATCTAATAGAACACATTTCTGTTTTTAATCCTGAGTCTGGCCACGTGTCTGTTTCTTATTCACTGGTACCGGTTCGTGTGGATTGCGCAGTTACAGCCGTTAGATCTAAGTGAGATGGTGCGGTGCATATTAGCTCGTACCGCTTTGATTAAGTGATCTATCGTGTACACACGATCAAAATAAAACGGTTCACAACAAGTGGACATAAACTGGCGGCGCTGCGCGGCGGCGAGTGGCGGAGCACGCTCTGGCGGTGGCGTCGTGGCGATTACAGGAAGCAAGGAAGGTAACGGGGGTGCTCACCGTGCTCGCAGAGGTGTGGCGAAGCTCAAGGTGGCGTTGGCTTGGCGAGGGGCGCTCAGGAACGGCGACGATTGCTCTCCGGAGTCGGTGACGACGTCAGGCGGTCTGTTTGCTGTCGGAGGTGAGGCTGCAGGTCGCCTTAAGGTAAATGGATTGGGGCATTAGATGCGTACGAGTATGGGGATGATGGGAGCATCAACAGGAGGTGCTGGGGCGAACGGAGCTTACCGGGGAAGCTCGACGGAGACGAGACAGTCGGTGGTGGCGCTCAGATGAAGACGAAGCCGAGACTGCGGGGCACTCGCGGGCGAGTTCGAGGCACTGGCAGGTGCGCCTGGAGGTGGAGAACCAGCTCGTGTGCAGTGGGAGGCGAGGGGCGGCGGGGTGTGGCCGGAATCGCTCGGAGACGTCATCGGAGCAGCGGCGGTGCAAAGCTGATTCGAGGCAGCCTGGTGGCTCCCGTGCATTGGTTTCTAAGGGTAAAGGGCGAGGAGGGAGAGGTGCTTAAGAGGGCGTGGTCGCGAGAGGGAATTACTGCGCCATCAAGGCGTATTTATGCCGGAGTTAATCGGCAGCAACGGCAGGGGAACGTGTCGCGGGGTTGAAGACGACTGCGTGGCAGTGGGGCCCGTCTGTCAGCGAGGTGGAGGAAGTGGGAGTGGGGCCGGGCGTTCAGTGACCTCGCGGGTGCGCGTGTAAGTGAAAAACGATTCGCTGGGGAAAAGAAAGATGGGCTGCGAGTTGGGCTGCTGGGCCTGTTGGGTTGGGTTGAGTTTGTTTCATTTTTTTATTCTGAAAGCCTTTTCTTTTTCCAATTTGAATTTCTGTTTTCATTTTATTCAAACAATTCAAACACCCAAATGAATTCAAACCTTTGCCAAACCTTGGGTAGATTTTAATTCTGTTTAACAACATAATTCAAAGACCAAAATAGAATAATTTTTATTCTTTTTAGGATCCATTAATAATTAAATAAATAGACCCTAGTCATTAATTCAAATAGGATTTTATTTATTTAAAAACTCTATTTGAAATCTAAAACAAACCAAAACTTTTTTCAGTAGGTTTCATTTGAAAATATAAAACACTTGGAAATATTATTTAAAATAAATTAACAAGTTTTAGTGTTTTTTTTAAATGGAAAAGCCTTTACTTTAATAAAATTGGATATTAATAAATCCTCATTATTTTATTTAAATAAACCTTTACTCTTTTTTATCAAATAGAAATATTTTATTTCAAAAGCTTGGCCAAGATTTAATTTGGCTCTATAAATAATCTTTATTTATAATTCTACCTTTGCTTTATAAAAACCATATCCTTTTATTTAAAGATCCAAAAATAGTGATTCCAACTATTATAACTTTCTTTATTAATTGTTTTTCTTTTTAAATCCTTTTAGGATTTTATTTGATCAAAATAGGTTTTGATGTTTCCAATTGGAATCAAAAGTTTCTTCTCACCCTAAATTTCAACAAAATTTTATTTTGTTTATTTATTTTTCACATTTCAAAATTTGGAAAATTTTGGGATGTGACAGGCTACCACCCTTAAAAGAAATCTTGTCCCGAGATTTGGGAAGGCTAGGGTTACAAGTTGGCTTCAAGGCAACTAGGGTACTACCACCCTTAAAAGTAAAGTCTCATAGGGTTACATTGATGGTTCACTTGACTATGGGTTCCACACTTAATATCCAGACAAGGAATCCTTATTTGACTCTTCTGAGTTAACTAGTTCCTGACATCCACTTCTTCTATCTCTTCAAAGTTTCCATCCATGTCAATGTGGTTCACATGTCCTTTCTGGGTCACATTGGAGTCATTTCCATTGGCTCTTCTAGCATCCTTTTTCTTTTTCTTCTCAGGACAATCTGATGCATATTGTCCAAGTTCCTTACAATTATAGGACTGCAACTGGCTAATATCTTTCTTCTTGAAAGTGTTTTCATGTTGGTTCTGACCAAGGTCATCTCCATTGTTAGTATCATTTCCATTATTATCACTTCCATTGTTGTTGTGGTGATGCTGATGTGGTTCAGAATCTTCATTGCTCTTTTTGAATGAATGCTTCTTTTTTGATGATCCTGAGTGATTCTTGAGTTTATGCTTCCTCTTTCTATTCTCAACTTGATTCATCTTGTTTTCCAAAATTGTGGCTCTGTCACAGAGTGATTTATAAGTTGGGACATAGGCAACAGCTAGCTGCAGGTTCAACTCATCTTTAAGTCCTTCAAGAAATTTCTCCTTTCTGTTAGCATCTGTGTCAACTTCATCCGGTGCATAGCGTGCCAGATTGTTGAATTCTTCAATATACTCAGGCACACTGTGGTGACGCTGTTTCAGATTGTGAAACTCCTTTTTCTTCAAGTACATCACTCCAGGTGAGATGTGAGTTGTTCTGAATCCATCCTCAAAAATAGCCCAAGTTACATCTTCAAGGGGAGTGGTGATTTGAAAGTTGTCCCACCATGTTGCTGCTGGTCCTTCAAGCAGAAATACTGCAAACCTTACTTTTTCTTCATCGGTGCAGCCAACAGTCACTATGTCTTTGTTCACTGAACGTAACCAGTCATTGGCTTCCATTGGATCAGTTGTTCCAGAGAACCTTGCAGGCCTAAGTTTCAGAAACTTAGTGAGCATATCAAGTGTTGGAGGATTGTTCTGATTGTTGTTGTTGTTGTTGTTGTTGTTGTTGTTCTGATTCTGTATGAATGTGGTTATCTCCTGCATCAACTGTGTCTGAGCTGCTATCATCTACTGCATCTCAGGGGTGATGTTGTTGTTTTGGTTGGGGTTGGCACGACGGGGAGGCATCTGTTGGTTTGATAGGGATAAGTAATGATGGATAGGTTTTTAAGAAGTTCTAACACACAACTCAAAACAACCAAGTTCAATCAAACAATCAAACAATCAACAAGCAACTATCCACTTAACAACTTATGAGCTTAACTCATGAGTTGAAGGAAACAACAAGATTTCTTGAAATGATTATCTTAGTATAGTCATACCTCATAGGTCAATATGATCCATACACTAACATGATATCAATGTCTTTGGTAGGCAATCTAATGTCTCTTGTTTTTTCACTTGTAGTCCTTAGTGATGTCTAAGTTGAAGTCCTTGGTGAGACTAAAGTTGAGGTCATTTGAAGATGTTGAAGTCATTAGAGTTCATGAAATCCTTTGCACATGGTGAAATCTTTGGCCATGGGGTAGGCTTTATCCATCAAGTTGAAATAGAAGAGATGTAGAATCAAAACCAAAATGGTTGAGGAAAGAGTTTACAAGATTGTTCGTAACTAAGTTTTGGGACAAATACAGCTCCTATTTTTCTAAGGGGTTTTTGTCCAATCCTAGGGTTACAATCCTACAGGCAACACAATGCTCTGATACCATCTGTAAGGTTCCCAACCTTTAATAAGGTAGAGATCCCTGTTTTACAATGCTAGTCCCTGGATCAATAGCTAGCATCCACAGTTTAAGATGTAATATCAAGAAACAAAGGTCATAATACAACTTTATAACCAGGAATAAAATAATACATTACATCTTACATAGCTCATTTGGCTATCTCATTACAATGCAGCAGAAATAACTATATAGCATGGAGTCCTTCATCTTCAAAGTGCCACAGGCAATCATGTTGGTTGTAGACTTGTAATCCTATTCAACACACTTCACTAACATCAAACAAACATGCAACATAATAAGTTGCAGCCACAAGGGTCAATACATTTGAATTGTATTGGCAAGTTTCACTACTATGTAGAAATAAGTGGATCCTATCATTACATGCATATTTGGCTAAGTAGGGTTTAGGCTCTTTTGCAGAAAGCAATATAGTTTTGTCCTATCTTTTCAAAATAGTTTTTGATCTTTTGTCAAATCTTTCTGAACTCCTTGGGAAACTCCAAGTGCTTCTAATCCCTTGTTGTCACCATCAAGTTTTACTTTGAGAAATTGGAATGTCGAGATCTTCCATAGCTTCAGGCCTTAGTTGCTCAGTTGTTGTCCATAACCGGGGACACGGCTAAGTACTTAGAATTTTGATCTTCTGCAGAAGTTGTACACTTTACCCACATGACACAATCTCATCTTGTTGCCACCAGTGGCCACTGGATAAGTACTCACCAAGATGGAGTACTGGCAGATTGAGAATGTGACAAAGCCTTTCCATATAAGTCCTCTCAATACATAATGCTAGCTTGTCTACCAGGCACCAATGTAGGGATAAATTTCCCTTACACCATTCTAGTTAACCTGAAGATGCCAATGCATGAGTCTTCCACTATGTAGTTGACTAAGACAGAGCCCATTTAGCATGTGGCTGTACACGGAAGCCACTGTACGAGAAACATGCTCAATCTCTAAGTCCCTGGGTGGTTTTCTTCTAGTGCACATACAAAAGAGATAGCCATATAAACATGGTTCCTTTTTTTGCCACCTTGTCCAATCTTGAGTATCCTTGTCCACCCAGGTGGTTCATTGAGTACTTGTTTTATTATATAAAACATATGTCTTTTCAACTCTTCATATAATCATATCATGTATCCCATCCCAATATATAGCAGGGCTAAGCATACTACAACTACATTGTTTCCACTAAGGAATATATAAGGGTATCCTATTAGGATTTAGCATAGCATAAAATATAGAAATCCTTTTCATGCATGTTACAAAAATCCACTAAGTGTAATGAAAATAGTAGGACTTGGATGATAGTGTCACTTGCCTTTTTAGTAGAGAATGTTGGTTCACTTCTTGATCTTGCAAATATCACACTCTTCTAATTCCACTACAATTCAATCAAGCAAACACAAATTCAACTAGCATTCAAACAATTTTATCACACATAAAATAACAAAAACAAGGTCATGCATGCAAGCATACAAAAGATAGTTTTACTTGAAAGAGTGGTTTCTACTAGGCTCTAAACATTATAAGGTTCAAAAGTGGTCATTTACTAAAGTGGTAAAACTATTTGCAAAAGGTTTCATCTATAAACCATTTTTAAATCAAATCCATATTTTATGTGGTTGAAAATACTTTTAGCAAAGCAATATTCTTTAAAGAGTTCACCAAATATATTTTAATTCTCAAAACTTGGTGTTTAGGGTCAGAAGGTTTGAATCAAATCATTTCCCAAAGGTTTTACTCAAAAATAATTTCTAAATCATAATCAATATTTTTATTTGACTAGAAATGAGCTAATTCAATTATTTACTCCTTAACTTCACAAAATATATTTTTAAATCCATAAGTTGGTTCCTAGGGTCAGTAGGTTCACAACAAACCATTTTTCAAAGATTTCATACTAAAAACATAACTAGAATAATTTTTATATTCAAAATAAGCCTACACATGTTTCTGCAAATTCAACCAATTTTCCAGAAGCAAAACATTAAACAAAGTATATGGTTGCAAATTACTTGTTCTGCTGAATCCATTGATATAAAATTTGCAAAATTTGGACGTGTAGAACTAAAGTTATGGATTTTTCAAATTTGCAAATCTAATAGAACACATTTCTGTTTTTAATCCTGAGTCTGGCCACGTGTCTGTTTCTTATTCACTGGTACCGGTTCGTGTGAATTGCGCAGTTACAGCCGTTAGATCTAAGTGAGATGGTGCGGTGCAGATTAGCTCGTACCGCTTCGATTAAGTGATCTATCGTGTACACACGATCAAAATCAAACGGCTCACAACCACTGGACATAAACTGGCGGCGCTGCGCGGCGGCGAGTGGCAGAGCACGCTCTAGCTGTGGCGTCACGGCGATTATAGGGAGCAAGGAAGGTAACGGGGGTGCTCACCATGCTCGCAGAGGTGTGGCGAAGCTCGAGGTGGCGTTGGCTTGGCGAGGGGCGCTCAGGAACGGCGACAATTGCTCGCCGGAGTCGGTGACGATGTCAGGCGGCTCTGTTTGGTGTCGGAGGTGAGGCCGCAGGTCGCCCTAAGGCAAACCGATTGGGGCATTATATGCGTACGAGTATGGGGATGATGGGAGCATCAACAGGAGGTGCTGGGGCGAACGGAGCTTACTGGGGAAGCTCGACGGAGACGAGACAGTCGGCGGTGGCGCTCAGATGAAGACGAAGCCGAGACTGCGGGGCACTCGCGGGCGAGTTCGAGGCACTGGCAGGTGCGCCTGGAGGTGGATAACCAGCTCGTGTGCAGTGGGAGGCGAGGGGCGGCGGGGTGTGGCCGGAATCGCTCGGAGACATCGTCGGAGCAGCGGCGGTGCAAAGCTGATTCGAGGCAGCCTGGTGGCTCCCGTGCAGTGGTTTCTGAGGGTAAATGGAGAGGAGGGAGAGGTGCTTAAGAGGGCGTGGTCGCGAGAGGGAATTACTGCGCCATCAATGCGTATTGACGCCGGAGTTAATTGGCAGCAACAGCAGGGGAACGTGTCGCGGGGTTGAAGACGACTGCGTGGCAGTGGGGCCCATCTGTCAGCGAGGTGGAGGAAGTGGGAGTGGGGCCGGGCGTTTAATGACCTCGCGGGTGCGCACGTAAGTGAAAAACGATTCGCTGGGGAAAAGAAAGATGGGCTGCGAGTTGGGCTGCTGGGCATGTTGGGTTGGGTTGAGTCTGTTTCATTTTTTTTATTCTAAAAGCCTTTTCGTTTTCCAATTTGAATTTCTGTTTTGATTTTATTCAAACAATTCAAACACCCAAATGAATTCAAACCTTTGCCAAACCTTGTGTAGATTTTAATTCCGTTTAACAACATAATCCAAAGAGCAAAGTAGAATAATTTTTATTCTTTTTAGGATCCATTAATAATTAAATAAATAGACCCTAGTCATTAATTCAAATAGGATTTTATTTATTTAAAAACTCTATTTGAAATCTAAAACAAACCAAAACCTTTACTTTAATAACATTGGATATTAATAAATCCTCATTATTTTATTTAAATAAACCTTTACTCTTTTTTATCAAATAGAAATATTTTATTTCAAAAGCTTGGCCAAGATTTAATTTGGCTCTATAAATAATCTTTATTTATAATTCTACCTTTGCTTTATAAAAACCATATCTTTTTATTTAAAGATCCAAAAATAGTGATTCCAACTATTATAACTTTCTTTATTAATTGTTTTTCTTTTTAAATCCTTTTAGGATTTTATTTGATCAAAATAGGTTTTAATGTTTCCAATTGGAATCAAAAGTTTCTTCTCACCCTAAATTTCAACAAAATTTTATTTTGTTTATTTATTTTTCACATTTCAAAATTTGGAAAATTTTGGGATGTGACAATCATCCATCTTTTATGGATTGCAGAAATTATTTGAACAACCTTTTGTTCTCATAATACCCGATAAAACAAATCTTGAAGGTAAGCTTTGATATCAATGAGAAACACAATAACTCTTTATTTGTTCTCGATGAATATCATCACATATTATTTTGCTAGTTACTTAGGCCATTGCAGTTCATGAATTGTATTGTTTCGTATGACGATTCACACCAACAAATTTAGTATCCAATAATCAAGAACTACATTGTTTAACAAGGAAAGAATACAACCATAACACGTACATCCTCTATATACCTAAGATGAAGAATTCTAGTCTTTTCCTTTCTACCATATATTTCTGAGATTTTCTTTCAGTATTTCCTTTTTCCATTTAAAAGAATCTATCAACATCATGAGTGGAGCCATACATATGATAGATAGTCCAAAGCGTGTATAGTTAAATACCAATATCTTTGGACTTGCACTTTGAAGTAGATCACCATCATCAAATGTTTGGTGTTGTTTCAAATTCCATTCTTTAGTAATCTTTTAGTGTAGTAAAACACTTTACCTACACCTTATATTCATCCTTATCATGGAACTATTCATGATCAAGGTACTTTATATTATAACGGTGAATTGTGAGTATAATGTTTCTCTCCAAAACCTTTTGGAGGATTAGGACAACTAGTGTCTCTAGCCTTTTGTAAATTCTCATCAAATATGTGAACATAAATATTGCCATATTATACTCCATCATGTTGCAACCAAAACTTTGTTTTAGATATCACAATATCTTCCACACATGATGGTTTATGAAAAACTCTTTCAGCTCCTAGATAACCTTGATATTAAAACAATCTTTTGAATATCAAGAATCATGGAGACAAACATGATATTTATATACTAACACTGGAATTGTTACTCTTGATTTAATACCAATTATTAAACTTCACGGAGTAACCAAAACTTACTAAAAGTTTGCAATAGGACTTTTTAAACTTTAGATTAACACTTCAAAAAAATACGATACCAGTTTGTAAAGTAACTAACCAGAATTCAATAGTTCTATTATCTCAATAATAACTAAGCGCAAGGTGGTAAACGGATGCCAATGACTAAAACAACTATGCAAATTCACTTTGATTTAATTTATGATAAATAGTGTTCAACTTTTAATCATATTGTTGTTGAACTCCCACTCAAAACAATATCCCTCACATTTTTAGTGATCACACGAACCAAATCCACTACATCAAGTCTGATCATCACGAGATATGATGTAGTTTCAAAGGCGAACAATCAACATGTTCATCATATCTACTATATGACTCATGCTTTACCTTTCGGTGATCCATGTTCCGAGACCATGTTTGTACATGCTAGGCTCATCAAGATTAACCTTAGTTTCTGCATTACCAAATCTGGCATGATCCTGTTGTATGCACACGTTGAATCGAATACACCCAATCATCACGAGGTGCTTCGAAACAACGAGTCTTAGCAACGGCGATAGCTAAGTATGAACACTTTATTACTTGATATTTTGAGAGAGGGATCATCTTATAATGCTACTGTCGCGATCTAAGCAATACAAGATTCATAAAAGGAGTACATCACATGCAATTCATAATATGTGATATGATATGGCATTTCTTCTTGTGCTTCCGATCTCCATCTTCAAGCACGAACATGATCTCCATCATCATCAGTGTGGCGTCAAGGTCAATGGCACCACTCCATGGTTGTCGTCCACCAGCATCAACTATTACAACTACTTTGAATAATAGACACATAGGTCTTAGCGAAATTTAAAGATAGCCATAAGGCTCCTGCCGGTTGCCAACTTACAATAAGGATCATTGCATACATCATAGATAATCACAATCATTGCCATATCACATCAGCGCACACCCATGGAAAACAAAGTTAGACGCCTCTAATTTTCTTTGCATGTTTTACGTGGTTTGGGGCTTTCGAATAAGAACCGTTCTAACTTACAAACAAGAACCACAACATTGATACTAGTATTGTCAAGTGCCCGCTGTAAATTGAATATTCACTATGTCGGGAGAGACAGACACCCTCAAAGCAACTTATGCAATACAAGTTGCATGTTGAGCGTGGAGAAAGTCTCATGAACAATGTCACGTAAGGTTAGCCCGGGCCGCTTCATCCGACCATCATACAAGATGCAAAGTACACAAGAAGCAATCAACAACAAAAGAACAAACGCCCAAAATGACCATTGTGTTCTACTCGTGCAACAGATATACATATAGACACGGCTCCGATACCACTGTAGAGGTTCGTAGCATGGAAAACAAAAAAATTCTATCGCATGAACACACACAAGCCAAGATCTTTCTACTAGATTGTAGCAACGATTCGATAGAGTACTAACCCTCGAAGATCCAAAGCGGTTAACGAGATTGGATTCTTGTGGGTGATGTAGTCGTTCACTTGCCGATCTCAAGATCGCGTAGACGATCCTTCCCACGCCACGTTCCGGCAGCGCTCCCGCAATCGGTCACACGTTCAGTACTCGATGAATACCTTCCTCTCCCTTGTTCCAGCAGGCAGCGGAGGTTGTACTTCTCTCCTCATGATTCCGGCAGCGTGACAGCGTGGTGTCGGAAGTAGAGGGGAGATCCCGCAGGGCTTCGCCTAAGCCGGTACGAGTATGGTGGAGTAGAGAGAGGGCCTCGATGATCTAGGGTTTAGAGGACCGAGGGTTTTAGAGGTAGCCGACTGCTAGGGATTAGCTAGACGGCGGTTTAGAGATCTAGGGCAGCCGCATTTAGAGGGGGGCGACGGCTGTCCTAGGGTTTCTTGTGCGTCCAAGGGGGCGCCCTACCCCTCCATTTATAGGTGGGGAGGCGCCAAGGGGGATGGAGTCCTCCCCCAACTCCATTTCATGTGGCCAACGCAAGGGATATGGAGGAATCCTCCCTTAGGTAGGATTCCTTCCCTCCCTCCACTTGGAAACCATTGTCCCAGCTTGACTTTTTCAAACTGGCATTTTGTCTTTCAAACTAGAGTTTGATTTCTCTCTTCCAAGTGTACAGCCAAGTGACCTAGGACATGATGCAACCATTCCACTTTGTCATGAAACATCCATGTACCCTTTCCCCTCCGGGTCGGTAGACCTTCTAGACCCTTCTAGAACATTCTGGTGAAAATACCGAAACCATTCCTGAACTCCGGAATTAGACTTTCCTGATATGAATTTTAGTCTCCGGACCATTTCGGCTCTCCTCGTGATATCTCGGATCCCATATGAGAATCCGAATAACATTTGGTCTCTTTACTCACATTCCATATCTACTAAACAACATCGAATCATTAAGTGTGTCTCCCTATGGTTCATGAATTATGCAAACATGATCGAGACTCTTCTCTAATCAATAACCAATAGAGGAATCTGGAAATTCATATGGCTCCCACATATTTTTATGATTACTTCATGATCAAATGAACCATTTACATACGATACCAATTTCCCTTTGTCTCGCGATAGTTTAGTTATCCAAGGTTTGATCGTCGGTATCTCTGCATACCTAGTCCAACCTCCATATCGATAAGTACTCTTTTCTCGTTCCAATGATATGTGTTCCCTTGTGAGCTGGTCATATGATTGCAAGCCAATTGGATGATATTCCACCAAGAGGGCCCAGAGTATATATATCCGTCATATGGATGGACAAATCTCACTCTTGATCCATGTACCTCAACACATACTTTCCGAACAATCAATGCCACCTTTATAACCACCCAGTTATGAAGTGGTGTTTGATATAATCAAAGCAGCCATCTGGTGGTAGTGATTAACATTATCTCATGGTCGAAGGATTTAGATTACTATGTATCTGAAAGCTTATAGCAAGGGAACTATATTAAATGACTTGATCTTATGCTACGCTAAACTATAGGAGTATGTCCATCACATCATTCTCCTAATGATATGACCTTTTTATTAATAACATCCAATGTTCATGATCACGAAACCATGATCATCTATTAATCAATAAGCTAGTTTAACAAGAGGCTTTACTAGGGACTCTTTTATGTTTACAAACCACACAAGTATTAATGTTTCCGGTTAATACAATTATAGCATGGGATGTAAAAATTTATCATAAGCATGAAGATATGATAATAAACACTTTATTATTGCCTCTTGGGAATATCTCCAAAAGGCCCAACACTGGCCCAGGCCCACGTACCGCTTTGTCTTCGTCTTCTTCGACGTCACAAGCAGCTCTCTGGAGCGAGCGTCGTCGCCCGCCCGATGCCGAGCATCGTCGTCAGCAAAATTGGACCGTCGTGATGCTCGCCGATGACCCGGACCTCGTTGATAAGATCGACCGCTCTCTCCTCTATCTATCCATACTAGTCTTATCCTCTCTCTCTCTCACGCAAACCCCTCTTCCTCACTGAAACCCTAACCTCCGCCCACCTCAAATCACCATCGCCTCCAACCTCCCCGTGATCTGTGGTGGTGTCTGCGAGCTTCCTCTTGTCGTCTTGTATCATCTGGCAGAAGGAATCGACCCCTCTTGCTCACTATCGATGCCACCGACCTCATTTGTCTGCCGCTCTCTATCGACCATGGCGACGCTGCCCGATCTCGCCTCTCCTCGTCGTCGCCTCTACAAGCTTCCTAGTGAGATTTTGCTTTCGATGGCTCTCTTTGATTTTCCCCTAGCCGTCTATAGCGTCCCGTACGCGTGAACCCAAGCTTGCCGCCGCTATAGGTCGCCGCCGGTCATCCTCCGGTGACCAATAGCGTATGGCGCTGCTACCATTGAACTCGCCCCATCCCTTGCTAACCAACGCACCTAACCGTGCTAGATAAAACAACGTAGATCGACGTTGGCGTCCATGATCAGGTGGTGGAGGCCGCGCTAACATCATCATGACATCATGCTGGTGTCACCCTGCCACCTCAGCGTTGTTTGACCGAGTCTTCATCCCGTGTGGCTGCCGACATGGCCCTGAGCCCACTGGTCAGTGTCTGTGTCTAGGTGGATGCTCGGTATAAAAAAGGTATTATCTGTTTAACACATAGATAAAACATTATAAATTCAAATATAAATATTTTCCAACAATTTAATAAAATTAATAAATTTTGTTAAATCAATTTCTTTTGTTTCATAATTCATAAAAATATATATTATACATCAAAATATTCAGCAAAATAAATTCTATATTCTAAACCTATTATCATATTTTATTTTCCAACTTAAATACGATAATTATTATTATTAGCAAATAGCCTATTAGGGATAAACCTTAAATAAATATATTTTATTATTTAAAATTCATAAAAATAAGTATAATATACCAAAATTCATATAAAAAACAAAATATACATTTACAAACTTGTCTCATATATTTTTTGTGTCACTTAACTAAATGTTATTATTTATTAAGTCTTTATAAAATGATAAAACTTATAATAATCATATCTGATTATTATAAAATCACAAAAATACATATAGTGTACCAAAATGATCACATAAATAATATCTACTTATTAAATTACAATCTTTCATTTTTAGGTAAATAAAAGTTAATATTCTAAGAACTTGAATTTAATCCTATTCCTTTAATTATTATTTCATAAAAGAGTAACTAAAATTTGTTAATATTTCTAAAATTATCCAATTGAGGTCTTATAATAGTATTTTCCTTAAATATTGATAATATGAACTCAAAATAAGTCAACACATTTTAACTACAATTTTGTTGAATTATCATACACCACCAGTTCTTAGGAGGCCACCTGGGAGGCCTCGGAAGCAATGAATCGAAGCCTTCACTGAAAAAGGTTCGAGACTAGGAGCAAGGAAGGGGAAATTAAAACAATGTTGAGGGTTGGGACATATCAAGAGATTATGTAAAAACCCAGTTCCATGTGATTTTGAAGATGTTGACCCTGTCGTTCACATGATGGAGGTACAAGATGAGACTTATCAGTTGGAACTGGAGGAAGCGCAGCGAGATAACATAGAGGAAGTGCAACATGTGAAGTAAAATGGTGATGTAGAGGAGGTGGGAAACATGATGTGCATGTGGAGGAAAACGTGTGTAAGTAGCAAGTTGATGAGGACGTGGAGGTGTTGGCGGGGATAGGGGCAAAAAAACAAAAGGGTAAGCGGGAGCGGAAGGGGAAGGGAAACAATAATATTGAGTTGAATTTGAATATGAAGAAGTTGCTAGGGTGATTAAGGATGTTCTTGAGGATCTTTCGGCTAACTGCAGGAGAAATAATAAATCCCTGCCAATTTCATCTTTGTACAATTCTTCGGATGAAAGGTAAGCTTGAAACTTGTTTTACTTGGCATTTTGATCATTTATGTTTTAGTCCTTATCAACTATTGTTTAATGCAGCGCGAGCTTGAACATTAATAAGAGGAGCAGAGAGAAGCGGGCACAGTAACATCGTTTCTTGAATTTTCATTAAAATTGAACTATTCATTTGTAATTTATCTATCTGGTGCTTGTAACGGGTCTATGATGTGTTGTGTGGACTAGATTCTAGGTCACTAAATATTACATTAATTTTCAAACCGTGGCCTTGATTATCCATAAACAATAATTGTTGGTTTTTACCAGTACAATGACCAAATTATGGCCATGCCATGGATAGGTGAGGTTCACCTCCCTTGGATTCTCATCTCAAAAACACGTGTGTCTCCTTCTCCTCTGGTGCACTCCAAAATTATGACTATGCCATCAAGTGCTGAGAGCAGAGACAGCATACCATCCCACCAGTCTCGCCTTGTCTTTGTCAGTGATGTCTGATCCTCGCATTGGCTACATCAGGGGAATTCATTCTCTTCTCGGTTCCGCTCATCTGCCAAGTTTAATCACGAACAATGCCAACTTCATCCACATGGTCCTCCTGGAGCTACCATGATGGTTGCGGTGGTGCCGCCGGATTATCCAGAGGTGGCCGTGGCCGAGTGGTCGATGGTGGAATTGGTGCAGGTGGCTAACACACTTACAACTTGGTCATTCTATCTGAAGAGGCCATTAAGCTATGTAGATAGATTAAGTTTAGGCTCAAGTGACCCTAATCTACTATGCCGCTCCTGTTGTCTTTGTCATGCATGACGTCCTCCGCGTCGCCATCCGCCTCTTTCGAGTCGAAATTGATGAGGACGAGCCCAGCGATGTTCCTCCTCGCGAGTTCTTCACGGTGTGCCGCATCGATAACGGTGGAGGGCCTATGCCCAGGCACTGCCCTAAAGTGCTGCCTTACTTCGTCGGGGTTGCGCATATCCGGTGGATCTCCCGACGGTGAGCTCTGCATAGCCAAAGCAACGCCTCCTGCTCCTTCTTGAACTGCCTTGGAAAGTGCACGATCGTGCATGAGTATCGGTCCATTGCCCTCTTCTGCTCTAGAAGCTGGTGGCGGTGATCCTCGATCTGCCTCGATAGCGTGTTGCCGCACAAGAGCAGCACCACGGGCACACCAGCGCAGATGAGCTCATAGCCGTCCGGTAGCCTCGCTAGCAGCGGTGAGAGTATGTCATAGTGGGCGAACATCTGGCCTCGTACAAGCTGATACTGGGCCTTGATACAGCAAAATGTATCTATAATTTTTGATGCTCCATGCTTGTTTAGTATCTACTTTGCTTTGCTCGTCTACACTTTGAGGTGCTTCTTTACATGTTTTCTGGTACTAACCTATTAACAAGTTGCCATAGTGCCAGTTGCTTGTTTTCTGTTGTTTTTGGTTCCAGAAAAGCTAGTAAAAAATATACTCGGAATTTGACGGGACAAACGTCAAAGTCAATTACTTTCCGTGGGAAACAAGAAGTCCAGAGGGGAGACGGAGAAGCGGGCCAGGGCGGCCAAACCCCCCTAGGCGCGGCCAGGGGTGGGCCCATGCCTAGGTAGTGTTTGACCCCCTGATCGCCTCCTCGGCCTCCCCATTCGCCTATAAGAAGCCCCCGATGTAGAAACCCTAAGCACCCGATCAAATCGCCACAAAACTATCTATAGCCACTGCCACCATTGTCCCTAGATCGGGGGGATCTGAAGTTCTTCCCGGCACCCTGCCGGAGGGGAGATTATCCCAGAGGCCTTCTCTCCGGTATGATCCGTGAGTAGTTCCACCTTGGACTATGGGTCCATGTAGTAGCTAGATGGTTGTATCTCCTCCTTGTGCTTTCATGTATCCGTTCATGATCAAGATCTAATCTATTTGTAATCATGCATGTTGTGTTTGCAGGGATCCGATGGATATTGAGATTATTATGTTGGTTTGATTAATGGTTTTGTCTTTATGATTCTATCATGTCTATGTTGTTTGTGATCTTGCATGCTCTCGGTTGTTAGTAGCTATCTTGGCCAAGTAGTTGCTAGTGACTCCAAGAGGGGGTATTTATGCTCGATAGTGGGTTCATGCCTCTAGTTTCCAAGGGAAGTGACAATAATCTCTTCGGTTGTAGATGTGTTGTTGCTACTAGGGAGAAAACAACGGTCTCTTGTTCATGGAACATGTGGACTGTTTACCTTACACACTTTGCTTAAAGCAGTTGTCTGTTGGTTGCAAATTAATACTGGAGGGGGTTCGGATGATAACCTGAAGGTGGACTTCTAGTCATAGATGCAGTTGGTTGGCGGTCTATGTATCTTGTTGTGTTGCCCAATCGAATCTCATAGGATATTTCTGACTAGTAATTGCATTGTTATGCCTTGCTCAGTTCTTGTCAATTGCCCTGCTGTAATTTGTTTACCCTTCATGCCATGTTGTTTATCTAAGGTGAGCACCTCTAGTGAACTATGGACCCCGGTCAAATCTTTACCATTGATAGATCTTTCATTGTTACTTGTTTACTTGCTGCAAACCATTACCTTCCACACCATATGTTCAATCCTTTGTTACAGCAATGTCGGGGGGATAACCCCCGGTAGGGTCATGAGAGGTGAAACATAGCGCAGCTTGGCCAGCTCCGAGTAAAGAAAGAACCAGGCCAGGAACCGAGGAGCCGAGTCTACAGAGGAAGGGTCGAGTCAAGTAGGACGCGTGGCATCTTTCCGAGTAAGGTTCAGGAGGGACCACGGTAAAGCATGGTCAAAAGAGAAGGGCGACGTCAGGTGACACAAAAGGAGCCGGGTGACACCCAAAGCATACGCTGACATACAAAGTAACAGCAATGACGCCAAAAGGAACAGGAAACAGCGTACCAGAAGACCGTTAGCTGTCAAGCTTTATGGACTGGGCCATTGGGCTTAGGGCAAGCCCATGACCCGGCCCACATCATAGGGACCAAGATCCAAACAGTAAACCCTAGAACCCAAAGGGGTATAAGCTAGCTAGCACTGCCTATATAAGGGAGGGCATATATGTAGTAGAAGGAGGTTGGACCAAATAGGGAACTAGTGCACTGAACCCTAGTTCATACAGCTCAAGGAGCACTTGTAATCTTGGGAGATCAATAAAAACACTAAGTCTGGAGGGTTCTTCTTGTTCTTCGTGCATGGCTCGACCGTGCACTCCCTCCCCGGTGACCACAAGCATCCATTCGGCCCCCAACTTAAGCCTACCCATGGCATCTGCTGTAAGATCCCTCCCTTTATAAAGGTAAGGATCCCTGTGATTGCAATGCTAGTCCCTGGATCAATGCTAGCATCCACAGTTTAGGATGAAGTACACATAAACAAAGGTCATTATTACATATCATTCCAGAGAAAAACATAGTCTTTTACAAACTCCATGGCCACAGGCCTAATACAAGAGTTCAAATATATAATAAGATAAGTAAGTCTTCATCTTCATGTGCCACAAGCAAGCATGTTGAGTGTAGACTCATAACCCCTAATCATCATCAGAATAACCTGCAACATCACAAGTTACAGCCACAGTGGGTCAATACATTGGAATAGTATTGGCAAGTGATACCTTAGTAGAATATTGGTAGACTAAATACTATAGGCATTTTGGCTAAGTGTAGCTTAGGCTTGCTTTGCTCAAAATAGTTTTACCTATTAGTTGAAAACACTAAGTTTTTCTTTGTCAAAATCTTTCCCAAGGAACCACCAATAGACATTGGGGAACCTTCACCCTTGTTCAACCACAAGTTTTTACTTAGAAATTGGGATGAGGAGATTCTTGATAGCTTCCATGTCTTGATGCTCATGTTGTCCAATACCAGGGACATGGCTAAGTACTTAGATTCTTCCATCTGCAGAGGTTGTGCACTTTTCCCACAAGACTTGATTTTCACCAAGACAAGACCTTTCAGAAGCCTTCCCTTAGACCAAATGGACGTGTTCCAACCTAGCATCCCACTACCACCAACTGTCCAAATGGCTAAGTTATTGCAACCTATGTGATCCAGGCAGAGCCCATATTGCCAAGTGGCTGCACTAGAAGCTTCTTAACATATGGCATCTCGAATCCCTTTGATCCTGGGTGGCTTTCCACAAGTGAGATACACAAGGTAAACCATAGAAATGGGCCTTGTGTAACCAGTCAACATAAACCATTCCTTCCATTCCACCCAGGTGTTTCATTCACTTAGTTGTTTTATTAAACAAAACACAAGTCCAAAGACTTAGAAATATTTTCTCATAGCATGAATAAATAACCACCCTTGGTTGCTACTAGCTAGGCTAAGCATGGTATTGATAATAATCTTAACTTAGAAATTTCTAGCAATTCTACAACTACTAGCATTTCCCAAGCATAGCATATAGATCAAAAATATCCATGCAAGACTAGAAAAATATTTCTAATGCATAGTTGAAAAACTTAGGTATAAAATCATGAAGCACCACTTTCCTTGGTATTTTGGAGAGTAGCAACAATCCTCACAATCACAATCACTATTTGCACCAAAATCTACACATAAAATAATAGCACCAAAATCACATACGAAATATATACAAGCAAAAATATATGGATGCATGCATAATGCCATGTGATGATTTCCTACACCAAACAAGACAAGTGCATAGTACTGAATCTTAAACAAGTTCAAAACTTGCCAAATAAACTTTATTTGAGTAATAGAACATTTTTCAAATAATTACTATACTTAAATTATGCCTACAATTGTTTCTGCATAAACAAACATTTTAACAGAGGCAAAACATTAAACACATTGCATAAATGGAAAGGATTTTCTCTCCTGATTCCATTGATATAAAATTTGTCAAATTTGGACGTGGGAATCAAAAGTTATAAATTAAACAAGTTTAAACATCTATTAGATCTAATTCAAAATTTTAAAACGAAACACATGCTACGCGGCGCTTCCTGATTGGAGGGTACCGCTTCGTGCGGATCACGCACGCGTACCGTCAGATCTAAATGAGATCCAGTAGCTCAGATCTGCCCGTACCCTTTCAGGCTGGCATCTAATCTAGACCACTAGATCTAGATCCAGTGGATCTAATCGTTTTGACTTTAAACCGGCGGCGCAAATGGCCAGGACGGCGGCGAAGGCTCTGCCGGAGATGGTGTGGCGAATCTAGCGAGGGCTGGGGGCAGTGGTGAAGCTTACCAGCGTCGCAAGGTTGCGAGGAAGCTCCAGATGTGGTTGGCATGGACAGGGGCAAGCTGCTGTGGCCGTGGGAGCTCGTCGGAGTTGGAGACAGCGTCGGGCTTAGGTGGACGGCGACGTTCTGATCTGTCCTAACACAAACGGAAGGCATCAGCGTGTGCACATCATTCAGGCGAACCAGATAGGGTCAAGGGGAAGGCACGGGGCAGTCGAACCTCACCGAAATTCCTTATCGGAGTTGGAGACGGCGTCGGGAGTTTGCAGTGTTCGACGGAGTCGATGACCTAGGGAAGTACAAGTCAAACCAAAGGTGTCAAAAGAAGCGCAAGATGATTGCAGAGCATCTCATGTGAACCAGAGAGCAAGGCGTGCTCGGAACTCACCGTGATGGCTCGTCGGAGTGGTTCGGGACAGCGGCGGCGCGAGCTCGATCGTGGACAGCCTAGCGGCGCTCTATGGTTGGTGAGTGAGGGGAATGGAGCGGAGAGGGGAGGGGATCTTATAGCCGGAGCAGGGGCGGAGATCGCGCTCGCATTCATCGTCAATTAAGCGGAGTAAAATCGCGGCAGTGATGGGGGAAGAAACGGGCGGCGACGTTGTCTATGCGCGGGATTTGGGGAAGAAGGAACCGACGTGGAGAGGGACCACCAGTCAGCGACGTGTGGGTTGGTTCGGTGCGGGTGAGAGATGAAGCAGAGAGGAGATGGCCCGGGTGGGCTTTTGGGCTGGTTCTGGTTCTGAGCTTGATTAGAAGCGTCGGCCTTTTTCTATTTCTTTCTCCTTTTCTATTTCTGTTTTTGATTTTCTGGATTCATTTTCAAATAAATTCCAATGCAATTTGAATTCAAATCTTTTCTGGATTTTTGTAGAGTGTAACACTCATGTTTTTTGGAATAAAACCTTGTGGTCTCTCTGTACTAGCTTGGTCCCTTTGATTAAACAAAATAAACAGTGTCATAACACTTGATTTGAATAAGTTTTGAAAATGGTTTTAAAACCATTTTTGTTTTGTAAATTTTGGTTTAAGCACTAGCATTCAAGCAAAACAATCTGAGAGCAACAAGGCTTGTTTTTAAAACAATTATACTCTCATTTGAGAGTGGCATTTGATTAGTATTTGCTCACATAAAATAATGGCACCAAGTGCTACTGTTTTCTTGAAATGAGTTGGAAATTTGATTCCCTAAATGATATGCATGCATGGATGATATGAAATCTTTGAAAACATGATTTTTGGGATGTTACATCTGCCGTGCCACCACCACGACAGTTGGTGCCCACCGTGGGGCGGAAGAAGGTGCTTGATGGAGTCTTCATCCGGACGGGCAACATCGTCGCCAAGACCGGCGAGCGCGTCTACTCCGGCCTCATCCAGAGGTTTGGAGCGCTCAACTTCGTCAGCGACAACGTGGGCTTCTTCGGGACCAAGCCGTTCCCTAGGGGCGGTCACTTCATCAAGTTCGGCGAGCACCAGGTCTACGTTGCAGTGCGCGTGGAGCACGCATACCCTGAGCGCGTCGTCCTGGAGACGGATCCGCCAGCGTTCCCTGTCGCTGGGAAGCTTCACCAACTCATCTCCATGGAGGTAATGATGACAGCCCCTAACCCTGCGGCTCCGCCGATAGTGCCAGTAGTGAATGAGAATGTTGAGGGAGGAAATCATGAGGAAAGGCCAAGGGCTGCAAGAACAACAAAGGCACCACTAGAAAAACCATAGAACATATCTAGGAGTAAGAGGGCTAAGGAGCTGTAGGAAGCGATAGACAAGTTGGCAGAGCCAGTGGCACAGGCGACTGACCCGGCACGTGTGCAAGCCGAGTTGGAGGAGTCCAGGATAAAAGTTTTGGAGAAAGCAAAGGAATTAGCACAGTTACAGCAGGATGTGGATATCACCATCCGGGAGATTAACTTGGCACATCGAGCCAAGGGCGCAAAGACCCGGCTTGATGCGACGAGGTTGAGAGGAAGGAACCTCAACGAAGAGCTAGAAGATGCAACGTCAAAAATAACGCCAGAAAACAGCAAGGAAACAGCTATGCGGCCAACATATAACACAACAGCAGCTAATCTGCAAACAGCAGAAGCAGCAATGGCAGAATTACCCCATTTGGAGGGAGAAGCAAAGAAAAGGCAACAAGAACGAGTCAATGATCTAGTAAGAGCAGCTAGCATGCTGAATGAAGCATATTACAGAGCGAATCCGGGTATAGCAGGAAGGTCGCAGCTGATTCACTCGGCGACTCCTGTCCCGGCGAGATCGGCTGGGCACACGGCATCCTCACCCGGAGCGGCGCCTAGTCCGAGAAAAGAGAAGAGTGTGGATTCTGGAATAAACAAGCAGATGCTCGCCTATGATCCGGCAGTGGTTCAAGGAAACCCGGTACATGCGCAGGGGGCGAGAAGGAATAATGCCCAAGGAAATGAAAACCAGGAGAATGCAGGCCGAGAAAGGCAAGCAGGGCAGTGAAATGACAACGGAGGAGAAAATTTTGCGCCTGAAGCTAGGCGTGGAACTCACTCGGCAGGAGGAGGAAATCCAGCTCTGAATAACACACCAGCTCAACCTGAAAGAAGACAACAAAGCGCGGGAAAGGCAGCTCAATAGCCTGCTGACCCGAATGCAAATAAGTATAATGATGGTTACTTGGCTATGGTAAATGACGGATATGAACTGCTGGATCACGCATATCAAGCAATGGGAGCAAGACTCGGAGGCAGGAACCTTCAGCCGGATGATGCAAGGCTGAAGCTTGACCGAATAAAAATGGCAGAGATAATCGAATCGCAAGGTCCGCAGGGTCCACCATGCTTTGGCCCAAGGATCATGAAGGAGCCACCGGTGCCAAATTTCCAGCTGGCTAGAGGGACAAAAACGTATGATGGAAGTACTAAGCCAGAGGACTGGCTCATAGATTATGGTACTGCTGTGAAGATCGCGCAGGGGAATTTGAGATGGGCAGTACGTTATGTACCGCGGATGCTGGAAGGACCAGCTCAGGTATGGTTGAATAATTTGCCACCCAGAAGCATTAACAGCTGGATCGATTTTCACGACGCTTTTGTGAGCAATTTCACGAGCACTTACAAGAGGCCAAATCGCCCATAGCAACTGGCGATGTGCAAGCAAAGACCGAATGAGACGGACAGGGAGTTCGTCACAAGGTGGTGTATGATGCGCAACTCTTGTGAAGGGTTCATCGAGTCACGGCAATCGCTTGGTTTGCCCAAGGATGCAGACATGGAAGTGTGCTATGGCAAAGGCTACAGAGAGATATGCCTGCAAGTCTGGCAGAAACGATAAGAATCGCTAATTCGTTTGCGTTAGGAGATCCGACTCAACCGCTGCTTATGTCGGCAGACGGGATGACTGAGACTCAGATCTATGATGGTGTCGGGTCACAAAGGCGCCAGGAAAGGTCCGAATACAAAAGCAAGAGAAGAGACGAAAGACCAGATTACAGATATGGTTCGACTCAGGTCACGGCCATGGGTCAGGATCATCCGGATACTGGAAGTAGTCAGCGTCAAAGGACTACTGGACAACAGTGGGTGCAAAAGAATGACAGCAAAAGGCCATACGATCCGAGGAAGCAATATCAGGACCGACAGAAATATACCTATGAGATAATGCTAGACCAGCCGTGTAAGTTTTACACGCCTAGTCCGAGTAAACCGGCCAATCACACAACAAGGCAATGCACTTGGTTTCAGAAAGGAGATAGAGTGGATTCACCGAATAAGCAGCTTCCACCACCTCCCCCTCCACCACTTACAGGAGGAAATGCTCAGACAGTGGGAGCAGATAACAGATACGAAAACAGGAAGCCGAGGTATCAGAATCAAGAAAGAAGATAAACTGTGCACCAGGTGCACAATCCAAGAGGTGACGACGCTCACGTCGGTCACGGAACTATAAATGGGTACATAGAACATCACCAGAGCTATGTTGTCTTTGTCATAGAGCCAAATTAAAAAAAGAGCCAGCAGCGACTAATGATGGAAGTGAATGCCACGATGCCGGCAATTCCCAAATACGTGCATTGGTCTGAGCAAGAAATAACTTGGAGTATAAAAGATCACCCCAAGATCATGCCAACCCCAGGAGGACATTCTCTAGTTTTGGATCCAGCATTCATGGGCCCAGATATCAACGTCAAGTTTTCAAAAGTGCTGATTGATGGTGGCAGCAGCATCAACATCATGTAAAGGATACGATGCTCAAGTTAGGCATTACCACGAACATGCTGGAGCCGACTAAGACCACTTTCCACGATATTGGGCCGGGATTGTCCTGTGAGCCAATTGGCAAGATCTGGGTCGACGTCTTATTCGGAAACAGAGAGAACTATCGCACTGAGGCCATAGAGTTTGAGGTAGTGGATTTGGTCAGCTCATATCACGCTTTACTCGGGAGGTCGGCTATGGCAAGATTCATGGCTACTTCTCACATTGCCTACTTAAAGATGAAGCTGCCAGGCCCATGTGGGGTGATTACAGTTGAAGGGGACTACAAAAGATCTATTGCTTGTGCCTTAGACGGATCTTCACTTGCCGAGTCACTCGTCATGGCACAAGAAAAGGGTCAAATGTTGGAAGTGGCAGCATTGGCCAAAGCAGCACAAATGTCCATGCCGGCACTCACCAACCCGCATGCCAATGTGTCATTTCAAGCTACCAAAGAAACCAATAAGGTATAGGTAGATGAGACTTTCCCAGAGCGCACAGTTACCATTGGGGCTGGCCTCACAGACAAATAGAAAAGCGAGCTCACCAGCTTCCTCCATGAGAATCGGGATATCTTTGCATGGTCCACTCAAGATCTGCAAGGAGTTCCGAGGGAGATAGCTGAGCACTCTCTTCATGTAAGGCCAGATGCCAGGCCGGTGAAGAAACCCCTCCGTCGCTTCGCCGAAGATAGGAGGAAAGTGATAGCTGCCGAGATTGCCAGACTTTTAGCTGCTGGATTCATCATGGAAGTACTGCACCCGGATTGGTTGTCAAATCCAGTCTTGGTCTAGAAGAAAGAAGATGACCTGAACGTGGCAGTGGTATGGCGTATGTGTATTTATTACATGACCTCAATAAGGTGTGTCCAAAAGATCCATTTCCCATGCCACGGATCAATCAAGTCATAGATTCTACTGTTGGGTGTGAGTTGTTGTCGTTTGTGGATGCGTATTCAGGATTCCATAAGATACCACTGAATCCAGATGATCAAATAAAGACAGCTTTTATCACCCCGTACGGGGCTTATTGCTATCGTACCATGCCATTCAGATTGAGAAATGCAGGCGCAACATATCAAAGATGCATACAAAAATGCTTGCAAGATCAATTGGACAAAAACGTCCAAGTATACGTCGATGACGTGGTAATAAAAACCAAACAAAGTCATACTCTAATTGAGGACTTGCGTCAAACATTCGCAAACTTGAGAAGATTCTGGATGAAGCTTAACCCGGAAAAATGTACATTTGGTGTCCCGGCTGGCAAGTTACTCGGATTCCTTGTATCCAGCCGAGGAATTGAAGCCAACCCGACAAAGATCAGGGCCATCGAAATAATGTAATTGCCAAAAACCCTGAACGATGTCCAGAAGTTTACTAGATGCCTGGCCTCGTTGAGCAGGTTTGTTAGTCGGCTAGGTGAAAAATCCCTACCACTATATCAATCCCTACCACTATATCAACTGATGAAGAAATCAGACAAATTCACGTGGACACAACAAGCTGATAGCGCTTTGCATGAATTAAAGAAAATGTTGGCAACAGCACCAATATTAGCATCACCACTATCCAAAGAGCCAATGTTGCTCTATGTCGCCGCAACCAACAGAGTTGTAAGTGAAGTAATAGTGGTTGAACTTGAAGAAGGGGGCAAATCAGTCCAAAGACCGGTGTATTACTTTAGCGAAGTGCTCTCTATCTCGAAACAGAATTACCCGCATTATCAGAAGATGACATATGGGGTATATATGGCAGCAAAGAAGCTGAAACATTATTTTCAAGAACACCCAATCCGGGTAATATGCGAGGAATCTATCTCGGATATATTGGGCAGCAAAGATGCCAGCGGCCGAGTCGCAAAATGGGCCATAGAACTGGCACCATATACTCCACAATATGATAGAAGAGATGCAATAAAGTCTCAAGCTGTTGCTTGGTCTGAAGGATGTGAACTCAGTTTCCAAGAATTGAAGAAGAGACTAGTGACAGCACCAGTCCTATGTCTGCCAGATTTGGAGAAAGATTTCCAAGTGTATTGTGATGCATCTCACCATGGATTAGGTGCAGTTCTAATGCAAGAAGGGAAAGTTGTGGCTTATGCCTCGAGACAACTCAAAACTCATGAAGTAAATTACCCTACTCATGATTTAGAGTTAGCCTCTGTTGTCCATGCATTCAAAACATGGAGACATTATCTTTTGGGAAAGCGATGTGAAGTGTTCAAAAATCATAAAAGTTTGAAGTATATCTTCACTTAGAAAGAAATCAACATGAGGCAAAGAAGATGGCTAGAACTCATCAAGGACTATGACTTAAGTTTGCAATACCACCCTGGTAAAGCAAGTGTTGTAGTGGATGCACTAAGCCGTAAGGTATTTGTGAATGGCCTTACTAAGGGAGAGTTGCCAGATGATCTGTGTGCCCAATTTAGAGACCTCAAATTGGAGATTGTGCCTGAAGGACATCTCATGTCATTGGATGTTCAACCCACTTTGTTGGACAAGATCAAGGAATCCCAAAAGACGGACAAGGAAATTGAAGATATTAAGGAAATGATTGGCAAGGGAAAAGTCAAAGGATTCCATGAAGACGAACAAGGTACTTTATGGTATGGAAAACGTATCTGCTTTCCGCAGGACCCGGAGCTTCGGAAACTGATTCTACAAGAAGCACACAACTCACCATATTCCATTCATCCGGGTAACACCAAAATGTACATGGATATGAAGGAAAGATTTTGGTGGAATAATCTCAAGAAAGACATCACCGAGCATATTGCTTTGTGTGATGTATGTAGTAGAGTGAAAGCGGAACATCAGAAACCAGCAGGATTGCAACAACCACTACCTATTCCTGATTGGAAGTGGGACAAGATTGGCATGGATTTCATCACCGGATTGCCAAGGACCAGGTCAGGATATGATTCTATTTTGGTAGTAGTGGGTCGCCTCACTAAAGTGGCTCATTTCATACCTGTGAAGACAACCTACACAAGTGCTAAGTTGGCCAAGATCTATATGAATAGGATTGTGTGTTTGCATGGAGTACCCAAGAGTATTGTGTCTGATAGGGGAACCCAATTCACTTCTCATTTTTGGAGGCAACTGCATGAATCATTGGGAACGAGATTGGAATTCAGCACTGCTTTTCATCCTCAGACTGATGGACAGACAGAAAGGACCAACCAGATTCTAGAAGATATGTTGAGGGCATGTGCCCTAGACTATGGAGCTAGTTGGGATGAAAGTCTGCCTTACGCAAAATTCTCTTACAATAACAGCTATCAAGCGAGTATTGAGATGGCATCGTTTGATTTTCTCTATGGGAGAAAGTGTACTACCCCATTGCTATGGAATGGTGTGGGAGAAAGAAACTTGTTCGGGCTAGAATTAATCAAAGAGGCTGAAGAGAAAGTCAAGCTAGTAAAAGACAGATTGAAGATAGCACAGTCCTGACAGAAGAGCTACGTAGATCCTAAGCATAGAGAAGTCACCTATGAAGTGGGTGATAGAGCTTATCTTAGAGTGTCACCACTTCATGGAGTGAAGAGATTTGGAGTCAAAGGAAAATTGTCCCCAAGATATGTTGGACCATTCAAGATTCTGAGTCGTAAAGGAGAAGTGGCTTATGAGATTGAATTGCCAGGATCATTGTCTGCCGTTCACAATGTGTTTCATGTGAGTCAGCTAAAGAAATGCCATCCAGAGATGGAAGAGACTTCTTTGAAGGATACTATACCTTTGGAGGAGGTCCAATTGTAAAGTGATCTCACTTATGAGGAAACCCATCAAGATTCTTGAGACTGTAGAAAGAGTTACTCGGACAAAGACTATCAACTTCTGCAAAGTTCAATGGAACCATCATTCCAAAGAAGAAGTAACATGGGAAAGAGAGGATGGCCTTTGGAAAGACCACCCTCACCTATTTGCTAGATTTGTAACATCCCTAAAATTATGATTCCAAAGTTTGCATATCATCCATGCATTCATAATCATTTTAGGATCATTTGCAAAGTTATTACAAAAAAGGAGCATTGGGATGCCTATTATTTTATGTAAGCAAGGCTTTGATCCAATGCTACTCTCTAGTAACAGATTATTTGTTTTAAATCAAGGATGTTTGAACCTAAGTTTGAGTGATGCTTTCCAAAGCTTGAACATGGATTTCAAAACAAATTATAAAATTAAAACCATTTTTATGCCTTTACTAAACAATTATTAAAGGCATTTTTTATTTTAAAATTTCATTGTGCCTCAAGTGTACAACTTTGTTCTGTAACCAATTGTGTGCAAGTTTCACTTTATAAAAATCCAGAAAGAGTTTGAATTCAAACACATTTGAAATCATTTGAAAATGTTTCCTGGAAAAATCAAACAGAAAATGAAAAAGAGAAAAGAATAAGTAAAAGGCCAGCGCTGCTAAACTAGCCCAGTACCAGATCCGGCCCAAAATCCCACTCGGGCCACTCCCCCCTCTGCTCCTTCTCTCACCCGCGACGAACCAACCCTGTATTCACTAAACGCTGGGCCCTCTCCAAGTCAGCGTCTTCTTCCCAAAACTCCGCGCGCAGACGCCGTTGCCGCCTGTTTCCTCCCCCTTCACTGCCGCAAATTAAGACGCTTAATTCCCATTGAATCACTGAGTAATTGGCACCCCTGCTCTGGCTACTTAAACACCTCGCCGCCCCGGTCATTCCCCCCCACACTGCACACTCTCCTCGCCACCAAGCTGCCGGCAATTCGAGTTGCACCGCCGCTGTACCGAGAGACTCCGGCGGGCCATCACGGTGAGTACCGAGCGCACCTTGCCTTCTGGTTCATGCGAGCTGCTTCGCAATCATCCTGTGCATCTTCTCATGCCTTTATTTTGTTCTGAATCACCCTAGGTCGTCGCCATCGTCCACCTCTGGAAGCGAACGAAGCTCAACTCAACTCCGGCGATTAATTCCGGTGAGCCCCGCGTTCCCCTCTGTTTTTGAATCACACGGTCGTGTTCGCCAGTGTCTAGCGCACCTGCGAACACAAAGCGCCCCAAAACGTTGTCTTCGACTCTGACAGTGAGCACCCGACGCCTCCAGCAACTCCGATGAGGTCCTGCTGCTGTGTCCGTGCGCCCCGACCCTGCCCGTCCACACGTTGAGCATCCCCATGTTCCCGCTGTCTCGGTAAGCACACGCCCGACCCCCCTGCCCCTCTGATTTCGCCGGAACATCACCGGTAGACGCGCAGCCGCCGCGGCAACCATTTTCGCCGCCCGTTGTTGGTCAAAGCAACGTGGTCCGCTGGATCTAGATCCAGCGGATGCGATTAGATTAACCGCGAAGGGGTATGCGCATATCTGGGCCGTGCGCAGTAAGTTAGATCCAACGGACCGCGAGTGTGATCCATCGCGAACCGGTATCGTCCAATCAAACGCTGCCGCGTGGCCTGTTATTTGTTTTAAAAATCTGATTTAGATCTATTAGATATTCAAACTTGTAAAATTCATAACTTTTGATCCACATGTTCAAATTTTGCAAATTTTATATCATTGGAATTAGGAGAAAGAATTCTATCCATTTATGCAATGTGTTTAATGTTTTGCTTCTGTAAAATTGGTTATTTTTACAGAGACATTTACAGGCTTATTTTGAGTATAGAAATTATTTGAAAAATGATTTAGAGACTAAATAAAGTTTGTTTAGTGTGTATTTGTCTTGTTTATGATTCGGTACTGCTTCACCTGTCTTGTTTGATTTAGAAAAAAATCATCATAGCATTTGCATGCATTCATATAATTTTGATTGTATATTTTGATATGTGAATTTGGTGCCATTATTTTATGTGTAGATTTTGGTGCTAATAGTGATTGTGGTTGTGAACATTTTTGTTACTCCCCAAACTACCAAGGCATGTGGTGCTTCATATAATTTTGTCCTAATATTTTATCTATGCATTAGAAATATTTTGTATAGGTCTTGCATGAATATTTTGCTAAGTATCTATATGCTATGCTTGGGAAATCCTAGTAGTTGTAGATATGATAGAATTTCCTTTAAGTAAGATACTTGTTATTCCCATGCTTAGCCTAGCTGATAGCAACCAAGGGTGGAATATATTCATTCTATGAGAAATATTTCTAAGTCTTTGACTTATGTTTTGTTTAATAAAACAACTAAGTGAATGAAACACCTGGGCGGAATGGAAAGAATGGTTTGTGTTGAGTGGTTACACAAGGCCCATTTTCATGGTTTACCTTGTGTATCACACTTGTGGAAAGCCACCCATGAACAAAGGGATTTGAGATGCCAAATGTTAAGAAGCTTCTAGTGCAGCCACATGGCATTATGGACAGTTGGTGGTAGTGGGATGATAGGTTGGAACGCGTCCATTTGGTCTAAGGTAAGGCTTCTGAAAGGTCCTGTCTTGGTGAAAATCAAGTCTTGTGGGGAAAGTGCACAACCTCTGCAGATGGAAGAATCTAAGTACTTCGCCATGTCCCTGGTATTGGAAAATTTGAGCATGAAGACATGGAAGCTATCAAGAATATCCTCATCCCAATTTTCTAAGTTAAAACATGTGGTTGAACAAGGGTGAAGGTTCACCAATTTCTATTGGTGGTTCCTTGGGAAAGTTTTGTCAAAGAAAAACTTAGTTTTTTCAACTGATAGGTAAAACTTATTTTGAGCAAAGCAAGCCTAAGCTACACTGGCCAACATCATGTAGTAACTAGATGTTAATAATCTACTAAGGTATCACTTGCCAATACTATTCCAATGTATTGACCCACTGTGGCTATAACTTGTGATGTTGCAGGATACTCTGATGCTGATTAGGGGTTATGAGTCTACACTCAACATGCTTGCCTGTGGCACATGAAGATGAAGACTTCTACTTTATATTGTTAAGTTAAAATCTTGTAATAGCCTATGGCTATGGAGTTGCAAAAGACTATGTAATCTCTGGATGAGGTTGTAATAATGACCTTTGTTTTTGTGTACTTCATCTTAAACTGTGGATGCTAGCATTAGATCCAGGGACTAGCATTGCAATCATAGGGATCTTTACCTTTATAAAAGTGGGATCTTACAGCGACGAAGGCAAGTAGGTGGAGGATCATGAGACCGACGGTGAGTGCGGTGCTTGGGAGGGCTCGGAGGTTACCCACCACAAGATTGAGTGGATGCGCTCTACCAGGCGCATCCCTCTTGAGGTTGATTGTCGCCTTCCCCTCGGTGAGATTTCTCCTAAAACCGAGCCCAATGGACGGGTGGTTTTCCTTCTCACTTCGAGCATGGATTTGCTCTTCCTGTTAGCAATTTCTTCAAGTCGTTTTGTCTACTTTCCATTTGCAAACCCATCATCTTCATGTCAATGCCATTGGCTCCCTTTATTGCTTTATCTCTACCTGCGAGGGCTACTGTGGTCTTTGGCCCACTGTTCTTCTTTGGGCCAAGTATTTTAACTTTTGGATTTAGGTTGTTCCTGATCCCGATCCCTTCCTCTGAGAAGAGGCCTACTCGGTGTGGTGCTGCTAGAATCACGCCTAGGAGGGACTCCATTTTTCCTTGCGTCACTAGCATTGATTATTGCAAGAAGTGGCATAGAACCTTTCTCTATGTCAAGAACAGTGGGTCCAACGACTACATCCATCTTCCCCCTCAAAGATGAAGTTCCCAGCAAGGACCTTTGGAAGCTTGACGCGCGAGACAAGAATCAGGCGGTGAATGAGGCTCATGGAGTCATCGAGAGGTTGCTCGACCCAAAGGAAGAGTTCCACCTGATGGAGGAGGACCTCATGTTCACCTTTATCTCTCGCCGGGTCAGCCCCATCCAGGCCAGGTGCCACAAGATGTGTTTCATGGGTGGCTCTCATGACCCCACTCAGCACTCCACTCTCGAGCTTTCCAACGATTATGTGGCCCGCCAAGTCAGCTCCATTTCAATATGAACTTTGCGGAGGACTGGGCTTGGAGTTGTCCCCCCTTTAGCCGAGATAGGCTCGTTCCATGGATAAGCCTCCGAGCAATTGTGTGTTGCCGACATATTTTTTTACCTGACACCTACTTGTCACCTATTTTTTGTATTGATTTCCTTTTCTTTTCCTTTTGCAGAACATTGTACACCAGGTTCATGATAGCACCGTCCCTCCCGGCCATTATTTTGAGGATCGATCATATGACGACGAGTCCGAGTTTGACTTGGAGTTCTTTATGCCTATTCCGCATGCTGCCGCTGCTCGACTACGGGTAAGAATCTCACCCAAAATCCTTTGCGGGATTGGTTAGATGATGACGATGATGATTGTGAGATTTTGTAGGTACTTGTTCTTTGTCTCAAACTCCTGGCTTATCCCGTTGAGCCTTGCATTTACTGCGGCAGCTGGCCAGGTACATGAGGATCCTCCGCTCGCTGTTGGCGGTCGAGGCAAAGTTCATGTCGCCAAGTCGAGTAAGCGTCATGGGGCCTCCTCCAGTACCCAGCCCTCCAAGAAGAACCGGGTTCAAATTGTTGCGGCCCCTGAAACCACGTCTTCGCAGCCCCGCAAGGCTCCACACCGGGTCGGTCGACACGTGCCACGCGACCCAACCATTTCCGAGTAACTTTTGCTGCATGTTACCTTATATTTTTCCTTTTGTGGTTGTTTCCTTATAGGTTTATGCTTTTATTTTCAGCGCTGCCTTGTCAGCAAACTAGTCAGCTTCCTGCATGGCCTCCTCTATCTCGAAACCAGTCTATACTCCACCGTGCTACTCCAGATTCATAGAGCCCGGTTCGGGTCTCCGACCCCACGGTTGATGCTTCCAAGTCTTAGCCTGAGGCTGACTCGGCGGCGCGTTCTTCGGAGGAGACTCGGCCTCTTTATCCAGTTGCTTCTGTTAACCCGAACTTGGGACCCGGCGCCAGCAGCATCGGCACTGAGTCCACCTAGAATGTGCCTACAACATCTCCCCCAGTTAGTGATCAACCATAGAAGTTAGCTTCTGCTCCCCAGCCTAAAATTGAGCCTACTCACTCGGCTCCATTGTCTCAACAACCCAGTACAAGATCTTCTCCTTCAGCCCCTGCAACCAAAATCCAGACCTGGCCTGCTCCGCCAGGCTAGACCTGGACTGCGCTTGTCAAGACGTCAGGTCCCAGGCAACAGACTTTGGTCTTTGATCCTGGCTTAGCTACTCAGATCAATCCAACCTCAACAACAAAGGCACCTGCTTCGGCGGGTCAGTTGGGTGAATCTGCTGCTGCCGGATCTGGCAGCGTTCCTAGGGCTAGCATTCTGCACGCTAGCGCTGCTGCCACCCGTGCCGGAGCGGGAGCTACCCTGAAAAGGGGGCAAGTCCTTAACCGGACACTTAGCGGACAGATCCTTTTCTCCATTGAGCGCTTTGCTTTGGATTGGAACGCTGCATGCGATCAAGAGGCAAGCTCGGGTTCTGATCATCAGTTGCAGCTGGGACCCAAGACAGTGTCCGAGATGACTTAGCGGGCCATTGCGCTTATGGCCCAAGCGGATTGGGTGAATGAGGTACGCAATTAATTTACTCTTTTGTGTTCTGAGTATTTTCATATCCATACATATTCCCTAGTCCCCGGGGTTACTTTCGAGTGAGGGACTTACTCGGTTGTAAGCTCTTAGCTAAAACATGTCTTTTCCTCTTTCTTGCCAAGATCCTATGCTGAAAATTCGATCCCCAACCCCCGAGGTTACTATCGAGTAACATAGTTACTCAGGTGTAAGCTCAAAACTAAGGCATAGTCTTTTCTCTTTTTCCCAAGACATTGTGTCAGAATTCTGATCCCTAGCCCCCGAGGTTACTGCCGAGTGACATAGTTACTCGATTTTAAGATCATAGCCAGATTATGCCTCCCTTTTGTTTTTCTGCCGGGATTGAATTTTTCAATCTACTAATCCTTTTCTATTTATTCATCTTTTTGCAGCTTATGCATAACGAGTGCACCAAAATTCATCAGGCCCTGATATTGAAATATCAGAAGCTCAAAGTTTCTCATCGGGACTTGAAGGCTGAGACTCAAGGCCGAGGTAAATATTTACTCGGCCTCTCTCCTACTGGTCATCTTTGTCTTTTTATCTTGACTTCATGTTGTTATTCTTTCCACAGCTTCTGCCCAATCTACCATCGACACGCTGCACAAGCAAATCACTGATGCTGAAAGTGATGCCCTTTTCCTTAGAAACTTCGTAGCTGCCAAGCATTAAAGTTTTCTTATTCTTCTGTTCTTATCTTGGCTACGCCGAGATACTTTTGCCGGTATTGATGAAACATACTTTCTGAATAAGCAGGTCAGCACCAGGTCGAGCTCCAAAAGGAACCAAACGAGGTAACTCGGCTTAAACAGCAGATGGCGGACATGGAGCAGAAACACAATTCCAAGGTGGAGGGTCTGCGCCAAGAGTTTGCCGAGAAAGATGGACAATATGCTGCTAGAGCTGAGAAGACGAATCAGTTGCTCAAGGAGGCCGAATCAGTGGTGGACTCTGCTCACCAAGACTTAGAAGCCCTTCAGGCTAAGGCGAACATCTGGCAAACCAAGCTTGGCATGATTAACTCTTTTATCGATAGTGAGTTCTTACCCTTTTCGCTGTGCTCTTGTTCTTACTTTTTATCTCTCTTTCCCTGTTTTTCGATGAACCCCTTTCTTCTTGCAGAGAACTTTCCTGAGGCCAACATGTTCGCCTTGAGAGCCATGAAGAAAGTGCGGTCCGAGTCTGGCGACCCGGCAGATGGCGAGGTCACTATCGAGCATCTGACTGCCCTCATAGAGCGCGTGACTACTTTGAAGTCATGTCGTGTTGACTTACTTGAGTTGGCAATCCATGCATTCATGACGCTCTGGCCAGATGAAGATTCTCCTGCACTCGTTGAACCCCTGGCGGCTAAGCTCTTACTCGTCGAGGAAAGTCTTGATGAATGGCACGAATTGGCTAGCCGTGCAGCCGCGGATAAGGCCTTGTCCTTCGTGATCTCTTGGTATGAAGACATCAATCTTGATGTTCTTCAGAATATTAGGGCCGAAGTCAAGTGGAACCATGATCCAGAGCTCATCAAGAAGCGCCAAGAGAGAGCCTACACAATGGTGGAGTATGCTCTGGTGCATGCCTGGTGCGACGGGCCAAGTTTCCTTGATGCCACCGAGCCTTCTACCGAGACTGCCGAAGATGATGCTGCTAACAGTGAGGCCACCGATTCAGACATGGCGACCTAAGCCGACATTCATGATTCGGCAGAGCCCGACGATGCGCCAAGCTCCAAGTCTGCCTATGCTCCTCCGAGTCCAACTGCCTCTTAGGCTGGTTAAAAAACACTTGAATTTCATGAGATACCCGGTATGCCGGGTGCAGATGTAAGAAATACTGCAGTTCTTTTGGGAATGTGACTTAGTGAAGGCTTAAACTTTTAATCTGTCTTAAATGCGAATCACTCAGGGGTAAGTCCCCGAGTTTCATTTGTCGTTTTCCTTATCCTTGAATTTGGCTCTTGTCTACCTTTTTTGGCGTTCGACATTAGAGTCTCAAAGTTATAAGGATTAAGTTAGCGGGTATGAAACTAGGCAACTTGACCTAGGGTCATTCGACATATAGGCCGACATATCCTGCAATGGGTTAGTTATAAATATATATATAGGGTCAACTCACGTTTTTTCCTTTGCTTATCTGTTGTTCATGTTTACCCGTCCTTGGCCTTTTTCTCTTGCTTGCCATGAAGCCGTGTTTTCGCACAATAGCATAGTCAAAGAGTTAACCTCATACGTGTATACATTACTATTCCGAGATAAGTGTAGGCGATAACGCCAGCCGACATAAAACAAGTAAGAGTAAACATGAGGGGGAGTCCCCGAGTCAGTTTTTTGAGTCATACCATTTTATTATTAGCACATAGCCGACATAAGCGTCCAACATATGAGAGTTGGAGAGATACATACATTGCTTTCCCTAGGTATAGAAAGGACGAAGCAATGCCACATTCCATGGCCTTTTTGTTTCATCACCCGACCTGTCCGCCTTGTTCTTTTGTGCCTCACGAGCATCTATCAGATAATATGAATCATTGTGCAAGGCTTTGTTTACAATGAATAGACCCTCCCATGGGGGTGATAACTTGTGCATCCCAGTTGTGTGTTCCATAAGTCTGAGCACCAAATTCCCTTCTCGTAAAACATGAGGTTGAACTTTCCGGATATGATAGCGTCGGAGGTTTTGTTGGTATATGGCAGATCTGGACAGTGCTAGTTCTCAAGATTCCTCGAGTAAATCAACTCCATCTTCTTGAGCCTCTTTTACCTCGGCTTCCGAGTATTGCCTAACTCTTGGCGAGTCATGCTCTATGTCCGCAGGCAAGACTGCTTCTACCCAATACACAAGGAAGAACGACATATAGCTTGTTGACCGATTTGGAATTGTTCTTAAGCTCCATAGCACTAAGGGTAATTCCTCTATCCAACAACCAGGTGATCTCTGGAGTGGTTCCATTAGCCGAGGTTTTATCCCGGGCAGAACTAAGCCATTAGCTCGTTCAACTTGTCCATTTGATTCTGGTGAGCGATTGACGCTATGTCGAGTCTTATTCGATTTTCCCTACAGAATCGAGCAAAAGCCCGTTCGGAAAAGTTTGTGCCATTGTCTGTGACTAATCTATGCAGATGACCATATCTTAAGATTATATCCTTTAGGAATGTGATAGCTATTTTTCTATCCAGATTTTTGATGGGCTTCACTTCTATCCATTTTGTGAACTTGTCGACCATCACTAATATGGGGGTCATGCCGCCACGTGCTGGTTCGAATGGTCCTACCATATCCAAGCAGCATACCGCAAATGGCCAAGTGATTGGTATAGTCTTTAACTCTGATGCAGGAAAATGTGATTTTGTTGCATACCGTAGACACCCATTGCATTTTTTCACCAGATCTTATGCTTCCACCAGTGCACTTGGCCAATAGAATCCATGTCAGAATGCCTTGGCTACCAATTCTCTTGACGAGGCATGATGCCCACATTCTCCTTGGTGAATATCCAACAGTATCTCTTGGCCTTGCTTTGAGCTAATACAATGTTGTAACACTCTTGTCACACTCCTCTTGTACAGCTCCTTGTTAATTATGGTGTATGCTTTTGCTCGTCTTTCTGTTTGTCTTTCCAATACCTCATCATCAGGCAAAGTTCCATCCCTTAAGTAATTGAATATTGATTGTGCCCAGATTGGTATCACTGGCGTTGGATATGTTTCTCCATCAATTTCCATTGGCTCAGCCGACGTAACCTGAGGAGTCCCCGAGTGTGATTTGGCAGTCCCCGACGTAACCTGCCCCTGCGTCAATGTCCATTGGTATAGCATCCGACTCCTAGCTTGCCAGGATGAAGATTGACTCGGAATCGGGTGATGGCTTGATTGATGGCTTTCTGAGATGTTCCAATGCTACTCCTGGCGGTATTGCTTGTCGAGATGAGCCTAACTTGGATAACACATCAGATGCCTCATTTTATGTCCTGGGTATCTGATGAAATTCACATCCATTAAAGTATCCCGAAATCTGCTGCACATGGAAATGATACAGTTCCATATTTGCGTCTAGTGCATCCCAGTTCCTAGATACTTGTTGGATAACTAAGTCCGAGTCGACAAAGCACATGATCCTTTTGATGCCAATTTCTTTGGCCACTTTTATCCCATGAACAAGTGCTTCATACTCGGCAACATTGTTGGATGCAGCAAAGTGGATCTGCAACACATGCTTGAGTTGATCCTTCTTAGGTGAAGTAAGAACTATCCCGGCACCCAGACCCATTTTCATTTTGGATCCGTCAAAGTGAATTTTCTAGTAATTCGGGTCTGGCAATGGTGGCTCATATTGCATTTCCATCCAGTCCACGAAAAAATCCACCACAGGTTGAGATTTAATTGCATCTCGCCTATCGTTGTGGAGTATATGGTGCTAGCTCTATGGTCCATTTTTCCACTCGACCGCTGGCATCTTTACTACCCAATATGTCCAAAATAGGTGCCTCGCATATTACCTGGATTGGGTGTTCCTGAAAATAGTGCTTCAGCTTCTTTGCTGCCATATACACCCCGTATGTCATTTTTTGATAGTGGGGGTAATTTTTTTTATGTGGAGAGCACTTCGCTCAAATAATAAACTAGTATTTGGACTGATATGCCCTCTTCTTCACGCTCTACCACTATCACTGCACTAAAAACTTGATTGGTTGCTGCGACATAGAGCAGCATTGGCTCTCTGGATAGTGGTGAGGCTAGTATTGGTGTCGTTGCCAACATATTTTTGAGCTCATGGAAAGCGCTATCAGCTTGCTGTGTCCATGTGAATTTATCTGACTTTTTCATTAGTTGATATAAGGGTAAGGCTCTTTCGCCTAGCTGACTTACAAACCTGCTCAATGAGGCCAGGCACCCTGTGAACTTCTGTACATCATTGAGGGTCTTAGGCAATTCCATTCTTTCGATGGCCCTGATCTTTGTTGGGTTAGCTTCAATTCCTCGGTTGGATACAAGGAATCCAAGTAACTTTCCAGCCGGGACACCAAAGGTGCATTTTTCTGGGTTAAGTTTCATCCGGAATCTTCTTAAGTTTACGAATGTTTGACGCAAGTCCTCGATTAGAGTATGACTTTGTTTTGTTTTTATTACCACATCATCAACATATACTTGAACGTTTTTGTCAAGCTGATCTTGCAAGCATTTTTGCATGCATTTTTGATATGTTGCACCTGCGTTTCTTAACTCGAACGGCATAGTATGATAGCAATAAGCCCCATACGGGGTGATAAAAGTTGTCTTTATTTGATCACTCGAATTTAGTGGTATCTGATGGAAACCAGAATACGCATCCACAGATGACAACAACTCACACCCGGCGACAGAGTCAATGACTTGGTCCATCCGTGGCAGTGGAAATGAATCTTTTGGACACGCCTTATTGAGGTTCATTTAGTCAATACACATGCGCCATACTACTGCCATGTTCGGGTCATCCTTTTTCTTCTCGACCAAGACTGGATTCGACAACCAATCTGGATGCAGTACTTCCATGATAAACCCAGCAGCCAAGAGCCTGGCTATCTCGACAGCTATTACTTTCCTCCTATCTTCGGCGAAGCGGCGGAGGGTTTGCTTCACCGGCTTGGCATCTGGCCTCACATGCAAAGAGTGCTCAGCCAACTCCGTCGGAACTCCCTGCAAATCCTGTGTGGACCATGCAAAGATATCCCGATTCTCACGGAGGAAGTTGGTGAGCTCGCTTTCCTATTTGTCAGTTAACCCGGCGTCAATGGTCACTATGCGCTTCGGGAAAGCCTCATCAATCTGTATCTTTTTTGTCTCCTTAGTAGCTTGGAAAGACACACTGCCATGCGGATTAGTGAGTGTCGGCATAGACATATGTGCCACCTTAGCCAACGCTGCTACCTCCATCATTTACTGCTTTTCCTGTCCTATTACCAGTGACTCGTCGAGCAAAGACCTGGCTGAGGCACATGCGATAGATCGCTTGTAGTCACCCTCAATTGTGATAACTCCACATGGACCTGGAAGCTTCATCTTTAGATAGGCAATGTGAGGAGTGGCCATAAACTTTTCCATAGCTGGTCTACCGAGTAATGCATGATACGAGCTGACAAGGTCCACCACCTCAAACTCTATGGCTTCAGTGCGACAATTATCCCTGTTGCCGAATAAGACATCAACCCAGATCTTCCCAATTGGCTCACATGACAATCCCGGCAAAATGCCATGGAACATTGTCTTAGTCGGCTCCAGCGTGTTCATGGTGATGCCTAGCTTGAGCATAGTATCCTTGTACATGATGTTGATGCTACTGCCATCGTCTATCAGTACCTTGGAGAACTTCACATTGATATCTGGGCCCATGAAAGTTGGATCTAGTATCAGAGCATACCCTCCTGGTGTCGGCATGATCTTGGGGTGATCCTTTATGCTCCACGTTATTTCCTGCTCACACCAATGCATGTATTTTGGTATTGCTGGCATTGTGGCATTTAATTCCATCATCCATCTCTTCTGACTTTTCTTATCGGTTGGCTCTGTGACAAACACGGCATAGCTCTGGCGATGCTCTCTGTACTCATTTCTGGTTCTGTGGCCGACATGAGCACCATCGTTCCTTGGATCATGCACTTGGTGCACAACCTCTATTATTTCTTGATTACGGTATCTCGGCTATTGGTTTTCATACCTCTGCTCAGCACCAATAACTTGAGCATTTCCCCCTGTAAGTAGTGGTGGGGGAGGTGGTGGTAGCTGCTGAATTGGCGAGTCTACTCTGTCACCCTTCTGGAACCAAGTACATTGTCAAGTTGTGTGGTTTGCCGGTTTACTTGGACTCGGTGTGTGAAACTTGCATGGCTGATCCAACATCATCTCATAAGTGTACTTTTGCCTTTCTTGATATGGATTTCTCTGTTCATATGGCTTTTTCCATCTTTTTTTGCTATCCATTGTTGTTGCCCACTTGGCCTTTCACGCTGGCTGCTTCCAGCATCAGGGTGATCTTGACTTACGGCTACAACCTGAGTCGAACCATACCTGTAATCTAGCCTCTCATCTCGTCATTTTCTCCTATACTCGCCTCTCTCATGGCACCGTTGTGACCCGGCTGCATCATAGATCTGAGTCTCAGTGATCCTGTCCACCGACATCTCCTAATGCATATGAGTCGGCAATCCTTATTGTTTCGACTAAGATTGTCGGCATATCTCTCTGTAATCTTTGCCATAGCACACTTCCGTGTCTGCATCCTTGTGCAAACCACGCAATGGCCTGGGACTCAATTACTCCTTCACAAGAATTACGCATAGTGCACCATCTAGTAAGAAATTCTCTGTCTATTTCATTTGGCCTTTGTTTGTACATAGCCAGTTGTTGTGGGCGATTCGGCCTCTTGTAGGTGCTTTTGAAATTACTCACAAAAGTTTCTTGGAAATTAATCCAGTTGTTGATACTTCCGGGTGGCAAATTATTCAGCCACACCCTCGCTGGTCCTTCTAGCATCTGCGGCACGTACCGCACTGCCCATCTCAAATTACCTTGCGCGATTTTTACCGCAGTTCCGTAATCGATAAGCCAGTCCTCTGGTTTTGTGCTTCCATCATACGTTTTTGTTCCTCTTGCCAGCTGAAAGTTTGGCACTGGTGGCTCTCTCATAATCCTTGGGCCAAAGCATGATGGGCCCTCTGGTCCCTCTGAATCGATAAGCTATGCCATTTTTATTCGGTCGAGCTTTAGTCTTGCATCATTCGGTTGGAGGTTTCTGCCTCCTAGCCTTGATCCCATCACTTGATATACATGATCTGGCAATTCATATCCATCATTTACCATTGCCGAGTAACCATCATTGTATTTGTTGGCATTTAGGTCTGCAGGTTGCTGCACAACTTTTCCCGCGCTTTGATGTCTTCTTTCGAGTTGGGCTGGTGGAGGATTCAGAGCTGGGTTCCCTCCTCCTGTCGAGTGAGCCCCAGGCCTAGGCTGAGGTGCAAAGTTCTAGCCTTCATTATCATTTCTTTGTCCGCTTTGCATTTCTCGACCAGCATTTTCTTGGTTTTCGTTTCCTTGACCGGCATTTCTTCTTGTGCCTTGGGAACAAGCTGGGTTCCCTTGAGCCACTGTCGAATCATAGGCAACCATCTGCTTGTTTTTTCTTGAGTCCACACTTCTCTTTTTTCTCTGTCTTGGCGCATACCATGGCGAGGAGGCTGTATGTCCTGCAAATTTGGCCTGGATTGGGGTTGCCGAGTGAACAAGCTGTGACCTTCCATCTATACCCGGATTTGCCCTATAGTACGCTTCATTCAGCTTTCCTTCTGCTCTCACCAACTCGTTTACTCATTCCCGTTACTTTTTCTTTGCCTCACCCGTCAAGCGGGGTAGCTCGGCCATTGTTGCCTCTACTGCTCTCAAGTTTGCTGCTACCGTATTGTATGTCGGTCGAATGGATGTTTCGTTGTTGCACTCTGGGATTACTTTGGACGTAGCATCTGCCAACTCTTCATTGAGGTTCCTTCCTCTTATCCTGGGCTAACTCCTTTGCTATTTCCAACACCCTTTTCCTTGTTTCCTCTAACTCGGCTTGCATACACGCCGGGTCAGCTGTTGATGCCACTGGCTCCGCTAATTTTTCTATTGCTTCCTGCAACTCCTTGTCTCTTTTACTCCTATCTATGTTCTCTGGCTTCTCCAGTGGTGCCTTCGCGGTTCTCGCTACACTTGGCGTTGGGTCTGGGTTTTCTTCCTCAGCATTCTTAGTCACTACACGAGCTACTGGAGGTGCTAGGGGACGCGATGGATTAGGAGCAGTCATCATTACCTCGCCGGAGACGAGCGGATGAAGCTTTCCCGTGGTGTGAACCACAGGTGGATCCGGTAGCAAGATGACGCGATCTGGGTATGCACATTCAACACGCACGGCGACATAGACTTTGTGCTCTCCGAACTTGATGAAGCGACCGCCCCTAGGGAACGGCTTGGTCCCGAAGCAGCCCGCGTTGTTGCTGACGAAGTTGAGCGCTCCAAACCTCTAGATGAGGCCGGAGTAGATGCGCTCGCCCGTTGTGGCGATGATGTTGCCCGTTCGGATGAAAACTCCAACAAGCGCCTGCTTCTTCCCCACGGTGGGCGCCAACTGTCGTGGTGGTGTCACGATAGATGCCATGGGTAGGCATAAGTTGGGGGCCGAATGGACGCTTGTGGTAACCGGGGAGGGACTGCACGGTCTAGCCACGCATGATGAACATGAAGAACTCTCCAGACTTATGATTTTTATTCCTCCTTGAAGTTTACAAGTGCTCCTCGAGTTGTTCAGGCATAGCCTCAGTGCACTAGTTCACTACTTGGTCGAACTTCCTCAAACCCTAGCTGTGCCCCTCCTTATATAGGCGATGGGGTATCTAGGTTACAACTTTGGGCCCTAGGGTTTACTATTTGGATCTTTATGCTCACTGTGCGGGCGGTCATCGGCCAGCCCTTGGACCTTGACCCAGTCCACAAAGCTGTAGAGCCAACGGTCTTCCCGTACGTAGGCGCCAGCTCTTCGGCGTCATACGATTGTTTTGTACGTCAATCCTTGCTTTTGGCGTCACCCGGTAGCGCCCTTCTCTTTTGACCATGCTTTACCATGGTCCCTCCTAGATCTTACTCGGAAAGCTGCCACGCGTCCTTCTTGACTCGGCCTTCCTTGGTGATATCCGGCCTGGCGTTACCTGCAAGACAAACAACTTTATCATATGCGAGCTGACATACTTCTTATGTCGGCCTTACATAGGCTTCGTATCTCGGCCGTCATGACCTGGCCTGTGGTTTATTTGACTCGTCCTAAGCCAAGCTGGGCAATGTTTTACCCCTTATGACCTACCAGGGGTTACCCCCCCCCCCCCCCAAGATCGGTGGACCTTCTAGACCCTTCTAGAACATTCCGGTGAAAACAGCTAAACCATTCCCGAACTCCGGAATTGGACTTTCCTTATATGAATCTTATTCTCCGGACCATTCCGGATCTCCTCGTGATATCTTGGATCCCATCTGAGACTCCGAGTAACATTCGGTCTCTTTACTCAAATCCATATCTACTAAACAACATTGAATCCTTAAGTACGTCTCCCTACAAATCATGAATTATGCAGACATGATCAAGACTCTTCTCCAATCAATAACCAATAGAGAAATCTGTAAATTCATATAGCTCCCACATATTTCTACGATTAATTCATGATTGAATGGACTATTTACATACGATACCAATTTCCCTTTGTCTCGTGATACTTTACTTATCTGAGGTTTGATCGTCGGTATCTCTGCATACCTAGTTCAACCTCGTCACCGACAAGTACTCTTTCTCGTTCCTGTGATATGTGATCCCTTGTGAGCCAGTCACATGCTTGCAAGCCAATTGGGTCTAGAGGGCCCAAGGTATATCTATGAGATAATAGCTAGAATACCACTAGTGAAAACCGAACTTGCCAAAATACCACTAAAAAAACCAACGTGCCAAAATAACACTCCTTTCTCGGGTTTTTTAGCCAAAATAACACTCTCGTTAATTGTTAAAGAACTATCGTGAGTCAAAGCGTTAGATAGATGTCAGTTTTTTGGTCCTTCCAAAATTACCCTCGTTTCCTATCCCTGCGAACTCACTCTCGTCCCCATCCTCTTCTCCTCACAAACGAACCAGAACAGATATGTCGGCTCCCGTCGCTCACGTCGGCGCCTCCTGATACGTTGGAAATGTATCTATAATTTTTGATGCTCCATGCTTGTTTAGTATCTACGTTGCTTTACTTGTCTACACTTTGAGGTGCTTTTTACATGTTTTCTGGTACTAACCTATTAACAAGTTGCAACAGTGCTAGATGCATGTTTTCTGCTATTTTTGGTTTCAAAAAAGTTAGTAAATAAATATTCTCGGAATTGGACGGGACAAACATAAAAGCCAATAAATTTCCATGGGGAACAAGAAGTCCAGAGAAGAGCCCGAGGGGCCAGCCAGAGGGGCCAGACTCCCCCCCCAGGCGCGGGTGGACCCTAGGTCACGCCTGGCTAGGGTTTGGCCGCTCTGGCGGCCGCCTCGGTCTCCTCCTTCGCCTATAAGAAGCCCCAATGTAGAAACTCTCACTACCCGATCAATATTCCACGAAACCGTCTGTAGCCGCCGCCACCGTCGTCCCTAGATCGGGAGGGATCTGAAGCTCTTCCCGGCACCCTACCAAAGGGGATATCATCTCGGAGGCCTTCTCTCTGGTATGGTTCTTGAGTAGTTCCACCTTGAACTATGGGTCCATGTAGTAGCTAGATGGTTGTATCTCCTCCTTTGTGCTTTCATGTATAGATCTTGTGAGCTCCATTCATGATCAAGATCTAATCTATTTGTAATCATGCATGTTGTGTTTGCGAGGATCCAATTGATATTGAGATTATTATGTTGTTTTGATTAATGGATCTATCTTTATGATTCTATCATGTCCGTGTTGTTTGTGATCTTGCATGCTCTCCGTTGCTAGTGGTTATCTTGGCCAAGTAGTTTCTAGTGACTCCAAGAGGGAGTATTTATGCTCGATAGTGGGTTCATGCCTATAGTTTCCAAGGGAAGTGACAGAAATCTCTTCGGTTGTAGATGTGTTGTTGCTACTAGGGAGAAAACAACGGTCTCTTGTTCATGGAACATGTGGACTATTTACCTTACACACTTTGCTTAAAGCAGTTGTCTATTGCTTGCAAATTAATACTGGAGGGGGTTCGGATGATAACCTGAAGGTGGACTTCTAGTCATAGATGCAGTTGGATTACGGTCTGTGTATATTGTTGTATTGCCCAATCAACATCATAGGATCTTTCTGGATAGTAATTGCATTGTTATGCCTTGCTCAGTTCCTGTCAATTGCCTCGCTGTAATTTGTTTACCCTTCATGCCATGTTGTTTATCTAAGGAGAGAACCTCTAGTGAACTATGGACCCCGGTCCAATCTTTACCATTGATACATCTTCCACTGTTACTTGTTTACTTGATGCAAACCATTACCTTCCACACCATACGTTTAATCCTTTGTTACAGCAAACCGGTGAGCTTGACAACCTCACTGATTTGTTGGGGCAAAAGTCTTGAGTTTGTGTTGTGCAGGTCTCCACATTGTCTGCAACACCTGTGTGATGTTTCCTTCCTCATTCTGGTTCGATAACCTCTGTCTCAACTGAGGGAATTACTTGTTGCTTGCTCTTCACACCCTGCGCTTGGGGTTACCAAAGAGGCACCAACTAGCATCAAGTGTTGTTGACGCCATTGTTGGGGACTCTACTTCAACCTCTTCCTCGAGCACCACCAAGTATTTCTGGCGCCGTTGCCGGGGAGGCTAAGGACGTCTTCACTAGGGGAGTCCTTCACTTCCTTTCTCTTTACTTTGTTTTTAGTTTTCTTTGTTTCTTTTGCTTAGTTTTGTTTGCCTCTTTCCAAAAAACCCAAAAAAAATTAGTCTAGTTTGGTTTGCTTGCCTTATTCAAAAACACAAAAAAATTAGTTCCTGCTCTAGATGTTGTCGTTGTTTTTGGCTTGCTAACCTTTGCCAAAATGAACTCTGCTGAGAACACCAAGTTGTGTGACTTCACTATCACCAACAACAATGATTTCCTAAGCACACCTATTGCTCCACCTGCTCCTGATGCTATCTTTTATGAAATTAAGCCTGCTTTGTTGAATATTGTGATGAGAGAGCAATTTTCTGGTGCTAGCTCTAATGATGTTGCTGCCCATCTTAATAGCTTTGTTGAACTTTGTGAGATGCAAAAGTATAAGGATGTAGATGGAGATATTATTAAGCTCGGGCTTTTTCCTTTCTCCTTGAGAGGAAAAGCTAAAGAATGGTTGCTATCTTTGCCTAAAAATAGTATTGATTCTTGGACTAAGTGCAAAGATGCTTTTATTGGAAAGTACTATCCTCCTGCTAAGATTATTGCTATGAGAAGTGACATTATAAAATTTAAACAGCTTGACAGTGAACATGTTGCTCCTGCTTGGGAAAGAATGAAATCTTTTGTTAAAAATTGCCCTACTCATGGACTCACTGCTTGGATGATTATCCAAACTTTTTATGCAGGTTTGAACTTCTCCTCAAGAAACCTGTTGGATTCTACTGCTGGAGGTACTTTTATGGGACTCACCTTGGGTGCTACAACAAGGCTCCTTGATAATATGATGCTTAACTACTCTGAATGGCATGTTGAGGGAGCTTCACGTGGTAAGAAGGTAAATTCTGTTGTGGAAACTTCCTCTTTGAGTGAAAAGATTGATGTTATTATGGCTATGCTTGTTAATGGGAAAGCTCCTCTAGATCCTAATAGTGTTCCCTTAGCCTCTTTGGTTGCTCAATAAGAGCAAGTTGATGTGAACTTCATTAGAAACAACAATTTCAACAACAATGCCTATAGGAATAATTTTGGTAGCAACAACAATTATAGGCCTTATCCTCCTAATAATGGAAATTCCTATGGAAGCTCTTACAGTAATGCTAGAAGTGCCCCCTCTGAACTTGAGGTCATGCTCAAGGACTTTATTAGTAAACAAACCACTTTCAATAAGACTATAGAGGAAAAGCTTTTAACTGTTGAGAAAAATATATCCTCTTTGTCTGAAACTCAAACTTCCTTGGTTAATAAAATGGCAGCTAAACCTGAAACTATGGACAACACCTTTGCCACTGCTCATGCCATACAAGTTACTATTGATGAAAATGTTTGGTTGTTAGCTCAACTTCATGCTAGGTGGGAAAGGGAAGCTGAAATTGAAAGAAACAATAGTGTGTGCACTATTACCTCTAAACCACAAGTAGCCCCTATTCCTCCTACTATGCCTAAGCATATTGATCCTACTACTAGTGATGCTAAGTTTGACTTTGATATTGATGGTTGCAATATTTCTGAAGTGATTATGTTCCTACAAAATCTTGCTAGAATTCCTGATGCTAGTGATATGCATGTTGCCTTTACCAAACACATTACAGATGCTCGTGTTAAGATTAAGGAAGAGAAGCTAAAACACAAAGCTTTTATTCCTAGGAAAGTAGAAGATAGTTGGGAACCCATTATTAATATGCAAGTGAATGACTTTGATCTCAAAGCTTCATGTGATCTTAGTTCTAGTATCTCTATTATGCCTAGGAAGATTTATGAAATGCTTGATTTGCCACCATTATAAGATTGTTATTTGGATGTCCCACTCAATGATAATGCTAAAAATAAACTCATGGAGAGTATTAATGATGTTCTCATTATGGTTAACAGTGCTTATGTCCCTGTGGATTTCTAAGTTTTGGATGTTGAATACAATGCTTCTTGTCCTATTACTTTGGGAAGACCTTTTCTTAGAACAGTTGGTGCCATCAGTGATATGAAAGAAGGCACTGTAGGGGTTTGTAGCATGGAAAACAAAAAAAATCTACCGCATGCAAACAAACAAGCCAAGATCTATCTACTAGATTGTAGCAATGAGTCGATAGAGGAACTCACCCTCGAAGATTCCAAAGCGGTTAACGAGAGCAGATTCTCGTGGGTGATGTAGTCGTACTCTTGCCGATCTCAAGATCGCGTAGATGATCCTTCCGGCGCTGCGTTCCGGCAGCGCTTCCGCAGTCGGTCACACGTTCGGTACTCGATGAAGACCTTCCTCTCCCTTGTTCCAGCAGGCAGCAGAGGTTGTAGCACTCTCCTCGTGATTCTGGCAGCACGACGGCGTGGTACCAGAAGTAGAGGGGAGATCTCGCAGGGCTTCTCCTTAAGTCGGAGCGAGTATGGTGGACTATGAGAGAGGCCTTGGTGATCTAGGGTTTAGAGGGCACCAAGGGGGAAGCTTGGCCGGCAGCTAGGGCTTGGGGAAGCCCCAAGTCGGCGACTTGGAGAAACCCTAGGGGTGGCGGCGACTTGGAGGTGGCCGGCGGCTAGGGTTAGGGTTTTGGGTGAGTTGGGTGTAGGGAAGAGGGGCAGCCCTGCCCCTCCTTATATAGGTGGGAGGGCGCGGCTTGGGAGGAGGGAGTCCTCCCCCAAGTCGGCCTCCTTGGCTGGCGGGTGGAGGGAGAGGAACTCCTCCCCAAGTAGGTTTCCTACTCTCCCTCCACCAAGCAAACTTGCCGTTTGACTTTTTCAAATTGGCGTTTGACTTTCAAACTAGGATTTGATTTCTCCCTTTATTTTGCCCAGCCATGTTACCTAGTACATGATGCAACCATTCCACATTGTCACGACACATTCATGTACCCTTCCCCTCCAGACTGCCGGACCATCAGGACCTTCTAGAACATTCCCGGTGAAAACACCGGAATCATTCTCCAAGTCCTAAATAGGACTTTCCTTATATGAATCTTATTCTCCGGACCATTCCGGATCTCCTCGTGATATCCCGGATCCCATCCGAGACTCCGAACAACATTTGGTCTCTTACTCATCATTCCATAACTACTCAACAACATCGAATCCTTAAGTGTGTCTCCCTACGGTTCGTGAATTATGCTAACATGATTGAGACACTTCTCCGATCAATAACCAATAGAGGAATTTGGAAATTCATATGGCTCCCACAAATTTATACGATTACTTTGCGATCGAATGAACCACTTACATACGATACCAATTTCCCTTTGTCTCACGATAGTTTACTTATCCGAGGTTTTGATCGTCGGTACCTCTGCATACCTAGTTCAACCTCGTTACTGATAAGTACTCTTTTCTCGTTCCCGTGGTATGTGATCCCTTGTGAGCCAGTCACATGCTTGCAAGCCAATTGGATAACATTCCACTGAGAGGGCCTAGAGTATATCTATCCATCATATGGATGGACAAATCCCACTCTTGATCCATGTGCCTCAACCCATACTTTCTGAACACTCAATGTAGGGTCCCCAATCTTTAATAAGATTGAGCCCCCTGTGTTTACAATGCTAGTCCCTGGATCAATAGCTAGCATCCATAGTTCAGATGTAATATCAAGAAACAAAGGTCATAATTCAACTTTATAACTAGGAGTAACATAGTTTTATTACATCAATACATAGCTCATTAGGCTATTACATTACATTGCAGCAGAATAACTATAGTCATGGGGTCCTTCATCTTCAAAGTGCCACAGGCAGATGTTGGTTGTAGACTTTGTAATCCTAATCATTCAATCAATCTTCTCTAAACAATCAAACCTGCAACATTACAAGTTACAGCCACAAGGGTCAATACATTTGAATTGTATTGGCAAGTGATACTTTGGTAGTATAGTGGAGTCTATCATCTATATGCATTTGGCTAAGTGGAGTTGAGGCTTGCATTGCTCAAAATAGATTTTTCCCTAACATTTTGAAAATACTAAGTTTTGTTTGGCAAAAACATTTTTCCTCAATCAAAGATTTCAAGATCCTTCAAGGCATCTCTCCATCAAAGATTGAAGATTTCAAAATCATTTTTCTTAACCAAAGATTGGAGATCCTTAAACAAGCCATCTCTCAATCAAAGATTGAAGAATTTCACACAACCCTTGTTCACCCACAAGTTTTATTTAGAAATTGGAGTGATGAGATTCTTGATTGCTTCCATGTCTTGATGCTCAAATTTTCCTTTACCAGGGACATGGCTAAGTACTTAGATTTTACACTCTGCAAAGGTGGTGCACTTTCCCCACAAGACTTGGTTTCCCAAGACAAAATCTTTCAGAAGCCTTCCCTTAGACCAACATGGACGCGTTCCAACCTATCAAACACTACCACCCACTGTCCATGTGGCTAAGTTCTTGCAACCTATATGATCATGGCAGAGCCCATATTGCCAAGTGGTTCCACTTGAAGCTTCTCAACATTTGACATCTCAAATCTCTTTGTTTCCTGGGTGGCCATCCACAAGTGAGATACACAAGGTAAACCATAAACATGGGCCTTGTGAACCACTCAACCAAAAACCACCAAGCAAGTCCCAATCCACCCAGGAGATTCATTAACTTAGTTGTTTTATTAAATAAAACACAAGTCCTCAGACTTAGAATATTTTTCCATAGTGTGAATATGTATTCCACCCATGTTTTCTATTAGCTAGGCTAAGCTTGATAGTAATAGGATTCTTAACTTAGGAAAATCCTACTAAGGATTCATCTACTAGGTTTTCCTATAGCAAGGTCTAAACTTAGCAAAATAAAAACCATGCAAGTTTTACTTAGCAAAAACACTAATGCATAGTGAAAATAATGGGACATAAGATATGAAGCATCACTTGCCTTTTTGGTAGAGGGTATAGGTTCACTCCTTGTCCTTGAAACAATCACACTCTTCAAGTCACTACAATTCAATCAAGCAAGGCACAAACTCAATCTACCAATCAAGCAAAACAACACACATAAAATTCACAAAGTCAAGGTAATGCATGCAAGCATGCAAAAGATGGTCCTAATTGCAAAGGTGGTCTCCACTAGGCTTCTAAACTTTGTAAGTTCCAAATTGTTCATTTACCAAAATGGCAAAGTCATATGCAAAAGGGTTTCACCTCAAAACCATTTTCAAAACAAAGGGTCTTTTTATGTGGTGTAGAAATATTTTTGCTAGGGCATTAACCTATAGGGTTCACCAAATAAGTTGCTGTTGCAAAACTTGGTGTTTGGGTCAGTAGGATTGGTTCAAAACATTTTCTCCAAAGTTTTCTTTATGAAAGCATTTTCATAAAGAAAACAATAGTTTTATTTAGCTAGAAATGGACTAAACCAATTAATCCATTCTAAACTTTTCCAAAATCATTTTCCAAAACTTAGGTAGGTTCCTAGGGTCAGTAAGGTCACAACAAACCAATTGGCAAAGGTTTGATCTCAAAAATCATTTTTAAACAATTTTTCTAATGTTAGCAAGCACACAAAAGAATCTGCAAAATCAAACAAGCTAACAGATACTATTTTCTAAACTAAGGGAATGGTTGGTTAGAGCTTGTCTTGCTGATTCCAACGACATCAAATTTGTAAAATTTGGACATGTGGATCCAAGGATACAAGGGTTTGAAGTTTGCAAATAAATCTGTTTTCAAATTTCTTTTAAATAGATCTAGTGCCACGCGTCGCTTTCCTATTGGTCCATACCGGTTCGTCTGGATCGAGCGATACAGACCACTGGATCTAAAGGGGCAGGTGTGTCTCAGATCAACGCGTACCCCTTCGGTTAGTCATTATATCCAAGCCATTAGATGCAGATCTAACGGTTCCTATTGCCCTGGCAAAAAACTGGCGGCGGAGCGGTGGCAACCGGCAGCGAAACTGTCGGTCGACGACGGAGGCGATGCTACAGGAGGTGCGGGAGAAGGAGGGGTTGCTCACCGGGCTCAGGGGGTCACGGCGATGCTCAACGTACTGACGGTTCGACGAGGGGCGCTCTGTTTCAGTCGCGATTCCTCGCCGGAGTAGAGGACGGCGACGGACGCGTCAGGTGGTCGTCGTGGACAGCGCTGTGGATCACCTCGAAGTGAAATGACGACACGGTTAGATGCGCAGGACTCAGGCAAGGTCGTGTGCATGAACGAGAGGTAGAGGGGCGGCCGGGAACTACCTGTGGGCTTCGCCGGAGAGGAAGCAGACGGTGGCGACGGTGGTCGTCGTCGTTGGCGAGCCTGCAGGGCACTCGCGGGCGAGTTTGATGCACTGGCAGATGCGCCTGAGAGTGGGGAAGCTATGAGCTTGGTCGGGGAGGAGAGGGGCGGCGAGGGGCTGCCGGAATCGGCGAGGAAGGTCGTCGGAGTAGAGGGCGTTCGGGGAGGAATTGGGGGCGGTCTAAGGCGTGCTAGCGTGGGGTGTCAGAGGGGAATTATAGAGGAGACATGGGCGTTTAAGACTGCGTGATCAAAGCTGGTAACGGCGGTCGCGTTAAGGCGAACTAAGCTGGAGAAATCAACGGCAGAACGGGGGAGAAGAACTGGTCGCTGCGGGGTGGGTGAAGGAGACGATGAACAGTGATAGCGGGCCTACCAGTCAGTGGGAAAAGGAGAGAGGAGGAGGGTCCACTGGTCAGCCTCTGCGTGGGTAGGTTTCTGAGTGAGGAAAACGGTTCGAGGGAAAAGTAAGGGGAGGTGGGGTCTGTTGTCAGCGAGTGGGTGAGAGAGAGAAGAGGATCCGGGCTGTCAGTCTCTGTGCGGGTCTGTTTCTGAGTGAGAAAAGAATGTTTCGGGGAAGGGGAGTTGGGCTGGAATGGCTTAGTGGGCTGGGCCTTATTGGGCTGGGGCCAAACTCTATTTTTTTTCTATCTGCTGGCTTTTTCTTTTTCCAAAACAATTTCTGTTTTGAATTTTCAAACAATGTTTCAAACATTCAAACAATTTCAAACAATTCAAACAATCACTCAACTTTGTACTTTGAATTTGGTTCTGTTTTTCAACATAATCCAAATCCAAAATAAAATAATATTTTTATTTAACTTAGGATCCATTTAATAATTAAATAAAATGGATCTTTAGTTGTTTAATAGTGTTTGATTTATTTAATAAAATTTCCATTTGAAATCCAATTATTTTCAAAACCAAACCAGAAGGTTTTTATTTGAAAACTAAAAGAATACATGGAAACTTATTTAAATAAATAAATAAGTTTTGGTGTTTAATTAAAATGGGAAAGCCTTTACTTAAATAAAATTGGATATTTAAATCCTTATTATTTTATTTAAATAGTCCTTTACTCATTTTAATCAAAGCAAAACCTTTTAATAAAAGATTTCAAAGTAGTAATAAAATACTTGGTGTTCATTTAAAATGGGAAAAGCCTTTACTTAAATAAAATTGGATATTTAAATCCTTATTATTTTATTTAAATAAACCTTTACTCATTTTATCAAAACAAAATATTTTATTACAAAAGCTTGGCCAAAATTAATTTGGATCACCTTTTCATTTGAAAACAAAGTCTTTTATTAAAAGATCTAAATTAGTGTTTCCAAAACAATTTATTTTCCTTTGATAAATGTTTATCTTTTTAATCCCTTTAGGATTATTTGTTCTTCAATTTGTATGGGTTTTTGGGTAAGGCTTTATTAGCTTTGGAAATTCAATTTCCTTATCTTATTATATTCCAAAGATTGTGTTTATGTTTCCAATTTGAGTGAAACCAACTTCTATGGTCTTTCTAGATCCTTTGTGAAAATTTGTTGATCAAATTTGGTATGGATCAAATCCATAGATTTGGAGATACTTTGGAAATGAATTCCTTCCATTAGGGTTTAGGGATTTTGATTTATTTTCCAAGTGTTCAAATTTCCAGATACATTCGTTGAGGAATGCATTTCCCTTGATTTGGATTTTTGTTGAATTCAAACTTTAGCCAAAGTTTGTTCAGGATGGGATTTTAAGTCTCCTTTTTGAAACAAAAGTTTCTTTTCACCCTGATTTTCAACAAAATTTATTTTGTTTATTTATTTTTCACATTACAAGATTTGGAAAATCTTGGGATGTGACACTCAATGCCACCTTTATAGCCACCTAGTTACGGTGTGGTGTTTGATGTCATAAAAGCATCCTTCCGATGATGGTGATTAGCATGATCTCATGGTCGAAGGAATTAGGTTACTATGTATCAGAAAGCTTATAGCAATTGAACTATTAAAATGACTTGATCTTTATGCTACACTTATCTATAGGAGTATGTCCATCATACCATTCTCCTAATGATATGATCTTGTTGTTAACAACATCTCAATGTTCATGATAGGGAAACCATAATCATCTATTAACCAACAAGCTAGTATTATGAAGAGGCTTTACTAGGGACTCTAATTTAGTTTACAAATCACACAAGTATTAATGTTTCCTAGTTAATACTGTTATAGCATGAATGTAAACATTTATCATAAACACAAAGATATAATAATAACTACTTTTATTATTGCCTCTAGGGCATATCTCCAACAGTCTCCCACTTTCACTAGAGTCAACTAATCTAGATTACATGGTAATATACGAACACCCATGGCAGTTTGGTGCTGGTCATGTTTTGCCCTCGGGAGAGGTTTAGTCAACGGATCCGCCACATTCAGATCTGTGTGTACTTTGCAAATCTTTATGTCACCATCTTGGACATGTTCTCGAATAGCGTGAAAACGTAGCTTGATGTGCTTCAGCTTCTTGTGTGACCTTGGTTCTTGCGCATTGGCTATGGCGCCCATGTTATCACAGTAGATAAACATTGGGTCCAGCGCACTTGGAACCACACCGATCTCTGTAATGAACTCCTTCATCCATATCGCTTCTTGTGAAGCCTCCGAAGCAGCTATGTATTCCGATTCAGTTGAAGATCTCGCCACAACGCTTTGGTTTGCACTCCTCCAGCTAACTGCTGCACCATTCAAAGTAAATACGTATCCAGATTGAGATTTAGAATCATCCAGATCGGTGTTCCAACTAGCATCGGTGTAACCATTAACAATGAGATGTTCATCACCTCCATAAGAAAGAACCATATCCTTAGTTCTTCTCAAGTACTTAAAGATGTTTTTGACCACTGTCCAATGATCCACTCCTGGATCACTTTGATATCTGCTAGTCAAACTAACAGCATATGCAATGTCGGGTCTAGTACATAGCATGGCATACATTAGAGATCCTATGTCTGAGTCATAGGGAGTCTTACTCATCCTTTCTCTATCTTCTGCCATTGCTGGACTTTGAGTTTTACTCAAGGTCGTATTGGGCAACATGGGCAAGAACCCTTTCTTTCTATCTTCCATTCCAAACCTCTTTAGAACTTTGTCAAAATATGTACTTTGTGACAATGATATTAGGCGTCTCGATCTATCTCTATAAATCTTTATACCTAATATGTAAGCTACTTCGCCAAGATCTTTCATTGAAAAACTATTATTCAAATATTCTTTGACACTATTAAGAAGGTCTACATCATTCCCAATCAACAATATGTCATCTACATATAGTATTAAGAATGCTACAGAGCTCCCACTCACTTTCTTGTAAATACAAGCTTCTCCATAAGTTTGTATAAAACCAAAAATTTTGATTACCTTATCAAAACGTTGATTCCAACTTCGGGATGCTTGCTTCAATCCATATATGGACCGTTGAAGTTTGCACACCTTGTTAGCATCTTTAGGATCGACAAAACCTTTGGGTTGCATCATATACAACTCTTCAGCAATGTCTCCATTGAGGAACGCTGTTTTGACATCCATCTGCCATATCTCATAATCGTAATATGCAGCGATTGCTGTCACATCCCAAGATTTTCCAAATCTTGTTATGTGAAAAATAAATAAATAAACAAAATAAATAATTGTTGAAATTTAGGGTGAAAAGAAACTTTTGTTTCTAAATGGAAACTTAAAATCCCATCTTGAACAAACTTTGGTTAACATTTGAATCCAACTAAATTCAAATCAAGTGGAATGCATTCTTCATAAATGCATCTGGAAATTTAAACACTTGGAAAAGTTAAACCAAAACCCAAAACCCTAATGGAAGAAAATCATTTTCAAGTTATCTCTAAAACTATGGATTTCATCTATATAAAAATTGGTCAAGCAAACATTTCAAATTGATCAAGAATGACAAATAGAAATAATATAAAACCATGTAAATTGGGTCCACTTAACTTGGAGCCATAGATAAAATCTTATGAATATAGTAAGATAAGGAATTTGAGTTTCCAAAACTAATAAAGCACTTATCTAAAATCCATACCAAATGGTGAGAAAATAATCCTAAAAGGATTTAAAAAGTTAAACAAATAATAAATAAAGTTATAATAGTTGGAATCACTATTTTTGGATCTTTTAATAAAAAGATATGATTTTCAAAAACAAAGGTAGAAATATAAATAAGGACTATTTTAAAGGGCCAAATTAAACCTTGGCTAAACAAACGAAATAAAATATTTCTATTTGATAAAAAGAGTAAAGGATTATTTGAATAAAATAATAAGGATTTAATTATATCCAATTTTATTTAAGTAAAGGCTTTTCCTTTCAAATAAACATTAAAAATTTATTAAAGATTTTCAAAATAAGAATTCCAAGTGTTTTAGTTTTTCAAAAGAAACCTACTGAAAAGATTTTGGTATTATTTAGTTTTCAAAAAGAGTTTTTAAAATAAATTAAAACCTATTTGAATTAAAGACTATGGACTATTTATTTAATTATTATTAAGATCCTAAAAGAATAAAAGCATTATTCTATTTTGAACTTTGAAATATGTTGATAAACATAATTAAAATTCACCCAAAGTTGGTGGTGATTTGAATTCAAATGGAGATTGAAAAATATTAATATATTTTATTTAATTAATACTAGAGCCTTTTTTTAATAACTAAAAGACCCTAAAAAGAATAAGTAAATTATTCTAAATTTGACTTTGGAATGTGTTATTAATCCGTATATGAATCTACACAAATTTTGGTTAAGGTTTGAAATCAAATTGATGTTTGAAATAATTAAACAAAATCAAAACAGATATTAGAAATGGAAAAGGAAAAACATTCAGAACAAAAAAATAAAACGGAGCAGCCCAGCCCAGCTAGCCCACTAAGGCCCAGCAGCCCACTCCCTCTCACCCCCAAACCATTTTCTTCTTACTCAGAAACTCACCCGCACAGCGAATGACGGTTGGACCCCACCTCCTCCTTCTCTCTCTCGCTACCAAGCGACCCCACTGCCCCGTCAGCTTCGTCCTCCCCGCGGTGACCACGCCCCAACCCCTCCTCGCTGTTTCTGGCCGTTGAATCTGGCGTCAATACGCATTACTGCCTTGATTAATCCACCCCACGACCATGCCATCTAAATCGCCTCCCTCCCCTCTCCATTTCCCCCCAGACACCGCACCACCGGAGCCCCCAGGCTGCCCTGATTCTTGCTTCGACCGCCACTGTCTCCGGCGAGCTCCACCTCCAATTCCGGCCAAACCCTGCCGCCCCTCGCCTCCTCAAGCACACGAGCATGACCCCCAGTCCCTGGCGCATCTCTCTTCACCCTCGACTTGCCTGCGATTGACCCCCAGTGTCGGCAACGACGATAACCGGTAGCGCCGCCGTCTGTCTCCAACTCCGTTGACGTCTTCCCGGTAACACCAACCTCCCCTCCCTCTCACGATGATACTCCTACGCTCCCCTCTCTCGCGCGCATCTAGCAGACCCCCTGTTTTGCTTTTCCGTGGCCTGTAGCCTCGCCAGTAGCAACAACCAGAGCGTGCCCAATGCCGTACAACCTCCGGCGAGCGATTGCCGTCACCACCGTGCGCCCCTTGCCTTCTCGAGAGAACGTCGAGCATCAGTGACACCACGAGAACCTGGTGAGCCATTCCCCTTACTCCCATGCCTCCTGTAGTCGCCGCGACACCGTAGCCAGAGCCAGCGCCGCCACCTGCCGCCGCCAGCGCCGCCACTCGATGGCAAGCATGTTGTGCGCCGTTCGATTTCAATCTAGTGGATAGGATAGAATCTAACCCGAAGCGGTACATACTAATAACAACACGACGTGTGGCCTGTGATTGTTTTAAAAACCATAAACTTATCTATTAGATGTTCCAATTTGAAAAATTCATAACTTTCAAACCACACGTCCAAATTTTGCAAATTTTATATCAATGGATTCAGAAAAACAAGTACTCCCTGACCATGCACTTTGTTTAGTAAAATGTTTCTGTTAAATTGATTGTTTTTGCAGAAACTTATGTAGGCATATTTAGAATATAAAATTTGTTCTAAAATGATTTTTGAGATGAAACCTTTGGCCAATGGTTTGTTTTGAACCTACTGACCTTAGAAACCAACTCATGGATTTGAAAACATATTTGGTGAAGCAAAATAATAAAACCTTGAATTAAAGCATTTCTAGTCAAATAAAAATATGGTTTAATTGTTAATAATGATTTTAGAAGAAAACCTTTGGGAAATGTTTTGATTTAAACTCTCTGACCCCAAACAACAAGTTTTAGAATTAAAAATATATTTGGTGAACCATATAAAAATTGTTGCTTTGCTAAAGGCATTTTCAACCACATAAAAGTTTGATTTGGTTCAAAACTGATTTATAAGTAAAATCTTTTGCAAATGGTTTTTGCCACTTATATAAAATGACCAATAAGTGTTTTCCAATGTTTATAACCCATTAGAAACCACTTTTCCAAATAAACCATCTTTGGCATGCTTGCATGCATTACTTTGTTTCTATTATTTTATGTGATGTTTGCTTGAGTGGTAGTTTGAATATTGCTGGCTTGATTGAATTGTAGTGATTTGAAGAGTGTGAATATTGCAAGATCAAGGAGTGAACTCATATTCTCTACCAAAAAGGCAAGTGATGCTTCATACTTTGTCCCATTATTTTCACTATGCATTAGTGATATTTCTAAGTAGGACTTGCATGGAATTTTGCTAAGTATAAACTATGCCATGGGAAATCCTAGTAGATGAAACTTTAGTAGAAATTTCCTAAGTTAAGATTCCTACTACTATCATGCTTAGCTTAGCTAGTAGAAAACAAGGGTGGAATATATATTCATACTATGGAATATTTTTAAGTCAAGGACTTGTGTTTTGATTAATAAAACAAGTAAGTGAATGAATCACCTTGGTGGAATGGAAGGAATGGTTTGTGTTGAGTGGTTCACAAGGCCCATTTCTATGGTTTACCTTGTGTATCTCACTTGTGGATGGCCACCTAGGAACAAAGAGATTTGAGATGTCAAATGTTGAGAAGTTTCAAGTGCATCCACTTGGCATTATGGGCTCTGCCTGGATCATATAGGTTGCAATAACTTAGCCAAATGGACAGTTGGTGGTAGGGGATGATAGGTTGTAGCGCGTCCATTTGGTCTAAGGGAAGGCTTCTGAAAGGTCCTGTCTCGGTGAAAATCAAGTCTTGTGGGGAAAGTGCACCACCTCTGCAGAGTGTAAAATCTAAGTACTTAGCCATGTCCCTGGTAAAGGAAAATTTGAGCATCAAGACATGGAAGCTATCAAGAATCTCCTCATCCCAATTTATAAGTTAAAAACTTGTGGTTGAACAAGGGTTGAAGGATCACCAATTTCTATTGGGAGATGCCTTGGGTGATTTTGTCAAGAAAAAACTTAGTGTTTTCAAATGATAAGGAAAATCTATTTTGAGCAAAGCAAGCCTAAGCTCCACTTATCCAAATGCATATAGATGATAGACTCCACTATACTACCATAGTATCACTTGCCAATACGATTCAAATGTATTGACCCTTGTGGCTGTAACTTATTATGTTGCAGGTTTGTTTGATGTTAGTGAAGTTTATTGATTAGGATTACAAGTCTACAACCAACATGACTTCCTGTGGCACTTTGAAGATGAAGGACCCCATGCTATTGTTATATTCTACTGCATTGTAATGAGATAGCCAAATGAGCTATGTAAGATGTAATAAATTATTTTATTCCTGGTTATAAAGTTGTATTATGACCTTTGTTTCCTGATATTACATCTTAACTATGGATGCTAGCTATTGATCAAGGGACTAGCATTGTAAACACAGGGATCCTTACCTTATTAAAGGTTGGGAACCTAACAGATGGTATCAGAGCATTGTGTTGCCTGTAGGATTTGTAACCCTAGGATTGGACAAAACCCCTTAGAAAAAAATAGGAGTTGTATTTGTTCCAAAATTTATTTACAAACAATCTTGTAAACTCTTTCGTCAACCATTTTGGTTTTGACTTTACATCTCTTCTATTTCAAACTTGATGGACAAGCCTCCACCATGAGCAAAGACCTCACCATGTGCAAAGGACTTCACCAACTCAAGTGATTTCAACCTTAGTCTCAACAAAGACTTCAACCTTGGATATCACTAAGGACTACAAGTGAGACAAGAAATGTTACTCAAGACTTGAGGACTAAGGAAACACAACTTAGAAGGAATCATCATCACCTTTGAAGTTTTGTGACCAAGACACAAGAAATTCTCCCAAGGAAACCATGATTTCATTATTGAGGGATCAACTAAGAAGGGTGGAAAGATCTCAAGTGAACCATATAGTTGAACCACCATATTTAGATTAAATCAAACACACCAACCTATGTGGTGTAGCAAAAATATTTTGTTGCCTAAAAATTTGCTTGAAATTTGTTGTTGAATGGAGTTTTGTTTGTGATTGCTTGCACATTGCTTGAGTGAATTGTGATGTGTGTGATTAGAATTTTTCCTTAGAAATCTTTTGCCTATTCTAATCCCAATCCAACCCAAACAGATGACTACTCCAAGAAACACCAACATCAAGGATGGTGACAACAACAACAACAACAACAACAACCAAGAGATCAACATGAGAGAACTCATAGTATCCCAAACCCAGTTGAACCAAGTGACAGCTCAATTTTTAGCCAACACCAGTGAGTTAGATCCAACCATGCAAAGGTTTTTGGAAACCCAAACCCAATTGTTGCACAAGGTGACAGATCAAATGATCAACATGGGAGACAACTCTTCTCAAGGAGATTGTGACAACAAGGATGTCAAGGATGATATTTTAGAAGGAACCCAAGATTGCAATATTTGTGGAGACAAGGATCACACTTCCAAAGAGCATGAGGATCAATGCCCCAATTGTGAAGAGAAACATCCAAATAATCAATGCCTCACATCTCAAGCTACTTGTTTCCTATGTGAAGGAAATAATCATGTCCCTATCCAATGCCCCATATATTCCATAGTTCAACAAAGGAAACAAGGTGGAGTGCAACAACTGATTGCAGACTACCATGAGAGAACAACTTCTACCAAGAAGGATGAAGACAAAGGAAAATCTCAGCTTGCACCTCCATGCAATATGGCTCAATTTAAAGGACCAAAGAGGAGACATATGTATTATCCAAGGAAAAGGTCAAGGAGACCAGGAAACTTTCCCACCTTTGAGATAAGATATGAAGAACATGAACTAGAAGCACTCCTAGCTTTGGAAAAGCCCAAGAAGAAGAAGGACAAAAGCCAAGTGCAGTGTTGCCATTGCAAAGAGATGGGACACTATGCCAATGAATGTCCAGAGAAGAAGAAAAAGTATAAGGAGATTAGCCAAGTATGGTGCAACAACTGAAATAGTTAGGCCATTATGTGTCAACTTGTCCATAGAAGATACGTGAAGAACTCAATCTTATCACATGTTACAATTGTGGTGACCAAGGACATTATGCAAGCAATTGTCCAGAAAAGATGAAGCACAAGATAAAGCCTATGAAGGATCTCAGCCTTGTCACATGTTTCAAGTGTGGAAACAAAGGACATTATGCAGATGTTTGCCCAAAGAGGTTTCAACAAGATCCCAAGCAAGCCAAGAAGTAATCTAGTTGGAAAAATTTTAAGGGTGGTAGTACCCTAGTTGCTTTGAGCCAACTTGTAACCCCTAGCCTCCCCAAATCTCGGGACGAGATTTATTTTAAGGGTGGTAGCCTGTCACATCCCAAGATTTTCCAAATCTTGTTATGTGAAAAATAAATAAATAAATAAACAAAATAAATAATTGTTGAAATTTAGGGTGAAAAGAAACTTTTGTTTCTAAATGGAAACTTAAAATCCCATCTTGAACAAACTTTGGTTAACATTTGAATCCAACTAAATTCAAATCAAGTGGAATGCATTCTTCATAAATGCATCTGGAAATTTAAACACTTGGAAAAGTTAAACCAAAACCCAAAACCCTAATGGAAGAAAATCATTTTCAAGTTATCTCTAAAACTATGGATTTCATCTATATAAAAATTGGTCAAGCAAACATTTCAAATTGATCAAGAATGACAAATAGAAATAATATAAAACCATGTAAATTGGGTCCACTTAACTTGGAGCCATAGATAAAATCTTATGAATATAGTAAGATAAGGAATTTGAGTTTCCAAAACTAATAAAGCACTTATCTAAAATCCATACCAAATGGTGAGAAAATAATCCTAAAAGGATTTAAAAAGTTAAACAAATAATAAATAAAGTTATAATAGTTGGAATCACTATTTTTGGATCTTTTAATAAAAAGATATGATTTTCAAAAACAAAGGTAGAAATATAAATAAGGACTATTTTAAAGGGCCAAATTAAACCTTGTCTAAACAAACGAAATAAAATATTTCTATTTGATAAAAAGAGTAAAGGATTATTTGAATAAAATAATAAGGATTTAATTATATCCAATTTTATTTAAGTAAAGGCTTTTCCTTTCAAATAAACATTAAAAATTTATTAAAGATTTTCAAAATAAGAATTCCAAGTGTTTTAGTTTTTCAAAAGAAACCTACTGAAAAGATTTTGGTATTATTTAGTTTTCAAAAAGAGTTTTTAAAATAAATTAAATCCTATTTGAATTAAAGACTATGGACTATTTATTTAATTATTATTAAGATCCTAAAAGAATAAAAGCAATATTCTATTTTGAACTTTGAAATATGTTGATAAACAGAATTAAAATTCACCCAAAGTTGGTGGTGATTTGAATTCAAATGGAGATTGAAAAATATTAATATATTTTATTTAATTAATACTAGAGCCTTTTTTTAATAACTAAAAGACCCTAAAAAGAATAAGTAAATTATTCTAAATTTGACTTTGGAATGTGTTATTAATCCGTATATGAATCTACACAAATTTTGGTTGAGGTTTGAAATTAAATTGATGTTTGAAATAATTAAACAAAATAAAAACAGATATTAGAAATGGAAAAGGAAAAACATTCAGAACAAAAAAATAAAACGGAGCAGCCCAGCCCAGCTAGCCCACTAAGGCCCAGCAGCCCACTCCCTCTCACCCCCAAATTGTTTTCTTCTTACTCAGAAACTCACCCGCACAGTGAATGACGGTTGGACCCCACCTCCTCCTTCTCTCTCTCGCTACCAAGCGACCCCACTGCCCCGTCAGCTTCGTCCTCCCCGCGGTGACCACGCCCCAACCCCTCCTCGCTGTTTCTGGCCGTTGAAGCTGGCGTCAATACGCATTACTGCCTTCATTAATCCACCCCACGACCATGCCATCTTAATCGCCTCCCTCTCCTCTCCATTTCCCCCAAACACCGCACCACTGGAGCCCCCAGGCTGCCCTGATTCCTGCTTCGACCGCCACTGTCTCCGGCGAGCTCCACCTCCAATTCTGGCCAAACCCTGCCACCCCTCGCCTCCTCGAGCACACGAGCGTGACCCCCAGTCCCTAGCGCATCTCTCTGCACCCTCGACTTGCCCGCGATTGACCCCCAGCATCGGCAACGACGACAACCGGTAGCGCCGCCGTCTGTCTCCAACTCCGTCGATGTCTTCCCGGTAACACCGACCTCCCCTCCCTCTCAGGATGATACTCCTACGCTCCCCTCTCTCTCGCGCGTCTAACAGACCCCCTGTTTTGCTTTTTCATGGCCTGTAGCCTCGCCAGAGTGTGCCTGGCCAGCAGCGACAACGAGAGTGTGCCCGACGTCGTGCAACCTCTGGCGAGCGATTGTCGTCACCACCGTGCGCCCCTTTCCTTCTCGAGAGCACGTCGAGCATCAGTGACACCATGCGAACCTGGTGAGCCATTACCCTTACTCCCTTGCTTCCTGTAGTTGCCGCGACGCTGTAGCCAGAGCCAGCGCCGCCACCTTCCGCCGCAGCGCCGCCACTCGATGGCAAGCATGCTGTGCGCCGTTCGATTTCGATCTAGTGGCTAGGATAGAATCTAACCCGAAGGGGTAAGTAGTGCCCTGAGCCGCACGATTACACTTAGATCCAACGGCTCGCATCTGTCGATCCGCACGAAGCAGTACAGACCAATAACAACATGATGCGTGGCCTGTGATTGTTTTAAAAACCAGAAACTTGTCTATTAGATGTTCCAATTTGAAAAATTCATAACTTTGTAACCACATGTCCAAATTTTGCAAATTTTATATCAATGGATTAAGAAAAACAAGTACTTTCTGACCATGCACTTTGTTTAGTAAAATGTGTCTGTTAAATTGATTGTTTTTGCAGAAACTTATGTAGGCATATTTAGAATATAAAATTTGTTTTAAAATGATTTTTGAGATGAAACCTTTGGCAAATGGTTTGTTTTGAACCTACTGACCTTAGAAACCAACTCATGGATTTGAAAACATATTTGGTGAAGCAAAAGAATAAAACATTGAATTAAAGCATTTCTAGTCAAATAAAAATATGGTTTAATTGTTAAAAATGATTTTGGAAGAAAACCTTTGGGAAATGTTTTGATTTAAACTCTCTGACCATAAACACCAAGTTTTAGAATTAAAAATGTATTTGGTGAACCATATAAAAATTGTTGCTTTGCGAAAGGCATTTTCAACCACATAAAATATTGATTTGGTTCAAAAATGATTTATTAGTAAAATCTTTTGCAAATGGTTTTTGCCAGTTATATAAAATGACCATTAAGTGTTTTCCAATGTTTATAACCCATTATAAACCACTTTTCCAAATAAACCATCTTTGGCATGCTTGCATGCATTACTTTGTTTCTATTATTTTATGTGATGTTTGCTTGAGTGGTAATTTGAATATTGCTTGCTTGATTGAATTGTAGTGATTTTAAGAGTGTGAATATTGCAAGATAAAGGAGTGAACTCATATTATCTACCAAAAAGGCAAGTGATGCTTCATACTTTGTCCCATTATTTTCACTATGCATTAGTGATATTTCTATGTAGGACTTGCATTGAATTTTGCTAAGTATAAACTATGCCATGGGAAATCCTAGTAGATGAAACTTTAGTAGAAATTTCCTAAGTTAATATTCCTACTACTATCATGCTTAGCTTAGCTAGTAGAAAACAAGGGTGGAATATATATTCATACTATGGAATATTTCTAAGTCAAGGACTTGTGTTTTGATTAATAAAACAACTAAGTGAATGAATCACCTGGGTGGAATGGAAGGAATGGTTTGTGTTGAGTTGTTAACAAGGACCATTTCTATGGTTTACCTTGTGTATCTCACTTATGGATGGCCACCCAGGAACAAAGAGATTTGAGATGTCAAATGTTGAGAAGCTTCAAGTGCAGCCACTTGGCATTATGGGCTCTGCCTGGATCATATAGGTTGCAATAACTTAGCCAAATGGACAATGGGTGGTAGGGGATGATAGGTTGGAGCGCGTCCATTTGGTCTAAGGGAAGGCTTTTGAAAGGTCCTGTCTTGGTGAAAATCAAGTCTTGTGGGGAAAGTGCACCACCTCTACAGAGTGTAAAATCTAAGTACTTAGCCATGTCCCTAGTAAAGGACAATTTGAGAATCAAGACATGGAAGCTATCAAGAATCTCCTCATCCCAATTTCTAAGTAAAAAACTTGTGGTTGAACAAGGGTTGAAGGATCACCAATTTCTATTGGGAGATGCCTTGGGTGATTTTGTCAAGAAAAAACTTAGTGTTTTCAAATGATAAGGAAAATATATTTTGAGCAAAGCAAGCCTAAGCTCCACTTAGCCAAATGCATATAGATGATAGACTCCACTATACTACCATAGTATCACTTGCCAATACAATTCAAATGTATTGACCCTTGTGGCTGTAACTTATTATGTTGTAGTTTTGTTTGATGTTAGTGAAGTTTATTGATTAGGATTAGAAGTCTACAACCAACATGACTGCCTATGGCACTTTGAAGATGAAGGACCCCATGCTATTGTTATATTCTGCTGCATTGTAATGAGATAGCCAAATGAGCTATGTAAGATGTAATAAATTATTTTATTCCTTGTTATAAAGTTGTATTATGACCTTTGTTTCTTGATATTACATATTAACTGTGGATGCTAGCTATTGATCCAGGGACTAGCATTGTAAACACAGGGATCCTTACCTTATTAAAGGTTGGGAACCTAACAATTGCTAACATAATCCTCACAGACTTTAGCTTCGCTACTGGTGAGAAAGTCTCATCGTAGTCAACTCCTTGAATTTGTCGAAAACCTTTTGCGACAAGTCGAGCTTTATAGACAGTAACATTACCATTAACATCTGTTTTCTTCTTGAAAATCCATTTGTTCTCGACAGCCTTCCGGCCATCCGGTAAGTCCACCAAAGTCCATACTTGGTTTTCATACATGGATCCAATCTCGGATTTCATGGCATCTTGCCATTTATTGGAATCTGGGCTCATCATCGCTTCCTCATATGTCGCAGGGTCATCGGTGTTGTCCACTAACATGACACTCATAACGGGATCATACCAATCAGGAGTGGTACGAGTTCTCGTTGACCTGCGAGGTTCTGCAGCAACTTCAACCGAAGTTTCATGATCATCATCATTAGCTCCCTCTCTTATTGGTGTAGGCGCCACAGGAACTACTTCTGGTGTTGCGCTACTCGCAAGTTCAAGAGAAGGTTCAACAACCTCGTCGAGTTCTAATTTCCTTCCAGTCACTTCTTTCGAGAGAAATTCCTTCTCTAGAAAGGATCCATTCTTAGCAACGAAGATTTTGCCTTCAGATCTATGATAGAAGGTATACCCAATAGTTTCCTTCGGGTATCCTATGAAGACGCATTTTTCTGCTTTGGGTTCAAGCTTGTCTGGCTGTAACTTCTTTACATAGGCTTCGCAACCCCAAACTTTAAGGAACGACAATTTAGGTTTCTTCCCAAACCATAATTCATACGGTGTCGTTTCAACAGATTTAGATGGTGCCCTATTTAAAGTGAATGCGGCTGTTTCTAATGCATAACCCTAAGACGATAGCGGTAAATCTGTAAGTGACATCATAGAACGAACCATATCTAAGAGAGTTCGATTACGACGTTCGGACACACCATTACGTTGTGGTGTTCCCGGCGGTGTCAATTGTGAAAGTATTCCGCATTTCTTTAAATGCTCGCCAAACTCGTAACTTAGATATTCACCTCCATGATCATAACATAGAAATTTAATCTTCTTGTTACGTTGATTCTCTATCTCACTTTGAAATTCCTTAAACTTCTCGAAAGTTTCGGACATATGTTTCATGAAATAGATATACCCATATCTACTCAAGTCATCCGTGAAGGTAAGAACATAACGATAACCCCCGCGCGATGCTACACTCATTGGTCCACACACATCGGTATGTATGATTTCCAATAAGTCTGTAGCTCGCTCCATCATCCCAGAAAATGGAGTCTTAGTCATTTTACCCATCAGACATGCTTCGCATCTTTCAAGTGATTCGAAATCAAGTGATTCAAGAAGTCCATCGAAATGGAGTTTCTTCATACGCTTCACTCCAATATGACCAAGACGACAGTGCCACATATAGGTCGAGTTATCGCTCAATTTCAAACGTTTAGCTTCAATGTTATTAATATGTGTATTTCCACTATCGAGATTCAATAAGAATAGACCATCTATCAAAGGTGCATGTGCATAAAACATATTACTCATATAAATCGAACAACCATTATTCTTGGACTTAAACAAGTAACCGTCTCACAACAAACATGATCCAGATATAATCTTCATGCTCAACGCAGGCACGAAATAACAATTATTTAAGTATAAAACTAATCCCGATTGTAGATGAAGAGGTAGCATGCCGACAGCGATCACATCAACCTTTGATCCATTTCCAACGCGCATCGTCACCTCGTTCTTCGCTAGCTTCCGTTTATTCTGTAGTACCTGTTTCGAGTTAGAAATATGAGCAACCGAACCAGTATCAAATACCCAGGCACTACTACGAGTACTAGTGAGATACACATCATGTATATCGGATATACCTTTCTTCTTGATGTTATCGTTCTTCAAATCCGCCAAGTACTTTGGTCAATTCCTCTTCTAGTGACCTTCTCCCTTGCAGTAAAAGCACTCAGTATCAGGCTTAGGCCCAGCCTTGGTCTTCCTCGTCGGTGCGGTAACTTTCTTACCACCCTTGTTGAAGTTTCCCTTTTGCTTAGACTTGCCTTTCTTGAATTTGGTGGTCTTATTGACCAACAACACTTGATGCTCTTTCTTGATCTCCACTTCTGCAGATTTCAACATGGAGAAGAGTTCTGGCAACGTCTTGTTCATGTTTTGCATATTGTAGTTCATCACAAAGTTCTTGTAACTTGGTGGTAGTGATTGGAGGACACGATAAATCCCCAAAGCATTAGGAATCACTATACCTGTCGTGGTGGTGGCACGCCAGATGCCATGGGTAGGCTAAAGTATGGGGCCAATGGATGCTAGAGGGATCTGGGGAGGGAAGATGTAGTTGATTCTACACACAGAAAATTATTGTAAAGATCTTTGTTTCTCCTTTCTTGGGCTACAAGTGCTCCTTGAGCTGAATACAAGTGTAGAAGAAGAACTTTACCAGCCTAACGGTCCCAAATGAGTCGATGCCCTTGTCAGACTCCAAGACTCTCCTTATAAAGGGGATCCTTGGCTCCTCTAGGGCTGACGTGGCAAGCATATTCGAGGAATATGCGTGTCCCAATATAGTAACTCGGCGGCCTCCTTTCTGTGTCGCCCTTCTAATGACGGCAAGGTTCCAGAGAACCCCACCTGCACGCCTCGGGCTCTAGGACTGTCACCTTCGTGACCTCCTTCTACCGTTCTGTCGCTCTGCGCCTTGTCCTTTGTGTTTGGCTCTGCTCCGAATTCTTCCTAGCCCGTGACTAGAGTTTGACTATAGGCACCTCCTTCTCCTGCAAGCTTCATGTCATTCGGCCCTGTCTAGCTTAACTCGGCTTGGACTTTACCTGCAATTATATTATTCGGGCTGACCCGGCCGACTTACACAATACATCTACCGGGTAACGTATTGCTCTTCTCTTAAATGTCCTGCTCATGCTTACCTCGACCGATCTTTACAGGATTCGGCTGATTTAGACAGTAACTCGGAATTGGACGGGGAACTTCCTTTTGTCTTTCCCCGTCCTGACCCTATCCGGGGTCACCTCCCGAACATTAGTCCGCGAAGCTGGTATGGTCCTGCCTATAACCTCGACCGGGCCATATCAGTTTCCCCATATTCGTTTCTCCTTGTTTCCGAGTTACTTTTCCCTCGTCCGAGGTATCTGCGCATCTTCTCGCATACGCCTCTTCCTACGTGTTACACTCATCATTGTTTCTCTAGTTTTTTGTTCCTCTACAGTGCCCACTGACAGGCTACAGTAATTACTGTGTCTGTCGCGTCAGCACTGCAACGCCTTGCGCACCGTTTCCGTCAGGGATCCTGATTCTTTCTTGCATCGTGTGGTCGTTGGTGCGGTTCCACTCAGCGGCATGCAGTTATGCCGCACACACGATCTACACAGTTAACACCCGCACGCACGATCCCACTACCACTCAGGTCGTGTGGTTATAAAGAGGGGCACGAGGCTTGGGGATTTACTTTCCTCCTCCGCTTACCGTTGCCCTTCTTCCTCCTCTTCCTTCTATGCCTGTTCGTGCTCCCGCCGCCGTGCGCCCATCGGAATCTTCGACGGCGAGGCCCCAATTGTTCTGCTCCGTCGACCTCGTCCCCGTATACTTGCTCCGGCACCGTTGCCGGTGAGTTTATCTGGTCTCACTGCCTAGTTTATCCTCTAGACACATCTGCTTCTCTTCAGATTTCCCGCGGCGGTTCCTTTTCCACTCCGCCGCCGTTTTCGCCTAGGATCACGATGGCGCCTTGCAGTTCTAGGCTTTGCTCCGCCGCTAGTTCATCTTCCGTAGATTCTTCCGGCGACCCTATGTCGAGCTCCGTTAGCGGTGTGCTCATTTAGGATGACGATGCAGCGTCTGGGCCTGAGCGGGGCTCCTGGCAGGGTTCTTCCGTTACCCATCGAGAGGTTGAGTGGTTAATCCGAACTTGCCGGATTCCTGCCGAGGTAGCCTGTCTCTTACCCGGCAGTGAATCTTCTCCCGTTCTTAACGAGGGCGAGTACGTCGTGTTTATGTCCCACTTTCCTCGCGGGTTTGGTATCCCCCTTAGCGATTTCGCTAGGGAGTTCCTTGATTACTTCGGCCTGTAGCCGCATCATCTTCCGGCTAATGCCATTGCTTCTCTTTCCGCCTTTATCTCTGCCTCGGAAGGATACTTCGGCCTATGGCCGTCTGTGCACGTTTGGTCGAAGTTCTTTCAGATCCGATCCAATGTCGTCCCAGACAAATCCCTTCAACCTTCCGAGAAATTGCTCACCCAGTGTGGAGCTGCGTCAATCACACCTCTGAGGAAATCTGAGTTTCCTCGCGTTGTGGTCTAGAGTCATGCAAGAAATGGCATAAATCGTTCTTTTATGTCAAGAATTCTGGGAAAGAAGAAATGATTCGGCTTCCTGCTTTTTCCATTGGCCCCCCTTCCAAGAAGAACTGGACTTATAATCCGAGGAAAAGCCATGCTCTGGCCGAGGCCTTTGAGATTCGCCTGAAGGAACTGATCCTCTCCGGGCTACATGGTGAGGATCTGATGACCACCTTCGTCAGCAGCCGGATCTGCCCATTCCAGAAACGCACGCATAAGCTCTGCTATATGAGCGGTCCCCTTGATCCCAATCGAGTCTCAACGGTGGAGCTTGATAATTATCTTATCTTAAACCGCGTCCGGGCTATCTTTAAGACGGAGATGCTGGAGGACTGGGCCTGGGGATTGAAGCCGTTCACCCGCGGGCATCCCCCTCCTAGAGTAAGTTCTCGCAGTTGTGTTTTGCCTTTTAATCGCATCTATGATTTCTCTTGTTAATTTCTCTCTTTCTTTTCCTGCAGAGGTTTGAGGAGCAGAAGATCGAGGATGCCGAGGTTTTGTCCCTCCCGTGGCCCGCAGATCGGAACACCCCGGATAGCGGGGAGCCTGACTCGGAGGAGTTCGTTCCCAAGTCGGACCTTGCTCCGGCTCGTGCCCGTGGCAAGACCCTGGCCCACGAGGAGGAAGGTGATTCAGACAAGGTCCAAGTTCTTGAGGTAGTTGCCACAATGACAATTTCTTATGCATTTCCGGCCTCTAATTTCTCAGCTAATCCGGCCGATCAGGTTCACAACGCCGAGCCTCTCGCCTCCCGACCTCCTGTTACCTCGGGGAAACATAGCGCTCCAGCTGGTGCCTCGGGAGCCGCTCCCAAGAAACGAATGAAGAAGTCAGCCCAGCACCCTCCGAAGCGTAAAACTATGCCTGGGGTTACTGGGTGAGTTGCTTTTTTATTTGTATTTCTTGTTTCTCTCTTTCTGCCTTTTGACCTGACCTTTTTTGCCTTTGAAGAGCTCCTCTTTCTGTTAAGCCTAGTGGTCCTAGCATGACGAGTCACACGACTCGGCCGCCTTCTCCTCCGCCTCCTGAAGATACTAGAGTTCCTAGTCCTGCTCGCGTTGACTCTCCTCCCGCTCCGAATCAGACATCATCTCGCCAGGATGCGCCTGAGGTCTCTCTTGTTGATGCCGATACAACTCGGCCAGTAGATATGTCTACTGAGCCTGTTGCCTCCTCCGTGAATCCCGAAGTTTCCCCCGAGATCCCTTCGACCCCCACAGCCTTTATTGGGACTCCTACTCCAGCCAAGGATACCAATATCTCGGCGCCCTCAGAAACCGTAATCCCTCCGGCCCCCAAAGATGGCACTCCAAGTGCCGAGGTAACGGCTCCTGCCGATGCCTCTTCTAAGGCAAGAAAGGTCGTCGTCACCAAGCCTCCCTCATCTCAGAAAGGGCTTGCCAGCTCTTCTCAGCCTACAATTGCTGATGCGCTGCGCAAGGGGGTTTCTTCTGCCAAGACTATTGTTACCCCGGCTGCTGATACACAACTCGCTCTTCACAAGAGTCCCGCGGCGGCGGTGGCTACACAACACGTCCGAGGTAAAGTCCTGACTCGTACGGAGAGTGGGAATAGCCTCGGCTCGTTGGTTGAGTATGCCAACAATTGGAACGCTGCTGATCAGCTCGAGGGCAATCCAAGCAGTCAGCCATTTCAACTCTCCGACATCAGCAGTCGCTTACATCTGGCTGCCAAGGTCGTTCTTGACAGCGACAAGATGAATGAGGTAATTGTTTTTATCAATGATTGATTAGTCATTCGAATGATACTATATATACTCTAGTCCCCGAAGCTTGCAACCGAATAATTTGTTATTCGTTTGGAAGTTTTATTAGGCTTTGCCTGGTTCAGTTTTGTCTTAGTGTTCGAATATCCATCCACCTAGATCCGAATTAAGATTTGCTTGATTTGGATCTGTCTGAGCTTCGAATATCCAGCCACCTAGATCGAGTTAAGCTTTGCGTGATTCAGATCTGTCTGAGCTTCGAATATCCAGCCACCTAGATCCGGGTTAAGTTTTTCTTGACTCGGATCTGTCTGAGCTTCGAATATCCAGCCACCTAGATCCGAGTTAAGCTTTGCTTGATTCGGATCCATCTGAGCTTCGAATATCCAGCCACCTAGATCCGAGTTAAGTTTCGCTTGACTCGGATCTATCTTAGTTTCGAATATCCAGCCACCTAGATCCGAGTAAAGTTTTGCTTGACTCGGATCTGTCTTAGTTTCGAATATCCAGCCACCTAGATCCGAGTTAAGTTTTGCTTGACTCGAATCTGTCTTAGTTTCGAATATCTTATTGCTATTTATTTTGTTGCTTAGGTTGCGCATGACCGGCGGACCGCCGAATTCCAAAGGCTGCTTTTCGCACATAAAAAATTGCAAGATAAGTATGAGAAGGTCATTTCGTGGTGAAGAAAGCTGGTAAGTTAACAAACTTTTGCATTATCTCTAAAGTTCTTATTGTTTTGGACGTGAGGTGTTAGCTCATTTTGCTTGTAAATAGGTAACATCAACAATCTTAATATCCGTCTTGAGAAGAAAGTCAAGGCCCTGGAAGGTTAGTTACTCTTTTTCTTTACAGATTTCCATTTGAAATGTGCACCGGGTTTCTTTTAACCCTTTTGGCTTTGGTAAATCCGAGTTACAAACTTTTGCAGCGTCACATCAAGACTGCATACCCATGCCTGATATGATGCTGCATTTTTTAGAAAAAGCCGCTACTCACTCGGCGCAGCTGAAAGATAAAGATGACGAGATAATTCTCTTGCGCACCGAGGTGGAGTCCCTCAAGCTCTCTCAGAAGTCTGAGTTAGAGAAAGTTGACCAGGAGTTCTCCAAGGAAAAGAATCGGCTAGCTCTGCAATTGCAGCAAAATAAAGAACTCCTCGAGGCTGCCAAACTCAAGACACAGGCGATGAGAAAGGAGACCACTCGCTTTGAGAAAACTAAGGGTGACTGGGCTCAAGATCTTCAGAGAATGCTGAGCTATATTCACCGTAAGCCTCTGACCGTGGCCGAGTTATCTTTTTCTCTTTCTTACTGTTGACCGATGTACTTTATTTTGCACAGACCATTTTCCAGAAGCTAAGCCCGTGAGCTCTAGAGCGGTGGTTAATTCTCGTGTGCGCCGAGGTGTTCCCGCTGATGCGAGCCCAGAATACTCGATGGAAGGTTACTTGGTTGCCGTTGGCGCTGCCGTTGGTCCAATGAAGATTATGGGCATGGACTTGGTGCAGGCAGCCATTCGGGCCTACCATGTTCTCTGGCCGAATACTTCTGGGACTCCTGATATTGATGAGATCAAAATACTGGTGGAAAGATTGATGGAATCCCAGAATCAGTCAAATCTCTGGAGGGAATCCGCTGGACGAGCTGGTGCTGATATGGCGCTCACAGTCGTTATGTCATGGTATGAGGATATTTCCCTTGATACCTTGATAAATTTGCGCACTGGCTCCCATTGGGTTGAAGATCCAGAATTCGTCGCTCGCCGACAAGCTCGTGCCTTCCAGCTTGTTGAGTATGCGGACATGCATAACTGGATTGAAGGGCCGAGTTTCCTTTCTAACCCGGCTGATGAGGTCGAAGTTGAAGATGCCTCTAATGATAATTCAGCCGACCAGGGCGAGGATGAGGGCGACTCGGATACTTCTGGTGATTCCAGCGCAAGCTCAGATGGCAATGGCGACGTGCGATCCACCTCCAAAGGGACTGGGCATTCTCAAGCTCAAGCTGATGTTTCTCAACGGCCCCGTGCTTCCCCAAAGTCACTCCTGGTTCTGCGGAGGGCGAAGAAACTTCGGCCGAGGTGCCGTCTACCTCGGAGCACCCAGTACCTGACCAAGTCGCTGCCCCTTAGGTTTAAAAAACTCTAAGTCGTTTCTTATCCCCGGTATGCTAGGCGTATGATGTGTGTGAAACAATTGTCCGACTTTCTATGTGGTATGAACCTCTTTTGCCTTTTGCCGCTGAGGCACACATGGTTGTGATCGTTATTACTCTGGTTAAACTGATCCTGTTTGTTTAAATCTTTGCTGTGGTGGCCTTTAATTTCTTAAGTTCGGATTGTGTGTTTTCCTTTGTCCTACTGTAGTTCGGCGTCTAATATTGCCCGACCTTGATAAACTTGACAACTCAACCATTGTGTTCTTGAATTCTAACCAAGTTGTAAATCTCGAAGGCCATATTTGGGGAGAGCGAAATAATATCACTCTGGGTGCTGAGGTTTGATACCCATTTTTGTAACAAGGGACAATTGTGGGGCAATTCCCTAATCACTTCTCTAGAAATCGAGACTTAACACATCACTAAAAATGCGAAATAATATTGTGCAGTCCTCGAGTCATTGCTCGAGGTGCTGAGGTTTAATACATAACCCAAACTCAAAAACAAAATATGGCAGTCCCCGAGTCATTGCTCAAGGTGCCGAGGTTTAATACATAACCCGAACTTAGAAACAATATAGGACAGTCCCCGAGTCACTGCTCAAGGTGTAGAGGTTTAATACATAACCCAAACTTAGAAACAAGATAGGAAAGTCCCCGAGTCACTGCTCAAGGCGCCGAGGTTTAATACATAGTTGATACTTCGTCCTGAAGTGTCACTTTACAACGTGCCATAGATGACTCCTACGAGTAAAATGGACGAAGTAAAGCTACGTTCCATGGTCTTTTCGATTCTTCGCTGGCTTTGTCTGCCTTGTTCTTTCCTGGTGACTGAGCATCCATTAGGTAATACGCATCATTGTGCAATGCTTTGCTCACAATGAACGGTCCTTCCCATGAGGGTGACAGTTTGTGCATGCCGGCCGTGCGTTGCACTAACCGAAGAACCAAATCTCCTTCTTTAAACACTCTTCGATTTACTTTCTTGCTGTGATATCGTCGCAAGTCCTGCTGATAAATAGCTGATCTTGATAGTGCCAACTCCCTGGCTTCTTCCAGCAGATCGACATCATCTTGCCGAGCTATCTCATTTACCTCAGCGGTTGTATACTGGGTAACCCTTGGCGAGTCATGTATTATGTCGGCTGGAAGCACGGCTTCTGCCCCATATACCAGAAAAAATGGTGTATACCCTGTTGACCTGTTTAGGGTAGTTCTGAGGCTCCATAGTACTGCTGGTAGTTCCTCAATCCAACACCCTGCCGACCTTTGCAGTGGTTCGACGAGTCGTGGTTTTATTCCGGACAATACTAGTCCATTAGATCTTTCTACTTGCCCATTAGATGCTGGGTGAGCAACTGAGGTGACATCTAGTCTTATGTGTTTTTCTTGACAGAATCTAGCGAAGGATCCTTCAGCAAAGTTTGTACCATTGTCTGTAATAACACTGTGTGGGTAACCATATCTCAAGATAATATCTTTGAGGAATTTTACTGCTGTGGGCCCATCACACTTCTTTATTGGTTTTACTTCAATCCATTTTGTGAATTTGTCGACCATGACTAGGATGTGGGTCATCCCGCCCCGGGCCGGCTTGAATGGTCCCACCATATCTAAGCACCATACAGAAAATGGCCAAGTAATTGGTATTGTTTTTAACTCAGACGATGGCATATGTATCTTGCTGGCATATCTCTGGCAACCATTACACTTTTCAACCAGTTCTTTGGCCTCTTTCAATGCTGTTGGCCAATAAAATCCATGCCTGAATGCTTTGGCCACTAAAGCTCTGGACGAGGCGTGATGCCCGCATTCTCCTTGATGTATATCTAGGAGGATCTCCTGGCCTTCCGCCGAACTCACACATCTTTGCAACACGCTTGTGATGCTCCTTTTATACAGCTCATTGTTTATGATTGTATAAGCTTTAGCTCTTCTCACTGTCTGTCTAGCCAATACCTCGTTATTCGGCAAAATCGCATCTTTAAGGAAAGAAAATATGGGTTGCGCCCATGTTGGTATGATTTTTTCTGGGGTAATCTCACTATCTATTTCCATATTTTCCACCGACATAACTACCTCGGATTTTTCCATATCCATCCGTGCATCGGCCGGGTTCATTTTTGGAAATTCCGGGTTACATTCCTTGTTAATTTCCATCGGCATACTATCCTCTCTTGATTTTGCCGGAATAAAGATGGATTCAGACTCTGGTGATGGTGTTATTGACGGTTTTCTCAGGTGCTCTAGGGCGATACCTGGGGAAATTGATTGCCTGCTTGATCCGAGTTTTGACAATGTGTCTGCGGCGTCGTTTTCTGCCCGAGGTATATGATGAAATTCACATCCATCGAAGTATCCGCTGAGTTTTTGCACATGAAACGTATATAAGGCCATATTGGCATCTAGCGCATCCCAATTGCCTTAGACTTGTTGTACTACTAGATCCGAATCTCCGTAGCATAAGATTCGGCATATCCCAATCTCTTTTGCCACCTTCAATCCATGGACGAGTGCTTCATATTCGTCTACATTTTTTATGCGGCAAAATATATTTGCAGCACATATTTCAGCTGATCTCTTTTTGGCACGGTTAACACTATTCCTGCCCCCAAACCGTTTCTCAGTTTGGAACCGTCGAAGTGCCTCGTCCAATAACTCGAATCTGGTAATGTTGGCTCATATTGTACCTCGGCCCAATCCACGAAGAAGTCGGCCACTTCCTGAGATTTAATTGCATCTCGCCTATCGAATTGCGGAGCATAAGGTGATAGTTCAATTGCCCATTTTGCTATTCGGCCGCTTGCATCTTTGTTGCTCAATATGTCAGCTATGGGTGCTTCACAGATCACTTTGATCGGGTGCTCTTCGAAGTAATGTTTAAGTTTCTTTGCTGACATGTACACTCCATACGCCATCTTCTGATAATGTGGATAGTTTTGCTTTGAGGCTGATAGTACCTCACTTAAGTAATATACTGGCCTCTGTACTGATTTTTCATTTTCAATCCGCTCCACCACGATCACAGAACTTACTACTCTGTTCGTGGCGGCTATATAAAGTAACATTGGCTCTTTTGACAATGGAGAGGCCAGGATTGGTGCTGTGACCAACACCTTCTTCAGTTCATGGAATGCATTATATGCTTTTGGTGTCCAAATGAACTTATCAGATTTTTTCATCAGTTGATAAAGTGGTAATGCTTTCTCTCCCAGCCGAAATACGAATCGTTTAAGCGAGGCCAGGCAACCTGTGAACTTCTGTACGTCATTTAGACATCTTGGCAATTCTATCCTTTCTACTGCTCTTATCTTAGTTGAGTTGGCCTCTATACCTCGGCTAAATACGAGAAACCTGAGTAGTTTTCCAGCCGGTACACCGAAAGTGCATTTTTCCGGGTTAAGCTTCATTCGGAACCTTCTCAAGTTCATGAAAGTCTGCCGAATATCATCCAGTAGCGTTTTGCTTTCTTTGGTTTTGATAACCACATCATCTACATATACTTGTACATTTTTTCCTATCTGGTCATGCAGACATTTTTGCATACATCTCTGGTACGTTGCCCCTGCGTTACGCAGGCCGAATGTCATGGTGCGATAGCAATAAGCCCGGTACGGGGTAATAAACGCAGTCTTTATTTGATCGGACGGATTTAACGGTATCTAATGAAAACCAGAATACGCGTCTACAAATGATAACATTTCACAACCAGCGGTCGAATCAATGACCTGGTCTATTCTAGGTAAAGGAAAAGGATCTTTTGGACACGCCTTGTTAAGGTTCATGTAATCAATACATATTCGCCATACAATGGCTACATTTGGATCATCCTTCTTCTTTTCCACTAGCACCGGGTTTGATAGCCAATCCGGATAAAGCACCTCCATGATGAACCCGGCCGCAAGGAGCCGAGCTATCTCATCCCCTATTATTTTTTCCTGTCTTCGGCGAAGCGGAGGAGAGGTTGCTTCACCGGCCTTGCTCCTGGCCTTACATTCAGAGAGTGCTTAGCCAACTCCCTCGGCACACCTTGCAAATCCTAAGTTGACCATGCAAAGATATCCTGATTCTCACGGAGGAAGTTGGTGAGCTTGCTTTCCTATTTAGCATCTAGGCCGGCACCAATGGTGACGGTGCGCTCTGGGAACTGCTTATCTATCTGGAACTTTTTTGTTTCTTTAGTCGGCTGGAAAGAGACACTTCAATGCGGATTGGCCAATGCCGGCATATTCAGTTGTGCCGACTGAGCGAGGGCTGCTACTTCCTGATTCCTTCTTTTTTCTCTTGCTATTACCAATGACTCGGACAGGTTTGATCCGGCTGAAGCACATTCCATTGACTTCCTGTAATCTCCTGCTACTGTTATCACCCCTTGTGGTCCGGGTAATTTCATTTTCAAGTAAGTTATGTGGCAGCTGCTCATGAATTTGGCCAATGTCGGCCGTCCGAGTAGAGCATGATAACAACTCTCTAGATCCACCACCTCAAACTCCAAATTTTCTGCTCTGCAGTTATCCCTTGTGCCGAATAACACATCCACTCGAACCTTTCCAATGGGTTCGCATGAAAGCCCTGGCACTATTCCATGGAACGTGGTTCTCGTGGATTGCAGCATATTCTGCGATATTCCGAGTTTATGCATTGTATCCTTGTACATGATATTGATACTGCTCCCATTGTTAATGAGTACTTCTGAAAATTTCACATTAATGCTTGGTCCGACAAATGTGGGATCTAATACGAGTGCGTACGACCCCGGATTCGGCATTATTTTGGGGTGATCCTTTATGCTCCAAGTTACTTCTTGATTTGACCAAGGCACATATCTTGGTACTGCCGGCATAACTGCATTTACTTCCATATGCCGGCGCTGTACACTTTGCCTGTCTTGCTGTTCTGTTGTGAACATGCAATATGATTGATGATGTTCCCTGTAATTATTGCGTCCATTATTTCCTAGGTTCGTCCTTCCATCCGGACCCTGATTTATCACTTGATGCACTGCATCTCTCCGGTCCGAATTATCATACCTCGATGGAGGAGGTGGTAACATTAATTGCTGTGCATTTGCTCCAGTCAATTGCGGCTGCTGCTGCTGATGCGCCTGATGGGTAGGTGCTTGCATGCCCGCCAGGTTACCCATTGCATTTTTCATCCAGGCGCATTGCCGAGTTGTGTGATTGGCCGGCTTGGCCGGGTTTGGAGTATGAAACTTACACGGCTGATCCAACATGGAGTCAAACGTGTAATTCGGCCTTTCCTGCCATTGTTTCTTCTGTTCCGGTGTCCACTGTCTCTTTCCTTCATTCCTTGGCGTCCATTGCTGAGGACCATTCTTCTGCCGCTGTTTGTTTCCGTGACTCGGCTGATCTTGCACTACTGCTGCCACCTGATTGGAGGCATATCTGTAATCCGGTCTTTCCTCTCTTCTTCTTCCTCTGAATTCATTTAACCTTGATGATCCGGCCGCATCTCTTGCATATTGATCTTGATGCTCTCGATGATCTGCCGACATCAGCTCTGGTTGCGTTGGATCTCCCAACGCATACAAATCCGCTATCCTGATGGTCTCTGCCAAACTGGTTGGCATATCTCTTTGCAGTCGCTGCCACAAAATACTGGCATAACGGCATCCTTGTGCGAACCAAGGTATCGCTTGTGATTCTATAACTCCCTCGCATGAATTCCTGAGGTTACACCACCGAGTTAAGAACTCTCTGTATGTCTCATTCGTCCTTTGCTTGCACATGGCTAGCTGCTGCGGCCTGTTTGGCCTCTTGTAAGTACTGGTGAAGTTGCTGATAAACATCTCTTCGAAATCCAACCAATAGTTAATGCTGCCTGGATGCAGATTATTCAGCCATACTCTGGCTGGCCCTTCCAGCATTTGCGGGACATATCTTACTACCCATCGCAAGTTTCCACCTGCTATTTTTACAGCCATGGCATAGTCAATCAACCAATTCTGCGGTTTGGTGCTCCCATTGTATGTTTTCGTGCCTCTTGCCAGCTGAAAGTTCGGCACCGGTGGCTCGCCCATGATCCGTGGTCCAAAACATGCAGGACCGGGCGGGCCCTGCTCTTCTAACAACTCGGACCGGTATAGTCGGTCTAGTTTTACTCTTGCATCACTTGATGGCAAATCTCTTTACATAACTCTTTCCTGTGTTCCATAGCGGTTATTTCCACCATGAACCGCATATTCCATCTCTGAATAACCATCATTGTACCTCTCATTCACCTGATATTGGCGAGCTGGTCTCACTTCTCTATCCTGCCGAGGTTCATACCTCGGTTGAGGATTAGGTGGAGGATCTCTCCTTTCTTCTGCTGGGATATTATTCTCGTGATTTTCTCTTCCGAGATCCCCATTACCTCGGCTTCCATTGCCTCTATCGGCACGGCCGGGGTTTCTTTCGCCACTGTTACCTCGGCTTCCTTTACCTCTGTTTTCATTTGCTTTTCCGGCTACCACCGGAACATATGGAACAATTTGCTTATTTCTTTTTCCCGAAGTTACTGCTCTGTCTTTTCGCGTGTTGTTTCCGGGTGAGGATGCTGCTACTACAGATAGGGTAGGTGTTGCACCAGCGGAATGAACCATTCACGAGGCACCAGGCCTTGCCGGGTCTGCCCTGAGCATTTCTTCATTTTGCTGGTTCGCAATGCGCACCAGCTCATTCACTCTTTCTTGCTGTTTTTGCCGGGCTTCGCCGGTCAATCCTTCTAACTCTAGTGCAGCGGCATTTGCCGCCCTCAGGTTCTTTGCCGGGGTACTATACCTCGGCAATCCTAGATCAACTGATTCTGCCTTATGAGCATCATGATCTTTGTTGATATCATCTATGAGGTTCTTCCCTCTTAATCTTAATTCATCAACCCGCTCGGGGACGACGTCAAGCTTGTTTGCCTTAGCATATTCTCGCAGGGTCCTGTTTAAGGACTCCCGCAATGCTGACACCTTTTTTGCCTCTACCGGCACTTTTTGACTGGTTTCTTCTAAATCTGCCTGAGCATTAGCCAGATCAAGTATCGGCGCTACAGGTGTAGTCAGATTATCTATAGTTGCCGGAAGAATATTTTCTGGTCTTTCTAGAGGTGGCCATCTTACCCTTGGTGCCTTTGGGGTCGTCTCCTGCACCTCGGCTGTGTTGGCTGCTGAAGGAATTACCTCGGTGGGTTGTGGAGCTGCCTGCTTTGAGGTCACCTGCACACCCGTCGTCGGATCCTTGCTCGATCTGGCGCCCGCTGTTCCCACCTGCACCCCGGCTGCGACCATCACCTCGACGCTGCTGACGGGGCGCACTCCGCGCGGACCACTTGCGGCGCTAAGGGGAGGCTCTCCTGCAATAACAACTTGGTGAGGATAAACACCGGTTGTGTTGACGCCGACGTAGATCTGGTGCATGCCCAAGTTGATGAAGACGCCGTTGCGCGGAGGAGTTTTTCCCCTGAAGCTGCCTGGGTTATCGCTGACATAGTCACAGAGATCAAATCTCCGGACTAAGCCAGAGACAACGCGCTCGCCAGTGTGGATGAAGTTTCCCGTCCGGATCATGACTCCAGCTAGCACCGCTGCTGGCCCCACGGTGGGTGCCAACTGTCGTGGTGGTGGCACGGTAGATGCCCTGGGTAGGCTAAAGTATGGGGCCAATGGATTCTAGAGGGATCTGGGGAGGGAAGATGTAGTTGATTCTACACACAGAAAACTATCGTAAAGATCTTTGTTTCTCCTTTCTTGGGCTACAAGTGCTCCTTGAGTTGAATACAGGAGTAGAAGAAGAACTTTACCAGCCTAATGGTCCCAAATGAGTCGATGCCCTTCTCAGTGTCCAAGCCTCTCCTTATAAAGGGGAGCGTTGGCTCCTCTAGGGCTGACGTGGCAAGCATATTCGAGGAATATGCTTGTCCCAATATAGTAACTCGGCGGCCTCCTTTCCGTGTCGCCCTTCTAATGACGACAAGGTTCCAGAGAACCCCACCTGCACGCCTCGGGCTCCAGGACTGTCACCTCCATGACCTCCTTCTGCCCTTCTGTCGCTCTGCGCCTTGTCCTTTGTGTTTGGCTCTGCTCAGATTCTTCCTATCCCGTGACTAGAGTTTGACTATAGGAACCTCCTTCTCCTGCAAGCTTCATGTCATTCGGCCCTGTCTATCTTAACTCCGCTTGGACTTTACCTGCAATTATATTATTCGGGATGACCCGGCCGACTTACACAATACATCGGCCGGGTAACGTATTGCCCCTCTCTTAAATGTCCTGCTCGTGCTTACCTCGGCCGATCTTTACAGGATTTGGCCGATTTAGACAGTAACTCGGAATTGGACGGGGAACTTCCTTTTGTCTTTCCCCGTCCTGACCCTATCTGGGGTCACCTCCCCAACAATACCCAAACTTCGGAGTTTGTTTGCGTGCCCAGACATCTTAAGCACATGCTCACTGACGGAGCTTCCCTCTTCCATCTTGCAGTTAAAGAACTTTTCAGAAGCCTCATAACTCTCAACTGCCGCGTGAGTCTCAAAAATAATTTTGAGTTCACGGACAATATCATATGGGTCTTGGTTCTCAAACCTTTTCTTATGCTCTGATTCCAAACCATACAAGATAGCACATTGAACTGTGGAGTACTAATTCTTCCGAGTGAGGTAAACATTCTTTACTTCATCGGTAGCAGTAGCTGCAGGTGGTTCACCCAGCGGTGCATCCAGCACATAGGTCAAATTACCAGCATTGAGGACAATCCTCAAATTGCGAAACCAATCCGCGAAGTTTCTTCCATTGTTTTTCAACTTTTCTTTCTCTAGGAACGCATTAAAATTGATGGTAGGGCTGCCATTGATCTACAACATATTTGCAATAGTTTAGACTAAGTTTATGACAAATTGAGTTCTAATTAATAGTTAAATTAATCTAGGTGAACTCCCACTCAAAACAATATCCCTCACATTGTTTTAGTGATCACAGGAACCAAATCCACCACATCAAAACCGATCATCACGAGAGTTGATGTAGCTTCAATGGCGAACAATCAACATGTTCATCATATCTACTATATGACTCATGCTTTACCTTTCGGCGATCCGTGTTCCGAGATCATGTCTGTACATGCTAGGCTCGTCAAGATCAAACCTTAGCTTCCGCATGAGAAAATCTGGCTTGCTCACGTTGTATACACCCGCAGAATCTAACACACCCGATCATCACGTGGTGCTTCGAAACAACGAGCTTTGGCAATGGTGCTTACTAAGGATGAACACATTGGAACATGAAATTTGTGTGCATGAGGGATCATCTTATAATGCTACCATCATTAACTAAGCAATACAAGATGCATAATGGATTAACATCACATGCAATTCATAATATGTGATATGATATGGGCTTTCTTCTTGTGCTTCCGATCTCCATCTTCAAGCACGAACATGATCTCCATCATCACTGGTATAGTGTCAAGGTCAATGGTGTTGTTTCATGGTTGTCTTCTACCAGCTTCAACTATTACAACTACTTTGAATAGACACGCGGGTCTTAACGAAATTTAAAGACAACCATGCTCCTGCCGGTTGCCAACTTACAATAAGGAACATTGTATAGGGTTCGCAACATAGAAAACAAAAATTTTCCTACGATGGGAACTATGTACCAAGATCTATCTACGAGATACAAACAACGGGCGGATGTATATCCATAGAGAACATACCCTTGAAGACCAACAAAGCTTAACAAGTTCAACTCGTGGTTGATGTAGACGATCTCTTACCGATCTCAAGATCGAGAGGAAGTCCTAGCGCTGCAAAGCAGCAGCGCATCCGTGCTCGCACACACGTACAAGACATCGAGCAACTTCCGCCTCCTCGCTCCAGCGATGCAGCGGAAGCACAACCCTTTCTTGCCGAATAGCCATCGGGAACATGTATCTCGCTAGTCCGAAACCATGGGGGATAAATTCTAGAGGGGGAGAGATCCTTCACGAGGAGGTGTGAGTGAGAAGTGAGAGGAGGGGCTCCTTTTATAGGAGGAGGCGGGGCACCCAAGGGGGTGGCCTCCGGCCATGGGGGCTGCCCCCTCCCCTCCTTCATTCATGTGGGTGGACACTCCACTCACAAAATGGCCCTTCAATTTTCTCCACTAAAAAACCAACTCAAATTCCCATTAAATTTCCACCAAATTTAATGCAAACTCTCATTAAATAAAACTCTTTTATTTTATTCAGAATTTTGTCAATTACTTTAATGACAAACATTAAAAAATAACCCCGTGCTAGAATTCCATTTCACATGCATAACCTCTTTATGCAATTTCACCCGAAAACCTGTTTCGGTATCTAGTGAAATAAATTCATGCGCTTGTTTATTCTTTCGGCATGAAACATTTGCTCCAACTGGATGTCAGTGTCCCTTAAGTGTGTCACCCTACGGTTCGCGAATAATGCGGCCATGATCGAGATCCTTCTCCGATCAATAATCAGTAGCGGGACCTAGAGATCCATACTGACTCCCACACATTCAACGATGACTTTTCCTATGATCGTCGGAACCTTTTATGCTTGTATCTTAATCCCTTTGTTTCATGATATATTACATGTCCAATATTCGATCATCGGTATCTCCATACCTAGTTTGATCTCGTTACTAACATGCACTCTTTTCTCATTCCCGTGATATAACATTCTAGTGATCAAATCACTTGCTTGCAAACTAACCAATGTGATATCGCCGAGAGGGCCCATCTATCCGTCATCGGGATGAACAAATTCCACTCTTGATCCATGATTCTCAACATAACACTTTAGTAGCTTTGAAGCCATCTTTATAATCACCCAGTTACGGAGTGACGTTTGATGTCAACAAGAAACTCTTCCGGTGTTAGTGATTGGCATGATCTCATGGTCTAAGGATTAGGACTACTTCGTAAGTTGTTTATAGCAATATAAACTCAATGACTTTGATCGTAATGCTATACTTCGGATGAATGTTCATCACACCATTACACTAATGTTGTGATCTCGTTATTAACAACATCCAATGTCTATGATCAGGAAACTGTGATCATCTTGTTAATCAACGAACTAGTTTATGAGAGAGGCATAACTAGGAAATTTCTGTTTGTTTATTAAACACACATGTATTAACGTTTCCGTATTAATACAATTATATCATTGAAAACATCACAAATAACCCCTTGCTAGAATTCCATTTCACATGCATAACCTCTTTATGCAATTTCACCCGAAAACCTGTTTCGGTATCTAGTGAAATAAATTCCTGCGCTTGTTTATTCTTTCGGCATGAAACATTTTCTCCAACTAGATGTCAGTGTCCCTTAAGTGTGTCACCCTACGGTTCGCGAATAATGCGGACATGATCGAGACCCTTCTTCGATTAATAATCAGTAGCGGGACCTAGAGATCCATACTGACTCCCACACATTCAACGATGACTTTTCCTGTGATCGTCGGAACCTTTTATGCTTGTATCTTAATCCCTTTGTTTCATGATATATTACATGTCCAATATTCGATCATCGGTATCTCCATACCTAGTTTGATCTCGTTACTAACATGCACTCTTTTCTCATTCCCGTGATATAACATTCTAGTGATCAAATCACTTGCTTGCAAACTAACCAATGTGATATCGCCGAGAGGGCCCATCTATCCGTCATCGGGATGAACAAATTCCACTCTTGATCCATGATTCTCAACATAACACTTTAGTAGCTTTGAAGCCATCTTTATAATCACCCAGTTACGGAGTGACGTTTGATGTCAACAAGAAACTCTTCCGGTGTTAGTGATTGGCATGATCTCATGGTCTAAGGATTAGGACTACTTCGTAAGTTGTTTATAGCAATATAAACTCAATGACTTTGATCGTAATGCTATACTTCGGATGAATGTTCATCACACCATTACACTAATGTTGTGATCTCGTTATTAACAACATCCAATGTCTATGATCAGGAAACTGTGATCATCTTGTTAATCAACGAACTAGTTTATGAGAGAGGCATAACTAGGAAATTTCTGTTTGTTTATTAAACACACATGTATTAACGTTTCCGTATTAATACAATTATATCATTGAAAATAAAAATCTATCAGATACTTGTAATACACATAATAAACATTTTATTATTGCCTCTCAGGGCATATTCCCTTCAGTCTCCCACTTGCACTAGAGATAATAATCTAGTTACATATTGATGTATCTAACACCCATGGAGTTCTGGTGTAGATCATGTTTTGGTCTAGGGAGAGTTTTAGTCAACGGATCTGCTACATTGAGATCCGTATGTACTTTACAAATCTTTATATCTCCATCCTTGACATGCTCGCGGATGGAGTGAAACCGGCGCTTAATATGCTTGGAATGCTTGTGAGACCTTGGCTCTTTGGCATTGGCAATGGCACCATTGTTGTCACAATAGATCACCATTGGGTCCAACGCGTTTGCAACCACACCTAGTTCGGATATGAACTCCTTCATCCAAACTGCTTCCTGAGCCGCTTCTAAAGCAGCAACATATTCGGCCTCCGTTGTTGATCCCGCCACTACAGGTTGTTTGGAGATCCTCCAACTAACCGCTCCGCCATTCATGAGAAATACGTATCCGGATTGAGACTTAGAGTCATTCGGATCGGTGTCAAAGCTAGCGTCGACATAACACTTAGCGACGAGCTCTTCTTCACCTCCGTATACAAGAAACATATCCTTAGTTCTTCGTAAGTACTTAAGGATACTCTTGACCGCTTTCCAGTGTTTACATGAATTTGTCGAAACCCCTTTGCGACCAGTCGAGCTTTATAGACGATTATATTACCATCAACATCAGTTTTCCTTTTGAAAATCCATTTGTTCTCTACGGCCTTTCGGTCGTGAGGTAAGTCCACCAAGTTCCAAACTTGATTTTCATACATGGATTCCATCTCGGATTTCATGGCTTCTAACCGTTTGTTGGAACCCGGGCTCATCATTGCTTCTTCTATGTCGCAGGGTCATCATTTTCATCAACCATGAAATTCATGACAGGATTTCCGTACACCTCGGGAGCTGCACGCGTCCTGCTAGACCTGCGAGGTTCGGTAGTACTCTCTTTTGGAGTTTCATGATAATTATCATTAGTTCCATCTTCAACAGGTGAAGCCAACTCCGGAACAACTTCCGGCGCTGCGCTACTCGCCATACTTTGAAGAGAAGGTTCAATAACCTCTTTGAGTTCTACCTTCCGACTACTCACACCTTTCACGAGAAACTCTTTCTCTAGAAAGGATCCATTCTTGGCAACAAAAACCTTGCCCTCGGATCTGTGATAGAAGGAATACCCAATAGTTTCCTTAGGGTATCCTATGAAGACGCATTTTTCTGCTTTGGGAATTCGAGTTTATCCGGTTGAAGTTTCTTCACATAAACATCGCATCCCTAAACTTTAAGAAATGACAGCTTAGGTTTGTTTCCAAACCACAATTCAAACGATGTCTTTTCAACGGATGGTGCCCGATTTAAAGTGAATGGAGCAGTTTCTAGTGCATAGCCCCAAAATGACAACGGCAAGTCCGTTAGAGACATCATAGATCGAACCATATCTAATAAAGTACGATTATGACGTACCGACACACCATTTCGCTGTGGTGTTCCGGTAGGTGTGAGTTGTGAAACAATTCCACACTCTTTCATGTGAGTGCTAAACTCGTAACTTAGATACTCACCTCCACGGTTGGACCGTAGAAATTTGATCTTTCTATTATGATGATTTTCCACTTCATTTTGAAATTCCTTGAACTTTTCAAAGGTTTCAGACTTGTGTTTCATCAAATAGATATAACCGTATCTACTCAAATCATCCGTGAAAGTAACAAAATAACGATATCCACCTCGTGCCGACACACTCATTGGACCACATACATCAGAATGTATGATTTCCAATAAATCTGTCGCCCGCTCCATTGAACCGGAAAACGGCGTTCTAATCATCTTGCCCATAAGGCATGGCTCACATGTATCAAATGATTCATAATGAAGTGATTCCAAAAGTCCATCCGAATGGAGCTTCTTCATGCGTTTAATGCCAATATGACCTAGACGGCAGTGCCACATATATGCGGATATATCATCATTTAGTTTAATCCTTTTAGCATCAAAATTATGAATATGTGTAACATTATTATCGAGATCCAATAGAAATAAACCATTCATCATCGGTGCATGACCATAAAAGATTTCATTCATATAAATGGAACAACCATTGTTCTCGGATTTAAATGAATAACCACTTCGCATTAAACACGATCCAGATACAATGTTCATGCTCAGTGCAGGCACCAGATAACAATTATTCAAGTTTATTACTAATCCCGATGGCAAGTGGAGAGGCAGCGTTCCGACGGCGATCACATCAACGCTTGATCCATTGCCGAAACGCATCTTGACCTCACCCCTTGCTAGCGGTCGCTTGTTCTGTAGCCCCTGATTCGAGTTACAAATATTAGCAACTGAACCGGTATCAAATACCCAGGTACTACTGCGAGAACTAGTCAAGTACACATCAATAACATTTATATCATATATACCTTTGTTTGCCTTGCCGGCCTTCTGGTCTGCCAAATACTTGGGGCAGTTGCGCTTCCAGTGGCCAATCCCCTTACAATAGGAGCACTCAGTATCAGACTTAGGTCCAACTCGGGGTTTCTTTTCAGGCACGGCAACAGGCTTGCCGCCCTTACTTACCTTCCGTTTTCCCTTCTTGTCTTTCTTGAAACCAGTGTTCCTATTGATCATCAACACTTTATGTTCCTTTTTGATCTCCACTTCTGCAGTTTTAAGCATTGACAGAAGCTCGGGGAGAGACTTCTTCATGCCTTGCATATTATAGTTCATCACAAAGCTCTTATAGCTAGGTGGCAGAGACTGCAGAACACGATGGATGCCTAAGTCAATGGGAATCGATATTCCCAAGGACACAAGCTTATCGGCGTAACCCGACATCTTGAGTACATGCTCACTAACAGAGTTGTGCTCTTTCATCATGCAGCTAAAGAACTTTTCTGAAGCGTTGTAGCTCTCTACAATAGCATGTGTGTCAAAAATCATTTTCAACTCACCCATTGTATCAAAAGCATTGCCCGTTTCGAAACGCTTTCGAAGTTCCGGCTCTAGCCCATACAATATGCCGCAATGAACTAAGTTGTGGTCCTACTGACGAGTCTGATAGACATTCTTCTCCTCGTCAGGGGCATCATGAAAAGGTGGGGGGCCTAGTGGCGCTTCTAGCATGTATTGCTTTTGTGCAGCAGAGAGGAGAATCCTCAAATTCATGGCCCATTCGGTAAAGTTGCTACCGTTCGTTGCAAGTTTCTCTTTCTCCATGAACACATTGAAACTAAAAGCAGGTGGTGTCATCTACAACAGAATTTGTAAAGTTTAGACTAAGTTTATGATAGATTGAGTTCAACTAATCCATATTACGAATGAACTCCCACTAAAAAACGACATCCCTCGTGCCTTTTTGGTGATTACATGAACCAAATCCACTACACCAAGTCCGATCATCACGTGAGTCGGTGTAGCTTCAAAGGCGAGCATCAAATGGGCATCATATCTACTATATGACTCGTGCTTAACCTTTCGGTCCGTGTTCTGAGGCCATGTCTGTACATGCTAGGCTCTCCAAGTTAGAACCTTAGTATTCGCGTGTGTAACTGTTTTACACCCGAAATATGGTCGTGGATCCAAGAACACCCGATCATCACGTGATGTCTTGGAGCGACGAAAACATAATCGGTACATACTAAAGGAAGAACACATTCTTATCTTGATATTTAAATGAGGGATCATCTTATTATGCTAACAAAGCGCTAAACAAGCAATATAAGATGCTATCAAACATCACATGTTTATTAGTGAAATGATATGGTTCCCGCATATGATCTCTATCATGTGCACCGTGGTATTGTCACTATCATACCTTTATGTGTAAGTCCAAGGTCTATGGAGATTACACGTTATGTATGTTGTAAGAGTATCATCTCATACTTCTACTTACAACATCACCATATCATAACACTAGCCCAGCAACAATCTAAACTAGACGCCTCTAATTTATCCATTGCAAGTTTTACGTGGCTTAGGGCTTTCGAGATAGAACCGTTCTTACCTACGAACATGAACCACAACGAGGATAACCAAATTGTTGACAACTCGTTGCAAAATAGATATTGACTGTAGTAGGAGAGAGAGACACCCGCTAGCCACTTATGCAAACTAGTTGCATGTCAAGCGTGGAACAGGTCTCATGTGCGAGGACATGTAAAGTTTGTCCAGGCCGCTTCATCCCACTATGCCACCAATATCCAAAATTACAACTAAGGAGAAACAACATGATCATCATCGCCCACATACTCATATGTGTACTACCCGTGTAAAGCATCTACGCATAGATCCGGCTCTGATACCACTATAGGGTTCGCAGCATAGAAAACAAAAAATTTCCTACGATGGGAACTATGTACCAAGATCTATCTACTAGATACAACCAACGGGCAGATGTATATCTGTAGAGAACATACCCTTGAAGACCGACAAAGCTTAACGAGTTCAACTCGTGGTTGATGTAGACGTTCTCTTGCCGATCTCAAGATCGAGAGGAAGTCCTAGCACCACAAAGCAGCAGCGCATCCGTGCTCGCACACACGTACAAAACACCGAGCAACCTCCGCCTCCTCGCTCCAGCTGCTGCGGAAGCACAACCCTTTCTTGCCGAATAGCCACCGGGAACATGTATCTCGCTAGTCCGAGACCATGGGGGTAAATTCTAGAGGGGGAGAGAGATCCTTCACGAGGAGGTATGAGTGAGAAGTGATAGGAGGGGCTCCTTTTATAGGAGGAGGGGGGCACCCAAGGGGGTGGCCGCCGGCCATGGGGGCTGCCCCCTTCCCTCCTTCATTCATGTGGGTGGACACTCCACTCACAAAATGGCCCTTCAATTTTCTCCACTCAAAAACCCACTCAGATTCCCATTAAATTTCCACCAAATTTAATGCAAACTCTCATTAAATAAAACTCTTTTATTTTATTCAGAATCATGTCAATTACTTTAATGACAAACATCACAAATAACCCCTTGCTAGAATTCCATTTCACATGCATAACCTCTTTATGCAATTTCACCCGAAAACCTGTTTCGGTATCTAGTGAAATAAATTCCTGCGCTTGTTTATTCTTTCGGCATGAAACATTTTCTCCAACTAGATGTCAGTGTCCCTTAAGTGTGTCACCCTACGGTTCGCGAATAATGCGGACATGATCGAGACCCTTCTTCGATTAATAATCAGTAGCGGGACCTAGAGATCCATACTGACTCCCACACATTCAACGATGACTTTTCCTGTGATCGTCGGAACCTTTTATGCTTGTATCTTAATCCCTTTGTTTCACGATATATTACATGTCCGATATTCGATCATCGGTATCTCCATACCTAGTTTGATCTCGTTACTAACATGCACTCTTTTCTCATTCCCGTGATATAACATTCTAGTGATCAAATCACTTGCTTGCAAGCTAACCAATGTGATATCATCGAGAGGGCCCAGAGAATATCTATCCGTCATCGGGATGAACAAATTCCACTCTTGACCCATGATTCTCAACATAACACTTTAGTAGCTTTGAAGCCATCTTTATAATCACCCAGTTACGGAGTGACGTTTGATGTCAACAAGAAACTCTTCCGGTGTTAATGATTGGCATGATCTCATGGTCTAAGGATTAGGACTACTTCGTAAGTTGTTTATAGCAATATAAACTCAATGACTTTGATCGTAATGCTATACTTCGGATGAATGTTCATCACACCATTACACTAATGTTGTGATCTCGTTATTAACAACATCCAATGTCTATGATCAGGAAACTGTGATCATCTTGTTAATCAACGAACTAGTTTATGAGAGGGGCATAACTAGGAAATTTCTGTTTGTTTATTAAACACACATGGATTAACGTTTCCGTATTAGTACAATTATAGCATGCAAAATAAACATCTACCATATACTTGGAATACACATAATAAACATTTTATTATTGCCTCTCAGGGCATATTCCCTTCAGTCTCCCACTTGCACTAGAGATAATAATCTAGTTACATAGTGATGTATCTAACACCCATGGAGTTCTGGTGTAGATCATGTTTTGGTCTAGGGAGAGTTTTAGTCAACGGATCTGCTACATTGAGATCCGTATGTACTTTACAAATCTTTATATCTCCATCCTTGACATGCTCGCGGATGGAGTGAAACCGGCGCTTAATATGCTTGGAATGCTTGTGAGACCTTGGCTCTTTGGCATTGGCAATGGCACCATTGTTGTCACAATAGATCACCATTGGGTCCAACGCGTTTGCAACCACAGCTAGTTCGGATATGAACTCCTTCATCCAAACTGCTTCCTGAGCCGCTTCTAAAGCAGCAACATATTCGGCCTCCGTTGTTGATCCCGCCACTACAGGTTGTTTGGAGCTCCTCCAACTAACCGCTCCGCCATTCATGAGAAATACGTATCCGGATTGAGACTTAGAGTCATCCTGATCGGTGTCAAAGCTAGCGTCGACATAACACTTAGCGACGAGCTCTTTCTCACCTCCGTATACAAGAAACATATCCTTAGTTCTTCGTAAGTACTTAAGGATACTCTTGACCGCTTTCCAGTGTTCTGAACCTGGATCCGATTGGTACCTACTAGTCAAACTAATAGCATGTGCCACATCCGGTCTTGTACATAGCATGGCGTACATTATAGAGTCTATGGCTGAAGCATAGGGGACCTTGTCCATTATCTCTCTTTCTTCCGCCATAGCCGGACTCTGAGTCTTACTCAATGTCGTGCCTTGTGTCATAGGTAAGAACCCCTTCTTACTATCTTCCATTTTAAACTTCTTTAAAATCTTATCAAGGTATGTACTTTGCGATAGCCCTATTAGGCGCCTAGATCTATCTCTATAGATCTTTATGCCTAATATGTATGACGCTTCACCTAGGTCCTTCATTGAAAATTTGCTGTTTAGATAACTTTTAACACTGTTTAAAAGATCTATATCATTTCCGATCAATAATATGTCATCCACATATAATATCATAAATGCCACATTGATCCCACTCACTTTCTTGTAAATACAAGCTTCTCCATACGTTTGGACAAATCCAAACTCTTTGATCACCTCATCAAAGCAGAGATTCCAACTTCGTGATGCTTGCTTCAATCCATAGATGGATCGTTGAAGCTTGCACACCTTGTTAGCATCCTTAGGATCGACAAAACCCTTTGGTTGTATAATATACAACTCTTCTTCAATATTACCATTGAGAAACGCGGTTTTGACATCCATCTGCCATATCTCATAATCGAAATATGCAGCAATTGCTAACATAATCCTAACTGATTTTAGCATCGCTACGGGAGAGAATGTCTCATCGTAGTCAACTCCTTGAATTTGTCGAAACCCCTTTGCGACCAGTCGAGCTTTATAGACGATTATATTACCATCAACATCAGTTTTCCTTTTGAAAATCCATTTGTTCTCTACGGCCTTTCGATCGTGAGGTAAGTCCACCAAGTTCCAAACTTGATTTTCATACATGGATTCCATCTCGGATTTCATGGCTTCTAACCGTTTGTTGGAACCCGGGCTCATCATCGCTTCTTCTATGTCGCAGGGTCATCATTTTCATCAACCATGAAATTCATGACAGGATTTCCGTACAGCTCGGAAGCTGCACGCGTCCTGCTAAACCTGCACGCGTCCTGCACGCTTCACCTAGGTCCTTCATTGAAAATTTGCTGTTTAGTGATTGGCATGATCTCATGGTCTAAGGATTAGGACTACTTCGTAAGTTGTTTATAGCAATATAAACTCAATGACTTTGATCATAATGCTATACTTCGGATGAATATTCATCACACCATTACACTAATGTTGTGATCTCGTTATTAACAACATCCAATGTCTATGATCAGGAAACTGTGATCATCTTGTTAATCAACGACCTAGTTTATGAGAGAGGCATAACTAGGAACTTTCTGTTTGTTTATTAAACACACATGTATTAACGTTTCCGTATTAATACAGTTATAGCATGCAAAATAAACATCTATCATATACTTGGAATACACATAATAAACATTTTATTATTGCCTCTTAGGGCATATTCCCTTCACATTGCATACATCAAATATAATCACAATCATGGCCATATCACATCACAGCACACCCCTGCAAAACAAAGTTAGACGCCTCTAATTTTCTTTGCATATTTTACGTGGTTTGGGGCTTTCAATAAGTGTCGATCTAACTTACGAACAAGAACCACAACGTTGAAGTTTGAACAATCAATTGCCCATTGTAAATTTAATCTATACTATAATGGGAGAGACAGACACCTGCAAAGCCACTTATGCAATACAAGTTGCATGTTGAGCGTGGAGCAAGTCTCATGAACAATGTCATGTAAGGTTAGCCCGGGCCGCTTCATCCCATCATACCGCAAGATGCAAAGTACACAAAAAGCAATTGATAATAAAAGCACCACCGCCCACAATGACCATTGTGTTCTATTCGTGCAACAGATCTACATATAAACCTGGCTCTGATACCACTGTAGGGGTTCGTAGCATGGAAAACAAAAAAATTCTACCACATGCAAACAAACAAGCCAAGATCTATCTACTAGATTGTAGCAATGAGTCGATAGAGGAACTCACCCTCGAAGATTCCAAAGCGGTTAACGAGAGCAGATTCTCGTGGGTGATGTTGTTGTACTCTTGCCGATCTCAAGATCGCGTAGACGATCCTTCCGGCGCTCCGTTCCGGCAGCGCTTCCGCAGTCAGTCACACGTTCGGTACTCGATTAAGACCTTCCTCTCCCTTGTTCCAGCAGGCAGCGGAGGTTGTAGCACTCTCCTCGCGATTCCGGCAGCATGACGGCGTGGTACCGGAAGTAGAGGGGAGATCTCGCAGGGCTTCGCCTTAAGCCGAAGCGAGTATGGTTGACTACGAGAGAGGCCTTGGTGATCTAGGTTTTAGAGGGCACCAAGGGGGAAGCTTGGCCGGCGGATAGGGCTTGGGGAAGCCCCAAGTCGGCGACTTGGAGAAACCCTAGGGGCGGCGGCGACTTGGAGGTGGCCGGCGGCTAGGGTTAGGGTTTTGGGTGAGTTGGGTGTAGGGAAGAGGGGCAGCCCTGCCCCTCCTTATATAGGTGGGAGGGCGCGGGTTGGGAGGAGGGAGTCCTCCCCCAAGTCGGCCTCCTTGGCCGGCGGGTGGAGGGAGAGGAACTCCTCCCCAAGTAGGTTTCCTACTCTCCCTCCAGCAAGCAAACTTGCCGTTTGACTTTTTCAAATTGGCGTTTGACTTTCAAACTAGGATTTGATTTCTCCCTTTATATTGCTCAGCCATGTTACCTAGTACATGATGCAACCATTCCACATTGTCACGACACATTCATGTACCCTTCCCCTCCGGAGTGCCGGGCCTTCCAGACCCTTCTAGAACATTCCCGGTGAAAACACCGAAATCATTCCCCAACTCCGAAACATGACTTTCCTTATATGAATCTTATTCTCCGGACCATTCTGGATCTCCTCGAGATATCCCGGATCACACCCGAGACTCCGAACAACATTCGGTCTCTTGCTCATCATTCCATAACTACTCAACAACATCGAATCCTTAAGTGTGTCTCCCTACGGTTCGTGAATTATGCGGACATGATCGAGACACTTCTTCGATCAATAACCAATAGAGGAATCTGGAAATTCATATGGCTCCCACATAATGCTACGATTACTTTGCGGTCGAATGAACCACTTACATACGATACCAATTTCCCTTTGTCTCACGATAGTTTACTTATCCGAGGTTTTGATCGTCCGTATCTCTGCATACCTAGTTCAACCTTATTACTGATAAGTACTCTTTTCTCGTTCCCGTGGTATGTGATCCCTTGTGAGCCAGTCACATGCTTGCAAGCCAATTGGATGACATTCCACCGAGAGGGCCCAGAGTATATCTATCCGTCATATGGATGGAAAAATCCCACTCTTGATCCATGTGCCTCAACCCATACTTTCCGAACACTCAATGCCACCTGTATAGCCACCCAATTACGGTGTGGTGTTTGATGTTGTAACATCCCTAAAAATCATGTTTCAAAACTCTGCATATCATCCATGCATCCATGATCATTTAGGGTTCCTTTTCAAAGCCATTTCAAAGCAGGAGCATCTGATGCTCATTATTTTATGTAAACAAGCTATAGTCATATTGCCACCTTCTGATAAGAAAGATACTATTTTGATCAGTAATGTCGAGCTTGAGCTTGAGTGATGCTTCTAAGGTTTGGTCAATGTTTCAAAAACAAATTATGATTTTAAAACCATTTCATCACTACTTACAAATATTTAACTAAGGCTTGTTTAAATTCTTTTCCAAACCCTTTTTGTTTTTCCCTCAAGTGTGAACAGTTGTGTTACACCTCCTAGGAGACAAGAATCAGCAAACTTTTGTTTGGAGAAAGTTTCATTTAAAACAGTTTTGATTTGAGATTTCAAATTCAATCCAGAAATCCATTCAGAAAAGAAAAAGAAATAAAGGAGAAAAAATAGAACAGACCAGCCAATCTGGCCCAACCCAGTTGCTAAGCCCATTTAGCCCAGCAGCTCTCTCCCGCGAGGAAAACGCTTTGCACTCAGAAACCCACTCCCTCAGTCGCTGACTGCCTGGACCCACTCCCCCTCTCTCTCTCTCGCTGGCAACCGCGCCCCACTTGCCAGTCGTCTCTTCAACCCGCGCAATCAACTCCGGACATTTCCTCCCTAGTCACTACCGATGAATTTGCCGGTTTAATTCCGTTGATTCGTCGAGTAACTCTCGCCCCCGCTCGGGATACTTAAACCCCTCCCCCTTGTGGCCATTTCCCCCAACAGAGCTAGCTAGAAGCGCCACCAGGCTGTTCGTATTTTCCCTCACTCCGCCGCAGCACAGTCGAACTTCGGCGGTAAATTCCGGCCAGCCACCATCGCCCCTTGCCTTCCAGACACCATGAGAAAGTTCCCCATCTCCCTCTGCACCTGCCAGCATCACCCACTCGTCCGCGCACGCTTCCATTCGTTGGCAACTTCAACGACAAGATAACGCCGCCGTCTGTCTCAACTCCGGTGAACCCTCCTGGTAAATTCCGACCGCCCCCGTCCCTCTTATTGACGCTCATGTTTTCGCCAGACTCATGCGCACCTAACCCAGCGCTTGTTTCACTCTGGCATGGTCTACAACTCCATCAACAACGACGAACAGCCGTGCCCGACGTCTGCCTCTACTCCGACGAGGAATCCCCACCGTGTCCGTGCGCCCCTTGACAAGCCACTGCCGCGTTGAGCTCCAGCACGCCTCTGCGATTTTGGTAAGCCTCTCCGACGACCCCAACCCCTCTGTAGCCACCGCGACGCCGTAGACCGAGCGCGCTTCCGCTCACCGTCGCCGCTAGCCGCCAGACTTTGGTCGCTTGATCACGAACCGTTGGATCTAGATCCAACGTGTTAGATAGAACACTTCAACGAAGGGGTATGGAACATATCTGGTCGTGCGATTTAAGTTAGATCTGGCGGTCCACATTAGTCGATCTGCACGAATCGGTATCAACCAATCAGAGAGCGCCGCGTGGCCAGTTCTTTGTTTTAAAAACAGAATTTAGATCTATTAGATGTTTAAACTTGTAAAATTCATAATTTTTGATTCCCACGTCCAAATTTGACAAATTTTATATCATTGGAATCAGGAGAGAAAATTCTTTCTGTTTATGCAATGTGTTTAATGTTTTGCCTCTGTTAAAATGATTGTTTTTACAGAAACATTTGTAGGATAAATTTGTGTATAGTAATTGTTTGAAAAATGTTATGTTATTCAAATAAAGATTATTTGGCATGTTTTGAACTTGTTTATGATTCATTATTGTGCACTTGTCTTGTTTGGTGTAGGAAATCATCACATGGCATTTTGCATGCATTCATATATTTTTGCTTGTTTATATTTTGTATGTGATTTGGTGCCATTATTTTATGTGTAGATTTTGGTGCAAATAGTGATTGTGATTGTGAAGATTGTTGCTACACCCCAAACTACCAAGGCAAGTGGTGCTTCATGATTTTATTCATACGTTTTTCAACTATGCACTAGAAATATTTTGCTAGACTTGCATGAATATTTTGATCTATATGCTATGCTTGGGAAATCCTAGTAGTTGTAGAATTGCTAGAAATTTCTAAGTTAAGATGCTTATCAATGCCATGCTTAGCCTATCTAGTAGCAACCAAGGGTGGTTATATATTCATGCTATGAGAAAATATTTCTAAGTCTTTGGACTTGTGTTTTTGCTTAATCAAACAACTAAGTGAATGAAACACCTGGGTGGAATTGAAAGAATGGTTTGTGTTGAGTGGTTACACAAGGCCCATGTCTATGGTCTACCTTGTGTATCTCACTTGTGGATAGCCACCCAGGAACAAAGGGATTTGAGAGGCCAAATGTTAAGAAGCTTCTAGTGCAGCCCCATGGCATTATGGGCTCTGCCTTGATCATATAGGTTGCAATAACTTAGCCATTTGGACAGTTGGTGGTAGTGGGATAATAGGTTGGAGCGCGTCCATTTGGTCTAAGGGAAGGCTTCTGAAAGGTCCTATCTTGGTAAAAATCAAGTCTTGTGGGGAAAGTGCACAACCTCTGCAGATGGAAGAATCTAAGTACTTAGCCATGTCCCTGGTATTGGACAACTTGAGCATCAAGACATGGAAGCTATCAAGAATCTCCTCATCCCAATTTCTAAGTAAAAATTTGTGGTTGAACAAGGGTGAAGGTACACCAATTTCTTTTGGTGTTTCCTTGGGAAAGTTTTGTCAAAGAAAAACTTAGTTTTTTGATTTGATAGGTACCTATTTTGAGCAAAGCAAGCCTAAGCTACACTTAGGCAAAATGCATATAGTATCTAGACTACTAATATTCTACTAAGGTATCACTTGCCAATACTATTCCAATGTATTGACCCACTGTGGCTGTAACTTGTGATGTTGCAGGTTATTCTGATGATGATTAGGGTTATGAGTCTACACTCAACATGCTTGCATGTGGCACATGAAGATGAAGACTTATTTATCTTATTATATATTTGAACTCTTGTATTAGGCTTGTGGCCATGGAGTTTGTAAAAGACTATGTTTGTCTCTGGGATGATATGTAATAATGACCTTTGTTTCTGTGTACTTCATCTTAAACTGTGGATGCTAGCTTTGATCCAGGGACTAGCATTGCAATCACAGGGATCCTTTCCTTTATATAGGGAGGGATCTTACAGATGGTATCAGAGCACTGTGTTGCCTGTAGGATTATGACCCTAGGATTGGAAACCACTAAGGAAAAAAATTCAACAACTTCCACACTTGTCTTTTCTTCTCGTAAACTTTTCTAATCTTCTTTCTCATCTCTATTTGTAGGTGAACTCCATCAAAGAATCCGTGAGGAAGGGACCACTCATGACTATGACTTTGGAATGTGAGAGAATTCCCCAAGGCTCTCAAGGACCTCATGGTTGCCATGGGAATACATGGTGCAACTGTGTACAAAGGTTTTCCTGTGATGGATGAAGGAGTTGAGTACTGGTGGGTGCAACTTCACTTGTATAAAAACAAGGAAGACAACCATAAGGACTCAGGATTCTGCATGGTCACCAACTCAGTGATGCACACCACATTCTTTGATTCAGCAAGGGATGCAGCTTGGAAGGCCATCAAAGAGCTTGGTGATAGAATCAAGTGCAGAATGCTCAACACTCAGAATGACCTTAGGGAAGAAAAGAAGCATACCCAAGATTTAGAGGCTACCAACCAACGTTTAAGAGAGGACATCATAGACGTAGCAATAGAGTCATGTGATCAGGATTGACAGATTGCCTCTAGGGATGCCCTGCTAGCCAACTTGGCAAGTGAGATGGGATTGTAACGTACTTTGTTAGTTGGACCACCACACTTATCATTTTATTTCCCAAATGTTGTTTAAAATAAGTTGAACCTTGGATGTTTGTAATGGATTCATGTATGCCTTGACTTGTGTGTTTGGATTGTCAAAGTTATGCATGTGATGCCTTGTATTGTGATTCATCTCTATGTATGTTGATTCTAACTTTTCCTATCTTATAAAATAGATGCCTAATGTTCTATCAGCACGACTAAAGAGTTCAAGGGAACTCGTTTTGGCACTCGTCTTATTGAGCTCACTAGTGTGCTCAATCTCCCACTCCCTACCATCATGATGCTTCCCCTCACCAAGTTCGAGAGGAAGGACCTTTGGGGATTCAAGGTTACTCAGCCAGGACGCCAGACTGAGCCAGCCACGGAGGCCATCACCTTCAAGATCGTTCATGATGACAAGGAGAGAGGCCTAGAGGTAGTCATGCAGGATTTGCTTGGACGCTTGTTAGGGAGACACTCTCGGGAGATTAGAGGTACTCACTTCCACGCCTTCGGTAGACGTGGTGAGGATGGTGAGGCCATAGACTTCGAGGACACTGCTAGAGAGATGGCAGAGCCGATTCGTCTATACCTCCAGGACTTAGAGGTTCTTCTTAGGAACCTAGATACCGATAGGACCAACGTCATGCTTAGCAATGACGAACTCCAGGTGCATCTTCGTGAGAAGGACAAGCTCTTCGCGGAGCAAGATGAGATAGTCAAAGAAATGGAGGCCAAGTTTGAGAGTCAGGATAGAAAGTTCAAGAGTCAAGAGAAGAGAGTCCAAGATAGGAACAAGAGGATTCGGGACATGACTGCAGAACTAGAAGCCAAGGACTTTGAGCTTGAACATCAGCAGGTGGTGATTGAGAGACTTCGTTCACAGAAGAGGGCTCTCAAAGCCAAAATAGAGGCCTTGACCACCAATGTCGAGGAGTACAAGACCGCTATGGAAAATGCAGGTCTTACACTTGTTGATGAGGAGGTTGATGCAGAGGAGTAGTGATGACTACTCATTTACCTTTATTTACCATGCTTTTGATTATTGAGTCGCAATGACCATCAAACATGTGGATGGCTTGCTATTGGTGTGTTTACTTTTCAAAACTTGTTGTTGAACTTTTACTACTATGATGCATGTTTGGTGATTGTTTATGTGATGTATTGTGCATGTTAGCACCTATAGGTATCTCATTCTTATCTCTATTGAAAACCACATATGCCTCCCCGACGTGCCAATCCCAACCCTAACAACAACAATATCACCCCTGAGATGCAGCAGATGATGACAGCTCAGACGCAGCTGATACAGATGATGACCATGTTCATACAGAATCATAACAACAACAACAACAACAACAACAACAACAACAACAACAATAATAATAATAATAATAACAACAACAACAATCAGAACAACCCATCGGGTTTTGATATGCTTACCAGGTTCTTAAGACTAAGGCCTGCAAAGTTTTCAGGAACTACTGATCCTATGGTGGCCAATGATTGGCTACTCTCTGTGAACAAGGACTTGGTAACTGTTGACTGTACTGATGAAGAGAAGGTCAGATTTGCAGCACATTTGTTGGAAGGACCAGCAGCCACTTGGTGGGATAACTTCCAGATCACCACTCCCATTGCGGATGTGACATGGGCTATCTTTTGAAGATGGTTTCCGTACTGCTCACATCTCATCCGGAGTGATGAGTTTGAAGAAAGAAGAATTTCATAACTTGAAGCAGCGCCACCGCAGCGTGGCAGAGTATATTGAGGAGTTCAACAATCTGGCGCGTTATGCACCGGATGAAGTTGACACTGATGCTAAGAGGAAGGAGAAGTTCCTCGAAGGATTGAATGATGAACTGAACCTGCAGCTATCTGTGGCCTATGATCCCAATTATCAGTCTCTTTGTGACAAGGCTACTATTTTGGAGAGCAAAATGAAACAGGTTGAAAGCAGGAAGAGGAAGCACTCGGACAAGCACAGCTCGGTATCGTCTCACAAGCGTTCCCATTATGATGATAGTGGGAATTCTGGATCCCACAAGCATGGAAAGTACAACAAGCACCACAGCCACAACCGTCATCATGACAACAAACACCACCGTAGTCATGACAATGACAAGTACAAGAGTCACAAGAGTGGATATAAGAGCCACCATAATGGAAGTGGAAGTGGCAGTGGAAGCCAGCCTGTCAAGAAGGATCTTAGTCAGGTTGAATGTTTCAAGTGCAAGAAGATGGGGCATTATGCAAATGAATGCCCAGAAAAGAAAGTTGAAGGACCCAACAAGCCCAACCCTTTCCAGAAGGGGCAAGTGAACCACATCAATGTGGAGGAAATCTATGAAGAGTCAGATGATGTGGCTGGTAAGTTCAAACTCAATTCTATTCCAGCACTTGTTCTTTTTGATACTGGTGCATCACATTCATTCATATAAAAAGCATTTGTTGATAGAAATGGGTTTCCAACTGAAAACATTGGGTGTCCAATAAAAGTAAGTTCTCCAGGTGGAGATATGATAGTGAGTCTTGGATGCCGGGATCTAGTAATAGAGTTTGGAAAGTATAAGTTTCCAGTGAGTCTGATAATCCTAGATTCCCAAGGACTGGATGTAATTTTGGGAATGGATTGGATGACCAAGTATGAAGGAGTACTAGATTGTGCCAATCGAACAGTTGCACTCACAACCCCGGAAAAGAAACGGATAAGATTCAAGTCTAATTTTGAATCGAAAGGGAGTAAGCTAAATTCTCTTAAGGGGGTTAGCATAGACAGTGTGCCTATTGTGAGTGAATATCCGGATGTGTTTCCGGAAGAATTGCCGGGAATGCCACTAGATAGAGATGTGGAGTTTCTCATTGATTTGCTACCAGGATCTGGACCAATAGCAAAGAGACCATACAAGATGCCAGTTGATGAGTTGAAAGAACTCAAGAAACAACTTGGAGAACAGTTGCAGAAAGGATTTATGCAACCAAGTTCTTCATCCTGGGGAGCACTAGTCTTGTTTGTGGAAAAGAAAGATAGAAGTCAAAGGTTATGCATAGACTACCGTTCACTCAATGAGGTGACCATCAAGAACAAATACCCTTTGCCTAGAATCAATGACTTGTTTGATAAGCTCGAAGGAGCTTGTGTGTTCTCAAAGATTGATCTCCGGTCGGGATATTTCTAGCTTAAGATAAGGGAACAAGACATACCTAAGACAGCCTTCACCACTAGGTATGGATTGTATGAGTACACCGTGATGCCATTTGGTTTGACCAATGCACCAGCATACTTTATGAATATGATGAACACGGTGTTCATGGAGTTCCTTGACAAGTTTGTTGTCGTTTTCATCGATGACATTTTGATCTACTCCAAGAGCAAAGAAGATCATGAAGGACATTTGCGTTTGATACTTGAGAAGCTTAGAGAGCATAAGCTGTATGCCAAATTCAGCAAGTGTGAGTTTTGGTTGAATGAAGTTGGATTTCTTGGACACGTTGTGTCAGGAGATGGTGTAGCAGTTGATCCTGCTAAATTTTCAGCTGTAACTGAATGGGAATCTCCTAAGTCAGTGAAAGAGGTTCATAGTTTCCTTGGCTTGGCAGGATACTACAGAAGGTTCATTGAGAATTTCTCCAAGATAGCTAAGCCAATGATAGATTTACTAAAGAAAGACAAGAAATTTGCTTGGTCTGAAGGATGTGAACTCAGTTTTCAAGAATTGAAGAAGAGACTAGTGACAGCACCAGTCTTATGTCTGCTAGATTTGGAAAAGGATTTCCAAGTATATTGTGATGCATCTCATCATGGATTAGGTGCAGTGCTAATGCAACAAGGGAAAGTAGTGGCTTATGCCTCGAGACAACTCAAAACTCATGAGGTCAACTACCCAACTCATGATTTAGAGTTAGCCTCTGTTGTCCATGCACTCAAAACATGGAGACACTACCTTTTGGGAAAGCGATGCGAAGTGTTCACAGATCACAAAAGTTTGAAGTATATCTTCACCCAGAAAGAAATTAACATGAGACAAATAAGATGGCTAGAACTCATCAAGGACTATGACTTGAGTTTGCAATACCACCCCGGTAAAGCAAATGTTGTAGCGGATGCTCTAAGCCGTAAGGTTTTTGTGAATGGCCTTACTAAGGGAGAACTGCTAGATGATGTGTGTGCCCAATTTAGAGATCTCAGATTGGAGATTGTGCCTGAAGGACATCTCATGTCATTGGACGTTCAACCCACTTTATTGGACAAAATCAAAGAAGCCCAAAAGACAGATAAGGAAATTGAAGATATTAAGGAAAAGATTGGAAAGGGAAAAGCCAAAGGATTCCATGAAGATGAACAGGGTACTTTATGGCACGGAAAACGTATCTGTGTTCCACAATATCCGGAACTTCGGAAACTAATTTTACAAGAAGAACATAACTCACCATATTCTATTCATCCGGGTAACACCAAAATGTGCATGGATATGAAAGAAAGATTTTGGTGGAATAATCTCAAGAAGGACATCGCCGAACATATTGCTTTGTGTGATGTATGTAGTAGAGTGAAAGCGGAACATCAGAAACCAGCAGGATTGTTCAAACCACTACCTATTCCTGATTGGAAGTGGGACAAGATTGGCATGGATTTCACCACCGGATTGCCAAGGACCAGGTCAGGATATGACTCTATTTGGGTAGTAGTGGACCGCTTAACTAAAGTGGCTCATTTTATACCCGTGAAGACAACCTATACAAGTGCTAAGTTAGCCAAGATCTATATGAGTAGGATTGTATGTCTGCATGGAGTACCCAAGAGTATTGTGTCTGATAGGGGTACTCAATTCACTTCACATTTTTGGAGGCAGCTACATGAGTCATTGGGAACGAGGTTGGAATTCAGCACTGCTTTTCATCCTCATACTGATGGACAAACAGAAAGGACCAACCAGATACTTGAAGATATGTTGAGGGCATGTGCCCTAGACTATGGAGCCAGTTGGGATGAAAGTCTGCCTTACGCAGAATTCTCTTACAATAACAGCTATCAAGCCAGCATTGAGATGGCACCATTTGAATTTCTCTATGGGAGAAAGTGTACCACCCCATTGCTATGGAATGGTGTGGGAGAAAGAAGTTTGTTCAGACCAGAACTGATCAAAGAGGCTGAAGAGAAAGTCCAGCTAGTTAAGGACAGATTGAAGATAGCACAGTCCCGACAGAAGAGTTACACAGATCCTAAGCATAGAGAAGTCACCTATGAAGTGGGTGATAGAGCTTATCTTAGAGTGTCACCACTTCGTGGAGTGAAGAGATTTGGTGTCAAAGGTAAATTGGCCCCAAGATATGTTGGACCATTCAAGATTCTAAGTCGTAAAGGAGAAGTAGCTTATGAGATTAAATTGCCAGAATCATTGTCTGCCGTTCACAATGTGTTTCATGTGAGTCATCTTAAGAAATGCCATCCAGAAATGGAAGAGACTTCTTTGAAGGATACTATACCATTGGAGGAATTTCAATTGGAAAGTGATCTCACTTATGAGGAAAAACCTATCAAGATTCTTGAGACTGCAGAAAGAGTTACTCAGACTAAGACTATCAAATTCTGCAAAGTTCAATGGAACCATCATTCCGAAGAATAAGCCACATGGGAAAGAGAAGATGATCTTCAGAAAGACCACCCTCACCTATTTGCTAGCCAACCCGAATCTCGAGGGCGAGATTCACCTTAAGGGGGTTAGATTTGTAACATCCCTAAAAATCATGTTTCAAAACTCTGCATATCATCCATGCATCCATGATCATTTAGGGTTCCTTTTCAAAGCCATTTCAAAAACAGGTGCATCTTACAAATATTTTCAACAAGCTATAGTCATATTGCCACCTTCTGATAAGAAATATACTATTTTGATCAGTAATGTTGAGCTTCAGCTTGAGTGATGCTTCTAAGGTTTGGTCAAGGTTTCAAAAACAAATTATGATTTAAAAACCATTTCATCACTACTTACAAATATTTAACTAAGGCTTGTTTAAATTCTTTTCCAAACCCTTTTTGTTTTTCCCTCAAGTGTGAACAGTTGTGTTACACCTCCTAGGAGACAAGAATCAGCAAACTTTTGTTTGGAGAAAGTTTCATTTAAAACAGTTTTGATTTGAGCTTTCAAATTCAAACCAGAAATCCATTCAGAAAAACAAAAAGGAATAAAGGAGAAAAAAATAGAACAGACTAGCCAATCTGGCCCAACCCAGCTGCTTAGCTCATTTAGCCCAGCTGCTCTCTCCCCCGAGGAAAACTCTTCACACTCAGAAACCCAATCCCTCAGTCGCTGACTGCCTGGACCCACTCCCCCTCTCTCTCTCTCTCGATGGCAACTGCGCCCCACATGTCAGTCGTCTCTTCAACCCGCGCAATCAACTCCGGCTGTTTCCTCTCCAGTCACTGTCGATGAATTCGCTGGTTTAATTCCGTTGATTCGTCGAGTAACTCTCGCCCCCGCTCGGGCTACTTAAACCCCTCCCCCTCGCGGCCATTTCCCCCAACAGAGCTAGCCAGAAGCGCCACCAGGTTGTCCGTATTTGCCCTCACTCCGCCGCAGCACAGTCGAACTCCGGCAGTAAATTCCGGCCAGCCACCGTCGCCCCTTGCCTTCTAGACACCACGAGCAAGTTCCCCGTCTCCCTCTGCACCTGCCAGCATCACCCACTCGTCCGCGCGCGCTTCCATTCGTCGGCAACTTCAATGACAAGAGAACACTGCCGTCTGTCTCAACTCCGGTGAACCCTCCTGGTAAATTCCGACCGCCCCCGTCCCTCTTGTTGACGCTCACGTTTTCGCCAGACTCATGCACACCTAACCCAGCGCTTGTTTCACTCTGGCATGGTCTATAACTCCGGCAACGACGACGAACAGCCACGCCAGACGTCTGCCTCTACTCCGACAAGGAATCCCCACCATGTTCGTGCGCCCCTTGACAAGCCACTGCCGCGTTGAGCTCCAGCACGGCTCTGCGATTCTGGTAAGCCTCTCCGACGACCCCAGCCCCCTCTATAGCCACTGCGACGCTGTAGACCGAGCGCGCCGCCGCTCACCGTCACCGCGCGCCGCCAGACTTTGGTCGCTTGATCGCGAACCGTTGGATCTAGATCCAACGTGTTAGATAGAACACTTAAACGAAGGGGTATGGAACAGATCTGGCCATGCGACTTAAGTTAGATCTGGCGGTCCACGTTAGTCGATCTGCACGAATCGGTATCAACCAATCAGAGAGCGCCGCGTGGCCAGTTCTTTGTTTTAAAAACAGAATTTAGATCTATTAGACGTTTAAACTTGTAAAATTCATAACTTTTGATTCCCACGTCCAAATTTGACAAATTTTATATCATTGGAATCAGGAGAGAAAATTATTTCTGTTTATGCAATGTGTTTAATTTTTTGCCTCTGTTAAAATGATTGTTTTTACAGAAACATTTGTAGGCATAATTTGTGTATAGTAATTGTTTGCAAAATGTTATGTTATTCAAATAAAGATTATTTGGCATGTTTTGAACTTCTTTATGATTCAGTACTGTGCACTTGTCTTGTTTGGTGTAGGAAATCATCACATGGCATTTTGCATGCATTCATATATTTTTGCTTGTTTATATTTTGTATGTGATTTGGTGCCATTGTTTTATGTGTAGATTTTGGTGCAAATAGTGATTGTGATTGTGAAGATTGTTGCTACTCCCCAAACTACCAAGGCAAGTGGTGCTTCATGATTTTATTCCTATGTTTTTCAACTATGCACTAGAAATATTTTGCTAGACTTGCATGAATATTTTGATCTATATGCTATGCTTGGGAAATCCTAGTAGTTGTAGAATTGCTAGAAATTTATAAGTTAAGATGCTTATCAATGCCATTCTTAGCCTAGCTAGTAGCAACCAAGGGTGGTTATATATTCATGCTATGAGAAAATATTTCTAAGTCTTTGGACTTGTGTTTTTGCTCAATAAAACAACTAAGTGAATGAAACACCTGGGTGGAATGGAAAGAATGGTATGTGTTGAGTGGTTACACAAGGCCCATGTCTATGGTTTACCTTGTGTATCTCACTTGTGGAAAGCCACCCAGGAACAAAGGGATTTGAGAGGCCAAATGTTAAGAAGCTTCTAGTGCAGCCACATGGCATTATGGGCTCTTCCTGGATCATATAGGTTGCAATAACTTAGCCATTTGGACAGTTGGTGGTAGTGGGATGATAGGTTGGAGCGCGTCCATTTGGTCTAAGGGAAGGCTTCTGAAAGGTCCTGTCTTGGTGAAAATCAAGTCTTGTGGGGAAAGTGCACAACCTCTGCGGATGGAAGAATCTAAGTACTTACCCATGTCCCTGGTATTGGACAACTTGAGCATCAAGACATGGAAGCTATCAAGAATCTCCTCATCCCAATTTCTAAGTAAAATTTGTGGTTGAACAAGGGTGAAGGTTCACCAATTTCTATTGGTGGTTCCTTGGGAAAGTTTTGTCAAAGAAAAACTTAGTGTTTTCAACTGATAGGTAAAACCTATTTTGAGCAAAGCAAGCCTAAGCTACACTTAGCCAAAATGCATATAGTATCTAGACTACTAATATTCTACTAAGGTATCACTTGCCAATACTATTCCAATGTATTGACCCACTGTGGCTGTAACTTGTGATGTTGCAGGTTATTCTGATGATGATTAGGGGTTATGAGTCTACACTCTACATGCTTGCCTGTGGCACATGAAGATGAAGACTTATATATCTTATTATATATTTGAACTCTTGTATTAGGCCTGTGGCCATGGAGTTTGTAAAAGACTATGTTTGTCTCTGGGATGATATGTAATAATGACCTTTGTTTCTGTGTACTTCATCTTAAACTGTGGATGCTAGCATTGATCCAGGGACTAGCATTGCAATCACAGGGATCCTTACCTTTATATAGGGAGGGATCTTACAGATGTCATCAAAGCATCCTTCCAATGATGGTGATTAGCATGATCTCATGGTCAAAGGAATTAGGTTACTATGTATCAGAAAGCTTATAGCAATTGAACTATTAAAATGACTTGATCTTTATGCTACGCTTATCTATAGGAGTATGTCCATCATACCATTCTCCTAATGATATGATCTTGTTGTTAACAACATCTCAATGTTCATGATAGGGAAACCAGAATCATCTATTAACCAACAAGCTAGTATTATGAAGAGGCTTTACTAGGGAATCTAATTTAGTTTACAAATCACACAAGTATTAATGTTTCCTGGTTAATACTGTTATAGCATGAATGTAAACATTTATCATAAACACAAAGATATAATAATAACTACTTTTATTATTGCCTCTAGGGCATATCTCCAACAGGCACCATCAAATATCAATTTCCATTCAAGAAAGGTATTGAACACTTCCCTATGAGGAGAGAGAAGTTGCTTTTTGCTCCTCCTTTGAAAGCAAGATTTGATGTTAATGCTTCTTCATTTGAAAATACTTGATTCTTCTTGCTTCTTGTGCCTAACTTAAAGGCGTTAAAGAAAAGTACATGTTGGGAGATAACCCAAGAGTTTCCTTGAGTCTTGGAAGTTATTACTTCAGTAATAACCTCTCCTTATCCTTTTTGTTGGCTTTTTGTGCCAAGAATGACCACTAATGAGAGGGAAGTAAGATATGGGAAGTTGCTGTCCCGAAAACAGATTTCTGTCCTCCACAAAAAAAATCGTGAGGAGTCTCTGTAACTCGGATTGAGCTGAAAATTAACGAATAAATCCCCCAGTATGTTACCTAACTTTAGTTAGTTCAACACTTTTTGATTTTAGCAACAGAAGATGTTCGAAAAAATCGTTTCTATCTGCTGGTCTGTTTTGACAGATTTCTGCCATTATTTCCATTTGCTTCTTATTGATTCCTTTTTGAGATCTCTTCAGGTAAATTGAGTTTCTTTGAAGGAGTTAATTCATTAGATTTTGTTTTTAATGAAAATCCTTTCTGTTCCAAAGCTTTACCAAGCGGTCTAATATCTTTTAAATACACTAATGTTGCTAATGAAGATTGTGTGAAGTTTTATGAAGGAAAAATTTCAGATGTAGAGAGAGAATGATGTAATGAGATGAACAATGGACAAAAGCTCAAGCTTTGGGATGCCACCATGGTGTAACCCCAAGAAATATCCAAGAGGTACAAGCATAAAAGCTTGGGGATGCTCAAAGGCATCCCCTTCTTCATCAATAAAAAGCTCAGGTCTGTCTAGACACTTCACTTTTATTGTTTCATGCATAATTGTGTTGTTCTTGGAGCGTCTTAGTTTTTGTTTGTTTTGCTTAGGTTGTTTAGTTTTCTTGAGTAAAGTAAGTTTGGACCACCGTTCTCGTTGTGTTGTTTTGCAAATAAGTTTGCTTGGTGGTGGAAAAGGCGTAGTAAGTTCTTGCTAGAAGTGCAAGAGGAGCTTGCATTGACTGTGACTTAGACTTTAGCATGACATGCTAGGTGTTGTTTTAGCATTATGCTTAGGGATTATTGCTGTAGCATGTCTTGTTCCAAACAATTGGGATTGCTTAGTGTGTCTTGAAGAAATTATGCATTTTTTTAGCATGCAAAAGCATAGTATGTGGTATTCTCCTTTGATGTTTTGCTTGGGTTGACTTGGCACATGCTTACACCATGTTATGATTATGACAAGTCACCATTAGCCTCTATGATCATTTAGTCCTTGACTTTTAGTACCATTCTTTGCTTTCATTAGTATGCTTTGTTGCATTGCATGATTATGGCCATTATTGCTCTCTTAGTTGGTTGCTCCCAGTCTTTTGCTAGCCTCCACTTGTATGAGTAAGTTCTACTCATGCTTCCAACTCCCAAGAAACCAAGTTATTCCAAAGTGTCCACTATAAACTCATATGCATGGTGTGTTACATCATTCCAAGTATATTCTTGTTTTCAACTATCTCCATTTAAAAACTATTTTGTTATGTGAAAACTTAGTGATTAAAGCCCTCACAAACTTGATGGCACATTTTATTCTTTGCCCCTAATAAAATTGAACCATTGAGGCAACTTTGTTGTATATGCTTGCACTTATAAGTTGGGATTAGCAGAACCATATTGTCACGAGGAACGTTTTCAACATTGCACTTGTACTTTTGTACTCAGTTAATATCTTGCTCTTTTGTCTATGGATGTTACCGGTGTGAAATGAAGTGGGAACTTGTAAGTCCATGGAGTTTGTATTCTGTGTTAGAGAAACGCCTGGGCCGCTAGCCTAAACCATGCCTAATCATGGTGGAAACTTGCAGCATCACCATAGTGACATCTATGAAGCATTCTTCTTATAAAAAATAGACACATTGAGAAAAGATGAGCGAGAGAAAAAAGCACCATATTCCCATGGTACATAAGAAGAATTGTTGAGATTCTCATTGTCTGCTTGCCTTTTCATTTTGGTTATAGGAAAGCTCATGTACCATGTGCAAGGGGTACCCCTTTGGCGGTTCTCAATGATATGCAAATACTTAAAGTGACAAGAACTTGCCTGGGAGCTAAGTTGAGTATCCATGAGGAGTAGCCCTCATAGTCAAGGGACTTGAGATTGCCACTTATACTTTGTCAAGCATATACTCCAGATTTGCCACTTTAACCTTAACCACTTCAAGATGCTTATGATAGGGGAAATGAGGGATGAAAGCTAACAAGTACCATAATTTCTGGAAGCTCTTTTTGAAACTTGTAATCCCTGCTTCCTTTATAAAAAAAGGCTTTTCTTCCACCAAAATTTGAGTCTCCACCTTCTACCTTTAGGCACCATTAAGAGAGCATAGTTGTCATTCTGTGTGTAGTGTTCCAAAGCTTATTAATTAATGCATCTTGTGATATTACTTGTTCTTGTGATACTTGTTTCTAGTCACCCTTGTGAACTTTGAAGGTGTCCTATGCATCTATATTGCTACTCTATGAGGGACAACTTGATTACCACTATGCTATGCTTTCTGTATGTGACACAAACAAACATTTTTCAATGCATGTTATTCATGATCTTTGTTTGTAGCTTGCCTTGTTGCATGCACAGTTACTTTGTCCTACTGTTAGAACTCCATTATTCCATGCACATGTTTAGAGTTCTTTGATCCCAGCTTTCAATGCTTGCAAATGATTGGATCTTTATTGTGAGGGTGCATGTTCACCTCAAAAGTTATTATTTTTATCACTTACCTACTTGAGGATGAGCAGGAGTTAAGCTTGGGGATGTTGATACGTTGGAAACATATCTATAATTTTTGATGCTCCATGCTTGTTTAGTATCTACTTTGCTTTACTTGTCTACACTTTGAGGTGTTTTTTACATGTTTTATGGTACTAACCTATTGATAAGTTGCAACAGTGTCAGATGCCTATTTTCTATTGTTTTTGGTTTAAAAAAAGTTAGTAAAGAAATATTCTCGAATTGGACGGGACAAACGTCAAAGTCAATAACGTTCTGTGGGGAACAAGAAGTCTAGAGGAGAGCCCGAGGGGCCGGCCAGAGGGGCCAGATCCCCCCAGGCGTGGGTGGAACCTAGGCCGCGCCTGGCTTGGGTTTGGCCGCCCTGGCGGCCTCCTCGGTCTCCCCCTTGGCCTATAAGAAGTCCCTGATGCAGAAACTCTCAGTACCAGATCAATATTCCACAAAACCGTCTGTAGTCGCCGCCACCATCGTCCCTAGATCGGGAGGGATCTGAAGCTGTTCCCGGCACCCTGCCGGATGGGAGATCCTCCCAGAGGCCTTCTTTCCGGTATGATTCGTGAGTAGTTCCACCTTGGACTATGGGTCCATGTAGTAGCTAGATGGTTATATCTCCTCCTTTGTGCTTTCATGTATAGATCTTGTTAGCTCTGTTCATGATCAAGATCTAATCTATTTGTAATCATGCATGTTGTGTTTGCGGGGATCCGATGGATATTGAGATTATTATGTTGGTTTGATTAATGGTTCTATCTTTATGATTCTATCATGTCTGTGTTGTTTGTGATCTTGCATGCTGTGGCATCCCGCAAAACCACTACTAGAAAATCGCGTTGAATTTGTGCATTGCATCGTCATCTTCATGCATTGTTTGACTGCATTATTTGAAAAGCCTAGTTCTGAATTGTACAAAACCCCTATTATTTTCAAACACAAAACCCCGATCGCATCGGAGTATTTTTATTTGTCTAAAAACTGTTTGCAAATGGCCTTGTTTTGATTTAATCACGACCAAACAAACACAAAACTAAAACTGCCCAACCCTAAATCTTTTTCCACCCAAATCCTATCTACCCTCCAACCAAAACGTGCCACCTCCCCCCTCTCACCCAAAACATACCCACCTGCCACCTCATCCATCCACCATCCCACCTCTCCCCTTTTCTCACCCAGTCCACCCTCACCCACTCTCTCCCTCCTCTCAGCCACGTGGACCCCACCTCTGACCCTGCCCCGCGCTACCCCTCTCTCTCACACCCGCTGCCACCCCGGCCCCACGCCCGACCCCCAGCACGCGCCTGCACGCGGCAGACACGCGCCCACCACGCGCCTGCACGCGGCAGACACACGCCCCAGCCCTCCCCCTCTCTGCCGCGTAGCCCCGACCCCCGGACCCACCTGGGCGCGCCCACGTTCCCCACGCGCTCCTCTCCCTCTCCTTTCTCCCGTCCCCGACCCCCGCTAGCCTCTTCCTCCGCGTCAGCACCACCCCGCCGCCGCTCGCCCAGCCCCGCGCCTCCGCATCCGCCACCGCCCTCCATCTCCGGCGCCGGCCCCGGCCGCGGCCGCCTCTCCCCCTCGCCGCCGGCGCCCCCACAGCAGCCGCTGAGCCGCCGCGTCCTCGCGGCCTCCTCCGCCTTCCCCTCTCCCGGCTCCGACGCCGCCCTGCTCACGCCCGCCAGTCCCCCCTTCTTCCGCCTCAGGCCGGCCTCGCCCTCCCCTGCCTCGCTCGCAGGCCCGGCGCGCCGCCGCCGCGCGGCCCCTGCCGCCCCGCGTCCGGGCATCCTCGAGCACCCCCGCGCCCGGCGGCTTCGCCTCGTCGCCGACCCGCACGATCTCGCCGCGGCCGCGCCGCCGCGGTAGCCTCCGCTCGCGCCGCCGCCTGGCCTCAAGCCCCCGCCGGACCCGCTCCACCGCCCCCGAGCCGGCCCGCTCCGCTAGGCCCCTCCACCCGCGACCCCGAGATGCGCCTCCCCGTCGCTCGTGCTCGCCCCGTCGTCGCCGCCCTCGGCCCCCTCGGCCCCGCCCCTGGGCCTCCGCCGCCGACCACGTCCCTGCCCTCAGGCCACCGCTCCGGCCGTCCTCTGCCTCGCCTGGCCCGCCACCGTCGACCTGTGGGCCCGCTGCCCCGCGTGTGCGTCTGTGTGTGTTCGTGTATGTGCGCCATGGGAACCTGCTTATGTTTCCGATGGCCGTCTTGATGCACCCAAGTTCGCCAACCGCCTTCGGCGCCGGACCCGATGACCACCAAGAACGCCCCGAGAACGTCAAGTACCTCCCTCGAATGCCAAACCCAAACCGGAAGGACGCCAAGATCGCCACCTGTGCCACAAGTACCGCACCCCGGACGCCAAGTACTTCTCCCCCCCCCCCCCGAACGCCAAGACCAACCGACACGCGGACCCGACAAGATCTGCATGCGACAAGAACGACACCGAACCAAGTCCTACTTCCCGGATGCCGAGGTCACCGACACAGCACGACAAGAACTACCCCATTACCGAGAACGACCCCGGAGCCGAGAACGGACCGTCGAACCCTGGACCCTGTCGAACCCCGAACCCCCCTGATCCCCAAGATCGTCGAACCCCTCTAATGTGTGAACTCTTTCCGAAACCCTATTTCAAAACGTAATAACAACTGTGGCATATTAATCATTTCATCTCGCATGCATATCTGTGGTTTGGGGGCCTTATGCCGATTCACCTAATCACTAAATATGGGGCCCATATGCGGGCAAATCTATCCTTATATTGGCCTCATTTAAACTTGTGTAGCGAACCGTTATCTTATCTTGCCTTGTTATAACAACATTTAATTGCGGGGATCCAAACAACTTGAACCGCCTAATTAATTGTCGGGACCCCGGCTCCACTTAATATGACCTAATCGCATCGCACCTTGCCATGCCATGCATCATACATGCATCATGCCGATCTTCTGCCGTTGAATTAAATACTGCATCCGGTGTTTCTTCTAGTGCTTGGTTCTTCGCGGATAAGGCCGTTGAGTTGATGTGAGCTTCGCCCCGATCTTCGGATGAACCCTTCGACAATGTTTTCAGGCGAGCATCTCCCCCTTTCTACCTATCTTACTTTTATAGTATTTACTTCCCTCCTGTTGATCTATTGCTATCTGTGTTGCGATGCTCTAGTTTTTCGTACCCGTGATATCCCGTGCAGCCCTATATTGCCTTGGACATACCCTATTACCTGTTGTTTGGTAGATAGTTGGACTTGCGCGTCGTAGTTGCTTGCTCAAGTGCTGATGTGTGTCGCCATATGCCACAGTTGCTGATGTATTGCCGCATGTTGATGTTGGAGATGATTCTAGTTTTACTTATCGTCACTTTAATTTCTGTTTAACAACTAAAATTGAAATAAGCAGAGGCATCGGTGGGTGATAGATAATATTTGGTTTCCGAACGCCCACTTGTGTCCCGTGAGACCCCGAGTACTTGATACCTGTTCCTTGATTTATCGCGCTATCCACATCCGGGAGGTATATGGGACCCCCCTTAGCCAGAGCTTGATTCCGTCTTATTTCTTGGGGCCACAAACTAGTTTGGGGCTTTATTACTATCCTGTACTTATGCCATGCTTTACTGCTTTATTTACGATTGTGCGAGGTACTGCACACTGTACTGTTTAGGATCGGGACACGATTCCACGGTGTCGACAAGCCTCGTTTGGGGTTCCCAGTCGTTCACAGCCGTATACCCAGACCTTGAGTACGTCTCGGAGCTAGCTTACTTCGTTGCGGGTAGCTTAATGGGGTGGCCCCCTGAAATATTTCTGAATCTTGTGATTGCTTTGTCGTGAAGGCCTCGTTGGGTTTTGATTTGGTTTTTCCGAGGTTGATCGAGTGTGTGTTGCTATTGGTGCACCCTGGCCGGGTAAAACTTTCTGAAAGCCGTGTCCGCGGATATGGACGACTTGGAGCACAGTATCTCGACCATAGACAAGCATAACTAAAGTTTATTGCTGTAAATTTGACTTTATAATGACTAGTAATCAGCCTCACTATAATGGAATGGCTTAATAATACTGCCCACAATTGCTTGTTTGGGTCGACGCCAACGACCATTGTACCTGACTAGTAAGTATTGCAACTACAACGGAATGGCTGAATAAAAGTACCAGCAACTGTTGGGTTTTGGGTTTATCTCATGGTATCTGTATTTGATTAGTAAGTGTCGCAACTATAACGGAATGGTTAACTAAAAGTGCCCACTGCTTATTTTTATCAGGACGATTATCTAAACCTGTCTAGTAATTACTGCAACGATAACCGAATAAATAAAACTGCCAACTGTGTGAGTTCCTCGGTTGACTTCCTCGTTTGGACTCGAGGGGGAAACGCCAGGATGGGTCTGTTTGAGGATAGTACCAGGTTGGATCCGAATAGGTCTTTCTCACCCCTCTCTGATTGACGCCAGTTGTATCGAGTGTCTATAGGTTGTTTAGTGCATGCTGCCGCTGCCGCTCAGTCCACCATACCTATGTAGGCGAGGACCGCCGAATTCTAGCCTCGCCGTGTACTGGCCTCAGTACTGACGCTCCTTCTTTTCCTTTGCCCTTTGTCGGCACCCCTTTTGTTTAAGCAGGTTTTGAGATCGACGTCGTTAGCAGGGTTACCCTTCCGGCTTGGCCTGGGCAGGGTTATGGACGCCATTGGTTATTCTTCAAGGCTCTTAGCCCCATTTGCATCTTGTCCGTAGTCGGACGCTCTGTCATTTTCAAGGTGATTTGGATCTTTGTATATTATATCTGTATTCTTGACTCATGGAGTCGCTGTTATATATATATGTTCTGTGGGTCCCATCGAGGACTGTTGTGTAATGTTATTACTTCGTTTTCCACCCGCACGAAAGTGCCTGGTGGGCACCTTTGAATCGTTTCTATGCGGGTTTGGTGAATTTTTCCCAAACTTGCATAGGTCCGATTCTGAGGGTGTTACACATGCTCTCCGTTGCTAGTGGCTATCTTGGACAAGTCGTTGCTAGTGACTCCAAGAGGGGGTATTTATGCTCGATAGTGGGTTCATGCCTCTAGTTTCCAAGGGAAGTGATAGAAATCTCTTCGGTTGTAGATGTGTTGTTGCTACTAGGGAGAAAACAACGGTCTCTTGTTCATGTAACATGTGGACTGTTTACCTTACACACTTTTCTTAAAGCAGTTGTCTGTTGCTTGCAACTTAATACTGGAGGGGGTTCGGATGATAACCTGAAGGTGGAATTCTAGTCATAGATGCAGTTAGATTATGGTCTATGTATATTGTTGTACTGCCCAATCAACCTCATAGGATCTTTCTGGCTAGTAATTGCGTTGTTATGCCTTGCTCAGTTCCTGTCAATTGCCCCGCTGTAATTTGTTTACCCTTCATGCCATGTTGTTTATCTAAGGAGAGCACCTCTAGTGAACTTTGGACCCCGGTCCAGTCTTTACTATTGATACATCTTCCACTGTTACTTGTTTACTTGCTGCAAACCATTACCTTCCACACCATACATTTAATCCTTTGTTACAGCAAACTGGTGAGCTTGACAACCTCACTGATTTGTTGGGGCGATTCTTGAGTTTGTGTTGTGCAGGTATCCACGTTGTCTGCAACACCTGCGTGACGTTTCCTTCCTCCTTCTGGTTCGATAACCTCGGTCTCAACTGAGGGAATTACTTGCTGCTTGCTCTTCACACCCTGCGCTTGGGGTTACCAATGAGGCACCAACTAGCATCAAGTGTTGCTAGCGCCATTGCTGGGGACTCTACTTCAACCTCTTCCTTGAGCACCATCACCTCCCCGCTGTTGTCCTCCCTCTAAATCCACTTCCTCCGTGCACCGCTGTCTGCTGCTAGATCTCCGGCGCCCTACGCTCGACCGGCCGTGTCTTGACCACCCGTATCCCTCCTCTACCCCGTCGTGACTCGGCCACCCGTCGCCCTCCGCCGGTCGTGGCTCGGTCGCCCGTGTGGTGCGGCATCTGCTTCTGCTCCGTCCCTTCGGTCACCACAGCTTGCCTGAAAGGAGCCCTCGTCTGTTGAGCCCTATTTCCTCTATTTCCTACACTGTAAAGTGCCATTTTTTTAGAATTTGTTGTATTCGTGTGTTGCAGAGTTGATTTGATGGACGATTTCAATGTAGAAATTGACGTTCAATCTTTCTTAAGAGGTAAGGGTATATACGTCTCTATTAGATAATGTTAATCTTAGTTATTCACTTGTGGTATTCTGGCTAAAAAAATTGAACTGAGTGTTATTTTGACAAGTTGGTTTTCTCTAGTGGTATTTTGGCAAGTTCGGTTTTCACTAGTCGTATTTTGGATATTGTCTCTATATCTATCCGTCATATGGATGGACAGATCCCAATCTTGATCAATGTGCCTCAACACATACTTTCCAAACACTCAATGCCACCTTTATAACCACCCAGTTACGAAGTGGTGTTTGATGTCATCAAAGCATCCATCCGGTGATGGTGATTAACATGATCTCATGGTCGAAGCATTTAGGTTGAACTATATTAAATGACTTGATCTTATGCTACGCTTAACTATAGGAGTATGTCCATCATATCATTCTCCTAATGATTTGACCTTGTTATTAATAACATCCAATGTTCATAATCAGGAAACCATGATCATCAACAAGCTAGTTTAACAAGAGGCTTTACTAGGGACTCTTTTATGTTTACAAACCACACAAGTATTAATGTTTCCGATTAATACAATTATAGATGGTATGTAAACAATTATCATAAGCATGAAGATATGATAATAACCACTTTATTATTGCCTCTTGGGCATATATCCAATAGTCTCCCACTTGCACTAGAGACAATAATCTATTTTCAAATCTTTGTGTATTCAACACCTATGGCTTTCCGGTGTTGCATGTACACGATTGCTAGTGGTCAAATGATCTTTGGATCCGACACTTTCAGGTCTATGTGTAATTGCATGTCTTTGCGTCTCTACGCATCACTCATTCTCTAATGAGATGGCTGATATGTTGGAAACGTATCTATAATTTTTGATGATACATGCTTGTTTAGTATCTACTTTGCTTTACTTGTCCACACTTTGAGGTGCTTTTTACATGTTTTTTGGTATTAACCTACTAACAAGTTGCAACAGTGCTAGTGCCTGTTTTCTGCTATTTTTGGTTTCAAAAAAGTTAGTAAAGAAATATTCTTGGAATTATACGGGACAAACGTCAAAGTCAATTACTTTTTGTGGGGAACAAGAAGTCCAGAGGGGAGCCGGAGGGGCCAGCCAGGGCGGCTAAACCCCCCTAGGTGCGGGTGGACCCTACCCCGCGCCTGGGTAGGGTTTGCCCCCTCTGGCCGCCGCCTCGGCCTCCCCCTTCGCCTATAAGAAGCCCCCGATGCAGAAACCCTAAGAACCCGATCAATATTCCACGAAACCTTCTGTAGCCGTCGCCACCATCGTCCCTAGATCAGGGGGATCTGAAGTTCTTCCCGGCACCCTGCCGGAGGGGAGATCATCCCAGAGGCCTTCTCTCCGGTATGATGCGTGAGTAGTTCCACCTTGGACTATGGGTCCATGTAGTAGTTAGAGGGTTGTATCTCCTCCTTTGAGCTTTCATGTATAGATCTTGTGAGCTCCGGTCATGATCAAGATCTAATCTATTTGTAATCATGCATGTTGTGTTTGTAGGGATCCGATAGATATTGAGATTATTATGATGGTTTGATTAATGGTTTTGTCTTTATGATTCTATCATGTCTTTGTTGTTTGTGATCTTGCATGCTCTCCATTGTTAGTAGCTATCTTGGCCAAGTAGTTGCTAGTGACTCCAAGAGTGGGTATTTATGCTCGATAGTGGGTTCATGCCTCTAGTTTCCAAGGGAAGTGACAGAAATCTCTTCGAATGGAGATGTGTTGTTGCCACTTGGGAGAAAACAACGGTCTCTTGTTCATGGAACATGTGGACTGTTTACCTTACACACTTTGCTTAAAGCAGTTGTCTGTTGCTTGCAACTTAATACTGGAGGGGGTTCGGATGATAACCTGAAGGTGGACTTCTAGTCATAGATGCAGTTGGATGGCGGTCTATGTATATTGTTGTATTGCCCAATCGAATCTCATAGGATCTTTCTCACTAGTAATTGCATTGTTATGCCTTTCTCAGTTCCTGTCAATTGCCCTCCTGTAATTTGTTTACCCTTCTAGTTATTGGACCGGGGTCCATAGTTCACTAGAGGTGCTCTCCTTAGATAAACAACATGGCATGAAGGGTAAACAAATTACAGCAGGGCTATTGACAGGAACTGAGCAAGGCATAACAATGCAATTACTAGTCAGAAAGATTCTATGAGATTCGATTGGGCAATACAACAATATACATAGACCGCCATCCAACTGCATCTATGACTAGAAGTCCACCTTCAGGTTATCATCCGAACCCCCTCCAGTATTAAATTGCAAGCAACAGACAACTGCTTTAAGCAAAGTGTGTAAGGTAAACAGTCCACATGTTCCATGAACAAGAGACCGTTGTTTTCTCCCAAGTGGAAACAACACATCTACATTCGAAGAGATTTCTATCACTTCCCTTGGAAACTAGAGGCATGAACCCACTATCGAGCATAAATACCCACTCTTGGAGTCACTAGCAACTACTTGGCCAAGATAGCTACTAACAATGGAGAGCATGCAAGATCACAAACAACAAAGACATGATAGAATCATAAAGACAAAACCATTAATCAAACCAACATAATAATCTCAATATCCATCGGATCCCTATAAACACAACATGCATGATTACAAATAGATTAGATCTTAATCATGAACGGAGCTCAAAAGATCTATACATGAAAGCACAAAGGAGGAGATACAACCATCTAGCTACTACATGGACCCATAGTCCAAGGTGAAACTACTCACGCATCATACCGGAGAGAAGGCCTCCGGGATGATCTCCCCTCCGGCAGGGTGCCGGGAAGAACTTCAGATCCCCCTGATCTAGGGACGATGGTGGCGGCATCTACAGAAGGTTTCATGGAATATTGATCGGGTGCTTAGGTTTTTTGCATCGGGGGCTTCATATAGGCGAAGGGGGAGGCCGAGGCAGCGGCCAGAGGGGGCAAACGCTACCCAGGCGCGGGGTAGGGCCCACCCGCGCCTAGGGTGGATTATCCGCCCTGGCACGCCTCCTCGTCTCCCCTCTGGACTTCTTGTTCCGTCCAATTCCAAGAATATTTCTTTACTAACTTTTCTGAAACCAAAAACAACAGAAATCAGGCATATGGCACTGTTGCAACTTGTTAGTAGGTTAGTACCAGAAAACATGTAAAAAGCACCTCAAAGTGTGGACAAGTAAAGCAAAGTAGATACTAAACAAGCATGGAGCATCAAAAATTATAGATACGTTTCTGACGTATCATGTGCCACCCTTAGTTTAGATTGAGATAAACATAATTTATACTTTGTGACAAAACTAGTATCAATGTAGTACTTTTACAATGAACTAACTAGCTATTTGTCACCTTGACAAAAAATATTCTTAGTTCTTCTAGAAGATCATAAGAATATCTTTACTATCGTCCAATAATCATCTTATGAATCATTCTGGTATATGCTCATAACATTTAAGCACAGGACATAACTAGATGTGTACATATCACAGTATGATTCAAAATGCTCTTTGTGATTTCATTCATCAAGTATCAAAAATACTCGAATCTTCTTTTCACTTATCAAGTGTCGATACACTTGAGTTTCGATTTACTCCTTTCTGTGTGGAAAGAACCTTTCTTGTAATTTCCATACTGAACTCTTCAAATATCTCATCTATGTACATTTGGCACAACCATATTAGCGTCTCAATCTATCTATATAGATGTTGATGCCAAACATTCGGGTTTTGCCTAAGTCTTTCATCGAGATGAAATTCTTAACCTGTGTCAATAAAATATACATCATTTCCAATCAACAATATGTCTTCCACATAATATATTAGAAATATGTCTTAGCACTCCCACTTAATTTCTTGCAAATGCAAGTATCTTCATCATCTCTGGTGAAATTAAACTATTTTAACAGTTTCATCACAGTGAAGATTCCAACTCCACGATGCTTACTTCAACCATTGAGCTTTGCATACTCTTTTAGCATCATTTTGAATTAACAAAACCCTTTGGACCGTGTCATGTACACGTCCTATTTAACCATTCTATTAGAATAACTTGTTTTGTTTATTCAACTACCACATAACAAAATTATATGTAGTGGTTGCTACATTAATCCGTCTAGACTAAATATCGCTATGAAAGATCAAATCTCGTCATAATAAACTGCTTGAAAATTGTTGTGAACTCTTTCCCGACATGTCGATTATTACATAGATGTGAAACATCCATGTTTATTTATAGATCCATATATGACTGTAAGGTTTTACACCTTTCTAGAGGGTCTTTGTAGTTCAAAGCTTGATTTCTCGTCTATGGAACTATCATGGATTTCATGGCTTCAAGCCATTTTCACAGAGTCAGGGCCCATCATCGCTTCTTTGTATATAGTTGGTTCATCATTTTCAAACAACAATGATTTAATTTCAAATCCTAGTATTTGATTGTTTATCTGACCTACTTGGTTCAATATGAACTTAGACCTCCGTGACCACAACCTTTGAGACACGTGAGCCATGAGCATTGTTGTTGCCTCCGAAACGCTTTCCGATGATGCGCAACTCAACACATATAGCTAAGGTTCTTTTAACCTTATCAAAGTTCTATTGTCCTCCCATTTAACTTTTCACAAAAATTTCCTTAATAAACTTGACGTTCTAAGCGACAAACACTTTTGTCCTTGGTGTTATGGAGGAATATTTAACGGTTATTCGAAATAACATACAAAGACATGTTCATCCGACTTTGGTTGCAAACATCTTACTTATGCATAGCATACCAATGTTTAAGAAAAGACAACTTGGGTTTTATCCCAAACCATAATTTTATATGGTGTCATTTCAACGAATCCGGATCGAGCTCTTTTCAGTGTAAAAGCGGTAATCTATAAAGCTTTAATATTTTAAAATATAATGGCAGTTTTATAAATGACAACTTTGACCTTACCATGTCAAACAAGGTTTTATTACATATCTCGATTACTCCATACTACTATGGTGTTTTCGGGAAACATAAATCTATGGAACGGTTCCTCAAATCTTTAGGTGTTTTGCTAAACTTGTAACTCAAATATCTTCCTTTATGTCCTATCATAAATTCTTTATTTTCTTGTTACACCGATTTTTCACTTTATCTTGAAAGTCTTCGAACTTTTCAAATGTTTCACACTTCATCCTCATTAAGTAAATATTCATATATTCACTCAAATTTTTGGAGAAAGCATATGCAGTTGAAATCTATCGCTCTAGACTACACATAATGGGCTTCATACATCTATATGTACAAGTTCGAATAAGCTAGTCATTCGTTCACTTTTGGCCTATGAACGGAGTTTTAATTATCTCTAGAAAAGTTTAACAAGCGTCATTTGATCGAAATCAAAAGACTCCAAAATTCCATCCGCATGGAGTTTCTTCATGTTTTCTTTCCACTATAATTTAAATGGTGATGCCACTTCCTAAGTAATCTTTCAATCATTTGTCTTTCGACATTTTTAGCATTATTTTTATGGATGTGATTTCTCCAACTAGACTTGTACATCATCCATCTTTTATGGATTGCAGAAATTATTTGAACAACATTTTGTTCTCATAATACCCGATAAAACAAATCTTGAAGGTAAGCTTTGATATCAATGAGAAACACAATAACTCTTTATTTGTTCTCGATGAATATCATCACATATTCTTTTGCTAGTTACTTAGGCCATTGTAGTTCATGAATTGTATTGTTTCATATGACGATTCACACCAACAAATTCAGTATCCAATAATCAAGAACTACATTGTTTAACAAGCAAAGAATACAACCATAACACGTACATCCTCTATATACCTAAGATGAACAATTCTAGTCTTTTCCTTTCTACCATATATTTCTGAGATTCTCTTTCAGTATTTCCTTTTTCCATTTAAAAGAATCTATCAACATCATTAGTGGAGCCATACATATGATAGATAGTCCAAAGCGTGTATAGTTAAATACCAATGTCTTTGGACTTGCACTTTGAAGTAGATCACCATCATCAAATGTTTGGTGTTCTTTCAAATTCCATTATTTAGTAATATTTTAGTGTAGTAAAACACTTTACCTACACCTTATATTCATCCTTATCATGGAACTATTCATGATCAAGGTACTTTATCTTATAACGGTGAATGTGAGTATAATGTTTCTCTCCAAAACCTTTTGGAGGATTAGGACAACTAGTGTCTCCAGCCTTTTGTAAATTCTCATCAAATATGAGAACATAAATCTTGCCATATTATACTCCATCATGTTGCAACCAAAACTTTGTTTCAGATATCACAATATTTTCCACACATGATGGTTTATGAAAAAATCTTTCAGCTCCTAGATAACCTTGATATTAAAACAATCTTTTGAATATCAAGAATCATGGAGACAAACATGATATTTATATACTAACACTGGAATTGTTACTCTTGATTTAATACCAATTATTAAACTTCACGGAGTAACCGAAACCTACTAAAAGTTTGCAATAGGACTTTTTAAACTTTAGATTAACACTTCAAAACAATACGATACCAGTTTGTAAAGTAACTAACCAGAATTCAATAGTTCTATTATCTCAATTATAACTAAGCGCAAGGTGGTAAACGAATGCCAATGACTAAAATAACTATGCAAATTCACTTTGATTTAATTTATGATAAATAGTGTTCAACTTTTAATCATATTGTTGTTGAACTCCCACTCAAAACAATATCCCTCACATTTTTTTAGTGATCACATGAACCAAATCCACTACATCAAGTCTGATCATCACGAGATATGATGTAGTTTCAAAGGCGAACAATCAACATGTTCATCATGTCTACTATATGACTCATGCTTTACCTTTCGGTGATCCATGTTCCGAGACCATGTTTGTACATGCTAGGCTCATCAAGATTAACCTTAGTTTCTGCATTAGCAAATCTGGCATGATCCTGTTGTATGCACACGTTGAATCGAATACACCCGATCATCATGAGGTGCTTCGAAACAACGAGTCTTAGCAACGGTGATAGATAAGTACGAACACTTTCTTACTTGATATTTTGAGAGAGGGATCATCTTATAATGCTACTATTGCGGTCTAAGCAATACAAGATTCATAAAAGGAGTACATCACATGCAATTCATAATATGTGATATGATATGGAATTTCTTCTTATTATTCCGATCTCCATCTTCAAGCACGAACATGATATCCATCATCATCAGTGTGGCGTCAAGGTCAATGGCACCACTCCATGGTTGTCGTCCACCAGCATTAACTATTACAACTACTCTGAATAATAGACACATAGGTCTTAGCAAAATTTAAATACAACCATAAGGCTCCTGCCGGTTGCCAACTTACAATAAGGATCATTGCATACATCATAGATAATCACAATCATTGCCATATCACATCAGCGCACACCCCTGCAAAACAAAGTTAGACGCCTCTAATTTTCTTTTCATGTTTTACGTGGTTTGGGGCTTTCGAATAAGAACCGTTCTAACTTACGAACAAGAACCACAACATTGATACTAGTATTGTCAAGTGCCCGTTGTAAATTGAATATTCACTATGTCGGGAGAGACAGACACCCTCAAAGCCACTTATGCAATACAAGTTGCATGTTGAGCGTGGAGAAAGTCTCATGAACAATGTCACGTAAGGTTAGCCCAGGCCGCTTCATCCCACCATCCTACAAGATGCAAAGTACACAAGAAGCAATTAACAACAAAAGCACAAACGCCCAAAATGACCATTGTGTTCTACTCGTGCAACAGATCTACATATAGACACGGCTCCGATACCACTGTAGGGGTTCGTAGCATGGAAAACAAAAAAATTCTATCGCATGAAGACACACAAGCCAAGATCTATCTACTAGATTGTAACAACGATTCAATAGAGTACTAACCCTCGAAGATCCAAAGCGGTTAACGAGATTGGATTCTTGTGGGTGATGTAGTCGTTCACTTGTCGATCTCAAGATCGCGTAGACGATCCTTCCCACTCCACGTTCCGGCAGCGCTCCCGCAGTCGGTCACACGTTCAGTACTCGATGAATACCTTCCTCTCCCTTGTTCTAGCAGCCAGCGAAGGTTGTAGCTCTCTCCTCGCGATTCCGGCAGCATGATGGTGTGGTGTCAGAAGTAGAGGGGAGATCCCGCAGGGCTTCTCCTAAGCCGGTGTGAGTATGGTGGAGTAGAGAGAGGGCCTCGATGATCTAGGGTTTAGAGGGCCGAGGGGTTTAGAGGTAGCCGACTGCTAGGGATTAGCTAGACAGCGGTTTAGAGATCTAGGGCAGCCGCATTTAGAGGGGGGCGGCGGCTGGCCTAGGGTTTCTTGTGCATCCAAGGGGGCGCCCTACCCCTCCATTTATAGGTGGGGAGGCGCCAAGGGGGAGGGAGTTGTTAGACCCCTCCTTTGTAAAGGAAAGGATCCATGTGATTGCAATGCTAGTCCCTGGATCAATGCTAGCATCCACAGTTTTAGATGAAGTACACAGATACAAAGGTCGTTTATTACATTCATTCCAGAGATAAAACATAGTCTTTTACAACTCAGGGCCATAGGCCTAATACAAGAGTTTAAGGAATAAGTATATAAACATAAGTCTTCATCTTCATGTGCCACAGGCAAGCATGTTGAGTGTAGACTCATGACTCCTATTCATCATCGGAGTAACCTGCAACATCACAAGTTACAGCCACAGAGGGTCAATACTTTGGAATAGTATTTGCAAGTGATACCTTAGTATATTTTAAGTGGACTATATAACTATATGCATTTTGGCTATGTGTAGCTTGGCTTGCTTTGCTTGAAAATAGGTTTTTCCTATTAGTTGAAAACATCAAGTTCTTCTTTGTGAAAACCATTCCCAAGGAACCACCAATAGACATTGAGGTCCTTCACCCTTGTTCACCCATCAATTTTATTTAGACGTTGGAGTGATGAGATTCTTGTAGCTTCCATGTCTTGATGCTCAAAGTGTCCATTTCCTTGGACAAGGCTAAGTACTTAGGTTTTCCATCTGCAGAGGTTGTGCACTTTCCCCACCAGACTTGGTTTCCCAAGACAGGACCTTTCAGAAGCTTTTCCTTAGTCAAATGGACGCGTTCCATCCTATCATCCCATCTACCACCAACTGTCCAAGATGACTAAGTTCTAGCAACCTATACGATCATGGCAGAGCCCATATTGCCAAGTGGTTGCACTGTAAGCTTTCTCCACACTTGGCCTCCAAATCCCTTTGTGCCTGGGTGGCATTCCACAAGTGAGATACACAACCCAAGTCCATGGCCTTGTGTAACCACTCAACATAACCCAATCTTTCCATTCCACCCAGGAGATTCATTTGACTTAGTTGTTTTGTTAAGAAAATATAAGTCCCTTTGACTTAGAATTTTTTTATCATAAACTAAATAGATGTTCACCACCCTTGTTTACTATAAGCTAGGCTAAGCAAAGTATGGTATCTTATCTTAGGAATTTTCCTAGCAATTCTACTATTTCAATCTACTTAGGATTTCCCATCTTAGCACTAAGCAAAATATCATGCATTTACTTTAACAAAATATCTAATGCAAGTACAAACTTTAGGATAGGAAACTCATGAAAATATCACTTGCCTTGGTAGTGTGGAGAGTAGCACTCTTCACAATCACAATCACTAGAAAAATCTACACAAGAAATCAAAGCATACAATTACACACAATTTAATTACAACCAAAAATAATATGAATGCATGCATGCAAGAATTTACCAAGTGTTAAATTTTTGGAAATTCTACCAAGTGTGTGTTCATGACCACAGAAGCATAACATGTCACAAATTTGTCCAATAAACTTATTTGGCCATAATAAAATTTTATAAAGATAATTCTATATCTAAAATAGCCCTAAACTTGTTCCACAAATAAAACCATTTTAACTGTTACTATATGCCAAACAAATTGGATATTCAGAAAGGCCTTGTTTCACTGAATCCAACGGTATAAAGTTTGCAAAAATCTAACGTGGCATTTGAAAGTTATGAGCATTTGAAATTTGAATCTAAATCAGGTTTTAAATTCTGTTTTTAATCCAACCTTGCCACGCGTCGCGTTATTACTGGCGCGTACCGGTTCGCATCGGATCACCCTTCTGTGCCGTTGGATCTAACTAACACTGCGCGGCTCAGATCCGTCCATACCCCTTCGTTAAGTGAAGTGTTTCTACGCGTAGGATTCAGATCTAACGGCTAAAATTCTCCTAACCAAAAACGAGCGGCGCTGCCGGCGGTGACAGGCGGCGGCGCGTCAGTCAGTGGCGGTGCCGGCGTTCTAGGTCGCCCGGAGAAGGGAGGAGATGCTTACCAGAACCGTAGAAGGCTGCTGATGCTCAAGGTGGCAATGGCTTGGGAAGGGGCGCACGGGTTCGTCGGAGATTTCTCGCCGGAGTTCGCGAACGCGTCTGCCACGGTCAGTTGTCGACGTTGGCGAGGTTCCTCGTCGCGCTAAGTCAAAACAGGGGTACTGTCAGATGCGCAAAACGATGTGGATTCTGGGCGTATCAGTCAGAGGTCAAGGGGCGGTGGTTACTTACGAAGGGAGGTCGCCGGAGTTCTTGCAGGAGACGGTGGCGGCCAGTCGTCGACGTTGCCAACGCTAGGGGTCATGCGAAAGCAAACGGAGAGTGTCAGAAGATGCACAGAGGTTCCATGAACAAGATAGCGTGAACGCGAGACTGGGGGAAACTCGAGACTCACCGGAATTCGCCGGCGCAGTCGTCGGAGACGGCGGGGTTGCAGAGAGCAATGCGCGCAGCCTGGGGGCGTTCAGTGCTTGGGGTTTTGGGGAAAAGAGAGAGGGGACAGAGGGGTTTCTTATAGCCTGGTCACGAGCGAGAATCACTATGCCAATAACTCGAATTGACGTCGCGAATTAAAACCAGAAACGCCCGCATTGATTTGGGGATGAACGAGTCGTGCGGGTGGAGACGACGCTGGCGTGGGGTTGGCCCGCTTGTCAGCGATACGCGCAGGATTTCGGTGGGGTCGGGCTGTCAGCGTCTGTTTGCGTGCGCTCGCGCGTGAGAGGAGAAAAAGAAGTCCCCGGGTGGGCTTGCTGGGCTTGCTTGGCTGCTGGGCCAGATCCTGGCCGCGTGGCCCTTTTCTATTCAGATGCTCTTTTCTTTTTCTATTTCCATTTTCTGGTATGAATTTTTGGTATGAATTCAAATCCTTTTGAAATCAAACTGCCTTGGAAATTTTTTAGGGTTTTGTGGATTCAAAACAGTCACAAAACTAGGTGGTTACATTGCAAGGCTTGGTCCAGCTTGGTTTCTATAATAATTAGGGATTTGTTCCTGTTTGCAAACATTTGAAATGGATTTTGGAATCTACTTCTAAATTTGAAATCTTTGGGGTTTAAAAGTTTCACCTAAACTTTCCATCAATGAAGGCAAGCATTCAAGTATTTAAACATTCAAACTTCAAAAGGATGATGTTTATTTGGGACAATTTGACCACATGAAATCATAACTCATATTCCATCACTAAGTGATTTTTGAGAAAAACCCTAAATGAAGGAATGATGCAAAGTGATATGAATGAGTTTTGAAACTGTGATTTTTGGGATGTTACAAATCTAACCCCCTTAAGATGAATCTCGCCCTCGAGATTCGGTTTGGCTAGCAAATAGGTGAGGGTGGTCTTTCCGAAGATCATCTTCTCTTTTCTATGTTGCTTCCTCTTCGGAGTGATGGTTCCATTGTACTTTACAAAACTTAATAGTCTTGGTCCTGGTGACTCTTTCTGCTGTCTCTAGAATCTTGACAGGCTTTTCCTCATAAGTGAGATCACTTTCCAGCTGAACTTCTTCCAAAGGTATGGTATCCTTCAAAGAAGACTCTTCCATTTCTGGGTGACATTTCTTAAGCTGACTCACATGAAATACGTTATGGACTGCTGACAGAGATTCTGGCAATTCAACTTCATATGCAACTTCTCCTTTGCGACTTAAAATCCTGAATGGCCCAACATATCTTGGTGCCAATTTTCCTTTGACTCCAAATCTTTTCACTCCACGAAGTGGTGATACCCTGAGATAAGCTCTATCCCCAACTTCGTACGTGACTTCTCTACGCTTAGAATCCGCGTAGCTTTTCTGTCGGGATTGTGCTATTTTCAACCTGTCCTTAACCAATTTAACTTTCTCTTCGGCGTCCTTGATAAGATCAGGTCCAAATAAGCTTCTTTCTCCCACACCGTTCCATAATAATGGGGTGGTACACTTTCTTCCGTAGAGTAACTCAAACGGTGCCATTCCAATACTAGATTGATGACTGTTATTGTAAGAGAACTCCGCGTAAGGCAAACTTTCATCCAAACTTGCTCCATAATCTAGAGCACAAGCTCTCAACATGTCCTCAAGAATTTGGTTGGTCCTTTCTGTTTGTCCATCTGTTTGAGGATGAAAAGCTGTGCTAAATTCCAATCTCGTTCCTAAGGATTCATGAAGTTGTCTCCAAAAGTGAGAAGTGAACTGAGTTCCTCTATCTGACACAATACTCTTCGGCACACCGTGAAGGCATACGATTCTGCTCATGTATATTTTTGCTAACTTGGCACTGGTGTAAGTTGTCTTCACGGGTATAAAATGAGCCACTTTAGTTAGGCGATCCACTACTACCCATATGGAATCATACCCTGACCTAGTCCTTGGTAATCCGGTAATGAAATCCATACCAATATTTTCCCACTTCCATTCAGGAATAGGTAGTGGTTGAAGCAAACCTGCTGGTTTCTGGTGCTCCGCTTTGACTCTGCTACACACATCACACAAAGCGATATGTTCGGCGATGTCCCTTTTGAGATTGTTCCACCAAAACCTTTCCTTCATGTCCATGTACATCTTGGTATTTCCCGGGTGAATAGAGTACGGAGAGTTGTGACCTTCCTGTAAGATCAGTTTCCGCAATTCTGGGTCTCGTGGAACACATATTCGTTTCCCGTGCCATAAAGTACCCTGTTCGTCAACACGGAAATTCTTAGCCTTTCCTAGACTAATGTTTTCCTTAATCTTTCCAATTTCCTCATCAGTCTTCTGGACTTCTCGGATCTTGTCCAATAGAGTGGGTTGAACATCTATGGACATGAGATGCCCTTCTGGTACAATCTCCAATCTGAGTTCTTTGAATTGCCAACACAAGTCATCTGGCAATTCCCCTTTTGTAAGGCCATTTACAAATGTCTTACGACTTAGAGCATCCGCTACTACATTTGCTTTACCAGAATGGTATTGCAAACTTAAGTCGTAATCCTTGATAAGTTCCAGCCATCTTCTTTGTCTCATGTTGATTTCCTTCTGGGTGAAAATATACTTCAAACTCTTATGATCTGTGAACACTTCACAACGTTTTCCCAAAAGGTAATGTCTCCATGTTTTGAGTGCATGGACGACAGAGGCTAACTCCAAATCATGAGTAGGATAATTTACTTCATGAGTTTTGAGTTGTCTCGATGCATAGGCTACGACTTTACCATCTTGCATAAGTACGGCACCCAAACCTTGATGAGATGCATCACAATACACTTGGAAATCTTTTTCCAAATCTGGCAGACACAGAACTGGTGCTGTCACAAGTCTCTTCTTCAATTCTTGAAAACTGACTTCGCAACCTTCAGACCAAGCAAACTTCTTGTCCTTCTTTAGCAATTCTGTCATAGGCTTAGCAACCTTCGAGAAGTTTTCAATGAATCTTTTGTAATAACCTGCTAGGCCGAGAAAACTACGAACTTCTTTCACATTCTTAGGTGATTCCCATTCAGTCACAGCTGAAACCTTAGCAGGATCAACTGCCACACCATCTTTTGTCATCACATGACCAAGAAAACCAACTTTCTCTAACCAAAACTCACACTTGCTGAATTTGGCATAAAACTTATGTTCCCTTAGTTTCTCAAGTATCAAGCGCAAGTGTCTGTCATGTTCTTCCTTGCTCTTGGAGTAGACTAAGATGTCATCGATGAAAACGACAATGAACTTGTCAAGGAATTCCATGAACACCTTATTCATCATATTCATGAAGTATGCTGGAGCGTTGGTTAATCCAAAAGGCATCACAGTATACTCATATAATCCATACCTTGTGGTGAATGCTGTTTTTGGTATGTCTTGCTCTCGTATCTTGAGTTGAAAATAACCTGACCGGAGATCAATCTTCGAGAATACACATGCTCCTTCTAGCTGGTCAAATAAGTCATTGATTCTTGGCAGAGGATACTTGTTCTTGATGGTAACCTCGTTAAGAGAACGGTAGTCAATACATAATCTTTGGGTTCTATCCTTCTTCTCCACGAACAATACTGGGGCTCCCCAAGATGAAGAACTTGGTTGAATAAACCCTTTCTGTAACTGTTCACCTAGTTGTTTCTTGAGCTCTTTCAATTCATCAACAGACATTTTGTACGGTCTCTTAGCTATTGGTCCTGATCCTGGCACCAAATCTATCAGAAACTCCACATCTCTATCCAGTGGCATTCCTGGTAGCTCTTCCGGAAACACATCCGGATACTCACATACTATTGGTACACTGTCCATGCTAACCCCCTTAAGAGAATTTAACTTACTTCCTTTGGACTCAAAGTTTGACTTGAATTTTATTCTTTTTCCTTCTGGGGTTGTGAGTGTAACTGTACGATTTGCACAATCCAATACTCCTTCATACTTAGCCATCCAATCCATTCCCAAAATCACATCCAGTCCTTGGGAATCCAGAATTATTAGGTTTACTGGAAACTTATATTTTCCAAACTCTATGACTAAGTCATGACAATCTGAGTTTACTATCATTTCTCCCCCCGGAGAACTTACTCTTATAGGACACCCAATGGTTTCTACCGGCAGTTCATTTCTTTCAACAAATGCCTTTGATATGAATGAATGAGATGCACCGGTATCAAAGAGTACAAATGCTGAAATTGAATTGAGTCTGAACTTACCAGCCACGGCATCAGGTTCTTCATAGACCTCCTCCACATTGATGTGGTTAACCTGTCCCTTCTGAAAAGGATTCGGCTTGATAGGTCCTTCCACCTTCTTTTCGGGGCACTCATTTGCATAGTGTCCCATCTTCTTGCATTTGAAGCATTCAACCTGACTGATGTCCTTTTTAGGAGGTTGGCCTCCATTTCCACTACCATTTCCACCGTAGTGGCTCTTATGTCCACCCTTGTTGTTCTTGTACTTGTCCTTGTCATGATTGCGGTGATGCTTGTTGTCATGACGGTTGTGCTTGCTGAATTTCCCATGTTTATGGGATCCTGAGTTGCCACTGTCATCATAGTGAGATCGTTTGTGAGACGATCCCGAGTTGTGCTTGTCGGAGTGTTTCCTCTTCCTACTCTCGACTTGCTTCATTTTACTTTCCAAAATAGCAGCCTTGTCACACAACGACTGATAAGTTGGAACATATGCCACAGACAACTGTAGGTTCAGCTCATCATTCAAACCTTCCAAGAACTTTTCCTTTCTCTTGGCATCTGTATCGACCTCATCCGGTGCGTAGCGCGCCAGATTGTTGAACTCTTCTATATATTCTGCCACGCTGCGATGGCGCTGTTTCAGGTTGTGAAACTCCTTCTTTTTCAGACTCATCATTCCTGATGAGATATGAGCAGTGCGAAAGCCATCTTCAAAGATAGCCCAAGTCACCTCATCAATAGGAGTGGTGATTTGGAAGTTGTCCCACCATGTGGCAGCTGGTCCTTCTAACAAATGTGCTGCGAACCTGACTTTGTCAGCATCCGTGCAGCCCACGGTCACTAAGTCCTTGTTTACAGAACGTAGCCAGTCATTGGCCACCATGGGATCAGTTGTTCCCGCAAACTTAGCTGGCCTCAAACGCAGAAATCTGGTGAGCATATCGAAACCCGGAGGGTTGTTGTTGTTGTTGTTATTGTTGTTATTGTTGTTGTTGTTGGGGTTGTTATTGTTGTTGTTATTCTGATTCTGGATGAATGTCGTCATCATTTGCATAAGTTGTGTTTGCGCATTCATCATCTGTTGCATTTTCGGGGTGATGTTATTGGGGTTGGGGTTTGCGCGACGGGGAGGCATCTGTGGTTTGATCAAATAGATAAGAATGAGATACCCATAGTTGTTTCATGCACAATACATCACAAGCAACACATAACAAGTAACATAAGAATATAAGTTCAACATCCACATAACAGACTCATGAAATAAAAAACACAAGTGGCAAGCCATCCACATGTCGGATGGTCCAATAATAAGTTCGCAACAACAAGTATGAATATGAAAGTGAAAACGAATAATAAGTCTACTCGTCAGCATCTATCTCCTCCTCGACGAAGGTAAGACCTGCGTTCTCCATCGCGGTCTTGTTCTCCTCAATCGTAGTGGTCAAAGAATCAACCTTGGTCTTGAGAGCCCTCTTCTGGGAGCGAAGCCTCTCAATAACCATCTGCTGCTGCTCAAGCTCGAAGTCCTTGGACTTCAGTTCCTCGGTCATGTCCCGGATTTTCTTGTTCCTATCCTGGACGCGTTTCTCCTGACTCTTGAACTTGCGATCCTGAGCTTCGAACTTTGTCTCCATTTCCTTGATCATCTCATCCTGCTGTGCGAAAAGCTTGTCCTTCTCGCGTAGTTGCACCTGAAGCTCGTCATTACCTAGCATGACGTTCGTCCTGTCCGTATCTACGTGCCTGAGAAGAGTCTCTAAGTCCTGAAGATAAAGGCGTATCGGCTCTGCGGTGCTCCTCGAGTCGTCCTCGAAGTCGATGGACTCTCCGTCAACATCACGTCTTCCAAAGACGTGGAAGTGAGTGCCTCTAACCTGACGGGAATGACGTCCTAAAAGTCGTCCTATCAGATCCTGCATGACTACCTCCATGCCTCTCTCCCTGTCATCGTGCATCAGCTTGAAGACGATGGCCTCAGTAGTAGGCTCAGTCTGGCGTCCGGGCTGATTCACTTTGAAACCCCAAAGGTCCTTCCTCTCGAACTTGGTGAGTGGGTACACCGTAATGGTAGGAAGAGGGAGATCGAGCAGAGTGGTAAGCTCAATGATACGGGAACCAAAACGAGTAACCCGAAACTCCTCAACAGTGCTGATGGCAATAGGCATCTATTTATAAGAATGATAAATTTAGAACAACACAATCAAGGTAAATCGAGACAAACATTCATACATATACATGGAATACATTCATCACACAAATCATGCATACATAAATCTATTACATTAATCAAAGGTCCAAACTTAAATTAGAATATATTTTGGAAATAAGGTGATAGGTGGTGGTCCAACTAACGATTGTTTCTTACATTCCAATCTCACGGGATCTATTATTAAACACAATGTTCCTAGAGGCAATCCACCAATCTTGCTCTCTGGACTCAATCACTAAGTCTATAACATCTCCCCTTATTTCTTGGTTGTTATCTTCCAACTCTTGAGTAAGCTCCTTCTCTTTTTCTAAGTCCTTTTGGAGGTTGAGCATTCTACATTTGACTCTAGCACTTAGTTCCTTGATAGTCCTCCAAGCTGCATCCCTGGCTGACTCAAAGAATGTGGTGTGCATTGTTGTGTTGGTGTACATGCAGAATCCCCTTTCTTTGTGGTTGTCTTCCTTGTTTTTGTACAAGTGAAGCTGCACCCACCAATACTCCACTCCTTCATCCATCACTGGAAAGCCCTTGTACACGGCTTCACCATGTGCATCCATTGCCTCCATGAGGTCCTTGAGAATGTTGGGAAACTCAGTCTCACACTCCAAGGTCATGGTCATGAGTGGTCCCTTCTTCACGGCTTCGTTGATGGAGTTCATCTACAAAGGAAGTTGAAAGAGATTAGAAAAGTTTTACGAGAAGAATAGACAAGTGTAGAAGTAGTTGAAAAACTTTTTCCTTAGTGGTTTTCCAATCCTAGGGTCATAAACCTACAGGCAACACAGTGCTCTAATACCATCTGTTAGACCCCTCCTTTGTAAAGGAAAGGATCCCTGTGATTGCAATGCTAGTCCCTGGATCAATGCTAGCATCCACAGTTTAAGATGAAGTACACAGATACAAAGGTCGTTTATTACATTCATTCCAGAGATAAAACATAGTCTTTTACAACTCAGAGCCATAGGCCTAATACAAGAGTTTAAGGAATAAGTATATAAACATAAGTCTTCATCTTCATGTGCCACAGGCAAGCATGTTGAGTGTAGACTCATGACTCCTATTCATCATCGGAGTAACCTGCAACATCACAAGTTACAGCCACAGAGGGTCAATACTTTGGAATAGTATTGGCAAGTGATACCTTAGTATATTTTAAGTGGACTATATAACTATATGCATTTTGGCTATGTGTAGCTTGGCTTGCTTTGCTTGAAAATAGGTTTTTCCTATTAGTTGAAAACATCAAGTTCTTCTTTGTGAAAACCATTCCCAAGGAACCACCAATAGACATTGAGGTCCTTCACCCTTGTTCACCCATCAATTTTATTTAGACGTTGGAGTGATGAGATTCTTGTAGCTTCCATGTCTTGATGCTCAAAGTGTCCATTTCCTTGGACAAGGCTAAGTACTTAGGTTTTCCATCTGCAGAGGTTGTGCACTTTCCCCACCAGACTTGGTTTCCCAAGACAGGACCTTTCAGAAGCTTTTCCTTAGTCAAATGGACGCGTTCCATCCTATCATCCCATCTACCACCAACTGTCCAAGATGACTAAGTTCTAGCAACCTATACGATCATGGCAGAGCCCATATTGCCAAGTGGTTGCACTGTAAGCTTTCTCCACACTTGGCCTCCAAATCCCTTTGTGCCTGGGTGGCATTCCACAAGTGAGATACACAACCCAAGTCCATGGCCTTGTGTAACCACTCAACATAACCCAATCTTTCCATTCCACCCAGGAGATTCATTTGACTTAGTTGTTTTGTTAAGAAAATATAAGTCCCTTTGACTTAGAATTTTTTTATCATAAACTAAATAGATGTTCACCACCCTTGTTTACTATAAGCTAGGCTAAGAAAAGTATGGTATCTTATCTTAGGAATTTTCCTAGCAATTCTACTATTTCAATCTACTTAGGATTTCCCATCTTAGCACTAAGCAAAATATCATGCATTTACTTTAACAAAATATCTAATGCAAGTACAAACTTTAGGATAGGAAACTCATGAAAATATCACTTGCCTTGGTAGTGTGGAGAGTAGCACTCTTCACAATCATAATCACTAGAAAAATCTACACAAGAAATCAAAGCATACAATTACACACAATTTAATTACAACCAAAAATAATATGAATGCATGCATGCAAGAATTTACCAAGTGTTAAATTTTTGGAAATTCTACCAAGTGTGTGTTCATGACCACAGAAGCATAACATGTCACAAATTTGTCCAATAAACTTATTTGGCCATAATAAAATTTTATAAAGATAATTCTATATCTAAAATAGCCCTAAACTTGTTCCACAAATAAAACCATTTTAACTGTTACTATATGCCAAACAAATTGGATATTCAGAAAGGCCTTGTTTCACTGAATCCAACGGTATAAAGTTTGCAAAAATCTAACGTGGCATTTGAAAGTTATGAGCATTTGAAATTTGAATCTAAATCAGGTTTTAAATTCTGTTTTTAATCCAACCTTGCCACGCGTCGCGTTATTACTGGCGCGTACCGGTTCGCATCGGATCACCCTTCTGTGCCGTTGGATCTAACTAACACTGCGCGGCTCAGATCCGTCCATACCCCTTCGTTAAGTGAAGTGTTTCTACGCGTAGGATTCAGATCTAACGGCTAAAATTCTCCTAACCAAAAACGAGCGGCGCTGCCGGCGGTGACAGGCGGCGGCGCGTCAGTCAGTGGCGGTGCCGGCGTTCTAGGTCGCCCGGAGAAGGGAGGAGATGCTTACCAGAACCGTAGAAGGCTGCTGATGCTCAAGGTGGCAATGGCTTGGGAAGGGGCGCACGGGTTCGTCGGAGATTTCTCGCCGGAGTTCGCGAACGCGTCTGCCACGGTCAGTTGTCGACGTTGGCGAGGTTCCTCGTCGCGCTAAGTCAAAACAGGGGTACTGTCAGATGCGCAAAACGATGTGGATTCTGGGCGTATCAGTCAGAGGTCAAGGGGCGGTGGTTACTTACGAAGGGAGGTCGCCGGAGTTCTTGCAGGAGACGGTGGCGGCCAGTCGTCGACGTTGCCAACGCTAGGGGTCATGCGAAAGCAAACGGAGAGTGTCAGAAGATGCACAGAGGTTCCATGAACAAGATAGCGTGAACGCGAGACTGGGGGAAACTCGAGACTCACCGGAATTCGCCGGCGCAGTCGTCGGAGACGGCGGGGTTGCAGAGAGCAATGCGCGCAGCCTGGGGGCGTTCAGTGCTTGGGGTTTTGGGGAAAAGAGAGAGGGGACAGAGGGGTTTCTTATAGCCTGGTCGCGAGCGAGAATCACTCTACCAATAACTCGAATTGACGCCGCGAATTAAAACCAGAAACGCCCGCATTGATTTGGGGATGAACGAGTCGTGCGGGTGGAGACGACGCTGGCGTGGGGTTGGCCCGCTTGTCAGCGATACGCGCAGGATTTCGGTGGGGTCGGGCTGTCAGCGTCTGTTTGCGTGCGCTCGCGCGTGAGAGGAGAAAAAGAAGTCCCCGGGTGGGCTTGCTGGGCTTGCTTGGCTGCTGGGCCAGATCCTGGCCGCGTGGCCCTTTTCTATTCAGATGCTCTTTTCTTTTTCTATTTCCATTTTCTGGTATGAATTTTTGGTACGAATTCAAATCCTTTTGAAATCAAACTGCCTTGGAAATTTTGTAGGGTTTTGTGGATTCAAAACAGTCACAAAACTAGGTGGTTACATTGCAAGGCTTGGTCCAGCTTGGTTTCTATAATAATTAGGGATATGTTCCTGTTTGCAAACATTTGAAATGGATTTTGGAATCTACTTCTAAATTTGAAATCTTTGGGGTTTAAAAGTTTCACCTAAACTTTCCATCAATGAAGGCAAGCATTCAAGTATTTAAACATTCAAACTTCAAAAGGATGATGTTTATTTGGGACAATTTGACCACATGAAATCATAACTCATATTCCATCACTAAGTGATTTTTGAGAAAAACCCTAAATGAAGGAATGATGCAAAGTGATATGAATGAGTTTTGAAACTATGATTTTTGGGATGTTACAGGAGTCCTCCCCCAACTCCAATTCATGTGGCCAACGCAAGGGAGATGGAGGAATCCTCCCTTAGGTAGGATTCCTTCCCTCCCTCCACTTGGAAACCATTGTCCGATCTTGACTTTTTCAAACTAGCATTTTGTCTTTCAAACTAGAGTTTGATTTCTCTCATCCAAGTGTCCAGCCAAGTGACCTAGGACATGATGCAACCATTCCACTTTTTCATGAAACATCCATGTACCCTTTCCCCTCCGGGTCGGTGGACCTTCTACACCCTTCTAGAACATTCTGGTGAAAACACTGAAACCATTCTTGAACTCCGGAATTGGACTTTCCTTATATGAATTTTAGTCTCCGGACCATTCCGGATCTGCTCGTGATATCTCGGATCCCATCTGAGACTCCGAATAACATTCGGTCTCTTTACTCACATTCCATATCTACTAAACAACATTGAATCATTAAGTGTGTCTCTCTATGGTTCATGAATTATGCAAACATGATCGAGACTCTTCTCTGATCAATAAGCAATATAGGAATCTAGAAATTCATATGGCTCCCACATATTTTTACAATTACTTCATGATCAAATGAACCATTTACATACAATACCAATTTCCCTTTGTCTCGCGATAGTTTACTTATCCAAGGTTTGATCGTCTGTATCTCTACATACCTAGTCCAACCTCCTTATCGACAAGTACTCTTTTATCGTTCCTATGATATGTGATCCCTTGTGAGCTAGTCATATGATTGCAAGCCAATTGGATGATATTCCACCAAGAGGGCCCAGAGTATATATATCCGTCATATGGATGGACAAATCTCACTCTTGATCCATGTACCTCAACACATACTTTCCGAACAATCAATGCCACCTTTATAACCACCCAGTTACGAAGTGGTGTTTGATATAATCAAAGCATCCATTTGGTGGTAGTGATTAACATGATCTCATGGTCGAGGATTTAGATTACTATGTATCTGAAAGCTTATAGAAAGGGAACTATATTAAATGACTTGATCTTATGCTACGCTAAACTATAGGAGTATGTCCATCACATCATTCTCCTAATGATATGACCTTGTTATTAATAAAATCCAATGTTCATGATCACGAACCATGATCATCTATTAATCAATAAGCTAGTTTAACAAGAGGCTTTACTAGGGACTCTTTTATGTTTACAAACCACACAAGTATTAATGTTTTCGGTTAATACAATTATAGCATGGGATGTAAACATTTATCATAAGCATGAAGATATGATAATAACCACTTTATTATTATCTCTTGGGCATATCTCCAAAAGGCCCAACACTGGCCCAGGCCCACGTACCGCTTTGTCATCGTCTTCTTCGACGTCACAAGCAGCTCTCTGGAGCAAGCGCCGTCGCCCGATGCCGATCATCGTCATTAGCAAAATTGGACCGTCGTGATGCTCGCCGATGACCCGGACCTCGTTGATAAGATCGACCGCTCTCTCCTCTATCTATCCATACCAGTCTTATCCTCTCTCTCTCTCACGCAAACCCCTCTTCCTCACCGAAACCCTAAGCTCCGCCCACCTCAAATCACCATTGTCTCCAACCTCCCCGAGATCCGTGGTGGTGCCTGCGAGCTTCCTCTTGTCGTCTTGTATCATCTGGCAGAAGGAATCGATCCCTCTCGCTCACTATCGATGCCACTGACCTCATTTGTCCGCCGCTCTCTATTGACCATGGCGACGCTGTCTGATCTCGCCTCTCCTTGTCGTCGCCTCTACAAGCTTCCTGGTGAGATTTTGCTTTCGATGGCTCTCTCTGATTTTCCCCTAGCCGTCTGTACTGTCCCGTACGCATGAACCCAAGCTTGCCGCCGCTATAGGTCGCCGCCGGTCATCCTCCAGTGACCAATAGCATATGGCGCTACTACCATTCAACTCACCTCATCCCTTACTAACCAACGCACCTAACCGTTCTAGCTAAAACACCATAGATCGTCGTTGGCGACCACGATCTGGTGGTGGAGGCCGCGCTGACATCATGCTGGTGTCACTCTGCCACCTCAGCGTTGTTTGACCGAGTCTTCATCCCGTGTGGCTGCCGACATGGCCCTAAGCCCACTGGTCAGTGTCTGTGTCTAGGTGGATGCTCGGTATAAAAAAGGTATTATCTGTTTAATACATAGCTAAAACATTATAAATTCAAATATAAATATTTTCCAGCAATTAAATAAAATGAATAAATTTTGCTAAATCAATTTCTTTTATTTTATAATTCATAAAAATATATATTATACATCAAAATCTTCAGCAAAATAAATTCTATATTCTAAATCTATTATCATATTTTATTTTCCAACTTAAATAAGATAATTATTATTAGCAAATAGCCTATTAGGGATAAACCTTAAATAAATATATTTTATTATTTAAAATTCAGAAAAATAAGTATAATATACCAAAATTCTTAGAAAAAACAAAATATACATTTACAAACTTGTCTCATATATTTTTTGTGTCACTTAACTAAATGTTATTATTTATTAAGTCTTTATAAAATGATAAAACTTATAATAATCATATCTGATTATTTAAAAATCACAAAAATACATATAGTGTACCAAAATGATCACATAAATAATATCTACTTATTAAGATTACAATCTTTCATTTTTTAGGTAAATAAAAGTTAATATTCTAAGAACTTGAATTTAATCCTATTCCTTTAATTATTATTTCATAAAAGAGTAACTAAAATTTGTTAATATTTCTAAAATTATCCAATTGAGTTCTTATAATAGTATTTTCCTTAAATATTGATAATATGAACTCAAAATAAGTCAACACATTTTAACTACAATTTTGTTGAATTATCATACACCACCAGTTCTTAGGAGGCCACCTGGGAGGCCTCAGAAGCAATGAATCGAAGCCTTCACTGAAAAAGGTTTGAGACTAGGAGCAAGGAAAGGGAAATTAAAACAATGTTGAGGGTTGGGACATATCAAGAGATTATGTAAAAAACCCAGTTCCATGTGATTTTGAAGATGTTGACCTTGTCGTTCACATGATGGAGGCACAAGATGAGACTTATTAGTTGGAACTGGAGGAAGCGCAGCGAGATAACATAGAGGAAGTGCAACATGTGAAGGAAAATGGTGATGCGGAGGAGGAGGGAAACATGATGTGCATGTGGAGGAAAACGTGTGTAAGTAGCAAGTTGATGAGGACGTGGAGGTGTCGGCGGGGATAGGGGCAAAAAAACAAAAGGGTAAGCGGGAGCAGAAGGGGAAGGGAAACAATAATATTGAGTTGAATTTGAATATGAAGAAGTTGCTAGGGTGATTAAGGATGTTCTTGAGGATCTTTCGGCCAACTGTAGGAGAAATAATAAATCCCTGCCAATTTCATCTTTGTACAATTCTTCGGATGAAAGGTAAGCTTGAAACTTGTTTTACTTGGCATTTTGATCATTTATGTTTTAGTCCTTATCAACTATTGTTTAATGCAGCGGGAGCTTGAACATTAATAAGAGGAGCAGAGAGAAGCGGGCACAGTAACATCGTTTCTTGAATTTTCATTAAAATTGAACTATTCATTTGTAATTTATCTATCTGGTGCTTGTAACGGGTCTGTGATGTGTTGTGTGGACCAGATTCTAGGTCATTAAATATTACATTAATTTTCAAACCGTGGCCTTGATTATCCATAAACAATAATTGTTGGTTTTTACCAGTACAATGACCAAATTATGGCCATGCCATGGATAGGTGAGGTTCACCTCCCTTGGATTCTCGTCTCAAAAACACGCGTGTCTCCTTCTCCTTTGGCGCACTCCAAAATTATGACTATGCCATCAAGTTCTAAGAGCAGAGACGGCGTACCATCCCACCAGTCTCGCCTTGTCTTTGTCAGCGACATATGATCCTCGCATCGGCTACATCAGGGGCATTCATTCTCTTCTCGGTTCCGCTCATCTGCCAAGTTTAATCACGAACAATGGCAACTTCATCCACATGGTCCTCCTGGAGCTACCATGATGGTTGCGGTGGTGCCGCCGGATTATCCGGAGGTGGCCGTGGCCGAGCGGTCGGTGGTGGAATTGGTGCCGGTGGCTAACACACTTACAACTTTGCCATTCTATCTGAACAGGCCATTAAGCTACGTACATAGATTAAGTTTATGCTCAAGTGACCCTAATCTACTATGCCGCTCTCATTGTCTTTGTCGTGCATGACGTCCTCCATGTCGCCGTCCGCCTCTTTTGAGTCGAAATTGATGAGGACGAGCCTAGCGATGTTCCTCCTCGAGTTCTTCATGGTGTGCCGCATCAATAACGGTGGAGGGCCTATGCCCAGGCACTGCCCTAAAGCGCTGCCTTACTTCGTCGGGATTGCACGGATCCGGTGGATCTCTCGATGGTGAGCTCTGCATAGCCAAATTAACGCCTCCTGCTCCTTCTTGAACTTCCTTGGAAAGTGCACGGTCGTGCATGAGTATCAGTCCATTGCCCTCTTCTGCTCTAGAAGCTGGTGGCGGTGATCCTCGATCTGCCTCGATAGCGTGTTGCCGCACAAGAGCAGCACCACGGGCACACCAGCGCAGATGAGCTCATAGCCGTCCGGTAGCCTCGCTAGCAGCGGTGAGAGTATGTCATAGTGGGCGAACATCTGTCCTCGTACAAGCTGATACTAGGCCTTGATACGTCGAAACGTATCTATAATTTTTGATGCTCCATGCCTGTTTAGTATCTACTTTGCTTTGCTTGTCTACACTTTGAGGTGCTTCTTTACATGTTTTCTGGTACTAACCTATTAACAAGTTGCCATAGTGCCAGTTGCTTGTTTTCTGCTATTTTTGGTTCCAGAAAAGCTAGTAAAAAATATACTCGGAATTGGACGGGACAAATGTCAAAGTCAATTACTTTCCGTGGGAAACAAGAAGTCCAGAGGGGAGACGGAGAAGCGGGCCAGGGCGGCCAAACCCCCCTAGGCGCGGCCAGGGGTGGGCCCATGCCTAGGTAGTTTTTGACCCCCTGGTCGCCTCCTCGGCCGCCCCATTCGCCTATAAGAAGCCCCCGATGCAGAAACCCTAAGCACCCGATCAAATCTCCACGAAACTGTCTATAGCCGCTGCCACCATTGTCCCTAGATCGGGGGGATCTGAAGTTCTTCCCGGCACCCTGCCGGAGGGGAGATTATCCCGGAGGCCTTCTCTCCGGTATGATGCGTGAGTAGTTCCACCTTGGACTATGGGTCCATGGAGTAGCTAGATGGTTGTATCTCCTCCCTATGCTTTCATGTATAGATCTTGTGTGCTCCGTTCATGATTAAGATCTAATCTATTTGTAATCATGCATGTTGTGTTTGCAGGGATCCGATGGATATTGAGATTATTATGTTGGTTTGATTAATGGTTTTATCTTTATGATTCTATCATGTCTGTGTTGTTTGTGATCTTGCATTCTCTCCGTTGTTAGTAGCTATCTTGGCCAAGTAGTTGCTAGTGACTCCAAGAGGGGGTATTTATGCTCGATAGTGGGTTCATGCCTCTAGTTTCCAATGGAAGTGACAATAATCTCTTCGGTTGTAGATGTGTTGTTGCTACTAGGGAGAAAACAACGGTCTCTTGTTCATGGAGGTGGACTTCTAGTCATAGATGCAGTTGGATGGCGGTCTATGTATCTTGTTGTGTTTCCCAATCGAATCTCATAGGATCTTTCTGACTAGTAATTGCATTGTTATGCCTTGCTCAATTCTTGTCAATTGCCCTGCTGTAATTTGTTTACCCTTCATGCCATGTTGTTTATCTAAGGAGAGCACCTCTAGTGAACTATGGACCCCGGTCAAATCTTTACCATTGATAGATCTTTCATTGTTACTTGTTTACTTGCTGCAAACCATAACCTCCACACCATACGTTTAATCCTTTGTTACAGCAATGTCGGGGGGATAACCCCCGGTAGGGTCACGAGAGGTGAAACATAGCGCAGCTTGGCCAGCTCCGAGTAAAGAAAGAACCAGGCCAGGAACCGAGGAACCGAGTCTACAGAGGAAGGGCCGAGTCAAGTAGGACGCGTGGCATCTTTCCTAGTAAGGTTCAGGAGGGACCACGGTAAAGCATGGTCAAAAGAGAAGGGCGACGTCAGGTGACACAAAAGGAGTCGGGTGACGCCCAAAGCATACGCTGACGTACAAAGTAATAGCAATGACGCCAAAAGGAACAGGAAACAGCGTACCAGAAGACCGTTAGTTGTCAAGATTTATGGGCTGGGCCATTGGGCTTAGGGCAAGCCCATGACCCGGCCCACATCGTTGGGACCAAGATCTAAACAGTAAACCCTAAAACCCAAAGGGGTATAAGCTAGCTAGCACTGCCTATATAAGGGAGGGCATAGCTGTAGTAGAAGGAGGTTGGACCAAATAGGGAACTAGTGCACTGAACCCTACTTCATACAGCTCAAGGAGCACTTGTAATCTTGGGAGATCAATAAAAACACTAAGTCTGGAGAGTTCTTCTTGTTCTTCGTGCATGGCTTGACCGTGCCCTCCCTCCCCGGTGACCACAAGCATTCATCCGGCCCCCAACTTAAGCCTACCCATGGCATCTGCCGTGCCACCACCACGACAGTTGGTGCCCACCGTGGGGCGGAAGAAGGTGCTTGATGGAGTCTTCATCCGGACTGGCAACATCGTCGCCAAGACCGGCGAGTGCGTCTACTCCGGCCTCATCCAGAGGTTTGGATCGCTCAACTTCGTCAGCGACAACGTGGGCTGCTTCGGGACAAAGCCGTTCCCTAGGGGCGGTCGCTTCATGAAGTTCGGCGAGCACCAGGTCTACGTCGCAGTGCGCGTGGAGCGCGCATACCCTAAGCGCGTCGTCCTGGAGCCGGATCCGCCAGCGATCCCTGTCGATGGGAAGCTTCACCAACTCGTCTCCATGGAGGTAATGATGACAGCCCCTAACCCTGCGGCTCCGCTGATAGTGCCAGTAGTAAATGAGAATGTTGAGGGAGGAAATCATGAGGAAACGCCAAGGGCTGCAAGAACAGCAAAGGCACCACTAGAAAAACCAGAGAACATAGCTAGGAGTAAGAGGTCTAAGGAGCTGCAGGAAGCGATAGACAAGTTGGCAGAGCCAGTGGCACAGGCGACTGACCCGGCACGTGTGCAAGACGAGTTGGAGGAGGCCAGGATAAAAGTTTTGGAGAAAGCAAAGGAATTAGCACAGTTACAGCAGGATGTGGATATCACCATCCGGGAGATTAACTCGGCACATCGAGCCAAGGGCACAAAGACCCGGCTTGATGCAACGAGGTTGAGAGGAAGGAACCTCAACGAAGAGCTAGCAGATGCAACGTCAAAAATAACGCCAGAAAATAGCAAGGAAACAGCTATGCGGCCGACATATAACACAACAGTAGCTAATCTTCGAGCAGCAGAAGCAGCAATGGCAGAATTACCCCATTTGGAGGGAGAAGCAAAGAAAAGGCAACAAGAACGAGTCAATGAACTAGTAAGAGCAGCTAGCATGCTGAATGAAGCATATTACAGAGCGAATCCAGGTATAGCAGGAAGGTCGCAGCTGGTTCACTCGGCGACTCCTGTCCCGGCGAGATCGGCTAGGCACACGGCATCCTCACCCGGAGCGGCGCCTAGGCCGAGAAAAGAGAAGAGTGTGGATTCTGGAAGAAACAAGCAGATGCTCGCCTATGATCTGGCAGTGGTTCAAGGAAACCCGCTACATGCGCAGGGGGCGAGAAGGAATAATGCCCAAGGAAATGAAAACCAGGAGAATGCAGGCCGAGAAAGGAAAGCAGGGAAGAGAAATGACAACGGAGGACAAATTTTTGCGCCTGAAGCTAGGCGTGGAACTCACTCGGCAGGAGGAGGAAATCCAGCTCCGAATAACGCACCAGCTCAACCTGAAAGAAGACAGCAAAGCGCGGGAAAGGCAGCTCAATAGCCTGCTGACCCGAACGCAAATAAGTATAATGATGGTTACTCGGCTATGGTAAATGACGGATATGAACTGCCGGATCACGCATATCAAGCAATGGGAGCAAGACTCAAAGGCAGGAACCTTCAGCCGGATGATGCAAGGCTGAAGCTTGACCAAATAAAAATGGCAGAGATAATCGAATCACAAGGTCCGCAGGGTCCACCATGCTTTGGCCCAAGGATCATGAAGGAGCCACCGGTGCCAAATTTCCAGCTGGCTAGAGGGACAAAAACGTATGATGGAAGTACTAAGCCAGAGGACTGGCTCATAGATTATGGAACTGATGTGAAGATCGCGCAGGGAAATTTGAGATGGGCAGTACGTTATGTACCGCAGATGCTGGAAGGACCAGCTCAGGTATGGTTGAATAATTTGCCACCCAGAAGCATTAACAACTGGATCGATTTTCGCGACGCTTTTGTGAGCAATTTCACGAGCACTTACAAGAGGCCAAATCGCCCACAGCAACTGGCAATGTGCAAGGAAAGACCGAATGAGACGGACAGGGAGTTCCTCACAAGGTGGTGTACAATGTGCAACTCTTGTGAAGGGGTCATCGAGTCACAGGCAATCGCTTGGTTTGCACAAGGATGCAGACATGGAAGTGTGCTATGGCAAAGGCTACAGAGAGATATGCCGGCAAGTCTAGCAGCAACGATAAGAATCGCTGATTCGTATGCGTTAGGAGATCCGACTCAGTCGCTTCTTATGTCGGCAGACGGGATGACTGGGACTCAGATCTATGACGCTGTCGGGTCACAAAGGCGCCAGGAAAGGTCCGAATACAGAAGCAAGAGAAGAGACGAAAGACCAGATTACAGATATGGTTCGACTCAGGTCGCGGCCATGGGTCAAGATCATCCGGATGCTGGAAGTAGTCAGTGTCAAAGGACTAGTGGACAACAAAGTGGGTGCAAAAGAATGATGGCAAAATTCCATACGATCAGAGGAAGAAATATCAGGACCGATAGAAATATACCCATGAGATAATGCTAGACCAGCCGTGTAAGTTTCACACGCCTAGTCTGAGTAAACCGGCCAATCACACAACAATGCAATGCACTTGGTTTTAGAAAGGAGATAGAGTGGATTCGCCGAATAAGCAGCTTCCACCACCTCCCCCTCCACCACTTACAGGAGGAAATGCTCAGACAGTGGGAGCAGATAAAAGATACGAAAACAGGAAGCCGAGGTATCAGAATCAAGAAAGAAGAGAAACTGTGCACCAGGTACACAATCCAAGAGGTGACAACGCTCATGTCGGTCACGGAACTATAAATGAGTACAGAGAACATCACCAGAGCTATGTTGTCTTTTTCATAGAGCCAAATGACAAAAAGAGCCAGCAGCGACTAATGATGGAAGTGAATGCCACGATGCCGGCAATTCCCAAATACATGCATTGGTCTGAGCAAGAAATAACTTGGAGTATAAAAGATCACCCCAAGATCATGACAACCCCAGGAGGACAATCTCTAGTTTAGGATCCAACATTCATGGTCACAGATATCAACGTCAAGTTTTCAAAAGTGTTGATTGATGGTGGCAGCAGCATCAACATCATGTAAAAGGATACAATGTTCAAGTTAGGCATTACCACGAACATGCTGGAGCTGACTAAGACCACTTTCCATGATATTGGGCCGGGATTGTCCTGTGAGCCAATTGGCAAGATCTGGGTCGACGTCTTATTCGGAAACAGAGAGAACTATCGCACTAAGGCCATAGAGTTTGAGGTAGTGGATTTGGTCAGCTCATATCACGCTTTACTCGGCAGGTCGGCTATGGCAAGATTCATGGCTACTGCTCACATTGCCTACTTAAAGATGAAGCTGCCAGGCCCATGTGGGGTGATTACAGTTCAAGGGGACTACAAAAGATCTATTGCTTGTGCCTCAGCCGGATCTTCACTGGCCGAGTCACTCGTCATAGCACAAGAAAAGGTCAAATGTTGTAAGTGGCAGCATTGGCCAAAGCAGCACAAATGTCCATGCCGGCACTCACCAACCCGCATGCCAATGTGTCATTTCAAGCTACCAAAGAAACCAAGAAGGTACAGGTAGATGAGACTTTCCCAGAGCGCACAGTTACCATTGGGGCTGGCCTCACAGACAAATAGAAAAGCGATCTCACCAGCTTCCTCCGTGAGAATCGGGATATCTTTGCATGGTCCACTCAAGATCTGCAAGGAGTTCCGAGGGAGCTGGCTGAGCACTCTCTTCATGTAAGGCCAGATGCCAAGCCGGTGAAGAAACCCCTCCGCCGCTTCGCCGAAGATAGGAGGAAAGTGATAGCTGCCGAGATTTCCAGACTTTTAGTTGTTGGATTCATCATGGAAGTACTGCACCCAGATTGGTTGTCAAATCCAGTCTTGGTCTAGAAGAAAAAAGATGACCTGAACGTGGCAGTGGTATGGCTTATGTGTATTGATTACACGACCTCAATAAGGCATGTCCAAAAGATCCATTTCCCCTGCCACGGATCGATCAAGTCATAGATTCTACTGTTGGGTGTGAGTTGTTGTTGTTTGTGGATGCGTATTCAGGATTCCATCAGATACCACTGAATCCGGATGATCAAATAAAGACAGCTTTTATCACCCCGTACGGGGCTTATTGCTATCGTACCATGCCATTCGGATTGAGAAATGCAGGCGCAACATATCAAAGATGCATGAAAAAATGCTTGCAAGATCAATTGGACAAAAACGTCCAAGTATATGTCGATGACGTGGTAATAAAAACTAAACAAAGTCATACTCTAATTGAGGACTTGCGTCAAACATTCGCAAACTTGAGAAGATTCTGGATGAAGCTTAACCCGGAAAAATGTACATTTGGTGTCCCGGCTGGCAAGTTACTCGGATTCCTTGTATCCAGCCGAGGAATTGAAGCCAACCTGACAAAGATCAGGGCCATCGAAATAATGTAATTGCCAAAAACCCTCAACGATGTCCAGAAGTTTACTGGATGTCTGGCCTCGTTGAGCAGGTTTGTTAGTCGGCTAGGTGAAAAAGCCCTACCACTATATCAACTGATGAAGATATCAGACAAATTCACGTGGACACGGCAAGCTGATAGCGCTTTCCATGAATTAAATAAAATGTTGGCAACAACACCAATATTAGCATCACCACTATCCAAAGAGCCAATGTTGCTCTATGTCGCCGCAACCAACGGAGTTGTAAGTGCAGTAATAGTGGTTGAACGTGAAGAAGGGGGAAAATCAGTCGAAAGACCGGTGTATTACTTGAGCGAAGTGCTCTCTGTCTCGAAACAGAATTACCCGCATTATCAAAAGATGACATATGGGGTATATATGGCAGCAAAGAAGCTAAAACATTATTTTCAAGAACACCCAATCCAGGTAATATGCGAGGAACCTATCTCGAATATATTGGGCAGCAAAGATGTCAGCGGCCGAGTCGCAAAATGGGCCATAGAACTGGCACCATATACTCCACAATATGATAGAAGAGATGCAATAAAGTCTCAAGCTGTTGCAGATTTCTTTGTAGACTGGATGGAAATGCAGTATGAACCACCACTGCCAGATCTGAACTACTGGAAAATGCATTTTGACGGGTCCAAGACGAAAATGGGTCCAGGCGCCAGGATAGTGCTCATATCTCCAAAGAAAGATCAACTGAGGTACATGTTACAGATTCATTTTGCTGCTTCCAACAACGTTGCCAAGTATGAAGCACTTATCCACGGCATCGAAGTGGCCAAGGAAATTGGTATCAAAAGGATCATGTGCTTTGGCGATTCGGATTTGGTGATTTAGCAAGTGTCTGGACATTAGGATGCGCTGGACGCAAACATGGCATTATATCATTTCCATGTGCAACAAATTTCGGGATATTTCGACGGATGTGAATTCCATCATGTTCCTAGAGCAGAAAATGAGGCAGCAGATGTACTATCCAAACTAGGATCATCTCGGCAAGCAATACCACCAGCGGTAGCGCTGGAGTACCTCAGGAAACCATCGATCAAGCCGTCACCAGAATCTGACTCGATCAGGGTTACCCCGGCGATTCAGGAGTCAGACGTGGTACCAATGGATATCAACTCAGGGCTAGGTTCGAGTCACTTGGGGACTGATCCGCTCAATTCAGGCGCCGCCGAATCACACTCGAGGACTTCTCAGGTCATGTCGACACAGCATATCTCGGCGGAGCCAATGGACATTGATGTTGAAGCAGACCCGGAACCACTGATACCAACATGGGCACAGCCAATATTCAACTACTTAAAAGGTGGGACCTTGTCGAGTGATGAAACATTGGCAAGGCAAACAGCACGAAGAGCAAAAGCGTACACCGTAATCAATAGGGAATTATACAAGTGAAGTGTGACGAGCGTGCTGCAGCGCTGTATCAGTCCAGACAAAGGCCAAGGGATCTTATTGGATATTCATCAAGGAGAATGTGGGCACCATGCGTCATCAAGAGCGTTGGTGGCCAAGGCATTCCGACATGGATTCTATTGGCCAAGCGCATTGGCACAAGCGCAACAGATAGTCGGAAGATGTAGTGTTTGTCAACACTATGCATCCAAGTCACATTTACTAGCGTCTGAATTAAAGACTATACCAATCAGTTGGCCTTTTGCAGTATGGTGCCTAGATATGGTAGGACCATTCAAACCATCAAGGGGAGGCATGACTCATATTTTGGTCATGATTGATAAATTCACCAAGTGGATAGAAGTGAAACCAATCAAAAAGCTGGACGGTAAAATGGCTATCACATTCTTAAACAATATAATCCTCAGATATGGTTACCCACACAGTGTAATCACTGATAATGGCACGAACTTCGCCAAAGGATCTTTTGCTCGTTTCTACATGAAACACAGAATAAGACTCGATGTCGCATCAGTCGCCCATCCAGAATCAAATGGACAAGTTGAACGGGATAATGGCTTAGTTCTTTTAGGGATAAAACCCCGCTTAATGGAACCACTCCAGAGATCACCTGGTTGTTGGATAGAGGAACTACCCTCAGTGCTATGGAGTCTAAGAACAACTCCGAACCGGTCAACTGGTTATACGCCATTTTCCTCGTGTATGGGGCAGAAGCAGTTTTTCCTGCCGACATAGAATATGACTCGCCAAGAATAAGGCAATACTCGGAAGCCGAGGTAAAATAGGCTCAAGAAGATGGAGTAGACTTACTCGAAGAAGCAAGGGAATTGGCATTATCCAGATCTGCTATATATCAACAGAATCTCCAACGCTACCATAGCCGGAAAGTGCAACCTCGTGTTTTTCAAGAAGGGGATATGGTGCTGAGGCTGGTGCAGCGCACAGCAGGAATGCATAAATTATCACCCCCATGGGAAGGTCCATTCATTGTGATCAAAGCCTTGCACAATGATTCCTATTATCTCATAGATGCTCGTGAAGCGCAAAAGAACAAGGCGGACAGGTCAGGAGATGAGACCAAAAGGCCATGGAATGTGGCACTACTTCGTCCCTTCTATACTTAGGAGAAGCAATGCATGTATCACTCGAACTCTCATATGTCGGATGTGTGTGTCGGCTATGTGCTGATAATAAAATGGTATGATTCGAAAAACTGACTCGGGGACTACCCCTTAAGTTTTCCCTCTCAATTATTTTATGTCGGCTGGCGTGACATCCGAAATTTATCTCGGAACAAGTAGTGTTTACTCGGAAGAAATCAACTCTTCGAATATGATGTTGTCCGAAAACACGGCTTCATGGCAAGCAAGAGAAAAGGATGTATGATGGGTAAACACGAATGTCGGATAATTACATAGGAGAAACGCGATCCGGCTTTAGATTTTTGCCTAACTCTCTGCAGGTCACGTTATACTACGTGTCGAGTAATCTCGTCCATGTGATCCAAGTTCCATACCCGCTAACTATATCCTTAGTACTTTGAGACTCTAATGTCGAACACCGAAAAAGGTAGATAGGGTCCAAAGTCAAGGAAAGGTGACACAGCAAAATGAAGCTCGGGGACTTGCCCTTGAATGATTCACACTTAGAACATAACGCAAATATATAAAGCCTATCAAAAGGCGCATAATCAAACTTAAAGTGCATTGTGTGTTACATCTGTACCCGGCATACCGGGGATCTAATCAAAGTTCGAGTATGTGTTAGCCTAAGAAGTAGAAGGACTCGGAGGAGCACCCGTGGAGCCAGGAGCATCGCTTGGAGCATCGGCCGAGTCAGGACCATTTGACTCGGTTGCTTCGCTGTCGCTGCCCTCTTCATTAGCAACTTCGATGAGTGGATCGCCAAGGTCGAGGAAGCTGGGCCCGTCGCACCAAGAGTGCTCCATGGTATACTCGATCATGGCGTAAGCTCGCTCCTGGCATTTCTTGATCAGCTCTGGATCATTCAGCCATTTGCCATCCCCCCTTATGCGAGCAAGAACATCAAGGTTGATGTCCTCGTACCATGAAGGCACGAAGGAGAGAGCTTTGTCTGCTGCAGCTCGACCGGTCGACTCGCGCCATTGATCCAACCGGTCCTCAGTAAGGCGCAACCTCTTAGCAAGGGGCTCGATGAGATCAGGTGTGTCTTCATCCGTCCAGAGCATGCGAAACGCATGAATAGCCGACTTGAGCAGATCCACACCGCAATACTTGAGGGTCCTGACCTGTTCCTACACCACTTCGAGAAGCTCGTCCATGGACACCTCTCCGTCGACCGGAGCACCAGATTCGGCACTCACTTTCTTCATGGCAAACATATTGGCCTCAGGAAAATTCTCTGCAAGCAAAAGGAGAAAGTTAGCAAAATAACAAAAGTAAATGGAAGAAGTTCAGAGCGACCTATACAGTGCAAAAAGAGTAAGAACTCACTACCGAGAAAGAAGTTGATAGTGGTGAGCTTGCTATGCCAAGTTTTAGCCTTGGCTTGGAGGGCATCAAAGTTCAGATTTGCCGACTCAACCGATGCCTCGGCCTCGTCGAGCAGCCTCTTGGTCTTCTCGGCGCTGGCGGACTGCTGATCATTCTTCTCGACAAGCTCCTCTCTCAGCCCCTTCACCTCGGCCAAGTGCTTCAGCTCCGTCTTGGCCATCAGCTTCTTCAGCCGAGTCACCTCATCTCGCTCCTTCTGGAGCTTGGTTTGGTTCTTCTCTGCTTATTCGGAACAAATTACTTGTCAGCACCAACAAAAACCTTCAGCTATCAAATTGGTGAGGCAAAAAAACTTACTCTCGGCCTTGCTGATATGCGAGTGAAGAGCATCGATGGCGGACTGAGCAGAGGCTACGAAAGAAGAGCGAGAAAAATTGAGAAAATGAACCAAAGAAAATTACACCGAATAGAGAAAGGACGACTAAGGTTGTTACCTTGGCCTTGGGTATCAGTCTGCAGCTTTTCATACGCAAGTTCAAGCTTGCGATGCGCCAGAATGAGAGCTTGGTGCACCTTGGTGTGCTCGTTATGCGTGAGCTGATCAAAGAAGACAAACAGTAAGGAAGGGTCAAGTCAAGCAGCCTGCTGAATAAAAAAGATTAAGAGCTTATAGCCGAGTAAGTTCCTTACTCAACAGTAACCTCGAGGGCTAGGAATCGAAGCTCTAACATATGATTTTGGCATAAGGAAATCAAAAATCTTAAGAGCTTATAGCCAAGTAAGTTCCTTACTCAACAGTAACCTCAAGGGCTAGGGATCGAAGCTCTAACATATGAGTTTGGCATAAGTAAATCAAAAGCTTAAGAGCTTACAGCCGAGTAAGTTCCTTACTCGACAATAACCTCGAGGGCTAGGGATTGAAGCTCTAACATATGAGTTTGGCATAAGTAAATGAAAAGCTTAAGAGCTTATAGCCGAGTAAGTTCCTTACTCAACAGTAACCTCGAGGGCTAGGGATCGAAGCTCTAACATGCAAGCTTGTTGTGAAAAATTTAAAGACTAAGTGATTATTAAGAGCTTACGGCCGCGTAAGCTCCTTACTCAGTAGTAACCTCGAGGACTAGGTGATATGTATAAAGGGAATACTCAACAATACAAAAGAGTAAGAAGTTACTTTACCTCGTTCACTTTATCGGCGCGGGCCATCAAGGAAATGGCCTGCTGGGTCATATTAGAGACGGCCTTAGGGCCCAGCTTAAGTTTCTTGCCAGTGCGGGTGCTGACCTCCTGCTCGCCAGCTGCATTCCATGCCACAGCATAAGGCTCAGCCGAACTAAGGCTCTTGCCACTGAGCGTCCGAGTGAGAACTTGACCCGTTTTCAGGGTGGTTCCCACATTGGCGCGGGTCGCTGGAGCACTTGTATGGAGGGTAGCAGCCATGGATCCATCACCTGACCTGGCAGCCACGGATTCGCCCCCCTTTCCCGTTGAAGCGACCATTGTCGCCAACATTAGAGGTCGGATCTGAGGAGCAGAACCCGGAGCACAGACCAGCATTGTCTGCTTGGAGGTGGATATGCCGGCTAAAGGGCGAACAGAGCCAGAGGCCTTGGGCTAGGTCTGGCCCTTTGACAGAATTGGAAGAGCGAGCAGGGTGATTTGGAAAGTAGGTGGAGCCGGCTGACTGGGCTCAGCAGTTCTGCTGGCTCCAAGATCAGGAAGTTGTTCATTCACACCAGCCTGAGGGCCGATGCCAGAGGAACTGGTGGTGGAAGGTTTCTCGGTGCCAGAGCCACTGGCACCAAGATCAGAAAATTGTTTCTGGCCAGCACCAGGGACGCTAGCCGAATGACCCACCAGGTCTGACTGACACTGAGAGGCATGAGCCTCAACAGTGGGAGCCTCGACGCGGACGGGATCCGGCACCGTCGAATCAGCTGGAGTAGGCGCAGGCCTTAGAGGCGAGGCGATGCTAGAAGCAGCCTGGTTCACCGACAAAGGTGCGGCACTGAAAACAACGAGACATATATAAGAGAACATCAGTGACAAAAAAGAAAAGAACGAAGAAAGCAGAGTACAAAAACTTACCCGGTGATAACCGGGTCACGGACGACTCGGCGTGTGACTAGGCGCCCAGCGGCTTGGCGAGTCTCAGCCAGGCTGGCAACAGCAGAGGCACCAGGAGCTGCCGGAGTGGGCTTGCTCTTCTTGGCCGACTCAGTGCTGGAGGAGGCTCCGCGTCGCTTCGGCTTGGCGACGGGGATCTTGCCGACTCTGCCCATGGCGAGAGGAGGAGTGACATGTACCTTCCAGCTGCATAAGTAAATAACAGGCTTACTCGGATAAGTTGGGAAATTGAGGTCGCAAGGAATGTACCTCCAAAACCGTATAATCATCATCCTCATCATCATCAGACCAATCTTGTAAGGGATTGTGAGATTGACTCTTACCCGAAGCTGAAGCAGCCGCAGCGTGCGGGATAGGCATGAAGCACTCTAGGTCATACTCGACTTCATCAGAGTCAGAGCGATCCCCAATATAACCGCAGGGAGGGACAGTACTGTCATCAACCTGGTGAAGAAGATTCTACGAAAGACAATCAGAATGAGTAACAAAAAAGAAAACTAGACAGGGAGTGGCAAAAGAGCTAAAGCCTACTCGGCAAGAAAAACGACTTGGAAAACTTACCCAGGGGACAGGCCTGACCCGGCTAAACGAAGGGCAACTCCAAGCCCAATCATCCACCAAGTTCAATTTAAAGATTGAGCTTACTCGGCGGGCAATGGATTCATGGGTGAGCTCCTTAGTGGAATTCCGAGTGGGATCATGGGAGCCACTCATGAAGCACATATTGTGGCTCCTCGCTTGGATGGGGCTTACCCGGCGTGAAATGGAGGCGCACATGAGGTCGGTGTCAGAAAGATGAAAGTTTTCATCCGGCGATAGCAACCTTTCCAGGATTGCGTTTGCCTCGTTCACCGCAGCGTCTTGGTTGCGTGGGTCAAGCTGCCAGAACTTCTTGTCCGGGACCTCGTCCGAGAAAGGGGGAGCCGGATTTTGTCGGTGGACCCACTGTTTTTGACATAGAAAAAAGTCCTATGCCACTTTTTGCAAGAATCAAGCCTAGCAACCCGAGGAAAGATGGAGTCTCTCCTGGGTGTGATACTAGCAGCACCGCATCGAGTCGGCTTCTTCTCGGCTCGAGGGGCACCAGGTTGGGGAACAACCTGGACTCTAAATCTAAAGTACTTGGCCCACAGAAGAACTGTAGGCCAAATTACGAGGTAAGCCTCGCAAGCAGTAATGAAGCAAGAAAGGGAGCCAGTGGCATTAGCAGGGAGATGATGGGTTTGCAGATGGAAGGTGGAGAGAAACAAGGAGAAGAAGGAGCTCACTGGAAGAGCGAAACCACGCTCAAAGTGAGAAAGGAAAACCACCCGCTCATTAGCATCGGGTTTAGGAGAGATGTCACCGACGGGGAGGCGGCAATCCACTTGTAGTGGAATGCGCCTGGTGGACCGGAGCCATTCTACCTCCTCGGAGGAGACCTTCGAGCCTTCCCAGCCGCCGCGCTCGCCGGCGGGAACCTCCTGCTCCTCCGCACCATCAGCGTCATTGCGAGCATCCATCACCCTCGCAGACTCAGTCTCCTCCGCCGTCGGGAGTGGCTTGGAAGAGCACGAAACCATGGTGGAATGGAAAGAGAAGAGGAAAATTGCAAGACAAGGACAAGAAGAAGAGGAAACCGCAAAGGGGCGTTTTGATCTTGCAGGCGCAAGGAAGAAGAAGAAGCAGGGAAAACTAAACGGGCGTGGGGGAAGTGGCAACCCCCAACCCCTACTTAAGGGCAGTTAAAAACCCAGTCGTGGGATCCATCTGCGCCATGCGGCCAGCGTTTGGCCGTGTACCGGGCCGAGTAAGCCAATCAGCAGGTGCCACGTAGCCAGAGATACACGAAAAATCCTGTGCCACGTCATGACTGGAGGCACAAGGGGCGCAGGCCGATGGGAATGCCACAGTGACAGGGAATAACTGTGCAGCCGTCACTGTGCCGCCAGACCTTGGAACAAAATTTGAGACAAGTATCATGATTACCAGCTGTACGTGACTGAAGCATGCCAAAAATGACTCGGAATTGGTCAAAGTGACTCGGCTCGAGGCAAAAATGATCCAAGAAGTCAAAGAGTGGATCCGAAAACTGTCAGACAGACCCGGCAAGGTGCAAGATTGCGACAGATGAAAACAAAAACTAAGTTCCAATCACGTAAAAGGAACCAGGAGATGCCTAACAGCTTGAACTGCTAGACCTCACCAGCTTCGGGGACTAATGTCGGGGGGATAACCCCCGGTAGGGTCACGAGAGGTGAAACATAGTGCAGCTTGGCCAGCTCCGAGTAAAGATAGGACCAGGCCAAGAACCGACGAGCCGAGTCTACAGAGGAAGGGCCAAGTCAAGTAGGACGTGTGGCATCTTTCCGAGTAAGGTTTAGGAGGGACCACGGTAAAGCATGGTCAAAATAGAAGGGCGACGCCGGGTGACACAAAAGGAGCCGGGTGACGCCAAAAGCATACGCTGACATACAAAGTAACAGCATGACGCCAAAATGAATAGGAAACATCGTACCAGAAGACCGTTAGCTGTCAAGCTTTATGGACTGGGCCATTGGGCTTAGGGCAAGCCCATGACCTGGCCCACATCGTAGGGACCAAGATCCAAACAGTAAACCCTAGAACCCAAAGGGGTATAAGCTAGATAGCACTTCCTATATAAGGGAGGGCATAGCTATAGTATAAGGAGGTTGGACCAAATAGGGAACTAGTGCACTAAACCCTAGTTCATACAGCTCAAGGAGCACTTGTAATCTCGGGAGATCAATAAAAACACTAAGTCTGGAGAGTTCTTCTTTTTCTTCGTGCATGGCTCGACCATGCACTCCCTCCCCGGTGACCACACACATCCATTCGGCCCCCAACTTAAGCCTACCCATGGCATCTGCCGTGCCACCACCACGACAAGCAAACCGGTAAACTTGACAACCTCACTCATTAGTTGGGGCAAAGTCTTGAGTTTGTGTTGTGCGGGTCTCTGTGTTGCTAGCAACACCTGTGTGATGTTTCCTTCCTCCTTGTGGTTCGATAACCTCGGTCTCTACTGAGGGAAGACTTACTGCTTTGCTCATCACACCTTGCTCTTGGGGTTACCAACGAAGTCCTATTTGACAGGCAATAGGCCTCTTCATGGCGAGGCGCCGTGACTTTAGGTAGAATTCGACGCATCTGCTGACGCGAGTTGCAGGGAACGAACGGGGGTCTGCGCTTCATCCACGTGGTGATGGAAATATGCCCTAGAGGAAATAGTAAATTGTATTATTCTATATTTCCTATTCATGATTAAGTTTATTATTCTGTGCTATAATTGTATTAGTTACGGATATTGAGTATTTGGAGGAAAACCCTAATACATGTACAGGCACTGTCATGACCTGGGATCAGGGCTAGACAAATACCAGATCCTCATCCGATATAAGCCTAACATAAATTCCGAAGTGCGCCGGGAGAGATCGGTAACATTACAGAACATACAAACCATACATTAATAAGGTAAACTCTTAAGAGAGTTACAAACTAATCATACAAGCCAGGGGTCATGGATCCATCATTACATCAAACAACGGAAGCAAACAAGTTGTTCTAAACAATAAACTTAGCAAAGGGCCTAAGAGGCCTTAAACATAAGTAGCGACCCTTCCATAGATCCGAGGCTGCTGCCCGGGAACCCCTACTACTCGTCGACATCGACGTAGAAACCTCCTTCAGTTGGAGTAACTTCATCTGTAGAAAACATCAACGAAGCAAGGTTGAGTACAGGGTGTACTCCGCAAGACTTATGGCTAGTGGAGTTATTTTGCATAAAGCCATCTTTTGTTTTCAAAACAAGAGAGAGAGAGAGAGAAGAAACTCGTCTAATCAGATCATTTTCAAAGGGGCTAAGAAGTCATATTTGATATCCACCAGGAACCATCATCGACTGAACGTCTCTTCCCGGACTAACCCCTCAAACAACCCCGAGGAAGTATTCTGGATCTCACTTTAGTTGGCAAGTTTTATCATTCGGTTATAGTTCTCTATGACCACAGAATTCGTTCCCAAGTCGTCCATAACCGTGGACACGGCTTTTCGAAAAGATTATAACCCTGTAGGGGTGCACAACTTTACCCACACATACCAACCGATTCTTAATGCCAAATTATTAGCCCTCTTCCTTGGAAGGCCGACAGAGAGTGGTTGACCACAACCTTTACCTTGCTTTTGCCGAGACCATGAGTCACGCACTAGGTATATGCCGCCGTAACGGGTCAAGTCCCGAAGCCGGTCCCTAATGATGTGCGTAGAGTTCAAGATTACGGATGCCGGGCATCTCTTGTTCCCGGCCATGCTTACCTACCTGTTATGAATGCACCTCCTTCACCTCCATTCAAGAACAACCAAGATGCGTATGTAGAATGGAAAGCCCGAACTATGTGACTCATGGAATCTACTAGGCAAGTTAGTTGGTCGATGGGGTTTCTTAGGACCGGTGTGGTTGTACGCTCGTCTTGGTTCAAGAGGCGAGAACATCAGGTCCTAAGGGTGGCAAGTATGGGACTACAAAAACCACAACCCATGTGGCCTCCCATACAAGCCTTAGCATGTTTATTATCCATCTCTAATCACATAACCACATCCTACCATACTACATTCATTCGCAACTCCAGTGTATCATCTGAACGATCAGCATCGAACCACTAAGCATGGATAAGCTTGACGGAACTGTGGCACTAGCAACGCTCATAAGCCAAACCATAGTTATGCTAGGAGCAGTGGATCAGGTAATATAGTTCACAGAGGGAAACATGCATCAGATAGGATTACTATATCTACTGATGAAAGACTATTGAACCGAATGCATATGGCGATAATGAAATACTTTGTAAACATAGGATTCATATGTATGAGTGGGGCTTCACTTGCCTTGTCCGTTGTTGGACTGGTAATGCTCTTCGGTAGTCAATGCGCAGAAGTCCATAGAGAAAGCTAGAGCAATGGAAGCCGAGTACAGGACTCTACTGCAGCAGCAGAAGGCTAAGAAGGCTCCAGCTCGCGTCATCAACGATCCTGGTGTAAGGCGCAACCTAGGATGGGCTCCCTCGAAGCCGGCACAGGCCAAGCCATACATTGATAGTGAAGGCAAGCAGGTGATGCCCACCCCACTCCGTAACCTCGCCGTCGCCAAGACCCTTCTGGGGCAGGATAGATCGCGTGAGGCAGTAGAACAGGTCTATGACCTAGTGGCCAGGGCGGTAAAGCAGCAGGAAAAGACCACCTCTCAGAGGCTTGAGTCTGACCCAGCGCTCTGCCGATCTAGCTAGTACAAACCGCCAATGGACAGATCTCCTCAGGATGTCGGATCACAGATGGGTTCATCAGAACAAAGACGGAGGGATGCGCGCAACAGGAAGGATGTTATCCCCATATCCTCCAACCATGGAGAAAGAGCCCAACCTCACCGCCCATCACCACCGCCCCGATCCCCCCGACGTCAGGAAGACTACAAGGCTCACCATCATACGGATATGCCCCCACCAAAGCAGTGCGGCATCGTCATCCGCGACAACACGGCACAGACCCGTCATGATGAAGAGCGCCACCAAGGACACAAGAGCAGGTCACACTATGATCCTCCGCGTCCGACAAGCAACCGCGACAGTCGTGGGGTGTCGCAAGAGGGTAACAGCAAGAAGGCTAACCCACCGCCACCTCCGCCTCCGTGTCCGCTAAGCAGTCACCATGGCGGAGGAGGCCCGCGTCATTCATGCAGCCCGTCCCCTCTTGCCAAGAAGAAGAAGAACCCGGAGCCATATGATGCATGTTCGCGGATCGATAAGATCCACGAGGCCCGGGAAGGACCATACCTGGGACCACGTTGCTTTGGACCTACAATACGGTCCGCAACTTACCCCAAAGGTTTCCGGATTGACAAGACCATTAAGCCCTATGACGGCACCGCCAAGCCCGCCACATGGTTGCAGGACTACTGCAACGCGGTGGAGATTGCCGGAGGCAACCCCAACGTCGCCGTCAAGTACCTCCCGTTAATGTTGGCGGGCACGGCCCATCAATGGATCGACGACTTACCGGAGAGATCTATCTACAACTGGCTGGACATGCAAGAAGCATTCACCAAGAACTTTAAGGGTACATACAAGCGTCCCTGCACTATGGGCGATCTACAGCGGTGCGTGCAGGAGAAAGACGAGACATCTCGTGCCTACCTCTCCCGCTGGCTGGATATGAAGAATTCCTACGCAGGAGTGCACGGCCAGACCGCCATGGCCGCCTTCATCGATGGGTTGGAAAGGGGCACGTTGCTCCGACATAAGCTGAAGCGCTTGCAGGACAATCATCAGCTTGACTTGAATCAGATGATTCAGTTAGCTAGTGAGTTCGCAGCTGACGACGATGATGCTCCTGGCTCTTTGTCGGCAACGGCCGTTCCAACTCAAGCTCGGAGGAACAGCAGTACAAAGCGGAAAACCGCTCCAGAAGAAAAGCAATCTACCAACATGGTCGCAATGACTTTTGCAAGACGAGGAGAAGGCGGACAACATGGCCGAGGAAGGGGGAGCAGGCCGCGGGCAGCAACGAGGAAGTGAAACCAACTCGGAGCCGCTCCGCGTCCCCCAAACCTACGAAGAGTACCGCGATATGCCGTGCCTCGTACACCTCGACGCCAACGGCAAGGCCACCCATACCAATCGACACTGCAAGTTCGTCAACGACCTCAAGGAAGACCCAGAGTCCGGCTATAAGTGAAGTCGGAAGAATAGACCGTGAGGCAAGGGCAAGGGGAAGAAGAAGGAGGAGGAGTCCAAGGATTCAAGTGACATGGACGAGGACGTTGACCCCAAGCACGCCGCCAAAAGCGACGACAAGGGCAAGAACCCCTTCGCAAAGAAGGCCCCAATCTACCACACTTTCCTTGGCACCCCCACCGTCCGACAACAGAAGACCTCTCTAAGGATCCTGATGGCAACTCTCCCCCCAGTCCCCCAATACATGCGCTGGTCGGAGGTTCCAATAACTTGGGATAGAACGGACCACCCAGACCTTGTGCCCACGGAGAACCAGTACGCCATGGTCATCAACCCATTGATTGACGGCACGGAGTTCACCAAGTGCATGATGGATAGTGGAAGCAGCATCAACATCATGTACCTAGATACACTGCAGAAGATGAACTTGACGGAGTAGAACCTAAGGCGGACCAACACCGTGTTCCATGGCGTAGTTCCTGGTCGGGAAGCTCGGTCCCTTGGGTGCATCACACTTCAGGTAGCCTTTGGCGACATTAATAATTACCGCCAAGCGCGCATGACCTTTGAGGTGGTCCCCTTCAAGAGTGTGTACCACGTCATATTCGGTCGTGACATTTTCCACATGTACATGGCCAAGCAATGTTTCGTCTACAACAAGCTCAAGATACCCGGACCAAACGGTGTCATCACCGTATCCGGAAGCTTTACCAAGGCAAGGGACTGCGAGATCAATGAAGCAGCCGTTGCAGAAGATGTCCTCTACAGCGAAGAATTCAAAGAGATCCAGAGCAAGGTCAATGACTCAGAGATGCCCGCGTCAAAGAAGCAGATCTCCGACTCCGCTCCTGCATTCAAGGCCGCCATCGAGACCAAGCCGGTGGAACTTGTGGTAGGCGATGCCTCCAAGACCGTCGCCATTGGGATGAACATGGATCCCAAATAGGAAAGCGCGCTCGTCGAGTTCCTCCGTGAGAATAGGGACATCTTTGCCTGGCAGCCTGCCGACATGAAAGGTGTACCTAGGGAACTTGCCGAGCACAGCTTAAACATAGATCCAAAATGTAAACCAGTGAAACAACCTCTACGAAGCTTCGGAGATGAGAAGAGACGTGCCATTGGCAAAGAGATAGCTAGGTTACTTAAGGCTGAGTTTATCCGAGAAGTCCTTCACACCCGATGGGTGGCCAATCTTGTACTTGTCCCCAAAAAGGGAACCAATGAATTAAGAATGTGCGTTGATTACACCAGCTTGAACAAAGCATGTCCCAAAGATCCGTTTGCTTTGCCTCGCATTGACCAAGTCATTGACTCGATGGCTGGCTCGGAACTTTTGTGTTTTCTAATGGCAAAGAGATAGCTAGGTTACTTAAGGCTAGATTTATCCGAGAAGACCTTCACACCCGATGGGTGGCCAATCCTGTACTTGTCCCCAAAAAGGGAACCAAAGAATTAAAAATGTGCTTTGATTACACCGGCTTGAACAAGGCTTGCCCCAAAGATCCGTTTGCTTTGCCTCGCATTGACCAGGTCATTGACTCGACGGCTGGCTCCTTTTGTGTTTTCTCGATGCATACTCAGGATACCACCAGATCAAGATGAGGAAGTCGGACCAATTGGCCACTTCATTCACTACCCCTTACGGCACGTTTTGCTATGTCACAATGCCCTTTGGGCTAAAAAAAACGCAGGTGCTACCTACCAGCGGACAATGCAATGTTGCCTTCACGACCAAATTGGTCAGAACGTTCACGCCTATGTGGACGATATCGCGGTGATGTCTAAAAAGTCAAACGACTTAATCTCCAACTTAAAAGAAACCTTTGATAATCTCCGGAAATACAACATGATGCTCAACCCTAAGAAGTGCGTCTTCGGGGTTCCAGCCGGCAAACTGTTGGGCTTCATCATTTCCCAGCGTGGAATCAAGGTCAACCCGGAGAAAATCAAGGCCATCTTAAACATAAATCGTTCGACATGCCTAAAGGACATCGAACGATTAACAGGTTGTGTTGCAGCAGTTATTCGGTTCGTCAGCCGACTTGGAGAGAAGGCTCTGCTGCTGTACAAGCTGCTGAAGAAGGCGGACAAATTCACGTGGACAGACGAGGCAGATGCAGCATTGAAGCAGCTCAAGGAGATTCTTTCCTCAGCGCCCATCCTTGCAGCACCCGAGCCTGGTGAGCCCCTGTTAATTTACATGGCGGCAACCAACCGGGTTATCAGCATCGTCGTCGTGGTAGAGCGGAAGGAACCAGGCTATGAGCACGTAGTTCAACGACCAGTTTACTATGTAAGGGAGGTCTTGACGGAGTCCAATCAGCGTTACCCGCACTACCAAAAGATAGCTTATGGAGTATTCCTCGCTTCGCGGAAGCTGAGGCATTACTTTCAGGAGCACCCAATCACAGTAGTGAGCAAGATTCCACTGTCCGACATTATCAACAACAGCGACGCTACAGGAAGGGTCGCGAAGTGGGGCATTGAACTTGCCGCCTTCGAGATCACCTACAAGAGACGCGACGCTATCAAGTCACAAGCCTTGGCGGATTTTATTGCAGATTGGACGGAGATGCCAGATGCCACTCCGTTGCCAGAACTAGAGTACTGGGTGATGCACTTTGACGGATCAAATCTGCTCAACGGCTCGGGGGCTGGTGTATTGCTACAGTCACCAAAAGGAGACAAGCTACACTACGTTCTGCAGATCCACTTCGAGGCTACAAACAACATGGCGGAGTATGAAGCACTCATTTACGGATTACGTGTAGCCAAGGATATTGGCATCAAGCGCATAGTTTGCTGTGGAGATTCCGACTTGGTTGCCCAGCAGGTGTCTGGCACCTGGAATGCGCGGAACCCTATGATGGCGGCATATCGCGACGAAGTGGACGAGATAGCGAAGATCTTCTTGGGCTACGAAGTCAAGTATGTGCCTAGGGAGCAAAACGAGGCGGCTGGTCTACTGTCTAAACTTGGATCAGGGCGCAAGCAAATTCCGCTAGGATTTTTCCTAGAGCATCTACGCACACCATCCGTGAAGGGAGCCGACATCGACAACCCGGATAGAGCTGACTCTTTCATCAACATGGTGACAAAGATCCCTCCGGCTTAGACAAAACCGTTCATGGAATATCTCGAACACGGAACTTTGCCCGACGACAAAGTCGAAAGTCGGCAAATAGTACGACGAGCAAAAGGTTATACCATAATCAATGGGCAACTTTACAAGAGGAGCACTACTGGTGTATCCCTAAAGTGTGTTTCCCAGCTGGAAGGTATGGAAATCCTACGCGAAATCCATCTCGGAGATTGCGGGCATCACGCCGCTCCTCGATCGTTGGTCGCGAAAGCCTTCCGGCAAGGATTCTACTGGCTGACCGCGAAGGCGGACGCCGACAAGCTGGTTGAGACATGCACAGGATGCCAGTATTATGCCCGACAACCACATGTTCCTGCTGAAGAATTGCGAACAATACCAATAATTGGCCATTTGTAGTCTGGGGGCTAGACATGGTGGGGCAGTTACAAACGGCATCGTGTGGATTTACGCACCTGCTTGTAACAGTTGACAAATTCACCAAATGGATAGAAGTTAAACCCATTAGAAAGCTTGATGGGGCAACTGCCCTTAGGTTTGTCCGGGATCTAGTGGTGAGATTTGGTCTCCCACATAGCATCATCACCGACAATGGAAGCAACTTGTCACTCGGAGAAGTGGAGGCCTATTGCTGGGACAAAGGCATCCGACTTCACCTTGCATCTGTGGCACACCCACAATCTAATGGTCAAGTTGAGCGAGCCAATGGATTAATTCTGCAGGGAATTAAGCCACGTCTTGAGACACCGCTACATAGAGCAGCTGGAGCCTGGGCGGAAGAATTACCATCTGTGCTGTGGAGTTTACGAACTACACCCAACAGATCCACCGTCTACACCCCTTACTTCATGGTATATGGAGCAGAAGCCATCCTACCTTCTGACATCCTCCACGATGCACCAAGAGTTGCCGCCTACGACGAAGATGACGCTGAAGAATCTAGACGCCTAGATGTGGACCTTCTCGAGGAGGAGCGCGTTTTGGCATGACAAAGATCTGCCATCTACCAGCAGAAGCTATGCAGCTACCATAGTCGCCGCGTTCGGCATCGCTCGTTTAAATAGGGGGATTTGGTGCTCCGACTTAAGCAGAAGAAGTCACACAAATTATCCCCGCCATGGGAAAGACCGTTCATCATAAGCAAGGCGCTGCTCAATGGGTCTTACTACCTTGTCGACAATTGTGAACTCAAGGATAGACCCAACGAGGATCATAAGCATAAGCGACATGACCCGGATGATGACTACCCGGAGCTTGATCATCCATGGAACATAGCACAGCTACGTCCTTTCTACACTTAGCATTTTTTATCTAATTGTGTACCTCTTATATGATCAATGAAATAAAGCTCTTTGGTTCACTCATTTTGCTGAGTCTTTTACCTCCTTTAGTGTTCATTTTTGGATCATATAAAAACCTTTATGCTCAAGTCTTGCGATTGCACTTGTGAAAATTCCGCCTACGGGCGTTAGCTTAAGTTTTCTGGGCTACACGTTCTTTGTTGTTTTTATGTGGATTCTGGAGTAGTGACTTTTGGCACTTGTTGTCGGCGATTTTGTGCTCAGGTTATTGACAGTGCCATTGGGCATCATCACCTAAGCGCATGGTTCCGACAACGAGTCTTCCAACTCACGAAAAGTCAAGCATAAGAACCAGAGTAATGGATAAGCCAGCACTTGCTTAAAAAATATATACATGCTGAAACTTAATTCTTAAGTAGCAGGATAAGATAACCATTGTTTTCCGCCTTAAGATTACATCAACAAAGTTTTTCCCACGCACACTCCAGAGGTGAAACAGAAATTACAAAGTGTTTTCCATTCTTTGGGCGCAGGAGAATTGGAGGCCGCATCATCACTAGCCGGAGAATCACCCTTAGCATCGGCGCTGTGGTGAGACTCGGAGGAATCCGGGTTGGCGTTGTCGAGAAAGTTCCTGGGCACGAAGACGTCAACATCTACCAACTCGGCAACCCTGGTATCATAGCTCGCGAGTGATGACAAGATGGCTTCGTGATAGATCTCCTTGCCGTCATCATCCACGTCGGGGATACCAGATGTCACCGTGTCGATGTCGGCATCTTCATAGTGTGCCTTCACCATAGACAGCGCCATCCTTGCGCTAGCCCGTGCGCATCAAGCTTTCCATCTTGCGACACGCTCGGGGGCTCGGCGCAGAATCTCCGAGTACTTCACCACGGAGTCCGAGGCCTTGATATAAATCTATAGGGGCTTGGCAATCTCCTTGGCTTGGGCGATGGCGGTGTTGATGAAGTTGCCGGCAAGAATCATGCATTCCTTGTCTGAAGGAGGCGAGCGGGTTAAACCCATAGGTGCTGAAAATTCTGACAAGGATTGCATGAGTTCAATAAATTCTAAGTATCCAGACTACAAAAAGACAAGGCGGAGGAAACTTACTGAAGATGCTGGCCTTGGCCTGCCAGACGATGTCCGCCAAGGATTCCTTCTCTTGTTGGAGGAGCTTAAACCCCTCGCTATGGCGAAGGTTTTGCTCATCGGCAGCTTGCTTCTGATCCTTTAGGATCGCAAGCTCCTCCTTCAAGCGATTGATCTCCGCAGAGGCGGAATCCTGCAAGGCTTTCATAGAATCCTCGTGCATCTTCAGCATCTCCTTCCTCTCCTCCTTCAGGATCTTGTTCTCGCTGTCCTGCTGTTGGATATGCTTGGACTGCTCAACAATGTCCTTGGCCTTGGCGACATGTTCTGCAAGTCGGAGAAAGCACAGTGCACAGTGAGTACTCGGAGATTGTGGGCACAAAAATAAGACGGAAATGCGTCATAAGAAAACAAACTCTTGTTTTTGATGATCTATTCCTTCAAGATGGCGGTTTTACCCTTTTCAGCTTCAAGGTCTGCGCGCATCTTCTGGTACTTGTCATTGGCCATGCCCCTCCGAGCATTCTTGTTCTGTGGAAACAAATACAAAGTTATATCGTTGTTTGGTCTGCTTGGAACCCTAGTAGGAGATTCTCCATCTAGGTGCTCGGGGGCTACAACGAGAGTTTTTAACTTAGCAATATGCTTAGCTTTTCTTTAAGCATCTAGTCGGAGCTAATTCAGTTACAACTAGAAGCCTAGGGGGCTACGGCACTGAAAAATATAAACACTGTGTATGCTACTCTTAAAGCATCTAGTTGGAATAATTTCTTCCATCCAAATGCTTGGGGGCTATAGTGAGAGTTCTTTCTAACTTAGTCACTCTTAGAGCATATAGATGCAAAAACCTATGGTTTTTCGTATACATCCTCGGGGGCTACAGTGGGATACTTGTATGAAATGCAAAAGGAAAAGTAAAACTTACAAGTGCAATGATCTTGAGGCTTGTAGTGCTCTCGGCCAGCAACTTGCCAAAGGCAATGCTGTTTCCTTGCAAGATGTCTGCTTGTCGGAGTAGCTCCTCAAGACCACACGTCGGAGATGACGGCACTCCTCCAGGAACCATAGTTGTGTTACTCGGCATGAGCGTCGGGTAAACAAACTTCGGAAACTCGAAGGGTTTCTGGGGAGCAGAGGCGCCGCCTTCGGCAGAAGTACCAGCTCCCACTACCACCTTTCTGCTACTGATGGCATCCTTAGCCGGAGCTTCAGCCATTTGAAGAGCAGCACTCTCCTGTGTCGCCTGCTCGCCGACAACAGCAAGCTCGGTTGAGGCGCTAGAGTCCACTTCCATGGCGGAAGGGCCTGGTGCCTCCTGGACTTCGGAGCTTGTCGGAGCGGAGGAGGGCTTGACAGCAAGAGAGGCAGGGGCGATGGCGGGAGAGGAGTCGTGATGCAGCATATCTTTAATATTTCTAGAAGCCCCAAGATTCTTGGAGGACTTCTTGAGGCTGGTTGTGGCTTTCTTCCTGAAACGTGCAAAATGCATAAGTACAGGAGCAAGACAGATAAATAGACAATGTCGGAGAATGAGAGGCTTATACTAGGGGGGGCGCTTTGGCAAACATCCCGGTGGCTTTCTTCTTTTCCGCCTCCAGGGCGGCAGTACTCTTTTTGGAGGCTCCACCCTCCGTCTTCTTCTTCTTACCTCCATCGGCAGCATCAAAGGTGGAGCTCTTCCACTTTCGTGCCAACGGGGCATCGTCGTCGGACACGACCGTGACTTCCTTCATCTTTGGATCGTAGATTTGGGCAGCCAGGTTGCCCTCCTCTAGATCGCTAAGCTGTTAAGTGAGAAATCATCATGTTAGACAAGATGGTATTGGCAAGACGGAAAAACTAGAGCAATGTCATACACGGAAAATAAATATCTACCTTTGGGCACTTTCCGTCTACGAACATGTCGTAGGTGAGGGTGAAGCCACGCTTCTTATCTTTCACCTTGATGATGTCCTTAAGGCAGAACTTGACGGAGTCGCTCGAGAAGTTGTCCTCGGAGATCTGGAGGGTATCCCTTCGGTCACCGGTGGACTCGTGCATATACTTCGTGCGGTGCTGCAGAGGTTGGATCCGCCTAATGAACCAGCACATGGCTAGGTCCAAGCCGGTTAGACCCGTCTCTACGAACCACTCGATCCGCCTTATTGCGCGAGAAGCGTCGAGGTTGGAGGGAAGGGAGGCATGGGACCGCCATGTGGAGACTTCAGCGGCAGCTCCATCTACGAAGTCCGGGTACGTTATTTCTCAGCCCGCCAAAGGAATGTCAGGGCCGTAGAAGTACGTCCGCTGCCAGTTTTTGCACAACTCGTGGCCGACTATGTCGGGAAACCGTCGGCTAGGTCAGATCTTGAAGCTTATGGTGCCGCAGTTCCTAAGCTCATCCCTACTGTGTCCGGCTTCACGTTTGACGGTGAACAAATACACAGACAAATCTAACCTAGGCCTAATCCCTAGGTAACCCTCACAAAGTGCCGTGAAGTTGCTAAGCACTAAGATACTATTGGGGGAGAGGTTATGGGATTGGACCTTGAAGTGATTCAAGACAGACAGAAAGAAGTGGGAGATGGGGAGAGAAATGCCGCGTACCAATTGCGCCTTGAGGTACACTTTCTCTCCGGCTTGGGGAGAAGGCGTCACCTCGCCGGCCGGCGCCGCCCGCCAGGCGAGTCCCTCCGTCGCGGGGAGGTAGCCTTCGGCGACCATCTCTTGGATGTCGCGGTCGGTGATGTCCGAGCCGCGCCAGTCGCCTTTGTGCGAATCTGGTTCCTCTTCCAGAGGCTCTAGCGCTACCAGATTGTGGTCGCTGCCGGTGGTTTCAATCACCGCCGACGCGGGGATGACCAGGCCCTCTGGGGGCACGACGACGGAGCTCGCCGGCTTCGCCGTGGCTTCGCTCGATGCCGCCATCAATGGGGAGGAGCTGCTGCTATCCATGGAAGGAATGGAAGGAAGCGACTGGTGCAGAGAGATGCTAGGGTTTCTCGAGGTTTTCCGCGGAGAGCTCGAGGAGGCGTGCAGCTAGAGGAAGAAGATGATGACGCGAGAGAATGGGGTGAAAAAGTGGCAAGTGTCCCACGGTTACTATTTATCTTACTCTGCGTCAAGATTCGTGCAGCTAATCGGACGGTTGCCGCGTAGACGACGTGTTCGTGAACGTGCGCGGTAATTTCCCCACGTCTCCAACCGCCACCGCCAACGGTTCGCATTGCTCACGCGGGAAAATCGGATATGATTGCGTTCTCTGCATGTGTGAGTTACGAGGCGTCGCTGACCTACAGCCTACGTCATCATAACTGACATGGTAGATGAGCCGTCCCATCGAAGATTCCGGCATGGACAGATTTAATCCGACAACGGAAGCGTACGATGGAAGATTCAGCATTTCTTCGACTTACTCATAGAAGACGGAGAAACCTTTGCAGGGTTCTTTGGGAGGACTACAAGATATTGCTTGACGATTTGCCGACATCCATCTAGACGGAGCATTCCACAGGAAGAGGCAAGATGGCGCAAGATCTCGGAGTTCTCCGGGGTCTACTGTTGGGGATATTCTATATGGGTATCCTCATAGCATGTCTCTTATCCGACTAACCCGGGTGGCCCAAAGTCGGTAGCATGGCATGTGGCCTGGTGGGCGGCCCAGTTAGGTGGATCCAGAAGAGAGGCCCATGTCGGATAAAGGAAGGCTACGGTGGAGTCACCAGCGTACCCGGAGCCTTGGAGTACAAGATACACAAGACTAGTGATAGACGGTGTAGGAATCTGTAACCTGTCCGGCTAGGACTTTTCCCTGTAACCCTAGGACCTGGCGACTATATAAGTCAGGCCTATGGGATCCTTTAGGGCAACAATCTCATACAACCTCGCACAGCGAACCTATCTCTGTAACTCGGCGTATTGCCCTTATAGTGATTTATAGCTGGAGTAGGATTCCGCCACCGTTGTGGGATCTGAACCTGGGTAAGCTGTGTTACCTCGTACCCGTCAACCGTCCTCCTTACCCCACGTCTCTAAACACGCACTGTGAGGACCCCTCCATGGCGTACTTGTCGGCAATACCACGACATTGACTTCAGCCTCGAGTTCGGTTCCTATTTGCGAGAACCAATCACCGGAAAATAGAAAGCAACATTCAACACATGGCATGTGCAATGCTCATACAATATGGATGATATGACAAGTTAAATAGTGTTGAAATGAACCCTGGAACATGCTTGGTCACTTTAAAGGGGGTCCGAGAGGTCCAAACCCTAGAACAGGGGGATCCTCGGAATCACCTGTGGTGTTCAATTGGTTCTTCTAATTAAACTTGCCATCAAAGTTGGTTAACAATATATGATTATAGCTTAGTTAGATAGGTTTCATTTTTCTGAACATTTTGGTATATTATTTGTATTTTTGATTTAAAATGAATTAGTTATGAATTTCTCCAATTTTAAATAATTTTTGGAATATTTAAAATAATTTCCAACTTGGGCCCACATGTCATAGATTTAATCATTTCAGAAAACATTTACAGAAAATATTAAAACCCTGACAGACAGGGCCCAACTTTCATAGATTTCTTAATTACAGAAAATATTTACAGAAATTAGTAAAAGAAAAATGAAAAGGGATTATGACATCAGCATGACATCATGATGATGTCATCAATGGAGATGCTCCTAGGTTGAGCTCGAATCCAGCGATTCATAGCGCCTGGATGCGTGGTTGGGGGCGTTGGAAAGAGGGCAACGCGGGGAGTCGATTGGTGGTGGCGCCGCTCCTTTTTGGTCACTGGAGCGTCGCCTCCGACGAGCTCCAGCGGCGGCGGCAGACACAAGCGGGGAAGGCGGTACATGGGGAGAGAGAGAGAGCGGAGGGCACCGCGAGGATCAGCAGCTCACCAGGAACACGATGGGCTTGACGGCGAGGCGAGCTCGGGAACGACGGGGATCGACAAAGACCGACGGCGACCGGAGCTCTCAATTCGCCCGATTGGGGTCGCGTGCGATGGGGAAAAAGGGCTAGGGAGAGAGAGTCGAGAACGGCGAAATCGACTGTGGCACTGGCTAGGGCTGGGGTGGCCGGAAATGGCGAGGCCGATGGCGACTGGCGGCTAGGGTTCTTCGGCAATGGCGCTGCAGCGAGAGGGAGGGGGAAAATGGAGCCTAGGGTTCGTCGGCGGCGGCTCTGGGGATCTTGTAGACGCTCGGGGGAGGCGACACGAATCGTGGCGCACGCCGGCGCGGTGGAGCTCGGTGGCGAGCTGCTTCGCTCGATCCACCGGCGAGGAAGACGACGGGGAAAATACAAGCAAAGGGATACGGGCCAGTTGGGCTGGTTTGGGCCCCGGTTGGGCTGGCTCTGGGCTGCTGCTGCACGCACGAGCGATGGAGAGAGAGGGAGAGAGGTAGAGATGGGCTCGGTCCAATAGAGCTAAGAACTTGTTTTTATTTCCAAAAAAAATTTCTATTTCTGTTTTTCAATTTCTGTTTGTAATTTCAAATTCCAAATTGTTTTGAGTGTTTTCAAAATACAAGAACTTTTATAAAATAACTGAAAACACTAAGGGTTTTGTTTGTGTTTGTGTTTGTTTTGATTAATTCAAAGTGCAAGTATTTTGCATGCATGCAATGCTCAAACATGTTTTACTAATATTACACAAAAGGTGGTATGTTACAGCTCTACCCCACTTACAAGAATCTTGACCCGAGATTCCTAGGTTTTAGAAAAGAAGGCAGGGTACTCAGATCGAATACGATGTTCGCGTTCCCAGGTTGCTTCTGACTCAGAGTGATGAGACCATTGAACTTTCATAAACTTGATGGTTTGACGACAAGTCTTGCGCTCGGTTTCATCAAGAATACGAACAGGGTATTCTAGATAGGTTAGATCATCTTGGAGATCCAAAGTTTCATGGTCCACACCACGAGTGGGATCTTTGAAGCAACGCTTAAGTTGAGACACATGGAAGACATCATGTACCTCTGGAAAAGTTGATGGTAGATCCAACTGGTAGGCAAGCTCACCCCGCTTGGAAAGAATGTGAAAGGGGCCAACGTAGCGAGGAGCCAATTTGCCTTTGATACCGAATCGATGGACACCCTTCAAAGGAGTGACCCGGAGGTAAACTTGATCACCAACTTCATAATGAACATCAAGATGATGACAATCGTAGTTGGTCTTCTGACGAGATTGAGCCACCTTCAAACACTCTCGAATTATGCGAACTTGATCTTCTACTTCTTGGATCATGTCCAGACCAAAGAATTGTCTTTCATCGGTTTCTATCCAGTTCAGCGGTGTTCGACATGTTCTCCCATATAGGAATTGGAAAGGCACCATGCCCAAACAGGATTGAAAACTGTTGTTGTAGGAGAACTCCGCAAAAGGAAGACATTTCTCCCGGTTCTTTCCAAATGATATGACACACGCTCTGAGCATGTCTTCAAGAATTTGATTTACTCTTTCGGTTTGACCACCTGTTTTAGGATGATAGGCTATGTTTAAAGAGACCTGAGTTCCCATTGCTTGTTGAATACTAGCCCAGAATTTGGAAGTGAACAAACTTCCACGATTAGATACGATCTTCTTGGGAACACCATGGAGAACGACTATCCGGGATACATATAGCTTTGCCAACTGGCTTGCAGTAATGCTTTCCCGAACAGCACGGAAGTGAGCAACTTTGGATAACCGATCAACTATTACCCATATGGCATCATTTCAAGCTTGAGTCCTTGGAAGTCCAGTAATGAACTCCATACCAATTTCATCCCATTTCCACTCAGGAATTTTCAATGGCTGTAGAAGTCCAGCAGGCCTTTGGTGTTCAGCCTTCACACGACGGCAAACGTCGCACTCTACAACAAAGAGAGCGATTTCTGATTTCATTCCACTCCACCAGAATCTTTGATGGAGATCTCGGTACATCTTGGTACCACCAGGATGAATAGACAGAGGGGATTCATGAGCTTCTAGTAGGATTAGATCTTTGATTTTCTGACTATTTGGAACCACTAGCCGGTTACTGAAGTATAGGATACCTTGATCATTGATGGAGAAACATTTATCTTCACCGCTTGCAACACTTTCTTTGATCTTGGTAACCTCATCATCTTGATTTTGAGATTCCTTGATTTGGTCCTCGAGAGAAGATTTTATTTCAAGGTTAGCAAGGAATCCACAAGGAACTACTTCAAGGTCAAGACGCTTGATTTCCTCATAAAGAGCAGGTTGGGCTTGTGAAATCATCAGATTATTGCAATAAGACTTCCGACTTAGCGCATCATCAACGACATTGGCTTTGTCGGGTTGATAGTTGATACCCAAATCATAATCTTTGATGAATTCCAACCATCATCTTTGCCTGAGATTTAGATCTGGCTGGGTAAAGAGGTACTTCAGGCTTTGATGATCCGAGTAAAGCTCGCAACGGTTACCGATGAGGTAATGTCGCCATTGCTTAAGAGCATGAACAACAGCAGTGAGTTCGAGATCATGGGTTGGATAATTGTTCTCATGCGGCTTCAACTGCCGAGAAGCATAGGCCACTACATGACCATCTTGCATTAACACACAACCAAGCCCTTGTAGAGAAGCATCACAATAGATGACGAAATCCTTGCTTGTATCCGGAAGGACAAGCATAGGAGCGGTGGTTAGCTCAGTTTTCAAGGCTTGGAAGCTTTCTTCTGCCTTTTCTGACCATTCAAACTTCTTATCTTTCTTAAGAAGATCAGTCATAGGCTTGGCTATCTTGGAGAAGTTCTCGATGAATCGGCGGTAATATCCAGCCATTCCAAGAAAACTTCGGACTTCCTTGACTGAAGTAGGTGACTTCCATTCTTGGATGGTTTGAACCTTATACGGTATGACAGCAACACCACTTGCAGACACAACATGGCCAAGGAAGATGAGCTCTTCTAACCAGAACTCACATTTGGAGAACTTGGCGTAGAGGTGATGTTCACGAAGTTTAGTCAACACCAAACGTAGATGTTCGGCATGCTCTTCTTCGGTCTTGGAATAGATTAGAATGTCATCAATGTATGCCATGATGAACTTGTCGAGATATTCCATGAAGACGGGGTTCATGAGCCTCATAAATGTGGCAGGGGCATTGGTTAACACGAAGGACATCACTGTATACTCGTAAAGACCATAACAAGTTGTGAATGTTGTCTTTGGGATATCCTCTTTTCTGATCTTGATTTGATGATACCCTGATCTTAAGTCCATTTTGGAGAAGACAATGGCACCACTTAATTGATCAAAAACATCATTTATCTGGGGAAGTGGGTACTTATTCTTGATTGTCACCGCGTTGAGTGGACGGTAATCAACCACCAATCTTGGAATATTTGTATCCCGCTTCTTGAAAAAGATGGTAGGGCAACCCCAAGAGGATGTGCTAGGTTGGATGTATCCTAGGCCTTCAAGCTCTTCAAGTTGATTCTTCAACCCAACCAACTCATGAGGAGGCATACGGTAAGGTCTTTTGGAGATAGGATCAGTTCCAGGAACTAGCCCTATGACAAACTCCACACGTCGATCAGGTGGCATGCCAGGCAACTCTTCAGGAAAGACACCCGGGAAGTCACATACTACATGGACCTCTTGGACCTCAAGAGTAGGTAGGACATCCATGGCATACAACTCCGGGAAAGGTTTAAGGACTGCTGACGGAGACTTTGAACCATCAGTCCAATACTTGACAGTTATGCCAGCAGGAGAGGTCACAGTAACGGTTCTGTGACACCCCCGGGATCAGGGCTAAACAAATCCCAGACCTTCGTCTGACATAATCTTAACCTTGAGCTCGAGAATATCCAGTGAAGAATCGGTAACACGACAGTGACCCTACGACACAAAAATTTATTACAGCAAGCTCATAACTGAGCAGAGAACCAAATTATTACAAGCAGAGGTCACTGACCACAAACAACGGAAGGCAAATTATGCTATTAAGTATAGCAAACTTAACAAATGGCCTAAGAGGCCTGAAGCATACGATGACGTCCCAGCCCATAGATTCTAGGTTGCCGGCCGGGAACCCCAAGCTACTCGTCAATGTTGATGTAGTACCAAACTGATCTTCAGGGAATACTTACTCTGCCAAAAGTATCAACAAATCAAGGGTGAGTACAGGGTGTACTCCGCAAGACTTATGGCTGGTGGAGTTGTTTTGCATAAAGCCACTTTTGTTTATAAAGCAAGAGGGAGAAGAAGCTCGTCTAGTTAGAGTATTTTAAAAGGGGATAAGAGAGCGACATCTCCGAAATATTGATCATCATCTTTTGATATCCACCAAGTCATCATCATCTCAACCCTAACTAGGATCACCCCCTCGTGCCCAAGAGGAAGCATCCTTAAACACACGTTGATCTGCCAAGTTTTATGATTTGGTTATAGTTCTCTATGATCTTAGAATCTAGTCACCAAGTCGTTCATAACCGTGAACACGGCTTTTCGAAAATATTATTACCCTGCAGGGGTGTACAACTTTACCCACATGTACCAACCGATTCTTAATGCCAGATCATTAGCCATCTTCCTTGGAAGGCCGGCAGAGAGTGGTTGACCACAACCTTTACCTTGATTTCTCTGAGACCATGAGTCACGCAATAACTATGGTTCCGCCGTAACGGGTCAAATCCCGAAGCCGGTACTTAAAGATGTGAGGCGAGGTTGGTTTACCAGGGGCGCCATCAACCCCAAGCAACCCGGTCCATGCTTCCCTACCTGTTATGAATGCACCATCTTCACCCGGCAAATCTTTCAAAAGATTTTCTATGCATATGTCGAATGTAACGCCCGAACTATGTGACTCATGGAATCTACTAGGAAAGTTAGTTGGTCATGAGGTTGTCCAGGCCCTGTGTGGTTGTACGCTCGTCTTGGTTCCAAAGGCAAGAACTCAGGTCCTAGTGGTGGCGAGCATGGGACTAGAAAAACCACATCCCACTATGGCCTCCCATACAAGCCTTAGCATGTTTAATCTCATATCACTGATCTCATCTCATCATGTTCTCCTGTCATACTAGATTCTCTGCATCTGATACATCATCTGGATGGACCAGACTCAATAGCTATGCATGGCTAAGCAGACACGAATAAGAGCTCTAGAAGTGCACACAAGCCAAACCTAGTTATGCTAGGAGCAGTGGATCAGGTAATATAAGCTCAAAAGGGAGTAATGCAATAGATAGGATACTCTATCTATCGATAAAAGACCATAGTAGAATCGTATGCATCATGGCAAGAATTGAAATGCTTTCGAAATCATAGGATTATATCATGGTGGGGCTATGCTTGCCTTTGCCAGTTGATAACCGATAAGCAGATCTTCGGAAATCTTGTACTTGACTTGTTACAGTTGGTCAAGTATTGTTCGTCGATCTTTGGTCTTCGATCTTTGATGGTGTTGTCCTCGGGCTTCGATCTCGATCTTGATCTTGATATTGTATTCTACCGAAAAAGAACAAAACACCGAAAAGAAAGGGAAACAATCAACAGATGGCATCGATGTAATGCTCAAGAAAGGATGATGATATGACAAGTTAAATTGTATTGAAATGTAACCCTAAGACATGCTCGGAAAATTTAATCGGGGTTCCGAGGGGTGAAAACCCTAACTCGGGGAAACTCCAGAAACACATGAGAGGGGTTGATTTTGTTCTCTAATTAAACTTTTAATTTAAGTTTCTTAACAATGCATGATTATATTTCTAATGGATAGTTCTCATTTTTCTGAACATTTTGATATATCATACATATTTTTCTGACTTATAAATAATTACTTATTGAATTTACAAGATTTAAATCAATTTCAGAAATTATTAAACCAATTAAAAGGGTTTATTGCGCCAGGCTGACATGAGCAGAGGGGGGTGGGTAATTTCTCATTGGGGCAGAAGCTACCCACTATGGCTAATAGGTGGGACCAGGGCCACGCGGTAGCCATGCGAGCACCACGTCACCACGACGGGCGGCGCGGCGGACGGTGGTCGACGGTGACCCTGGGGAGCATGCAGGACTGCGGGGTTGTGCGCGTTCGAACCAGCGTAGCACGATGAACGATCTAGAGGCGGCGCCGCTCCTATTTGGTAGCCGGAGCTACGTCTACGGCGAGGTCTGGCGGTGGCCGACGGCGGCGCTCGAGGCTAGAGCAAACCAGAGAGGGAGGAAAGGAAGGGAAGGGTCCTGTAGGACCGGTGGCTCACCCTGAGCGCGATGGTGGGGTTGGGAACGCACGGCGAGGTCGTAATCAAGATGATGGACGGCAGCGAACCTCGTCGGGGCTAGGGAAGAAACCGTCATGGGCGGCGATACAGAGCGCCAGGGCTCGATTCCTCCTGCAGGTCGAAGCAGGGGACTACGACGGTGCTATTGGCTGGCTCAAACAGGCACGGGGAGGCGTCAATTGACGGCGGCGAACGACGTCTGGCCGGTCTAGGGTTCGGCTCCGCGCAAGAGAGAGATGAGAGCTCCATAGGGATAAGGAAGAGGGGATGAGGGAGGAGAGGCGTCCCCGGGTCCTCCTTATCCTCTCCAGGGGCGGCGGTGAGCATCGTGTCGCGGGCGCGCATCGCAGCAGCGGCGGGCAACGGTGGCTGCGCCAGGCAGCTGCTTGGCTCGTTGGGGAAGATGACGCAAAGGGGTACTGGGCCGGACTGGGCCACGAGGCGTGGCTGGCTGCTGCACGCGCGGAAGAAAGAGAGAGGGAGAGGATGGGCCGGCTGGGCTGTGGCCTGAGAAGCTGCTGCTGCTACTCTTTTTATTTCTAGATAACTTTTTCCTTTTTCTGTTTTGTCTTTTCCATTTGTATATTCAATTTGCAAACTGTTTTGAATAGTTCAAAAATACCACGGACTTTTATAAAATGTATAAAATACTACAGGGATCCCTTTAGTCAATTTGGGATTTATTGCTTTGGCACTTTTCAAATTCAAATCCATTTGAATGCTTTTTCAAATAGAGGGAGAGAGTAGGGTTTAGGGTTTGGCATTATTTTATTTAATGCAAAGTTTAAAGGGATGATTCTCATGAATGCACAAACAACCCTAATTATATTTTAACTAAAACTGGGGTGTTATAACTCTATCCCCCTTACGAGAATCTCGACCCGAGATTCCAAAGGTAGGAAAAGAAACAGAGAGAGATGGAACAGGGTTACTCTAAGGATAAGAGGGAAACACACTAAACAGCACACAGGGTATCTCATGGTCAAACTCATGGATGGAGCGTTCAGAAACAACTCTGAGATGACGAACATGAAACATGTCAAGGTAGCGGAAGAAACAAGAGGAGAATGTTTCAAATTGTCAGATAGATGGTCTTCATAAGGATTGAGACCATGGAACTTAAAGGAGGTTTTGAAACTTCTGAAGAAGAAAGCTTCCAACAGAAATAACATGACCACAGACTTTGATAGGGAACCTCTACTAAACAACTTAAATAGAAAGCTTAGGTTGTAGAGATGTGGATCAACAAAACCAAGTTGTTGAACTACTTTTGACATAGAAGGGTCACTTTTTTATTCAATAGAAGGCCAAGACGAGGAGGTGTTTTGGTGGAGAGGACTCATAAGAGTCACAAAGAAACATGTAATCAAGCGGACCTACAGATTACCAAAATCATAGCCACTCTTAAAACATGGTTGAAGGAACGAAGGAAACTCTTTAATCATCCAGATTTATCAAAATCTTTGACAAGATCATGATATCACTTTGCACCACTAAGATTAATGGTTAAGAAGATTCCTGATGACACGGGAAAATAGAAACTTCATTCCTAGACTTCAATTATTTGGCACAACAATGATTGCCAACATAAAGGGTCTAGAGGATCGACCGAGGGACATTTATGAACACTACCTTAAATGTTCTCCTTGATGTTCGAGAAATCAAACATCAAGTAAAGGTCGGACTTCGGGTACAAAGGAAACCATAAGAACAACTCATATGATAAATCACATAAGAAGCCTCATGAAGAATGGTTGTTATTGCTGAGTTAAGAGAATATGACAAAAGGTCTTTCCGGCTAAGTGTGTCAACCATTACATCAATCTTGCCAGATTTACAAAGAGACCAATATCAAAACCTTCAGGAACACCAACCATCATTGTTGCTTGAGATTCAGCTTTGGTTAGGTGGAGTGATATTTCAGACTCAGCATGTCCGAATAGAAAGTTTGCAACATTTACCGCAAAGGTAACGTCACTAGATTCTCAAGACAGGGACTACAGTGTCAAGCTCCAAAAGACTGAGCTATATTGCTATACCCATGTATTAGCATATTGTCGAAGGACAACTGCACACACATAAAGTACTAACAATAAAACACAATGTGTCCTTAGAGAAAAGGAGGTAACTCTTCTCGAATCCACGGTGACATCACAGTCAAAGAACTTGCTTGCTCAAGAACTTGACAACACAATCATGTGGCAACATGGCGATACTTCTAATATATATCTAGAATACCACGAACCACCGATATGTCACTTAGCTCGAGAGGGAACTTGCTTGGTAAGACAAGCAGACATAGTCTCAGAGCTTCGGCACAAGCCTAACTCTTTGATGGAAGAGATGTACCAAAATATAGGACTTGGTAGCACAATCAAACTTCGCTTAGTGATAGGATTAACCAATCACGCTAAGAATGACTCAAATGTCCTTGGAGTTAAAAACAATAAATATTGCTGGAATCTCAGATGGCCACGTTATTACGCACACGCATCACTCACGAGCGCGAAAGCTCGAGGAAGGGTGGGTAAAGATGTGTGAGAGTATCACTTCATTAAGGGTCATGGAACTCAGCACAACCTCTTAGTATAAAAGAGTGTGACACTTTAAGATAGAACAGATAGAATCTGTTAATGCCTCTTGATCTGCGGATTACAACACTTTGACCTGGTCCTAGATACGATGAGGTACTGGAGTTTGTTTCTCCTAGACATTCTGAAATGGTTTGTCTTGACGGACCACAAGGGTATCTTGCATCGGAAGACACCAATGCACATTTACTACTTGGCTACCAACTGGTAGACAAAGGTCAGAAAACACAAGGGGAAAAGAACATGCTCAAGATAAAATCCCGAGATGTGGATGCATGAGTTTACAATCTTCCGAAAACCAATGCATAGAAGAGGTAAGGTGTGGCAGAGTCACGAGTATAGATGCGAGACTCTCGAGGAGTACTCTTGTCGTGATCTTTTTGGTTCCATGAAAGAACATCTGCCATAGCTAGTGGAAGGGTAAGTCCTTGGTTGTCACCATTCAATCGTGACAAAGACCACAAGATCGAAGGCTATAATTTGAGTACCCGCCATCCTGAGGTAATGTGGGAACATTAACAACAGGGTTCAAAGGAAGTATCTTGGGTTAAAGGTCAGCTTCATGTACAAGATTCACAACACCAGAATCTAGCACAATCGGGGATCTTCGGTTCAAGTCCAAGGGTTAAAACCCCGAGAAAAGAGTAATTACTGCTTGAGTGACGTAGCGTACACTTCAAGGTAGTAACCACAAGGTAGCCTCCAAAAGAAGATAAGACTTCCGAAGTACCCAAATAAGTAAAAAGGAGGCACACGAGGCGAAAGGAAACCTCGAAGCCTAGAACTGATGCGGTGACCCAGCATACCACTGCATGATGTAGTATACTATAGTCGTTGACATAACACCAATGAAACACCGTTCACTAGTATTACATCCCTCAGAATGGCACAACAGAAACACAGCGGGTCCAATACATGGCTTAAAGGTTACAACTCACTCTTTTACATAAGATCCAAAGAACACTCTAGGTTCAAGAGAGAGAAAGACTTTTTACGAAGAAGAATCAAAAATAAACAACGCAAGAACGATTATACTATTAAGTTAATATTCAGGCTAAGAGGTTGGCATTGCTGCTATTGCAACGCACTACAGAAATAGGTTCTTTGGCTAGAGATAATATTCCTACCTAATCAGTATCTTTCATCTTCACTTGAGTTGAGGTATATGTTGACTTCCTTCTCTTCATTGAAGAGCTTTAGCTGGTCTTGATAAGTCCTGGAGCATATCTTGATGCAGACATCGTTTTAATGGCTTCAGAATCTAGCAAGGGTTAAGAAGATACTTTGAGTATGAGCGTACTCAGCAAATTCACTAGAAAAGGAGTGTTTGATGCACTATAACTACAGCCACAGACCATAGGTCGTAGGCAATGCAAGTTTTCATAAACATTTCTTCAAAGGTTGCTTTTATTCTGAAAAGCTATGTCCGTCAGCCTTCAGGGGTTTACCAAAACTTTCATGGAGTTCCTTTCCCGCCGCGTTCGCAGCTCCTTCCCGGAACAGGGAGTAACAAGTTACAGTTCTTACACTCTGCAGAGGTGCGTTACTTTACCCATGAGAGATCAACTCTTTGTTGCATAACCGGGAAGCTTATTCCCGTCCACAATTCCATGATGTGGGGCCCAGAAGATGATCCAAGCCAATCACTGCCCCTTCGCGACCTCGCATGCCTCCTTGGTGTACACCATGCCCACATAAGGAATTACGGCAATGGTTTGTACAAACCGTTAGATGCCAGAACTATCGTGGGACGATGAGGGTTCCCACCCATATGTTGCATATCCTCTACGAATTACCAATTAATATGCATGCTATGAGGATAACATCCACGACCTGCACATCCGGCTTCATGCGAGAGGAAGAAGATACAGCTAACTTCTTCGTCCCATTCCAAATCTCATGGTCAAGCGTATTATACGGCGCAAGAATCACTGGCGACATTGGTTTTTAAGTCCTAGGTGATATAGTTCTGAACAGTGGTATTCCAACTGTCAGACTTAATAGATTAACTGATCACCCTGGATCAGTAATCAATAGTTTTCATTATTATTGAAAATAGTGTTTTCTGACCCATTTGAAATGCAGGTGAAGACAACACTGGATTTGTAAAATACTTCACAGAAAATAAACAAAGGACATGAGCAAGTGTGAACTTGCCTTTTGTGATTGCAAGATTATGCACTCACGGTCTTCGAGTCAGTATAAGATCCAAAATCTGAAATCAACATCATTGGTCTAGTAAGGACTAATGTTTAAAGAAGCAATATGCTTTTATGCATAAGTAATGTGATGCACGTTCTAAGCGCAAATCCCGGGGATAACGTTGTCCTAGGGTTTGGATTTCGGAAATGGTTACTTTGGAATGTGTGGTCCTTTTAGATAAGTTTCATAGTTATACTTTTATTAGAGTTTATGAATGGTTGTAGACAACACATATGTAGGAGTAAAGTATAAATACTTATGACATACTAATTAGGATTACCTATACAAGAGTTCTTATTGAAAGTGGCAAAAAGGATAACCTTCGAAGTAAATGTTTCTCTTCTAAGGTCTAAACAAACTTTGTGGGTAGTTAGTGGTGGTTGATGATATTTGTTTGCTTAAATATTTTGGCTTGAGTTGCTTTATAATTTAACTACTTCAGACCAAAGTTAACTATAAAACATATAGTAATGCTTATAGTGTTGCATTAAGATTCTGTAGACTAAAGTTAACTTTAAAACAAAGATGATTTTGAGATTAGAATACTTATAACATTTGTATCTAGTGTATCTGAAATGTTTCCTTTAGGTTACCTAAGAATGGTCATTCTTTTTACTTGGATAATGGTTTCTTGATTTGATTATGGAGTAATATCATTTATATTTTATAGATAAGTGAGTATAGTTTATAATCTAAAACATACTATTACTTAATTACTTATGGGTTTATATAATGTTGTGGTAGTTTTTGCAATTTGGTAGTTAATATGGATAGAAAAGGGTTGGTGTATTCATAAGTTCTTCATTAAGGTTTTTATTATAAATTGAAATACTTTGAAAATACAATGTTTATTTAGAGTTGATGATAATAAAAATATTTATAATGTTTTTAAACCATTAAAGTTTCGTTTTATTAATATTTAAGATTTATACTATTTATTAAACTTAATTTACTCACTTTAGGAATATTAATAAATTTTATTTATCCTTATATGAATTATTAATGAAGTAAATAGGTTTAAATTTGAGTTATTAAAATAGTTGAATTTTTATTTAATTCAAAAGTATAATATTATATTTTTATCATGTAGATATTATTTTTGTGATCATTTTGCTATATCACATTTATTTTTGTGATTAATAAATAATAAGACATGATTTTTATAATTCTTACTATTTTATAATTACTAAATAGATAATAAGTATTTACTTAAGTGAAATAATAATTCATAATTATAGTCTTATATTGTAACTATTACTTTTCCAAGATTTTTGGTATTTTATTTATATTTTTAACATTTATCATTTTAAAAATTAAAAATATGAATTATCAAAGTTTTCATTACTTATAAACCTTTATTAAATAATATTTATTTAAATAATCATCATAATAATATTTGATAATAGTTTTAAGTTGTAGATTTTATTTTTCTAAAAATTTCATATATTATACATATTTTTCTGAATTATAAATCAAAAGTTATTGATTAAACAAGATTTAATCATTTATTAAATTTCTCGAATATTATTAATTGGATTATAACATTTTATTTATTTCTAAACAGAAAATTACTTTTTACACCACGTCTAGAGCTAGCCCCAGTCACCGACTAGTGGGCCATTGTCCACCTCAGCTCTCAGATGAAAGAAATGCATTAGTTACTGACCCCGCACTTACCTCCAGTCAATGACATATGGGCCCTAGGCCAGGTCATCAGCCACGTTAGCAAAGACCAGTCAAACTAGCTAATGTGGTGCGATCATGACATCACGGTGGCGTCAGCATCACCACCGCCGCCAGAGGTTGGTCGCCGGCGACGATCTACTATGCCCCAGCAAGCGAAATAGATCTAGTTCGAATCAGTGTAACCTACTGAACCTAATAGTGGCAGCGCCGCTCGGAAATGGTCATCGGAGGGTCATCGGCGACGAGCTACTGCGGTGGCCAGCGGCGGTGCTCAACAAAACTAAACCTACGGTGCGAATCAGCAAACGAAACTAGGGACCAGAGATGCGTAATCTTACTCTGATGACGATAGAGCGGTCGACGAAGACAGGCGCGGTCGGAAACGAGCTTTCCGATGAGGATTCCGACGAACTGCTACGAAGGGAAACGACCAAATTCACCTGCTCCAGTGCTCCCCTTGATGCAAGCTTCTACCTAGAGGATCTACGGAGGAAGGCGCTTCTCCATGACAGCTCAGAATGGTGTGGGGAGACGTGGTTCGACGGCGAGAGGTGGCTCCGGTGAGCTACGGTTTCGGTCTTGTTTGTATCTGAGAGGATAAGGAGGAATTGGAGATAGGGATGGAGGCAATGCATCGCAGTGGCCTTCTTATCCCCTCCTGGCAACGACGGCGAGTATCTTGGCGCAACGACGACGATGAAGGAAGCGGGCGGCGGCGAGCTCTGCCAGCGAGCTGCCTGTGTGCGTGACGATGACCACGATGCAACTTTTGTGGATAACCCCCTGGAAATTTCTTTAGCTCAACCCGCGGTCCTCTCCTGACCCCACTTGTCAGTCACAGATGGAAAAGGACTGGGCTGGTTACTGGGCTGTTGTGGGCTGCACATAGGCGTCAGATAGGTGTAAGTGTGTTGGGCAGCGGCCAGGTTTGGTTTTTATTTGTTTTATCCTTTTTCTATTTTCTGTTTTCTTATTCAGATTTGAATTTGATTTATATATTTTGAACTTTTCTTTGCAGGATTTCTTTGCTGGACTATTTCAATAACACTAAAACATAGTTAGTATTATGTGTGAATTTCTTTATTATATATATCTTATTGTATTCCTTGTATTTTCTTAATATATGAACACCTTTTAATATTTGTAAAATCTCTTCCTATTATTTTCTTTTCCTCCTTTAGTTATGGATTTCTTGAATGATATATTCTTATTTGTTTATAACTCAACTTTAGTGAGCTCATAGTTTGAATAGAAACTTTATATATATGTATAATAATCATATACCATTATTTGATGCATGAAATATAAAGACATTGATATGGTGATTATTACTCCTATTAATTTGGAACATGGCAATGTATATACCCTAATGTGATAAACAAAGAAGTTTTGGGTTTTGAATTATGAGTATTACCCTTGGCTTTAGGGTTTGTATAAGCTTAGATTCCTTTTAAGAGTTAAAATTTAATAACTAAGCATATTGCCTTATGTATATGGTATTGGATGAAATCTCCCTTTTTAATAGAAAGTTAAAATTAGAGTGTTTTATAGAAGTGAACTTATATAAAAATATACTTAGGCACATATAGTTATGATGGTTGAAATTAACAAGGATATGCTTATGTAATTTGTTATTGGGAAATATTTCTATAAAGTGTTATAAGCATCATATGATGGATCAACAGTATCAGATGGATATTATGTTTGATTGGAGATGTAGAGTTGATTGCTTAACCAGATTGAAATAGGAAAATGATATATACATATAATTATATTTCAAAATCTTGGATCTCTAATTAAGGAATTCCTTTCCTAGATATAATACTTCTTCCTATCCACCATCATGATTAACATGATGAGATTTACTTATTTAAATCTTCTTATTTATATATCATTCTTCTAAACTCATGAATGAATCCAATGAGTTTGATACTAAAATAGTTCATAACTTCTTCATATCCATGCTTGATTGCACCTACTATTCTACTGTTGATAACTTCCATCCAACCAGTAGTTCCTTCAACTTCATTCACATCTTCCTTAATATTCCATCACTGATCTTTCTCTAAGGTTGATTATCTTTTAAGATGAATAACACTACTTCTAAACTCTATGCTATACTACCTTTAATTGAGTAAAATCAGCCTATATTTATCTAACTCTCATGACTTTCACTTCAATCCCTAAATTATATTTATGTGGTTTGCAAAGATTACTCTAGGATCACTTATCTCTACTAGGGTTCCAATCATGTTCCATCCACCAGTATTACTTATACTAAATATAAGCATTTAATATTGGTGGACAAAGCATTACCATGATAATACTCTAATCATTTATTACTGAAGTTCTTAGTTGGCTAAGCAGGGTTTTATCAATCCTACCTTTTATTGTCTAGAAATTATCTTCTTAGTATCTTATATTGGTTTAAGGTTATTAATGGATTATGCCCTTATTAGAAGATTTAAGTAGATGTTCTGATAAGATCAAGTAATAGATCAAAGATTAATAGTTAAAGAATTTGTGAATCAATGGGGAATTATCCAACATTGATGAACAACATATATTGAAATAAGTTCTATAAAGATTCTATAGAAAGAAAGATATCTATATAGTGGATGATCCTGACTTAATCTCTTTCCAACTCCAACTCATCAAAGGAGTATTTAAAATTAGGTGTTACTATGATCCTCACGATGTATGTAGATGGGATTAAGATATAGTGGTTACATTCTTATTATTTGTTTAATATCTTTAACTTGGTACTTATGGATAATTATAATGAGTACTATAACATGATCACCTAATGATCAAATAGAATTCACATTGTATTAAGGTTTAACTTATAGTACATTTGATCGACCCTTAGATCAAATCTCTCCCACCCAAAAATGAGATTTTAACGAAGGTCTTATTGAAACTTATCGCAGTCAACTTGATGATCTACTTCAATTCCATCAAGCTAAGAGAAGCTTCAATCACTTTGACAAGTTTTGTTTAAAAGCGCGAAAATTATTCGGATTTTCTAAGCATGAATGCAATGCACACATCTGGTTTCAGCTTATTTCTAGGCTCTAATGCTGGGATGTTACAACAGAACACTTTGGAACCAACAATATAGTATTATGGGTCCAAAATATAGAGAGATCATGATAGAAAGGAATCTCTCAGATGAACAAGAGCATGGGGAACAAGGAATTCTAAACACACAAAACTCTAGAGAACTCAAAACTAGGTCAACTGGTTGAGAAACGACATGCCAAGAAGGCACCTAAGTTTTTAAAGACAAGAAGAGATATCAAAACTTTTCCAAATCAACACAAGATAAGATAACCCAGAATTAGAGCGAAACTGGATAAGGAGTAAAAGAAGCATACTAGAGTTCTCGCAAATACTTTTCAGCTTTTATAATAGTTTTCACAAGTACTAGACTCAACATCGACCAATAGCAAGGTTTTCCTACGATCGGTATTGTTCTGATACCAAGAACTATGACACCACCGGGATCAGGGCTAAACAAATCCTAGACCTTCGTCTGACTTAAGCTTAACCTTGAGCTCGAGAATATCTAGTGAAGAATCGGTAACACGGCAGTGACCCTACGACACAAAAATTTATTACAGCAAGCTCATAACTGAGCAGAGAACCAAATTATTACAAGCAGAGGTCACTGACCACAAACAACGAAAGGCAAATTATGCTATTAAGTATAGCGAACTTAACAAATGGCCTAAGAGGCCTGAAGCATAACGATGACGTCCCAGCCCATAGATTCCAGGCTGCCAGCCGGGAACCCCAAGCTACTCGTCGATGTCGATGTAGTACGAAACTGATCTTCAGGGAATACTTACTCTACCAAAAGTATCAACAAAGCAAGGGTGAGTACAGGGTGTACTCCGCATGACTTATAGCTGGTGGAGTTGTTTTGCATAAAGCCACTTTTGTTTATAAAACAAGAGGGAGAAGAAGCTCATCTAGTCAGAGTATTTTAAAAGGGGATAAGAGAGCGACATCTCCGAAATATTTATCATCATCTTTTGATATCCACCAAGTCATCATCATCTCAACCCTAACTAGGACCACCCCCTCGTGCCCAAGAGGAAGCATCCTTAAGCACACGTTGATCTACCAAGTTTTATGATTTGGTTATAGTTCTCTATGATATTAGAATCTGGTCATAAAGTCGTTCATAACCGTTAACACGACTTTTCGAAAAGATTATTACCCTGCAGGGGTGTACAACTTTACCCACACATACCAACCGATTTTTAATGCCAGATCATTAGCCCTCTTCCTTCAAATGCCGGCAGAGAGTGGTTGACCACAACCTTTACCTGAGACCATGAGTCACGCAATGTAGCACCCCCCCCCCCCCGAGGTTAGGGTTAAACTTACCTCAGATCATCATCTAAGATAAGTTCAAATCCAAGCACGGAAGATCACAGTATGAATCGGTAACATCACAGAACACAGGGATTCAAAAGCATAAGTTTAAACTCTTAACAGAGTAAGATATTAGAGTTATTACAAATCAGAGGTCGAAGACCCAACATTACATCACACAGCGAAAGCAAAGTATGTTGTTCTACACAACAATGTAGCAAAAGGCCTAAGAGTCCATTAACAAAAAGCGACGTCCATCCCATAGTCCTCAGGCTACTACCTGGGACCCCCAACTACTCGTCGATGTCAAGTAGAAGCCACCTTCAGTTGCAACCAGCTCCTCTATGTAAAAACAACAATGGCGCAAGGCTGAGTACGAGAATGTACTCCGCAAGACTTAGATAACCTAGTATCTATATGCTCTGGTTAGAAAGAATTTCTCTGGATTTTCTTTTGCGGAAAGCAATCTTTATTTGTAAACAAGAGAGAGAAGAGGCTCGTCTGCTCAGAATCTTTTAAAAGGGTATAAGATAGCGACTTCTTCATCTTGTTCATCACATCTTGGTAACCACCAGTTTCATCAGAACCTCCTATCTAGGATCACCCCCTCGACCCGGAGGAAGCATCCTTAAGCACACGTGGATCAGCAAGTTTTATAATGGTTAAAGTTATCTATGATCTTAAGTCTGGTCGCCAAGTCGTTCATAACCGTGAACACGGCTTTTCGAAAAGATTTAACCCTGCAGGGGTGTACAACTTTACCCACACGCACCAACCGACTCTTAATGCCAAATTATTAGCCCTCTTCCTTGGAAGGCCGGCAGAGGGTGGTTGACCACGACCTTTACCTTGCTTTCGCCGAGATCATGAGTCACGCAATAAGTATGATTCCGCCATAACAGGTCAAATCCCGAAGCCGGTACTTAAAGATGTGAGGCGAGGTTGGTTTACCAGGGGCTCTATCTACCCCAAGCAACCCGGTTCACGCTTCCCTACCTATTATGAATGCGCCAGCTTCACCCGGCAAATCTTTCAAAAGATTTTCTATGCATATGTCGAATGGAACGCCCGAACTATGTGACTCATGGAATCTACTAGGCAAGTTAGTCAGTCATGAGGTGGTCCAGACCCCATGTGGTTGCACGCTCGTCTTGGTTCGAAAGGTAAGAACTTAGTTCCTAGTGGTGGAGAGCATGGGACTACAAAAACCACACGCAACGTGGCCTCCCATACAAGCCTTAGCAGATTTAGTTTATTCCTTCGGAAATGTCACCAACTCCTACCTTTCTAGATTCTCAGGCACCTCTGATTCATCGTTCGGATAGATCAGATGTTGATACTATGCATGGCTATGCTGTCGATCTCGGAAGCTCTAACAGCGCTCAGATGCCAAACCTAGGTATGCTAGGAGCAGTGGATCAGGAGTATAAGGCTACAACAGGGAAACTATGCAGCAGATAGGTAACCCTAATTACTGACAAAAGACCACATTGGAATCGCGTGCGTCATAGTGAGAAAGTAATATACTTTGTAAAAGTAGGTTCAGAATGAGAGGCTATGCTTGCCTTGTCCGTTAGTAGACAGGTATGGATCGTCGGTGTTGTTGACTTCAACTTCGGGTTCGGATCCTATCACGAAGAACCAAATACCGGAAAGGGAGAAGCAACATTCAATACATGGCATCTGCAATGCTCAATCAATATGGATGATATGACAAGTTAACTTGCGTTGAAATGAAACCCTAAGGCATGCTTGACAACTTAAACGGGTTTCCGAGGGGTGAAAACCCTAATCGGGAAAACTCCAGAATCACCTGTGAGGGGTTACTATGTTCTTCTAATTAAACTTGTCATGTAAGTTGCTTAACAATGCATGAATATAGCTCTATTGGATAGCTCTCATTTTTCTAAACATGTTGATATATTATTTGTATTTTTTGATTTAAAATGAATTAGTTATGAATTTCTCAAACTTTAATTCATTAAATTATTTTTGGAATATTTAAATTATTTTCCAACTTGGGCCCACATGTTAGTCTTTTATTAATTTCATAAATGATTTACAAAATGTTAAAACCCTGACAGGTAGGGCCCACCTGTCAGCATTTATCTATTACGGAAATGAATTACAGAAAATAACAAAACAAAAGAAAAAGGAATATGATGCCAGCATGACGCCTGGCTGACGTCATCAATGGGGAAGCCCCCAGGTCGATCACGGATCTCTCGATCCCGTGTGCGCCTGGATGCATGCTTGGCGGCGTTCGAAAGAGGAGGCCGAGGCGGACGTTATAGTGGCGGCGCCGCCTTGGTATGGTCAACGGAGCTGCGCCGGTGACAAGGAACAGCGGCAGCGGCGTGGGGTGCTCGTCGGGCCAGCAACACAGCGCGAGAGGGGGAAAACGAAGAGGTCCAGGAGGACCGCTGGCTCACCACGGTCGCGTCGGCGAGGTCGTTGAAGCAAGGGAAGGCCGAAGACGAGGGAATCCACGGCGGCAGTGGTCGTCAGTGATGAAGAAGAACGAGTCGAGGGCGACGATTTACTCCGCCCCCCCCCCTTGATTTCTTCGGCGAGAAGGATCTTTAGAGCGCGACGGAGCTCAAGGCGTCATCGGCGAGGAACGGGGAGGCCGGAGACGCGGGATCGTCGGAGCTAGGGTTTCGTACTAGCGCGGTCTAGAGGAAGAGAGAGAGCGCGCGAGGGAAGGGAGAGGATAGGGTTGAGAGGAGGGCGTGCGCGCGGTTCTTATCCTCCACCGGGGGCGGCGGCAATGATCTTGGCGCGCGGCGGCATCGGGTGGCCGGCGGCGAGCCACCGAGCAACTTTGCGTCACGGGGAAGACGATGACGTCGAAGGGGTACGGGAATGCTCCTGGGCCCCGGGTGGGCTGACCTGGGCCACGGGAGAGGGAGAAAGGGGAGGAGGCTTGCTGGGTTGCGGCCTGGCTTGCCCTCTGGCACTATTTTTTTAACAGAATCTTTTCCTTTTTCTGTTTTTGATTTAGTTTTGTAGTTTCAAATTCACTTACTGTTTTGAGTAATTTGAAAATACAAGACTTCATTAGAAATTATTTGAAATATTGCAGGGACCCTATTAACCCTTTTGGGCTCCAACATTTGATACTTTTGAAAAATTCAAGCACCATTTGAATAAAGTTTCAAAGAGAGGGGAGGTTTAGGGTTTTGAATTTGCATTTATTCAACACACTTGACCACATGCAATTATTGTATTGATTTAAACAGATGCATGCCATGCTTAAGTACTATTTACATATATACAAACTTGGGTTGTTACATCTCTACCCCCCTTACAAGAATCTCGACCCGAGATTCCTAAGTTTTAGAAAAGAAGGCGGGATACTCAGATCTAAGACGATCTTCTCGTTCCCAGGTTGCTTCATCCTCAGAGTGATGAGACCACTGAACTTTCAGGAACTTGATATTTTGACAACGGGTTTTGCGCTCGCCTTTATCAAGGATGCGGAGAGGATACTCACGGTAAGTCAGATCCTTCTGGAGATCAAGAGTTTGGTGATCAACACCACAGACAGGATCTTTGAAGCAACGCTTGAGTTGGGACACATGAAAGACGTCATGCACCTCAGGGAAGTTTGCAGGCAACTCCAACTTGTATGCGAGGTTACCTTGCTTGGATAGAACACGAAAGGGACCAACATAGCGAGGAGCTAGTTTGCCTTTGATACCGAAACGATGGACACCCTTTAAAGGAGTGACTCGGAGATAAGCTTGATCACCGACTTCATAAACAATATGTTGATGGTGACGATCATGATAGATTTTCTGGCGAGACTGAGCAGTTTTCAAACGATCTCAAATGATACGAACTTGATCTTCTGCTTCCTGGATCATATCCGGACCAAAGAACTTTCTTTCGCCGGTTTCCGACCAGTTCAAAGGAGTACGACAGGTTCTTCCATATAAGAATTGGAAAGGTGCCATACCAATACTGGATTGGAAGCTATTGTTGTAGGAGAATTCAGCAAAAGGAAGGCATTTCTCCCAGTTCTTGCCAAAATATATAACACACGCTCTTAGCATGTCTTCAAGAATTTGATTCACTCTTTCGATTTGACCACCGATACTAGGATGATAGGCTATGCTGAAGGAGAGGCGAGTTCCCATAGCAGCTTGGAAGGTTGTCCAGAACCTTGAGGTGAACAAACTCCCTCGGTCAGAGACAATTTTATTCAGAATCCCATGAAGAACAACTATTCGAGAGATATAAAGATTTGCTAGCTGACTAGCATTGATACTCTCGCGAACAGGTAGAAAGTGAGCAACCTTGGACAGATAGTCAATGATTACCCAAATGGCATCATTTCCTTTCTGAGTCTTAGGGAGACCAGTGATGAATCCATACCAACTTCATACCATTTCCACTCAGGTATTTTATGTGGTTGCAGAAGACCAGCGGGTCTTTGGTGCTCAGCTTTGACGCGACGACAAACGTCACATTCAGCAACAAAACTAGCGATGTCCTTCTTCATACTAGACCACCAGAATCTTTGACAAAGATCTCGATACATCTTGGTACCTCTAGGGTGGATAGAAAGAGGTGATTCATGAGCCTCTTGGAGAATTAGATCCCTCAATTTCGTTCTCTTCGGCACTACCAGACGGTCACCAAAGTAAACAGTACCTTGTTTATCAACAGAGAAAAACTTAGCAACTCCGCTAGCAATGTTTCCTTTGATCTCGGCAATTTTAGAATCATGTTTCTGAGCAAGCTTGATGTCCTCCTCTATAGAAGACTTCACTTCAAGGGTGGAAAGGAATCCACGAGGAACTACTTCAAGATTCAACCGAGCAAATTCCTCATGAAGAGAAGGTTGAGATTGTTTGATCAACAAATTGTTGCAATAATACTTACGACTTAACGCATCAGCAACGACATTGGCTTTCCCAGGTTGATAGTTGAGACCCAAATCATAGTCCTTGATGAGTTCCAACCATCTTCTTTGCCTGAGATTCAGATCAGGTTGTGTGAAAAGGTACTTCAGACTCTGATGATCCGAGTATAACTCGCAACGACTACCGAGAAGTTAATGTCGCCATTGCTTGAGATCATGAACAACAGCTGCAAGCTCAAGATCATGAGTTCGGTAGTTGTTCTCATGTGGTTTTAGCTGACGGGAGGCATAAGCCACCACATGCCCATCTTGCATCAACACACATCCGAGACCTTGGTGGGAAGCATCACAGAAGACAACAAAGTACTTGCTAGTGTCGGGAAGAACTAGCACCGGAGTAGTTGTTAACTTGGTTTTCAACATCTAGAAGCTTTCTTCAGCCTTATCAGACCATTCAAACTTCTTATCCTTCTTAAGAAGATCGGTCATCGGCTTTGCAATCCTAGAGAAGTTCTCAATGAACCGACGGTAATAACCAGCCATCCCGAGAAAACTTCGGACATCCTTGACGGATTTAGGAGACTCCCAGTCGAGGATAGTTTGAACCTTATTAGGGATAACAACAACCCCTTGAGAGGAACAACATGACCAAGGAACATGAGCTCTTGTAACCAAAACTCACATTTGGAAAACTTGGCGTAGAGACGATGTTCTCAGAGTTTGGTTAACACCAAACGAAGATGTTCAGCATGCTCTTCTTCAGTCTTGGAATAGACCAAAATATCATCAATGTAAAACACGACGAACTTGTCAAAATACTCCATGAAGACAGAGTTCACGAGCCGCATGAAAGTGGCTGGAGCATTGGTAAGACCAAAAGACATGACTGTATACTTGTAAAGACCATAACGAGTGGTGAAAGAAGTCTTTGGAATATCTTCCTTACGGATCTTTATCTGGTGATACCCTGACCTTAAATCCATTTTGGAGAAGTCAATGGCACCACTTAACTGATCAAATAGATCGTTGATCCTAGGGAGGGGATACTTGTTCTTGATAGTCACAACATTAAGTGGGCGATAATCCACAACCAGACACGGTATATTGGTATCCCGCTTCTTGACAAAGATGGTAGGACATCCCCAAGAAGATGTGTTGGGCTGAATGTATCATTTTCCTTCTAACTCCTCTAATTGCTTCTTCAACTCCACAAGCTCATGAGGAGGCATATGATAGGGTCTTTTAGAAACAGGAGCAGTTCCAGGAACTAACTCTATGACAAACTCCACACTTCGATCAGGTGGCATGCCAGGCAACTCCTCAAGAAAGACATCCGGAAACTCACAGACCACAGAAACATCTTGGATCTCTAACGGAGGTAAAACTTCAAGAGCATACAACTCTGCTTCAACAATAGAAACAGCTGAAGGAGATAGTGACCCTACGGTCCAGTACTTGACTGTTATGCCAGCAGGACTAGTCAGAGTCACAGACTTGGTTGTACAATCGAGAATGGCTTGATAACGGGTCAACCAGTCCATGCCCAAAATGATGTCAATATCAGTTGACTTAAGGGCGATCAAAGAAGTGGGGAAAAGTTGAAATGCAACTTCGATTAGATTCCCATGACTAACCATGGTGGAACACCACCTAGAACCAGGAGACTGAACTAGCAGAGGAACAGATAACCCCTCAAAACTTATCCCATGCAACTGAGCAAAAGCTTGTGACAGGAATGAATGTGATGCTCCAGAATCAAACAAAACTTTTGCTGGAATTTGATTGATACGAAGCGTACCCATGATGACGCTTGGATCTTCCTGAGCCTCCTCAGCAGAGATATGGTTCAGGCGTCCTTTTCCAGCACCTAGATACTTATCATTCTTCTTTGGGGGTTGTGCCTTCTCAGCAGCACTCTTTTGAGGACAGTCTCTTGCATAGTGTCCAGGCTGGCGGCAATTGAAACATATAAGACCCGATCCAGTACCAGCAGCAGGATAATTTGATCCACCAGTATTTCTTGAAGTAGTATTCGGACGAGGAGCATATCCAGAAGTCCTTGGGGTGTAAGGAGAACGTGGCACAGCACTGTAAGGCACGAAGACTCGATGCTTCTTATTACCAGAACCAGCCTTGTTGTACCCATCCTAAGGACGCTTGCGAGTTTCTTCATACTCCACCTTTCCACTCTCGGCCTTCATAGCCTTGTTGACAAGACCTTGGAAGTTAACAAAGTCCATGAGATGGAGATCATGACGAACCTCAGGATCCAGTCCCTTGCGAAACAGAGCTTGCTTCTTAACATCAGTGGAGACCTCTTCAGTAGCATAGTAGGCAAGACGATTAAAGTTGCGCTGGTAATCACACACGGAACCAGTGCCCTGCTTAAGATTGAGGAACTCCTCCCTCTTCTGATCCATCAAACCTTCCGGAATATGATAAGCTCAAAAGGCTTCAGTGAACTTTTGCCATGTAACAACATGTTGATCTTCTTGCATAACCAAGAAATTTTCCCACCAGGAGTTAGCTGCTCCCTCCAGATGATAGGCAGCAAAAGTCACCCAATCAGCTTGAGCAACATGGCCAACCTGAAGTTTGCACTCCATGGTGCAAAGCCAGTAGTCCGCATCAAGTGGCTCAGTGGAATAGCTGAAAACTGGCGGAGTGAGACGTGTGAAGTCCTTGATTCCAACTTGATTGTTCTAGCGTTGAGTAGTGTTGTGCTCAATCCTTTCAAGGAGCCTCATGTTGTCAGCATAGTTGGTTTCATACATGGCCATGAGTTGAACCATGGACGGTGGTGGAGGTAGGTTGGAAGATTCACCCTCATTTGGGGCACCTCGTGCATGAGCACGGGTACGAGCACGAGAAGTGTCACCAATCCTGAAAGAACAAGAGGAAGGTTAGACAAGGGATCCAAAGGAACAAGACGGAAGATGAACAAAGGGTACTTGATTTAAAGGTATCATCTTATCAGGCATGGTAGTACCAAAGCATACTTAAGTATACACTAACCAGCTGATTTACAAACCATGAAAATGGAATGCTAAGATGTTACATACCAAGCAAAACTGAGATATCTTAGAACTCTGAGATTAACAACCAAGTACGGAGTACTTTTTAGAGAAACAACCCCAAAACCACGATCCTAAAAGTTTTGAGATATAAGTTAAGGAATGAAAACCTTTTCAAACCAAATAAGATAAGAGAAACTCCAACAACAGAAACACACCGGAGAAGGAGTAAAAAGAATCCTAGTCAGGGTTTCTGCAAATAGCTTTAACTTTCAAATAGTTTTGTCAAATTATAGACTCAACATCGACCAATAAGAGGGTTTCCTACAGGCAGTCCTGTTCTGATACCAAGACCTGTAGCACCCCCCGAGGTTAGGGTTAAACTAACCTCAGATCATCATCTAAGATAAGTTCAACTCCAAACACGAAAGATCATAGTATGAATCGGTAACATCACAGAACACAGGGATTCAAAAGCATAAGTTTAAACTCTTAACAGAGTAAGATATTAGAGTTATTACAAACCAGAGGTCGAAGACCCAATATTACATCACACAGTGAAAGCAAAGTATGTTGTTCTACACAACAACGTAGCAAAAGGCCTAAGAGGCCATTAACAAAAGCGACATCCATCCCATAGTCCTCAGGTTTCTACCTGGGACCCCCAACTACTCGTCGATGTCAACGTAGAAGCCACCTTCAGTTGCAACCAGCTCCTTTGTATAAAAACAACAATGGCGCAAGGTTGAGTACGAGAATGTACTCCGCAAGACTTAGATAACATAGTATCTATATGCTCTGGTTAGAAAGAATTTCTCTGGATTTTCTTTTGCGGAAAGCAATCTTTATTTGTAAACAAGAGAGAGAAGAGGCCCGTCTGCTCAGAATCTTTTAAAAGGGGATAAGATAGCGACTTCTTCATCTTGTTCATCTTGGTAACCACCAGTTTCATCAGAACCTCCTATCTAGGATCACCCCCTCGACCCGGAGGAAGCATCCTTAAGCACACGTGGATCAGCAAGTTTTATAATGGTTAAAGTTATCTATGATCTTAAGCCCGGTCGCCAAGTCGTTCATAACCGTGGACACGGCTTTTCAAAAAGATTATAACCCTGCAGGGGTGCACAACTTTACCCACATGTACCAACCGATTCTTAATGCCAAATTATTAGCCCTCTTCCTTGGAAGGCCGGCAGAGAGTGGTTGACCATGACCTTTACCTTGATTTCGTCTTGACCATGATTCATGCACTAGGGAGATGTCGCCGTAATGGGTCAAGTCCCGAAGTCGGTCCCTAATGATGTGCGCAGGGTTAAAGATTACGGATGTCGGGCATCTCTTGTTACCGGCCATGCTTACCTACCTGTTGTGAATGCACCTCCTTCACCTCCATTCAAGAACAACCAAGATGCGTATGTCGAATGGAAAGCCTGAACTATGTGACTCATGGAATCTACTAGGTAAGTTAGTTGGTCGAGGGGGTTTCCAGGCCCCCGTGTGGTTGTACGCTCGTCTTGGTTCAAGATCGGACTACAAAAACCACAACCCACGTGGCCTCCCATACAAGCCTTAGCATGTTTATTATCCATCTATGATCACATCACCACATCCTACCATACTACATTCACTCGCAACTCCAGTGTATCATCTGAACGATCAGCATCAAACCACTAAGCATGGCTAAGCTTGACAGAACTGTGGCACTAGCAACACTCATAAGCCAAACCATAGTTATGCTAGGAGTAGTGGATCAGGTAATATAGTTCACAAAGGGAAACATGCATCAGATAGGATTACTTTATCTACTGATGAAAGACTGTTGAACCGAATGCATATGGCGAGAATGAAATACTTTGTAAACATAGGACTCATATGTATGAGTGGGGCTTCACTTGCCTTGTCCGTCATTGGACTGGTACTGCTCTTCGATGGTGTTGACTTCAGCCTCCGGTTCGGTTCCTATTCACGAGAACCAATCACCAGAAAAGAGAAAGCAATATTCAACACATGGCATGTGCAATGCTCATACAATATGGATGATATGACAAGTTAAATAGTGTTGTAATGAACCCTAGAACATGTTTGGTCACTTTAAAGGGGGTCTGAGAGGTCCAAACCCTAGAACAGGGGATCCTCGAAATCACCTATGGGGTTCAATTGGTTCTTCTAATTAAACTTTCCATCAAAGTTGGTTAACAATGTATGATTATAGCTTAGTTAGATAGGTTTCATTTTTTTGAATATTTTGGTATATTATTTGTATTTTTCTGATTTAAAATGAATTAGTTATGAATTTCTCCAATTTTAAATCATTTTTGGAATATTTAAAATAATTTCCAACTTGGGCCCACATGTCATAGATTTAATCATTTCAGAAAATATTTACAAAAAATATTAAAACCCTGACAGACAGGGCCCACCTGTCATAGATTTCTTAATTACAGAAAATATTTACAGAAATTAGTAAAAGAAAAAGGAAAAGGGATTATGACATCAGCATGACATCATGCTGATGTCATCAATGGAGATGCTCCCAGGTCGATCTCGAATCCAGCGATTCCGAGCGCGCCTAGATGCGTGGTTGGGGGCGTTGGAAAGAGGGCAACGCGGGGAGTCGATTGGTGGTGGCGCCGCTCCTTTTTGGTCACCGGAGCGTCGCCTCCGACAAGCTCCAGCGGCGGCGGCGGACCCAAGCGGAGAAGGCGGTACATGGGGGAGCGAGAGAACGGAGGGCACCGCGAGGATCAACAGCTCACCAGGAACACGACGGGCTTGACGGCGAGGCGAGGCGATCTCGGGAACGGCGGGGATCGACAAAGACCGACGGCGATCGGATCTCTTGATTCGCCCGATTAGGGTCACGCGCGAGGGGGAAAAGGGGCTAGGGAGAGAGAGTCGAGCACAGCAAACTCAACGGTGACACTGCCTAGGGCTGGGGTGGCCGGAAACGGCGAGGCCGACGACGACTGGCGGCTAGGGTTCTTCGGCCATGGCGCTGCAGCGAGAGGAAGGGGGAAAATGGAGCCTAGGGTTCATCGACGGTGGCTCTGGGGATCTTGTAGACGCTCGGGGGCAGTGGCACGAATCGCGGCGCACGCCGGCGCGGCGAAGCTCGACGGCGAGCTGCTTCGCTCGATCCACCGGCGAGGAAGATGACGGGGAAAAGACAAGCGAAGGGGTACGGGCCAGTTGGGCTGGTTTGGGCCCTGGTTGGGCTGGCTGTGGGCTGCTGCTGCACGCGCGAGCGATGGAGAGAGAGGGAGAGATGGGCTCGGCCCAGTAGAGCTAGGAACTTGTTTTTATTTCCAGAAAACATTTTCTATTTCTGTTTTTCAATTTCTGTTTGTAATTTCAAACTCGAAACTGTTTTGAGTGTTTTCAAATACAAGAACTTTTATAAAATAACTGAAAACACTAAGAGTTTTGTTTGTGTTTGTGTTTGTTTTGATTAATTCAAAGTGCAAGTATTATACATGCATACAATGCTCAAACATGTTTTATTAATATTACACAAAAGATGATATGTTACAGGCACCGATCCGCGTCACGATGCTCAGAACTAAAAACTCAAGTACAGCCACATGTACTCGTGTTTTCCGGTTTGACTATTTACAATATCTGCTAGAGTTGCTCTTAGAGCATCTCCACCTGTCACCCCATACGACGTTCTGGTGCGGCCTTTTTTGCCACTATGGGGGCTATGTTAACGAACTGGGAGACCAACATTCAAAATCTATTAAAACTTTGAATTAAAGGTGATTTCATAGATTGTTCAAACATATTTACACAAACACGGATGCAAATTTACATAAAAACGGAAAAGATAAAATCTAACGCCTCTGGCGGCCGAAGGCGCTGCTCTCGCCAAGAGGGTGTGACGGCGGTGGCCCTCTGGCGACACCCCATAGGTCAAACATCAAGTTGTATCTCGCTAGCTGCGTCTTGGACTCCTCCTTGGTTCGGTCACGGCTAGTACGCAAGTCCACGTCATCGGGGTACCTGCACGACGCAAGGAGGAGACACGTGTGGACGTTGTCGAGTTGTTGCAGCCGGAGGTGCTTTGACAGGAAAATGTGGTGGAAGACGTCCCAGCCGTAAGGCTCGCCGGAGGTCCGACAAGCCGGCCTGTGGGGTGTTAGAGGCTGCGGAAGTGCTCTTCAGCTCTCATCATCTCAAACACGTCGGTTGATCTCCCGCTATTCCAGTGGCATCCATGGTGGCTCCTCCGGCTTCTCGGACTCGGCGTCGGGACTGCCCGGCCCAACTCCTTGGTGTTGGCTACGCCGGAGTCGTCGAAGGCAATCCACTCCTCGTCCTCTAAGTCGGTTTTGTTGGGTCCAAGGAGAGGCGGCCATGGGTGCCATGGCTCGCGGTAGGCGAGGTGGAGGAGGACGGCGTCCAGGCAGGGTTGTGCGCCGCCCTACTGGCGAAAGCAGCACCTCCGGCTGCCACCCTAGATATAGCGGGAGAGGGTGTGAGGTGTGGGCATGGTGTATATATGCACTGGTGATGGCCGCCTTGCCTACAAATAGCGAGAAAAGAACGGGGAAGTCCGGGTGGGAAGCGGTGGAAAAGGCAGGAATGGCATGGCGGGAGAACACGCCGGGGAACAATTTCGCCGGCGCGTGTCTGTCGATGGGACGCCACTCGGGATACGAGCCTTCTATCTTACTGCCAGGGCTGGCCCGCGTCGTTTTTAGCTCCATTCGGTGCCCCCGCTAGCCCTCCTTGGTCTGGTTTTCGCCTGTAGGCGCCGGATAACAAAACGGGTCGCGCCGACTCCAACTTTTTTTGAAGGGGCCGGCTAGGCGTGAATTTGGCCGCCGGCGCCCCAATAGCCCTTTAGCCCTAAGTGGAGATGCTCTTAAGCCTAATGTTTTGATTTTTTTACTTTTGTGTGTTTCTATAAATTTACAATCAGCTATAGTCTATTGTCAGATGCGGTTGACTTTCATCCTCGAGCTATGTACCCTAAGCTTTTGACTTCACGGTTCTCATGAGACAATCTCTACTTATACTAGTTGAATGCCCGTGTGTGCTCATAATAATTTTTATCCTCTTATTTTCTTTTTGAATGTTAACAGAAGAGTTGCTAAATTCATTGAATAGTCGTCTCATTTTTTATGGCCGATGTATGGAAGAACATTCCTATGTGTGTGACTCAATTTGTCTTTCCACTTGAACACATTGATTAGTCATTAGTTTAAAAATAAACAACAAATTAGTTGTTGAAAAAATAAAAATAAAAGTTTAAGTAACTCCACCGATAATATAAAATTACTTGAAGTATATTATGCCCACGATTCAGCTCATGTATATACAACAAAGTGAAATGATCTTTAAAAAAGTAAATAAAAAATGCACGCTATATGTATGTATCTACACAATATGCAGTGAAGAAGTTGTGTTTTAGTTTATGTGCTGGTATAAGGTACACATTTTTCTTTTATCCTACTCGTATAATCGATCAGATTCCTAGCCTCTCAACGTGACCATATCTTCTGCCCCGTACATTTGTGTATGCGGCACACTCATTTCAGCACAGATGGGCCTTTTCACTTACAAGTTTAAGCACAGGCGATAAGTTTTATAAGTTTAAGCCATCTTCTTCCTTTACCTGATCCCATTCGCAGAAACCTCCCCGTCCATGGCAGCGCTACTTCCCTCCACCGCTAGAGGCTAGGTAAGGACCTAGGTACTCTGCTCGGGCGCGGGACCCCGGAGAAGCTGCGGCAGCCCGTCCCTGGTGGTCTATTGTCTTGTGCCCACTCGAAATTTGGGGCCCCAACCTCCATGTCGCTGGGCCAACCAGACATGGTCCTGAACATCAGGTTGCTAGCAACCGAGGAATCATGTCTAACAGCATGAGCAAGTCTACGATTTTCATCAGCAGAATCCAGTCGTTGTCTCTCCACCTCTGACCTACCCTTCCCGCTTAGCCAGAGCTGCAGACCTGCGGCTGCTTCTCGTGGTCCCGAATCAAAGAACATAGAAAAAAAGCAGAAATCGGAAGAACGAATTGAAGTTTCTAGGATGAGGTTGTCGTCGCCTCCATGGCAAGATCCGGTGCGGGTGCTCGGATCCGGCACTCCGCAACACGAATCGGCCTCTACACGGCCAGATCGAACGACGCCACCGCCTCCCTTCCCACCACCGACGACCAAATCGAACGACGCCGCCATCTCCCTTGCCGCCACAGACGCAGCCGCCGATCCTCCCACAGACGTAGTCGGGGCCTAGCCGGATTACGTGGTGT